>CAWUFW010000011.1:5185000-6385000 GCA_963921515.1 Calotriton arnoldi
TTCATTCAAACTGTATTTCAACTGCATTACTACTGTAAAGTATTTTATTGCTTACCTGTGCCAGGCTTGCTTGAGCTTCTAGAAAATAAAATAACTAAAAGAATATTTTATTAAAAAATTGGTCTGAAGTTCAGTCTTTGTGTGTGTGAATTCATTTGCTGACTGAGGTGTGTACAACAAATGCTTAACACTGTCCTCTGATACTGCCTTACTGCTCGACCGCACTACCACAAATAGAGAGTGATGTGCTATCTAACTTTACCTCTGCCTACCTTTGGGGATCCACTGGACTCGGTGCACACTATACCTCACTTTGGTATAGTATATACAGAGCCAGCTTCCTACAGTAATTAATCTGGCCCATCACTGATACCTCAGTGGTCAGTGAAACACATTACCAATTCAAAGTGCTCCCGATTGGGGTTACTCCTTCACTTCAGGTGTTTACCAAGTGCCTCGTGGTGGTGGCAGCACAGCTGCCCAGAGAGGGCATCCATGGTTTCCCATACCTGGATGACTGACTGATCAAAAGTGCCACCCACCAATAGTGCCGCTAACACACTGGTCACAATAGACCTTAATCGCTTAGGGTTTATCATAGTCGTCACAAAATCCCACCTCCAACCCCTCTAGATCCAACCCTACCTAGGGGCTAATCTCAACTCTGAGGTGGGTATAGCCTATCCAAACTCTGCTAGGATCCAGTCCTTTCAGGCACTGTGCCCTCTTTTCCAACCAAATCAACTACTCACGATCAGAACAGTCATTCGCCTCCTAGGCATGACTCCTTCTTCATTGCCATAGTACCACATGCCTGATTACACATACTTAGCGCAACAGTGATTTCAGGTGGAGGGTCATTGGGATGATTTAACGTTGATTGGCCGCTGCACTTGTCACTCTTGCAATGGTGGAACACCAACAATCTGTTGCAGGGGCGGCCTTTCCCCGACCCAGTTTTGCAGAGGATTGTTTACAGTGGACTCCTCCCTTCCAATAGAGGCACACACTTAGGCATGACTGTCCAGGGACAGTGTGAACCCAGATGACCGGACCTCCACATCAACTACCTGGAACTTCTGGCCGTTCACCTAGCACTGAAGGCTTTTCTACCTCACCTGATGGGCAAGTTTGTTCTTGTCTGGATGGACAATGACAGCTATGTGTTACCTTCAGAAACAGGAGGGCACACACTCTCCACAACTGTTGCAGATATCCCAGCGCATTTGGTGTTGGGCGCTCTCTCACAAAATTAATTTGCCAACAGAGTACATTCTGGGAATGGACACCAATTTTGGTGACCTACTCAGCAAGAGGCGACAACAAGTGTGGGAACTCCACCCGCAAGTCGTCCTCTGCTACTTTCACAGATTGGGTTTCCCACAGATAGACCTGTTCGCAACAGTATAAAACAGCAAATGCTCAAAGTTCGCCTCCAGGTTCCCACACCCACAGTCCAGCGGCTCTGCTCTATGGATGAACTGGTCAGGGATATTTGCCTACACTTTTCTGCCTCTCACCCTTCTTCACTTTGTGGTTCGGAATCTTCGGCAGATGTCCCTCACTCTCATTCAGGTGGCATCCACATGGGCCCGCCAGCCCTGGTTCTCAACTCTGCTTGAACTCTCTCTGGTTCAAACAAGAGACTCCCTAACAAGCCAGGCCTTCTCTCACAACCATGGAGCAATCAGCCTCCCAGATCGCTCATCCCTCAACCTTGTCATCTGGCTCCTAAGGTCATATAATTTGGGTACCTTAATCTTCCACCTAAATGCAGGAGCATTCTCAAGGAAGCACGCAGACCTATCGCCCACACCTGCTATGCGGTCAAGTGAAAAAGATTTTTGCGCTACGGTTACTCAAGATATTGATCCTTTTAAAGCCACAGTGCAGGATATTGTCTGCTACGTATGCCACTTTCAGATTTCTGTTCTAGCCTTTACCTCCATATGATTACATCTGGCCGCCGTGGCTGCCTATCATCAAAATAAACAACATATCTGTCTATTTAGGATATCGTTCATTGAATCTTTCATGGTGGGTCTTAAGAGGGTTATTTCTCCCCGGTACCCTTAAGGAATCTCAACATTGTACTTACTCAACTCATGGGCCCTCCATTTGAGCCCCCCTAACTCCTGCCTCCTTCAGTTGCTCTCTTTAAAGGTGGCATTTCTGGTTGCGATCACCTCACTCGGGCATGTCAGTGAGCTTCAGGTATTAACCCAAGTACATAGGGATAGGGTTGTCCTCTGCACCAATCCCAAATTCCTCCCACAGGTAATCTTTCATTTCCACCTTAATCAGTCCATTGGCCTGCCTGTTTTTTTCCTGCAACCTGATTCAGTTGCGGAAAAGACTCTCCATACTTGGGACGTAAAATGAGCCCTAATGTACAACGTTGACAGAACCAGGCCATTTTGGAAGACACATTTTTTGTAGCTTTCTCCAAACCCCACAAAAGGAAGACTCAATCCAAGCCAGGTATGCATCCAGCACACTCTAATTGGAAAAAAGGAGCTTCTATGGCGTTCCCAGGGAACATCTGATAGCTGATGTGTGCAAATCCAGCTACCTGATCCACACACACTTTCACAAAACACTACTGTGTGGATGTTCTAGCCCACCAACAAGCTAAGTTCTCATACACTCTTTCAGTCTTCTGCAACACTCACAGGCTTGCCACCGCTTTTTGGAAGGACTGCTTTACCTTCTATGCCTTGAATGGAAAAAGTTACTTTTGCAGCGTGAATCTTTCTGGATTCACTATGCTGTGCATTATTCCGCGGTCTAGTGGTTGGGTCCAGAATCGTAGTATTTTTTTTTTTTTTTTTCGTGGCCCAGGTGGGCGTCGACGTCCCACCATTTGGTGTCCTCCCTTGACGTCGACGCGCTTCCTCCGGAAGCTCCCACCTTTGGGCGCCATCTTCAGATTCTTTTTTCCGCTGTTGGGTCTGGATCGTCACGAGGAGTTCCAGAGTTTTTTGGAAACAAGAAGAGGAAATAAAGCAGAAAACGCCAAGAAGTTGGAGTTTTCTTCACCGCACGACAAGGGACACAGAACCGGGACGACGAAGAGGGTGAGGAGGAAGAACTTCGACGTCCAACAGAGAATGCGCACACAGGGGGCCCCCTGAGCGCAGGAATGGACAAAACCCCATTCAAATTTTCCCGTAATTGCCACCACAAGTACGCGCAGAAGGACCAGCACCCAGTCTGCAACCTCTGCCTGCCAATCGACCACGAAAGCAAGGATTGCAACGCCTGCTCGGCATTCACCCCCAAGACCCTCAGAGTGAGGGAGAGACAGAGGGGAGCGAACTACGCCATGCAGGGGCAAGGACAACCTTCGTCGCTTCGGGACTTGGGCCTCTCCAGCGGAGAAGAGGACAACATCGCCGAGGGACCAGAGGACTACACGGTCGCAGAGACCGATAAGAAGTCGACAAAGAGGTAAGAGACGTCGACCCATAAAGCCCCGACAGACTCTCGAAAAACAGAGCCAAAGTCCTCAAAAGGAGCACTGGCGTCTAAGCATTCGACGACCACAGCTGCGTCCACGGACAAACAGCCCAGCGGATCCTTGGAAAGGACTCCCAGCCGGCGAAAGCTCTAGAAAAACCTAGGTCGTCGAAGCACGGTCCCGAAAGCCGCGCTCGACGCCGAAGGAAAAAGAGCCGAAGGCGACTTCGACGTCAACATCGAACTCTAAGAGAACCGCCAAAACTCTCGACGCCGAACAAGCGGCCGAAATGGAGAGGAAGAAAAGAAGGCTCGAGGCCGAAATGGACCGTATCCTTCAGAGGAAGAAGGACTTTGACGAACGGATGAGCAGATACACCATCCCTTCGAAGCCCTCGACAGTAGTCGAAGTCGAAGAGGAGTTCGATGCCGCCGACCCGCCGAAAACTCCTGAACCAGCAGAGCAACAGGACGAAGAGGGCCTGTATTATTAGGGAGGAGAAGGCGAGGACGATCAGCAAACAAACTTTGGCTCGAACCCTCGGAGGCTCGGGACCTGGAATGGCAGGACCTCGACGCCGAAAACCCGGAGGAGGGCGTGAGAGTCATATCCGTCGAGGCCTTCACCGCCAGACGACATTAGCATCTACAACATGGTCATCAAGAACGCTGCAGAAACTTATAGGGTCGAAATGGAGGAAGAGAAACCAAAGGCTTGTTTCTTCTTAGAGACCCTGCTCCCGACTCAAACTAGGAGCCAATTCCTACCCATGCTTCCAAGTGTGCTGGACCACGGCAGGGAAGCTTTCAAGGAGCCAGCAATCTGCAGATCTGTCACCCCTAGAACAGAGAAGAAATACAAACATTCCTCAAAGGACCCAGCATATATCCAGGGGTCCGTACCAGCTGACTCTATTATAAAAGCAACAGCCAGAAAGAGGGCCAACGTTCCCACGAACTCAGGCCCACCTCCAGACAAGGAGAGTAAGAGAATAGACCTCACAGGGAGGAAAATAGAGAGGAATGCGGCAATTCACTGGCGCATTGCAAACTCCAATGCCCTAATAAGCAGACATGCGTACCAACATTGGGAGGAGGTCGGGCAGCTGCTCAAACATCTCCCAGACCAATGCCAGCAGAGGGCGACACACCTGGTGGAGGAATGCAAGAACATAGCCAACACCTGCCTAAAGTCGGCCTTGGACGCAGCAGACACCTCAAGCAGACTTATGATGATCGGAGTGACGGAAAGAAGGCATGCCTGGCTGAGGATCTAAGGTTTCAAGCCGGAAGTCCAGAACAATATTCTGAACATACCCTTCAACGGGGAAAAACTGTTTGGCACACCAGTGGACGAGAAGCTGACTCAGCTCAAAAAGGATAATGAAACTGCAAGGTCCATGGGAGCGCTGCAGTTCAGAGGGATGAGAAGGGGCACCCCCTCAAGGAGACCAAATGGCAGAGGAGGAAGCCAGCCGGGAACTTCGCACCAGGCATTCCAGCAAACTTATCAGGGAAACGAGGCGCAGCAAGGTCGGCAACAGCAAAGCTGGCAGTACCAACAGAGGGGCCAGTCCTTTCGGGGGCGACCGAACGGACGGGGGCAGACGAGAAGAGGGGACAGCAACCCACCTCCAAGTGACTCCGCTGTACCAAGGCGTGCCCACACAGACAACATCTCTAGTGGGCGGCACAACAAAGGACTCGAGACAATTAAAAACACACAAAGGAAAAATAAACGAACATGTAACACCAGTAGGAGGCAGATTAAGACACTTCTTCCAGGAGTGGAAGAAGATAACAACGGACAAGTGGATACTCAACATCATACAGTTCGGCTACTGTATAGAACTGGGAAAAAAGCCACCAAACAGGAGGCCAACCAGCAAAACACGCTCAACAAAAGAGCTCTCACTCCTCTGGCAGGAGGCACAAGAACTCCTCCACAAGGAGGCAATAGAACCAGTGCCGTACAAGGAAAGAAACAAGGGAGTGTACTCCAACTACTTCCTCGTACCAAAGGTGGACAAAACGTTAAGGCTTATTCTGGACCTACGGTTCCTAAACAAATACATAAAAACTCAAAAGTTCAAGATGACGTCCCTACAGGAGGTTATACCTCAAATAAGGCACGGGGACTTTATGTCCACTATAGACCTCAAGGACGCCTACCTCACATTCCCATGAACCGAAAAACACAAACATCTACTGAGATTTGCCATCAACAAGGCGCACTACCAGTTCACAGCCCTAGCCTTTGGGCTAAAATCCGCACCAAGGGTCTTCACAAAAGGCCTAGCTGCGGTAGCGGCACACTTACGAAGGCAGGGAATACATGTATATCCCTACCTCGACGACTGGTTGGTAAAGGCGAACTCCTACAACCAATGCAAACTACATGCTCAGCAGGTCACGGACACGCTGACAGAACTAGGGTTTTCGATACACTGGGGGAAGTCCTCGATAGAACCAGAACAGGTGAAGATCTTCCTGGGTGCACAGATCAACACCATTCAGGGCAGGGTGTTCCCCAGCGAGAAGAGAACCTTTGCCCTGCTGAAGGAGACATGCCAATACCAGAAGAAGCAACCTCTGACAGTGAGGACAGTGAGCAAGCTCATGGGGATGATGGCGTCCTGCATACACCTAGTCCCCAACATTCGACTCCACATGAGACCATTCCAGGAATGGCTCCAACAACAATGGTCACAGGGAGTTGGGAAGATCTAGTGGTTGTAACGCACGCAGTGCAAGAGGAGATAGCGTGGTGGAACAAAGACAACATAACGAGGGGGAAGCCATTTACACCACCAACTCCAACAGTGACCATCACAACAGACGCATCCCAAATGGGATGGGGAGCGCACATGAACCTGCTCAAAGTGAGGTGGTTATGGACAGAAACAGATGCCATCAAACACATCAACTACCTAGAACTAAAGACCGTGTTCCTTGCACTAAAAGCCTTTCAGAAACAGCTGTACGGGCAAAGTGTGTTAGTACAAACAGACAACACCACAACGATGTTCTACATCAACAAGCAGGGAGGAACACAATCAGTGGCGCTGTCAAGGCTAGCGCAGGAGATATGGGGATGGGCAATCCCACTACAAATAGACCTCCTGGCGATACATCTACCAGGGAAGGACAATGTGGAAGCAGACAGACTCAGCAGACAGACATCAGCATCCCACGAGTGGGAGCTCAACCCGCAGGAAACGCAAAGGCTATTCAAAAAGTTGGGGACCCCACAAATAGACCTGTTTGCAACACACCAGAATGCAAAATGCCAATACTTCGCATCCAGACAGCCAGGTCAGCAATCCCAAGGAAATGCCCTATGGATAAGCTGTTCGAAGACATTTGCCTACGCTTTTCCCCCGATACCGCTGATGCACAGGGTGCTCAGCAAATGCAGAACAAGCAACATGACGCTGATTCTGGTAGCACCACAGTGGGCCAGGCAGTCCTGGTTCTCACAAATAGTGGAAATGGCACAGGGGCCACCACACAAGTTCCCAAAAAGAAGAGACCTGCTCTCGATGCAAAACGGAGGGTGCTCCACCCGGAACCAGCGAGCCTCAGCCTAACAGCTTGGCTCCTGAAGACTTAGAGTTCGCGCACCTCAAGCTCCCAGAGAGCACGCTGGCGGTGCTGCGGGAGGCAAGGAGACCCACCACACGGAAGTGTTATGCGGCAAAATGGAAAAGATTCACCCAATGGTGCATCAGGGAAAAGCTCCAGAAGAGAATCACCAGGGAATCAACAGTGCTAAAATACTTAACACACTTGCTAAAAAGTAACCTAAGCTACACCTCGCTAAGAGTACACCTAGCAGCAATAGTAGCCTATACAAGAGGAGAAACAGGGAAAAGTTTCTTTACATCTCAGGTGGTAAAAAGATTCCTGGAGGGGGCAAAGCGAATCGCCCCCGAAAAGGATGCCACCGCCGGCATGGAACCTCAATGTAGTTCTAACGCAACTTATGAAGGCACCTTCGAACCCATTCACAAGGCCTCTCTACATATGCTCACAATAAAGACAGCCTTTCTGGTGGCGATCACCTCGCTACGCAGGGTGAGCGAATTGCAAGAGCTAACACTACAAGAACCCTACATTCAAATTCACAATGACAGGGTGGTAATGAGAACAGACCCACATTTCATGACAAAGGTGGTGTCAAAGTTCCACATAAGCCAGACAATACAGATACCAAGTTTCTTCCAAAAACCATTCACAAGCGTAGAGAGGGCACTGCACACTATGGACGCTAGAAGAGCAGTGATGCATTACATCGAAAGACCTAAAGATTGTAGGAAAACAAAGCAATTATCTGAAAGAGACACGTTAGTGACAGATTCCTTACCTTAGAATATCCCCAGGCGTCAGGCTGGATCCGGAGAGTTCTTGCGTAGCAGTACCCTTGCGCGTGCCGGTAGGCGGCGGTCGTGCGGCTCCGCGTCCGTCGTCGGCGTCGTGATCGCCGGGATGACGTCGCGGGCAGTACTTAGGCGCCGCCCTGCGCGCTGACGTCAGTTCTTCTTTTTCCGCGCCAGTAAGCGCAGATCCGGGAAGAGCAAGTGCCCTAGTCAATTTTTGACCAAATTTTTGGTGAATTTTTTCACTGTTTCTTTTCGAGTCTTCTCGACTCCTGAGGTGTCGATAGGGATGCCAGGCTTCGCCATGCGGCGTCTGTGGTCGAATGATGTCGATCACAGACCCGCATTTAGAGTGTCTCTACTGTCTCGGCCGAGACCACGACACGCAAGTCGTGCCCTGACTGCCGGAAACCTCACCCGAAGGCTTTGCGAGAGCGGTCTCGAAAGCTACTCGAGGTCCGGCAGTCTGCTCACGCGCCGCACTGCGCCCCGGTCCCGTGAGGTCGAGGGGCCGGTCGCGGAGCCCCGCCGGTCGCCGGAGTCCAAGTCTTCGCGCTCCTCGGGTAAGTCGGAGCACAAAAACTCTAAGAAGCATCATCGCTCTAAGACTTCGCCTCGCCGGTCTCGCGACTCGGCTGAGGCCCCTGTCGGCACCGTCCCCGCCCCCCCGGACGTGCCTGTGGAGACGCCCCCGCATTACCCGTCCTCTCCGGGTTCGGGGGGCGACTCCGGCCGAAATACAGGAATTCCTGTCGGCCATCGCCCGCCTCTTCGGGCCTCAAGGTCCCCTCCGTGCGCCTCGGGCCCGCGGCCCTGATGGGGTTGCTCCAGCGCCGCCGACGACTCCGGTCCCGGCGCCGCCTGTCCCGCCAGCCTTTATCCCGGCCTCGGCTCCGGCCCCGGCCTCGATTCCGGCCCCGGCCTCGATTCCGGCTCTGGTGGTACCGCAACCCCCATCGACGCCGGTTGACCTAACCACGCCTCCGCCGACGTCCCCGGTGCCATTCCTGATGCCGTCCGCGGGCTCCGGGCGGCGCTGCTCCCCGGTTATCTCCCGGCTCCGGACATGGAGCCGGGACCGACGCCGGCTCCGGCGCCGATGAGACACCTTGGGTCCCAAATGTCCCTCCTCCTCCATATTTTGAACCAGAGGAGGACCAGGAGAGCTGGGAGGGGTCGGAAGACCCTCTCACCCAACAGTGTGAGTATGATCAGGACTGGGCTGAGGAACTTGGGGATGCCAGTGGTCTAGACACTTCCCCTGACACTGGCATGCTGTCTCCTCCGTGGGTACGGAGGAGGGAGCTAATTTCGCAACGGTGTTGCGTGAGAGCAGCTGGAGCCTTGCACCTCCAATTGCCTACTGTGGCTGTCAGGACTAATCTCCTGACGGAAGTGCTTCAGCCGGCAGCTTCCTCCACGGAGACTGTGCTGCCGTTTAATGATGCACTGACTGACGTTCTTTGGGCGCCTGGTCCAAGCCCACCACAGGGGCTCCTGTGGATAGGAACGTGGCCCGACGCCATTGCCCTGCTCCGGGCGACCCCTTGTTTCTCTCCCAACATCCCACCCCCGAGAGCTTGGTTGTCCAAGCCTCTGCCTCCCAAACCGCCTTACCTACCGCCCCTCCGGATAGGGAATCCAAACGCCTGGACCAATTTGGGAAGGCTTTTTCTTCCTCCAGTGCTGGCTTGCGGTCCGTCAACACCGCTTGCCTTTTGGGCCGATATACCCACTCCCTGTGGGATTCGGTGGCAACTGTTTTGCCACAGTGTTCTGAGGAGGTCCAGACACTGCTTACCCGCGCCATTGCGGAAGGTAGAGATGCGGCTAAATACACCATACGTTGTGGCCTTGATACCGCCGACTCGCTGGGCAGATCGCTTGCAACGACGGTGGCGCTGTGTCGCCACGCCTGGCTGAGAACGACTGGTTTCTCGGGTGATGTCCAGAATACACTCATGGACATGCCCTTTGATGGAGTCGGTCTTTTGGTTCCAAAGCAGACCATGCGCTGGAGCGTTTTAAGGACTCACGGGCTACTGCCAAGTCCCTGGGCCTTTCTGTTGTGCGCCCTCGCTAACTTCTGCTTTTCGCCCCTTTCGTGGCCACGGAAGGGGCGCCCAGTCACGTCAGCTGCCCAGCCACCGGCCCGCGCAGCAAGCGTCTTCGCGTGGCCGAGGACGTGGATACCGCCGTGGCGGTTAGGGCAACCAGCGTGCGGGTCAGGCCACCTCCTCCAACCCGTCCGCGGCCTCCAAGCCCTCCTGAGTCCCTCCTTTCCGGTGCACAGCACGCCAGTAGGGGCAGGGTCCGCCATCACCACTGGCGTGCCATCACCTCGGACAGGTGGGTCTTGGACATTGTCCGAAGGGGCTACTCCCTCCCCTCGAGACCACCCCTCCAGCCATGCCACCTCAATTCCACCGCATGTCAGGGGATCACTTGATGCTTCTGCAGAAGGAAGTCACGGCCCTCTTGGCCAAGAGGGCCATCGAGCATGTTCCGACCCCAGAAGTAGGACGTGGTTGCTACTCCCACTACTTTCTGGTGCCCAAAAGGGACAAGGAGGACATGCGTCCTGTCTTGGACCTCCGGAACGTAAATCGCTTCCTCCGGAAGGAGAAGTTCAAGATGCTCACCCTAGCCCAGGTCTTGACTGCCCTCGACCCTGGAGACTGGTTGGTAGCGTTGGTCTTGCAGGACGCTTATTTCCACATCCTCGTCCTGCCGGCCCACCGGCGTTACCTCACGGTTCACGGTAGGCCTCGAGCATTTTCAGTTCACCGTGCTCCCTTTGGCCTTACAAGTGCCCCTCGGGTGTTCACGAAAGTGATGGCGGTGGTCTCAGCTCATCTGCGCCGGGCAGGGGTTCCAGTCTTCCCCTACCTCGACGACTGGCTGCTGAAGGCGGGCTCGTCCCAGGCAGTCGTCTCCCACCTCCAGACTACGGCCGAACTCCTGCACTCGCTGGGGTTCTCCATCAATGTGCCAAAGTCGCATCTGATTCCTTTCTCCACAGCTCCTTTTCATCGGAGCAGTTCTGGACACGACGCAGTTTCGGGCCTATCCTCCCGAACGGCGAGTCCGGGATATTCAGGCTATGATTCCCATCTTTCAGCCTTTATCCTGGGTTTCAGTACGGATGACCCTGAGGCTGCTGGGCCTCATGGCCTCCTGCATCCTGCTGGTCGATCATGCCAGATGGCATATGCGGGCTCTGCAGTGGGACCTGAAGTTCCAGTGGGCGCAGCACCAGGGCAACCTGTCAGATCACGTCCAGATCTCGGAGGGGACTGCAAAACAGTTGCAGTGGTGGCTCTCGAACCGGTAATGGGTCATGGGCAGATCCCTCTCCCTTCCCCAACCAGAGCACACAGTTGTGACGGACGCGTCCCTTCTGGGATGGGCGGTCACATGGGAGAGGCGGAGATCAGAGGCCTCTGGTCTCCGGCGGAGTCCCGGCTCCATATCAACCTTCTGGAGCTCCGGGCGATCCGACTTGCACTCAAGGCATTCCTTCCCTCTGTCAAAGGGAAGGTAGTGCAGGTGTTCACAGACAACACCACCGCCATGTGGTACTGCAACAAACAAGGCGGGGTGGGGTCGTGGACCCTCTGTCAGGAGGCTCTGCGCCTCTGGACATGGCTGGAACATCAGGGCATGTTCCTGATGGTTCAACACCTGGCAGGTTCCTTGAACGCCAGGGCGGACTAACTCTAGCCGCAGGTGCATGATGGATCACGAATGGCGCTCTTCACTCGAAGTGGCGCAAGGACTCTTTCTGCAGTGGGGAGAGCCTTGGTTAGATCTATTCGCCACCGAAGAGAACGCGCAATGTCATCAGTTCTGCGCGTTGGAATTTCCAAGGCGGCACTCGCTCGGCGACGCTTTTCAGTCGCGAGTGGAGCTGCGGTCTGTTGTACGCCTTTCCGCCTATACCACTTCTACCCAGAGTGTTGAAGAAGATTCGGCACGACCGGGCCCAAGTCATCCTTGTGGCTCCGGACTGGGCTCGAAGAGTTTGGTATCCCGAGCTACTCAGTATGAGCGTAGATCCCCTGATCCGTCTGCCTCTTCGGGAGGATCTTCTGTCGCAGCAGCAGGGGACGGTCCTCCACCCGAACCTGTCCAGCCTCCACCTGCTTGCGTGGAGATTGAGCGGCGGCAGTTGATTCCCTTCGACTTGCCTCCCGAAGTTTGTGATGTGATTCTGGCAGCCAGGCGTCCCTCCACTAAGGTGGTATACGCCTGCAGGTGGAACAAGTTTGTGGCATGGTGCACAGCAAAGGCTGTGAATCCCCTCTCTGCCCCTCTTTCTGAGGTTCTTCTGTTCCTCCTTTCTCTGGACCAACAGGGTTCTGCCCTGGGTACCATCAAGGGCTATCTTTGTGCCATTTCGGCCTTCCTCAGGCTTCCTGATCAGCCCTCCCTTTTCAAGTCCCCTGTTAACAGATTCCTAAAAGGCGTCACACACACACACACACCTTCCCTCCTGTTCCGTTTGTGATGCCTCAGTGGGACTTGAACTTGGTTCTTACCTTTCTCATGTGCGCTCCCTTTGAGCCTCTACATAACTGTCCTCTTCGTCTTCTGGCTCTGAAGACAGCCTTTCTGGTGGCCATCACCTCCTCTCGGCGGGTGAGTGAGCTCCAGGCTCTATCATGCAAACCTCCCTTTCTGTCTGTCCATCCAGACAAGGTTGTTCTTAGGACGCGTCCGTCCTTCTTGCCAAAGGTGGTTACTGCCTTCCACATTGGGCAGACCATCACTTTGCCCACCTTCTTTCCGCCTCCGCATACTTCCAGAGAGCAAGAGAGGCTCCAACGTCTGGACCCAAAACGTGCGCTTTCCTTTTATATCAACCGCACACAACACTTCCGGGTGGATGACCAGCTCTTTGTTGGCTACGTGGGCGCCAAAAGGTCGGGCGGTGCACAAGAGAACCATCTCCCGCTGGGTAACCTTGTGTATCAAAGCCTGCTATTCTTTGGCTAAGAAGGAGCCTCCTGTTGGGCTGCGTGCCCATCTCCACCAGGGCAACGGCTGCTACCACGGCCTTAGGCCGCGGTGTTCCCGCTGCAGGATATATGTCAGGCAGCCTACGTGGGCCTCGCTGCACACGTTTACAAAGCATTACTGCCTTGACAGTCCGGTCCGGAGGGACGGCTTTCTTGGCCGTTCTGTCCTCCAGGACTTCCTTGTCTGATCTTTGTTCGCAGACCCACCACCGGGGTTGGTATTGCTGGGGTATCTATTCTAAGGTAGGAATCTGTCACTAACGTGTCTCTTTCAGATGCACAAGTTACTAACTTGTGTAACGATATATCTGTAAGAGACAGTAGTTAGTGACAGATTCCTTACAGCCCCACCCATCCTCCCCGTTCTGCGAACTGATTTCTAGGGTTAAGGACATCCCTTTCAGGGCCCTAGATTTTTTCAGACACCTATGTCAGCTTCTTGCATGGCTCTGCGTTCCTGGCGCGGAAAGTCGTGTACAGAACTGACGTCAGCGCGCAGGGGCGGCGGCTAAGTACTGCCCGCGACATCATCCCGGCGATCACGACGCAGACGACGGACGCGGAGCCGCACGACGCCGCCTACCGACGCGCAAGCGTACTGCTACGCAAAAACTTTCCGGATCCAGCCTGACGCCTGGGGATATTCTAAGGTAAGGAATCTGTCACTAACTACTGTCTCTTACAGATATATCGTTACACAAGTTAGTAACTTGTGCCTTTGTGTCTTTCGCAAGCAGTTTCTTGGGAAGACCGGTAACTAAAAACACCATCGCACGATGGATCGCACAGACAATCCAATTCTGCCACAAGCAGGCAGGCCAAGAACTACAAGGAGCAGCACAAGCTCACTCTACCAGGAAAAAGGGAGCAACAATAGCTTTCCTGGCAAACACACCCATCCAAGACATTTGCCTGGCAGCAACATGGGCTTCAGTGCACACGTTCACTAAGCACTACTGCGTGGCTATACAGATGAACAAGGAAGCACAAGTAGGTCAAAAAGTGCTTCAACATATATTCAACAACCAACGCTCATCTTCCACCCAGCTGCCACAAACAAAGCAAACCGCTACAAAGTCTATGCACAGCATAGTAAATCCAGAAAGATTCACGCTGCAAAACGAATAGTTTCTTACCTGCCGGTGTAGTTTTGCAGCTTGAAGACTTTCTGGATTCACTAGCGAACCCACCCGCCTCCGCCAGAAAGATGAGACAGGAGGAAAGGGATTAAGAAAGGGAAAAGACCTTCAAAAAATAAGAGGATAAACAAAAATAGCACAAGACAAGAGAAAAGAATCTGAAGATGGCGCCCAAAGGTGGGAGCTTCCGGAGGAAGCGCTGCCGACGTCACGGGAGGACACCAAATGGTGGGACGTAGACGCCCACCTGGGCCACGAAAAAAAAAAAGAAAAAGAGAAAAATACTACGATTCCGGACCCAACCACTAGACTGCGGAATAATGCACAGCATAGTGAATCCAGAAAGTCTTCAAGCTGCAAAACTACACCGACAGGTAAGAAACTATTTGTTACCCTGTAAGCATCTGTTAGTGGCATGTAGTGCTGTAAATCCACATGCGTCCACCCTCCTCCACGGATGCCTGTGGCCATTGCAGTATCTCTTACTATCTCTTTTTTTAGGTCGAGCCTAGCAGCGCGCATGCGCTGCTCTGCGAGGCATGGTGTATCTACTCTGGGGCCATAGACCTCGCCCACCACTTGCCATTTGTTCCTTCCTATGCCAGCCAAATTGCTTTTTTTTCTTTGGTGAAACGCTGCTCGTTTTCCCGCCTTTGTGTGTGTTTTGACTTTGGCGACTGCCCCGGTCACATGTCGTCTTACTTATGACTTTACATATTGTGTGTTTGGCGCACTCCTTTTTTTACACCGAGTCGTCCCTCGCCGTTTCTTGTTTTTTTTACCAGCATGCCGGCTAAAGTCAATAGGGGGCATCACTCATCTGTCTAAAAGAAAAATAGCAGCATACTAATTAAAATTCCATTTGCCAGATGCCTCGGAGTAGCTGTGCTTATGGATTTCAAGCATCCCTTGTTTGAATTACATTGCCACCTTTCTCTTTGCCTTCTTTCTTTGCACCGCCGCGTGAAAGACGGATATGCCATGTTTGATGGAGAGAAGCAAAGAAGCGTAGGCTCTGAAATGCTAGCGAAATATCAGCGCCATGTTTGAAGGTGGCTCGTGTACCTTTCTGTGGGTGGGCTGTGTGAGAAGTTAGGCTGCCATGAGGGTGTGGGCAGGCCAGCATTCACTGAAGACTCTCTGCCTCTGTTTCCTGACACTGTATTTCAAGGCTGGGCGATGGTGGGGAAGCGGCAACCAAAATACTTACAACCAGATCGAAGCCAGAGTGTTCAAGCTAGGATAATAAACTTGCGATGAGATAACCATGACTGTTAATAACTGAACTCGAAATATCACCTCGCTTTCTCTTTTTCAAACCTCCACTTGAGAGCGTGGGATATGTCACGAATCCTACCGAAATAAATTACACCTTTGTTACCAATGGAGTCTGATAGAGCTGCGTAGAAATTAATTTCCCTGTCCATACATGTCGTAATTAACGTTTGTGTTACATCTGTAGTCTCTGCTGGAAAGGCACACATTGTAGATCTGTTTTGTGCACACAGAAACAGGCGTGGGTTTTATCAAGGTAATTAAAATAATACATTTGTGCAGCGGGCTTTGTGGACCCTGAAAGGGGCAAAGTGAAAAACTTCAGATTCAGTAAACAAGGTAAGGGAAAAATGATGCTGTTTAAAAAGATACGGAAAAGTATCAGTCAACAAACCAGAGGAACTGTCTTGGTATAGTACGACACGTGCATACATGTCAATGTTTTAAAAAGGGAAAGTGGGAGATTTAGAAAATAAATCGGGAGAATGTATTTCTCCCATTGGCTTTTATTGGGGGCAGGGCCTTAATCAGGTCTATTGTCATGTATGGGACATGCAAATGTGCTGCTGCAAGGTTGGATTTCAGCAATGTAAATATGCGTTTTTTTTCTTAGCTGCCAGGAGCATGGAGAAAGTGCTATCTGTAGTGTGACAAAAATGTTGTTCACTGGCCTGCAGGAGCAGTTTACTGGCAGTGCATACTCCGAGTCACACAAGACCAGTCTGTAGACCGTATATATTGCCAGATGTACTTAATAAATGGATTTTGATCTAGTTATCTACGTTCTGCTTTAATGCACAATTGTTGAATAATTTAATATAAATCCCCACATGCATGCTGTTTCTCATATTTTCCTCATCTGCAGTTAATACATTTAATGTTCTTCATCCTGTTCAGCTTTACATGTAAACCTCCTCACCCCTGACTTACTCACTCTGTGCTCACTTTTCCTCACTTTTTATGGGGAAAAGACGATGGCGTAAACACAAATGTTTCATACAACTTACTCTTAGGCTTTAACGGGTGCTAAGGGAGAATATATTTTCTTTTAGCTGTCACAACTCTTACCCTTTCTTTTCCAAACAAAACCTTTTTCTGGCTCTCCTTCCGATCCCCTTTCTTTTACTCTCTCTGAAGAGTGTACCTCTTTTTATTTTTTCTAAACTTAATCTTATTTACACTTTCATTTGTTTTCTTTTTTTTTCTGTTATAGCTCACACAAATCATTCTATCACTTGTTTAGGAAATTTCATCATTTAACTTCATGGGCTTATTTCAATTCAGTCTTTACCAATTTTACATTGGTTTCCAAATTAGAAGTTAGCACTTTCGTATCCTGTTCCCAGTGGTAATTCCGCATTCCTAATCCCCTTGACAGTACTTCAGCTGCTTCTCTGGTCCCATCCGTAACTCCTCCATTCTATGTCCTCTAGGCAGTGCTGCAGCTGTCTCTTGTTTCCAGTGATAATTCCCCATTCTTAGTCTTCTAAACACTGCTGCAGCTGTCTCTGTTCATACATCCACTACACTCTAAACCAAAACACGTAGGTAAAAGACATTGTCATTTACAATGCCAATAGCTCTAACTCTCCAAAATGCGAGACCTATTGCATTATAAATGCTTGTTCTTCTAATGCATGGACATCACTCTGTATATCGCTTCGCTTCATTTGCCATCCTCACTCGCAGTGGGGGAAAACAATCTAACAATGTGGCTATGCGCATTATCACCAAGAGGAGTCGCCGCTGTACCTCGTGACATGGAAGACTTCTTAGAAGAAAAACAACTTGCACACATCCGGGCCTAGCACTAGATGGCAGGAGTACGCACAGCATGTGAATCTACAGCACTACATGCCACAAACAGATTCTTACAGACTAACATTTTCCTTCTGGTGGATACTCAATCTAACTGCAGATTCCTCATAGACCCTCCCGATTTCCCCTTCTGTGAACACTACCTACTAGCACTTTTAAGTTTCTGGAACCAGTTTTACACCTGGGGAATATAATCACAACGTGAGGGATCTGCAGTTAGAGTATCCACCAGAAAGTTTACTGAAGGTTTTCATTGGCTGAGTCACACTCACAGTGGCACGCCCTCTACCTCCATTGGCTAAGGCAGGGGCAGATTGCAGCGTGGCCTGTAATGCAGGGTCAAAAATGCAGTCAAGCATGTTTGGAGAGCTAACCTCCAACTGCCTCCGCATGCCATTTCAACTACGCTTCTTAGAACCGGAGTGAGTGAGGGAGGGGGGAGTTACAAACCATCATTCTTTTTCCATTTGGAGTTTGGTTTCTTGATTTTCAACCATTCATGCACCATGCTTTCACAGTTGTAGTAAAAAATTCTCTTTAGCGCAGAATGATCTTCTGTCAGTTAAAACCAATGAGTTTTAAACAGTTTCAGAAGTTCCTGCTTAATGTATTCAATCTGAACCCTCTATACAATCAGTTTGGTTCAAAGTTACAAAATTCTTCTTGCAGCAAATATAAACGTTTCTGCTGCCGAAATGGTTTCTCACCTTCTAAAAAGTTTCTGAAATGAAAGCTCACTCACTTCCCATGGTGGTTTGGGAAATATCTGAACATCCGTTGTTAGTGTTCCGCTTGCTATAATCTTGAGTCCTACGAAAACACCATTTGGTTCTTCACCTAGGGAGCTGCAGTAAAAAAAAAAAATCAACTAGAAGATGCTTTCAAATCTCTTTGAATGGGAGATTTACTCTTTTCAAAGGTTCATATCAGATTTGGTTCTTTCTGTTCAACAACTTGTTAATGAATCTTTTTCAAGATTCTGGCTGTTCTTATTCCGAAAGAAAATCTGATTAGCCTGTCCTCCTTATTTTGCTGAACGTGGGAATCTGTTTAGAGAGGCAAAGTTAGACTGTTCACAATCAAGCTTCGAGAAAAAGGCCTCCACTAGGTATCCACGTAGAAGCAAATGGTTTCAGCTTTGTCAATGAGGTCTTGGAGCTCACCTACTCCTTTACAGGCATCTATAGTTTTACTATTTGACACATCTAGAGAAATGTGGATTCCGTTCTGGCTCCTGCAAACATGGTCTCAACTCGCTCTACTTAATTTGCAAAACCATGACATCTTTTCTTTCGTTTTTTGTTTTTTTAAGGATGATTAAGCACTCACAGATCTGCTTCATTTCCTTTGTCCTAGTAGTGCTCGTTCTCAATAGTGAGATCAGTGCATTCCATTTATTGCACTTACAGTTTAAGCCTGAGGAGGCTTGTGAAGCTTATATCTTGACATGGAAAGCATCCCCATTAGTTTCAACAGCTTGGCAAGGGAGACTGGATAACTAGCCCTTTCACTGGTTTTCCTTAAGGACAAGGTAGGGTATTGAAGCCATTCTCATGTGCTAAGTGGTTTGTAATCATTTCATTTAAACCAGGATTTTAACCCTTCAAGACTTGGTGACCTGCCAGTGCCACAGTCTTCCTTGATACACTACACAAGCAAGCTGAATGTTTTCAACAATTATAAAAAAAAAAAAACGAAAAAAACCCAGATCAACTTGTTAGACTATGTGCTGGTTTTACCTTGGGTAGTAATGGCCATTACTGCCAAGTGGATAGTCGCCTACGGACAGAAGTGAGCATCTTTCAGAATTTTTTTTCCGAGACAGTTTTTGGGTCTGCCTTGTGATGCAGCCAATTCCCAACCATTTGCGGAATGTAGAGTAAGGTAATGTGGAGCACTAGGGAGTCTGTGAAGCTACTTTTTCCATTCTTCAACCTGTATATTGCAAATCATGTGTGCTTGTGGTTTATCTCTAACTGGACTGTGTTTTTTTTGTTTAAAAATTTTAGCCATTCTTCCCCAGCCTCATTCACACTTTAATTTTGTCTCTAAATTAAGGACGTAGTGCTTTCTACTTTTTATTCCAATTTCTTTAAAGTACTGTTTTGCAGTTTGCCGTGTTTTTGTGGCCTTTTACTTTACTTGTTCCCGGACTTTTTTCTCCTTCAGTGAGTGAAGAACCATCTGCTTGAATGGTCCCCTTGTTCTC
Source organism: Calotriton arnoldi (assembly GCA_963921515.1). Taxonomy (NCBI): domain Eukaryota; kingdom Metazoa; phylum Chordata; class Amphibia; order Caudata; family Salamandridae; genus Calotriton; species Calotriton arnoldi. The sequence continues at coordinate 5,204,301 of CAWUFW010000011.1, forward strand.
CTAAGTACCTTTGCAACCTTCAGAGTGCCAGGTGCTTGTCAGAGACGTGTTAAAGGGTGGGGTGCTTGAAGAAGAATGGATGGGACTGAACCTTGTTTACAATATAAAATTCTGTACTCTACTTTTAGAAGCACATTGAAGTTTCTGTTGTGTGACGGGTTGGTGGGGGGGTGTCTGGGAAGGGGGTAGCCATTTTATCCTGGGCAAAGTGATCAGGTGTGAGAACCACTGCTTGTGTGGAGAAGTGTGGCTCAATGGTTAGAGCGGCAGACCCTGATGCAGAGATCTGGCCCGGGACCAGGGTTCAATTCCCGCCTCGGCGGGTCTTGGGCTCAATTTCCTCGGACCTGATAATTCTCGCCTCGGTGCCTATTCTAATCATGGGTCCCACTCTGCAACTCTGGGCAATAGCTTGCTTAATCTCCACAACGGCCCCAACAGCGCTGGGATGCCTGGCTTCACCCTGGGGGTGCCCAGGAGTGGACATTTCACAGGGAAAAGCCAGGAAGGGTTCCACAGCGGTATGCGTACAGCGCCTGGACACCCCTTTGGGGAAATGGGTGCGCTTTACAAGTACAAATTTCATTTCATTTCATGTAAGCTGGAACCTTCAATATAGGTAAGAGGGTCTTAAAGAGCAAATAGCAGATGGCTCGAAAAACCAGGCAAATGTCAACTATAAGTAGGTTTTACAAGACTTAAAGTTAAGCATGGAGTGAACATAAGATAGGTTTTTAACACAGTGCCTGATCTAATGTATAGTTGCATAGAGTCCGGACATATGTAACTGTGTCCTCCAGGACCCCTGTCTGTTGTCCTAGACTTTGTCCATACTAAGTCCCCTTCTTGACACACCCCTCCCACCTACAGCTGATCTTTCAGTCCCCACCGGACACGTTCCTGACTGCAGTGTGTTTGCTCCCGCTTCTTTTTCATTCAGTGGTTTTATTTCACTGCTTTCGGTTTTGGTTTCCACTCCTCCCTCACAGCTTCACAACGCAGCGAACGCGAACCAGAAGGAGAAGTATGAAGCTGACCTAAAGAAAGAGATCAAGAAATTGCAGGTATGTGCCTTTTGTACCCCCTTGCCTCAGTGGCCTCTCGGTCGGATGTTCTGGCAGATGTTTTGTGATGAAATGACTCACTTTTTTTTGGTTTCCAGCAGATAGATTGCTGTCAGCTTTTGACTACATATAATGAAGACTGATTGTTTCAGTCCTCTTTTACTGATGTGCTGATGTGTGTATCCATGTCTGTTTTCGATGTTATGTGGGGTGCATTGGTGGTGAAAAAAATCTTACCCCGCCATATAGCCATTGGGTTTTGACATGATTTACAAAGTTTCAATGTGCAATTGAAACCTGTAACAGTAAAGAAATGATTCATGGTGTTTGAGTGAGTTGACTCATTGTCAATATACTAATGTTCATGTTTATAGAAGGGTGGATAAAAATGTGGTCAGTTTTATTGGTGGTCTCCACAAACTGTATGATAACAAATGATTTAGCATTTTAGCCTCTCGGCTCTGAGCATCTTAGTTGTCTGGAAAAGAAACAGAACTACTTATTACTGCCAGATACTGTGATCTCTGCAGGCTCCCATCTAATGTGTGTTCGTTTTGGAATGGTTTTATTTACAATTAGAGTTTTTCTTTAATTACCACAAGCTGCTTTAAGATCTCAGTGCCTGATTATGAAGAGTCCACTGCATGGCTTTGTAAAAATGTCTCTGCCCTTGCACGTTTTTTTGTTTTCCGTGGGTGTTTTTTCTTCATTGCGGTGGACAGTTGTTTGAGCCCACTAGAGTTTCTACTTTTAACTGTACGTTTTTGTTGATATCAGAGCTGAACTCTGGTGGGTGTCAGGGGTCACACAAAGTATTCCTTCTTCGTGAATGACCTCTGTACCCACTCTTTGTAAAACTGAAATTGTTGGCTGGCTTTTCTATTCAGGAGCTCTGGTTTTCCATCCAGTCTTCTCTGGAAAATCTGTTCAGTGTCCCATAGCTGGGGCGTCCTTGGCCTTGGTCTTGGTCAAATTTTGGCATGTATGGTTTGTGATATTGCAAGATAAATTTAACACAGGCAATTTCTTGTTTTGATGTAGTAGGGAGGTACTCTGTCAAGAACATGAGGCATTTACAGCGGTTACTTCCTAGTGAGCAAAAAAGGTCTGGTGCTCAAGAAAAAAAGCTTGCTGTACATCTGGGATGTCTAATCCAATATATGCAAAGGAAACCAAGAGGATCCATCAGGAGGGTTTGTTGCTCACTTACCACCAATGCTACTGATTCTACATCCCTGTCGTATTCCATAGGTGCTACATGTGTTTCATGGTGGTTCTGCCTCAGTTCTAGTTCAAGTTGCTTCCATGCAGCCTAAGGATGCTTCTAAGCATCTTTATAGAATGCTTGCTTGTGATGAACACCTTCGCTTCACAGCCTTGTGTCCTTTGTATTACATTATTCTAGGTCTAGTTAATGGAAGAATTCCTAACCACTTATCCAGTAATTTTTATTCCCATCTGTGGAAAATTAGCACTAATTTCTGAAGCATGTGTAAGGCAGTCTCTTAGCTAGACAAGTTCCTCGGTCTTGACCGCCTCAGTTTATCAGATACCTGTGCTGCCTTTAAAATCGGGGCTATGCAGAATTGTCCCCAGATTGAGTCTCCCTGAGACCTTGGGAATAGTGGGTGGATAGGATATTTTCCTGCCTTGGGCAGTGGACGCAACTATTAATCTTACTTGTAGGGGCTAGTTGCAACCATGCAACTTAGCCATCATTCTTCAGGTGAGGTTACTCGTTTCAGAAAGGGCTTCTGGTTTTGGCTCAATTCTTTTTCATTTCAGTGTGATCGTTTTCAAGGGCATCACATTGGTGCTTTTGGGGAGTCTGTTTTGGTTCAGTGAGTGCAGCAGCACTTACACCACCTGCAGGCAAGGAAGATCACTGACTTTCACCATGGAAGGCAAACAGTTGAGGTTTAGCACCAGATCAGTCTGATCCTGCACCTTCCAGGAGTACACCATGAGTTCTCAGGAGAACACACATATATGAATTGCATCTGTACAACATATTTTCATAATCTTTAAGAAATATACATAGAACAATTAAATACAGAGTCCAATGTTGTTGGGGAATGCACCCTCGATTCTTTGGTGCTAGACGTCATTGAATGCTTTTCCACTTAAATCTATGATAGCATCCACATGGTTTATGCTCAGAGAGATTGTCAGTTATAATAATCATCATGAGACGGATAACATGAGGTAGATTTAGTGTTCTGATTTGTTTCATGTCTCTGTAACCTTCTTTCCTTCATCAGACTTCTATCAAGGCCACATCCACTGTTGAGGAACAGAGGCAGGATTCTGTATCCTAGCCTGATCTTCAGATTTGGAGTAGCTTCCCTCAACGACCTCTTGGTAGTGTTCTAGTAAAATGTTCAGCATATATGTCAATATCCTCTACTTCCAACTTTGATACCCTTGGGATCAGTTTGAGATGCCAGCTTGTTGATGACTTCGGCACCATTCTAGCCACCTTGTAGATGCCACCCCTCATTAATTTGTGTAATCCTCCCCCTGGGTTAGACCACCTCCTCCAGGCTGGCCGCTCTGGCAATTATTTCTGCTTTTTGTTCTCCAATCCCTTTAGTTCTTCTCAAGGTATCCAGCTCTCGGGTCAGCATGGGTAGTGGTAATCTGCAGGTACCACATCATTCTGCTCTATTTGTTTGGTTTGGTCCCTGTTGTGAGAAATGTGTGACACCCTTTCCTTTTCTACTTTTTTTATTAGAGTACTTTCAATGCATTTTCCCAGTGTGTTTGCTTAATTCTACCTCTGAGTAGATTCCTTTTAATAGACTTTCATTGTTAGTTTCAGATTGTGATTGGGTCCCTGGTCCAATGCTTTCCATCTTGGGGATCAGGGCAATCAGTTGTGTAATTCCTCACATCTTCTAAATATTGCACACGATCTGTGCCATATCGCACTGTAGATTGACCTGGTGCTGTCTCAGACTAGATTTTAAGACTTTCCTCCTGAAAAGTGTTGAGTCCACCAATCACTCACCAAAGGAAAGGTCTAGGTAACAAATCCTACAGATGCAGAGACAGTGGCTCAACTGAGCAACTCAAGTCACCTGGGTGTGCCTCCTTGCGCTTGTATGCAACTAGGTAAAGGTATCTGAAGTGCTGTTGCCACGGAGTTCATGGTGTGTGCCGCTGATAGACACTGCCAAGTTGCTTGGTAGCTGGACACAGTCGAAGTTGGGTGTTTTTCAATATTAAGCTGGTAGGTGTCATTCCAATCCTTTATCCGTTTGTTCTACTTGAATATTGTAAGTACAGGTTTTCGTAGAGAACTGCAAACAGCTACTTAATTGAGGTAGAATAAACCTGGATTTTGGCAGAGGAGAGACGGTCCGAAAAAAGAAGCTAGGCATAACCTGCCACCGAAGAGAACATGAGGGTGACTTGCCCTAAAACTAAACAGGTGGGATTTTTTTTAATAAAGGTTGATCCGATTTGTGTTTAATGCAATGCAAAAGGAACAGAGTATGTTCGACGACTCATGGACACAATTCCACCATGGTTGGTAATACTTTTCTAACATGGGAGCTGAATAATTCCTTCAAGCATGTAAAGGCCTCAAGAGAGACAGATTTTCATTACATGTATTTGTGATTTCCCTGGTTTGTGGAGTGGTGTGTGGAAATGGAAACGATGCAAAACAGCAAAAAGCACAAACTTTAGGAAAAATAGCACCACAACTAACTAGAATTGGCATTTTTTTATCTCTTTAGGGGAAAGGGCCATACTGAATGAATCAACTACTGTTTTTGATGCTTGTCACCTTATGGGACATATGGCAGCGGGGGAATAGCTTGCACAGTTATCTGTGAGGCAGTTGGGAGGGTGCAGAGTGTTTTTGTTAGGAAGCTAGTTTCCAATACAGTTTTACTCCTTTTATAAGCATTAGAAGCTTCCAAAACTTATGTGGGATTACATGGTGCGTTGTATGAAAATAGGGTGTCTGTGAGTTGCCCTGAGTGTTGCTTATTGGTGTTAGTTAAGGTAATGTTTCCGGCTATTGTATCACACAATTACCACAAAGAATAGCCAAACCTATATAAAACTGCAGCCTTATTGAGGTTGGGTCGTAACTGCAAGTACCAGGCTTCCACAGAAGCACAGGTTAATAGAGAATAGCATTTCCCTCTGGTTATGATGGTTGCCTATAAGGTGAGGGTTTCTCCGTTGCTGTGCTAATTTGAAGTGTAAGATTGCACAGTTGTGTGCACTGATGTTTAGAAATGCATTAATATTTTTTTACCACTAGGTAGAATCCTAGGATGAAGCTGATTGGAGTTTTTGAATGTAGATAACCTTGATCCTAAATTTTTAACTTTACTTCGGTATATGTGATGTGAACATCAACCGTACAAAAGGTGATGGGAGGAATGCTTACAATTTGTCTAACTACTTGCAATCGCTTGAGTTAGCATTCCAACCCATAGTGCTTTTGCCCACCATGCCACCGCAGATTAAAACCAGTCATATGCAAAGTAGTCTTGACCCAGCTCTAGTAGGAGCAGTCCCGCCCAAACTGCCAAGCCAGGGCCTTTCTTGACTGGAACCCAGACCGGTTTCACCCTAGTTAAGGCTCTTCAGTCGGGTGTAGCTTAGTTCCAGTGGCACAGTGAGCATGGGAACCCATGTCTATACAGTGATGGTTTGGAATGCTACTCTGAGTGATTGCCAGTGGTTAGACTTACTGCAAGCATTCCTTAAATCACCTTTTGTGGTTGACGCCAAGTGGCAAGGGTATGGCCAGACTTGGATCCTCTGCTCACTGTGCCACTGGAACCAATCTACACCCGACTGACGAGCCCCAATGAAGGCGAAAGCGGTCTTGGGTTGTTTGTGTTTTGCTGGAGGAATCTTTTCTGGATTCATATGCTGTGCATTACACCACTGTCTAGTTGTTGGGTCCAGAACTCTCATCTTGTAGGCCTTTGTATCTTTTTTTGGTTGTTGTTGATGTTGTCCATCCCTCTCCTGACATCACACACCCGCCCTGGAAGCGCCAGTTTCTTTTTTCCTCTCTTGTCTGGAAACTACTGCTGAAGACTCTCCGAACATTAAAAGAAAAAAGGGGAAATTGACAAATCATCCAAATAATTTTAAGCATCGGCCTACAATTGCCATCATAGGTTAAGGAGGAAGAGGATAACCAATAGCCACTGAGGTATCCACAGAGAAGCACTGAAGTGGTAGGTGGGGCACCTAGACGACTGACAGGGAGGATGGAGAATGTGTGTCCAGGGGGCATCCTGCCCTGAGGAATATGGAGAACACGCTCTTTAAGTTCTGTCCGGAGTGCCACCACAAGTTTGCACAGAGACAATCACCAAAAGTGTAAACTCTGTCTGAGTGACCTCAACACATTGGGCTGAGAAGAGTTCAAGCCAAAAACTTTGAGAACCAGGAAGAAGCAGAGACAGCCACACATAGCCATGCGAGCACAGAAGGATAACTTATTGCTAAGAGACCTCGGTCTGTCGAGCGAAGAAGAGGCCTGCATCGATGAGGGAGCCAAACGAAAGGACTCTGACTCCAAGATGGAGGTCGTCGACTGGGACCACAAAAAACACCAAGAGAAATGCGGACAGGGAACGCAGAAAAAACAAGCGCCACGCGAGCTGAGTCCCTATGACTTTAAAACCCCAAAGACTGCCTCTGGTCCCACACCAAGGATACCTCAGGAGGCAGATCTTCCGAAAAAACATTCAAGTAGAAAGTTGATTGAGGGCGTGACCGGTCAAAGAAACTGGCAGCCGAAACGCTGATGCCGAAAAAAAGTAAGTCTGGGCAGGGAACTCCGCTCGCGGAGTTTTTTGCACTCCGTGTTACGCGGAGCTCGCGAAGTTCCGAAAAACTCCGCTTCGCATTGCGGAGAGGAGTTTTTTTCCTCGCTCGCGTTCGTCAATGTCAAGTTGGCGAGCGTGAGCTAGGAAAATCCACCTCCCGGCGAGATTTTTCCTCGTTGGCGAGCGTGGAAAATCAACCTCCCGGCGAGATTTCTCAACGCGAGCGGTCAGATTTCTCATTGCGAGTGGTCGCGTATGCTCGCGACCGCTCACGTTGAGAAACCGACTGCTCGCGTTGAGAAAGCTGCCGCTCGAGTAAAAATCTACTCGAGCGGCAGAAAAGAAGTAGCGCCCGCTTGCGCTGTGCATGATGCCATTCGCGATGATTGCACAGTGCGGACAAGCACCTGGCACTGACAATCACCGCAAACTGCATTTATCTAAAAAAAACTCCGCCACTCCCGGAGCTCCGCATAGTGCGGCGGAGATTTTTGTGCACTTTGCGGAACTCCGCGAACTACGCCCAGGGTTAAGAAAAAAAGGCCACAGAGTGGACTAGATGACGATAAGTACTCGAGAGGAGTGGAAAAAGAGGCAGCTTGATGCCAAGATGGCAGCAATCCTCCAAAAGAAAGATTTTCTCTCCGTAAATTCCGTATCCCATTGAAACGTTCGACAGAAAAAAACCAGGAGGCGAGGGAGATGGTGGACCTGTTGCCAGCACGAACACCAGAGCCCCAGCAAGAACACAAGTTCTTCTACGAGGAAGAGGATCCAGAATCTCCGGGCCTATTCCATAAAGCTGAAGACATGGAAGAGCAATGGCAAGATCTCATCACTGACTCGCCAGGGGAGTGAGTAGAGACATATCCATAGTGGCCTTCACCTCCGAATGACATAGCATTGTACAGTATGGTGGTGAAGAGTGCAGCAGACCGATATGGGAGGAAGGAAAACCTCAGACCTCTTATCTGCTCAAAACTTTCCTCTCATCTCAAAGCAAATGTTCGTATCTTCCACTGTTCACAGCATTTTGGACCTGGCTTTCGAGGAAACGGCGACCTGCATGTCAGTAATGCTCAGAGTGGGAAAAGAAATACAAGCACTCAACTAATCCTGCCTATATATGAGACAACGCAATAGCAGACTCAATTATTGTGGCTACTGCAAGGAAAAGAGCCAATGTACCAACATCATCAGAGCCACCTCCTGATAAAGCAAAAGGATATTAATGGTTAGGTGAAATTTTGAAAGGGGAGCCACGACACAGCGGCACATCGCCTACTCCAACACCCTTCTCAATAGGTATGCCTAGCAGCACTGGAAAGAAATAGGAGAGCTGCTAAAACAAATGCCAGACTCCTACCAGTAGAGAGCAAGCTCCCTCATAGACGAAGGCAGGTAAATAGCCAACATGTGGTTAAAATCAAGACTAGATGTGGACACAGAGAGCAGGCAGCTGGTGTCTGGAACAACGTTAAGGAGGCACACCTATCTACAAGTGTCTGGCTTTAAGAATGATGTCCAGGTGATCATCAACACACCGTTCAACAGAAGTGGAAGTGGAAGACACTGCAGCAGCTAACAAAGTGCAACGAGATGGCAAAGTCCATGGGGGCTTTATAGTTAAGGGTCCACCACAGGAGGGGAACTACCCCCACAAGAAGACTGACCAGAAGGAGCTTTCAGCCCATCACTTCGCACCAGCCCTTCCAACAAGCAAGCTAACCCCAAGAGACTACACTACAGTGGCAATTGCAGACACCACCAAGACTGTCCTTTCGCGGAAAAGCAAGAGGTAGAGAACAACCGTCCAGAGGAATGGGCCCCGCAAACAAATGACTCACAAGAGCAGAACCTTGTCCATGCAACACCTGTGGGGGGAAGAATAGGGGTCTTTCTCCAGGATTGGAGAGGTCAAATCCGACAAATGGATTCTCAACATCATCTGAGATGGATATTGCATAGAACTACTAAAACACCTCTCAAGACGAGGACCAAAGAAAAAAACACATACTGAAGAGGAAAGACCATATTTCCGACGGGAGGTGAAGGAGCTGCTGCAGAAACAGTCAATAGAAAGAGTACCTCTAAAGGAGATCAGTCAAGGAAACTACTCAACATATTTCCTGGTTCCAAAATCTGACTGGTCGCTACGACCAATACTAGATCGCCGCTTCTTAAACAGATTCATCTGAAAGAGACAATTAGTTTTGCAGCGTGAAACTTTTCTGGATTCACTATGCTGTGCATTATTCCGCCATCTAGTGGTTGGGTCCGGAATTGTAGTATTTCTTCTTCTTTTTTTTTTTTCTTTTTCGTGGGCGCGACATGCCACCATTTGGTGTCCTTCTGTGACGTCGACGTGCTTCTTCCGGAAGCTCCCACCTTTGGGCGCCATCTTCAGATTGTTTTTTTCCGCCGTTGGGTCTGGATCGATACGGCAGGAGCTCCAGAAGTTTGGAGAGAAGAATCGACGAAAAATAACAAACAGCAAGAAAAGAACTTTATCGACGTACCGGCCTTCGAGTCGGTGAACCGGGACACAGCGAAGAGAAAAAAGACCAAAGCTTCGACGCCCTACGGAGAATGCCCATACAGGGGGCTCCTTTTGCGTGGTAATGGACAAGACCCCATTCAAGTTCTGCAACAATTGTTACCACAAGTATGCACAGAAGGATCAGCATCCGGTCTGTAACCTTTGCCTGCCGCTGGACCACTGAAGATTGCAACGTATGCTCGGCGTTCACCCCGAAGACTTTAAGGGTGAGAGAGAGGCAGAGGAGCAAATTACAACATGCAGGGTCAAGGACCACCTCCGTCGCTTCGAGACCTGGGCCTCTTCAGCGAAGAAGAGGACAACGCCGCCGAAGGGCCTGAAGGCGAAGAGGACGCGCACGTCCCAGTCGTCGAGGTCGAAAAGAAAACTCTGCAGGAGGTAAGAGAAGCATCGACCTCCAAACAGTCAGCCGACCCACGAAAGAGTGACTCCCAAGTCCTCGAAAGGAGCCTTGGCGTCGAAACATTCGACGACCGCAAGTGCGTCCAAGGACAAACAGTCCGTCGGTTCCTTTGACAAGGACTCCCAGATGGCGCAAACCCTAGAAAAAACAGTCGTCGAAGAGCAGTCACGAAAAGGACTCTTCGACGTCGAAAAAAGAAAGGGTAAAAAGCTTCGACTTCGACAAGCTCCAAAAGAAAGGCAGAAAATCTCGACGCCGAAACACAAACGTCGGAGTTGGAAAAGAAAAAGCTCTAAGCCGAAATGGTGAGTAACTTGCAACGCAAGAAGGATTTCGACGAGAAAATGAAACAATTCAAAATTCCGCCGAAAATTTCATCCGAAGCCGAAAAAGATGTCGAAGAATAGAGCTGCTGACGACGCCAGAACCGGTCGAGGAAGAGGAGGAAGAAGAGTTCTACTTCGAAGCCGAAGGAGAGTAAGAGGACCAAATCTATCATGGTTCGGCGACCTCGGAGGCGCAAGACGTGCAGTGGCAAGATCTCGACGCCGAATCACCAGAAGGGGTAGACTCATACCCCTCGAGGCCCTCACCACCAGATGACATTGGGATGTACAATCAGGTGATAAAGAAGGCTGCAGACACTAATATAGTGCAGTTGGAGGAGGAAAAACCGCAATCCTGTTTTCTCCTAGAGACCTTGCTGCCTACACAAACAAGGAGTCAATTCCTTCCCATGCTACCAAGTGTGCTGGACCAGGGGAAGGAAGCCTTTAAAGAACCTGCTACATGCAAGGCTGTAACACCAAGGGGTGAGAAAAAATACAAACATTCCTCAAAGGATCCTATGTATATCAGGGGTTCAGTGCCAGCTGATTCTATGATAACTTCCACGGCTAGGAAGAGAGCTAATGTACCCACTAATGTGGGGCCACCACCAGACAAAGAGCAAAAGGATGGATCTCATGGGGAGAAAGGTGGAACGAAGTGCGGCAATTCAGTGGCGCATCGCAAATTCAAATGCATTAATCAATAGGCATGCATATCAACTTTGGGAGGCAGTAGGTGAACTACTAAAACATCTGCCAGACCAATTCCAAAGAAGGGCAAGCCACTTAGTGGAAGAAGGGAAGAACATGGTGAACACATGTTTAAAATCAGCCCTAGATGCAGCAGAAACATCTAGCAGACAGATGATGATCGGGGTCACTGAGAGAAGGCACGCCTGGCTAAGAATTTCTGGTTTCAAACCAGAAGTACAAAATAACATATTAAACACCCCGTTCAATGGTGAACAACTATGCGGAACAGCTGTGGACGAGAAATTAAATCAATTAAAGAAAGAGAATGAGTCTGCAAGGTCCATGGGGGCACTACAATTCAGAAGCATGCGTAGGGGAGCACCATCACAGAGACCAGCAGACAGAGGTAACCACCAGCCAGTAGCCTCACACCAAACTTTTCAACAAGGTTACCAAGGAGGAAGCCCGGGCCAGCAGCAGGGCCAACAACAACAAGGTTGGCAATACCAACCCGGAAGACAATCCTTTCGAGGGCGCCTTCGAGGAAGAGGCCAACAGCAAAGAGGGGGACAGCAACCCACCTCCAAGTGACTTCACGGCAAGAATTACGCACACTCAAACAAAATCTCAGAGGGTGCAACAACAAACAAACATAACAAGAGAACATGTCCCAAAAAGTAAACAATCCCTCCAACATAGAACACCAGTGGGAGGCAGGCTAAGAAACTTCTTCCAGGAGTGGAAGAAAATTACATCCGACAAATGGATATTAAACATAATACAATACGGCTACTGCATAGAACTTGCAAAACAACCTCCAAGCAAAAGACCAAACAACAAGGTTCATTCAGCAAAAGAACTATCTCATTTGATTGAAGAAGCACAAGAGCTTCTGAACAAAAATGCCATAAAGAAGGTACCATACAAGGAAAGGAACAAAGGCGTTTATTCCACGTACTTCCTCATACCAAAGGTGGATGGAACCTTATGGCCAATACTAGACTTAAGGTTCCTAAACAAATTCATAAAGACTCAAAAATTCAAAATCACAACCTTACAAGAAGTAATACCTCAGATACAGAAAGGGGACTACATGGCAAATATAGACTTAAAGGACGCTTACTTGCACATCCCCATGAACAGCAGACACAAAAGCTTATTGAGATTTGTGATCAACAAAACACACTACCAATTCACGGTGCTAGCATTCGGAGTGAAATCAGCACGAAGAGTCTTCACCAAATGCATAGCAGCAGTAGCGGCCCACCTAAGAAGGCAAGGGATTCATGTTTACCCATACCTAGATGACTGGTTAGTAAGAGCAAGCTGATACAATCTTTGCAAAGAACACGTACGGAAAGTCATAGAGACACTGGTCCAACTCGGTTTCTCAATACACTGGGAAAAATCGTCAATAGAACCAGAACAAGTAAAGATATTCTTAGGGGCAGAAATCAACACAATACTAGGAAAGGTATTTCCAAGCACGAAGAGAACATTAGCGATACTGAAGGAGACACATCTATACCACAAGTGGCAAGCTCTGACAGTGAGGACAGTGGGCAAACTGCTAGGGATGATGGCTTCATGCATTCATCTAGTCCCAAACATTCGACTACACATGAGACCATTCCAGGAATGGATTCAACAACAATGGTCACAAGCAACCGGGAGTTGGGAGGATCTAGTGGTTGTCACGCAAACAGTTCATCAAGAGATGGCATGGTGGAACAGAAAGAACATAGCACAGGGGAGACTTCTCACACAACCAACTCCAACAGTGACCATTACAACAGATGCTTCCCAGCTAGGGTGGGGAGCGCACATGAACATCCTCAGAGTAAGGGGATTGTGGACACAACAGGATGCGATAAAACATCAACTTCCTGGAGTTAAAGACAGTATTCCTAGCCTTAAAAGCCTTTCAGAAAGAGCTTTACGGGAAGAGGGTGTTAATACAAACGGACAATATAACTACCATGTTTTACATCAACAAACAAGGAGGAACACAATCAATAACACTATCAGCCTTAGACCAAGAACCAAGGAGACGGGCAATCCCAAGGAAAATAGACTTGCTAGCAATACATCTGCCAGGGAAGGACAATGTAGAAGCAGACAGGCTGAGCAGACAAGCATCAGCATCCTACGAATGGGAAATAAATCAATCCGAAATCCTAAAGCTATTCAAAAAATGGGGAAGTCCGCAAATCGACCTATTTGCAACACCCCAAAATGCAAAATGCCAACACTTCGCATCTAGGCAACCGTGCAAACAGTCCCTAGGAAATGCGCTATGGATAGACTGGTCAGGGACATTTGCTTACGCTTTCCCCCCCCGATACCACTGCTACACAGGGTACTCAACAAATGCAGGATCAGCCACATGACATTAATACTCATAGCACCTCAGTGGGCCAGACAAACCTGGTTCTCACTGATAATGGAGATGACTCAAGGGGCAATGCACAAGTTCCCCAACAGAAAGGACCTCTTAACAATGCAGAACGGAAGGGTGCTACACCCAGAACCAGAGAGCCTAGCAGCATGGTTCCTGAGGACTTAGAATTTGCTCACCTCAGACTACCAGAGAGCACAATGGCAGTACTCGGAGAATCAAGAAGACCTACAACAACGAAGTGTTACACAGCCAAATGGAAAAGATTCTCTCAATGGTGCATTAGAAAAAAACTTTCAAGAAGGATCACAAGAGAATCAACAGTACTAAAATACTTAACATATTTACTACAGAATAAACTAAGCTACACATCTATAAGGGTACACTTAGCAGCAATCGTAGCGTACACAAGGGGAGAAACAGGGAAGAGTTTCTTCACATCCCATGTGTTCAAAAGATTCCTAGGAGCAAAAAGAATAGCACCTCAATTAAAGATGCCACCATCTGCATGGAATCTCAATGTAGTACTAGCTCAAATGATGAAGGCACCATTCGAACCAATCCACAAAGCAACGCTACAAATGCTCACACTAAAAACGGTGTTTTTAGTTGCAATTACATCACTACGTAGAGTAAGTGAATTACAAGCTCTAACACTGCAAGAGCCCTACTTCCAAATACTCGGCCAAGTTTACCATTTGCTGTGGACTGGACACCGCCGACTCGCTAAGCAGGACGATTTCAACGTCGGTAGCCCTTAGACGCTACGCCTGGCTGAGGTCGACTTGTTTCTCCGGGGTTGTCCAAGCTACCCTTATGGCCCTTTAATGGCCGTCGCCTGTTCGGCGACAAGGCAGACAACGCGCTTCAAGGACTCTCGGGCTACGGCCTTGGGCCTCTCCACCACCCGCCCTGCTCAGTCTGCCTTTCGCCCTTTTCGTGGCTATGGAAGGGGTGCCCTGCCACGTTCCACCCAGAGCCACAGGCCGACGCAAGCTGTTCAGCCCCGCGCGGCCGGGGACGTGGGAACCACCGCCGTGGTTCTGGGGGCCAGCGTGCGGGCCAGTCCACCACAGCCCCCTCTGCAGCAGCCTCCAAACCCTCCTAGTCCGACCTTCCATGGCCACCGATCGCCAGTGGGCGGCAGGATTCGCCATCACCTCCCCCACTTGCGCACCATCATGTCGGACAGGTGGGTTTTGCAGATAGTCCGAAGTGGCTACTCCCTCCCCTTCGAGACTACCCCTCCATCCATGCCACCTCAGCACCATCTCATGTCGGAGTATCATCTGGCCCTTCTCCAACAGGAAGTTTCGGCACTCTTGGCCAAGGGAGCCATCGAGTGAGTTCCTGCCCCAGAAGTAGGTCGTGGTTGTTATTTCCACTACTTTCTGGTGCCCAAGAAGGACAAAGGCCTGCGCCCTATCTTGGATCTCAGGGACGTCAACCGCTTCCTCCGGAAGGAGAAGTTCAAAATGTTGACACTAGCTCAGGTCTTGTCTGCCCTCTACCCTGGAGACTGGATGGTAGCGTTGGACTTGCAGGATGCATACTTCCATATTCTCGTCCTGCCGGCCCACTGGCGTTATCTGCGGTTCACGGTAGGCCACGAGCACTTTCAGTTTACCGTGCTCCCCTTTGGCCTTACCAGCGCCCCTCAACGAAAGTGATGGCGGTGGTCGCAGCTCATCTACGCAGATCAAGGGTTCCAGTCTTCCCCCATCTCGACGACTGGCTGTTGAAGGCGGGCTCGCCCCCAGGCAGTCGTCTCCCACCTCCAGACTACGGCGGACCTCCTGCATTCACTGGGGTTCACCATCAGCGTGCCGAAGTCACACCTGACTCCCTCTCAGAAGCTCCTATTCATCGGAGTGGTTCTGGACACGACGCATTTCTGGCCTAACCTCCCAAGCAGCGAGTCCGGAATATTCGGGCTATGACTCTGATCTTTCAGCCTCTATCCCGGGTTTCGGTCAGAATGACCCTGAGGCTGCTGGACCTCGATGCCTCCTGCATCCTGCTGGTGGATCATGCCAGGTGGCATATGCGGGCTCTGCAGTGGGACCTGAAGTTCCAGTGGGCACAGCATCAGGGGAATCTGTCCGATTGCGTCCAGATCTCGGAGGGCGCTGCTCAACAATTGCAGTGGTGGCTCACGAACCAGGATTGGGTCAATGGCAGATCCCTCTCCCAACCAGGGATTACAGTGGTGACGGATGCATCACTTCTGGGGTGGGGCGGCCACATGGGAGAGGCGGATATCAGAGGTCTCTGGCGGAGTCTGGGCTCCACATCAATCTTCTGGAGCTTTGGGCGATTCGTCTTGCACTAAAGGCATTCCTTCCCTCTGTCCGGGGAAGAGTGGTGCAGGTGTTCACGGACAACACCACCACCATGTGGTACTGCAACAAACAGGGCGGGTGGGGTCGTGGACCCTATGTCAAGAGGCTCTCCGCCTTTGGACATGGCTGGAACATCAGGGCATATCCCTGGTGGTTCAACACCTGGCAGGTTCTCTGAACACCAGAGCGGACAAACTCAGCCCCAGGTGCATGATGTATCATGAATGGCGTCTTCACTCTGGGTGGTGCAAGGTCTCTTTCAGCAGTGGGGAGAGCTTTGGTTAGATCTATTCGTCACCGAAGAGAACGCGCAATGTCAGCAGTTCTGCACGTTGGAATTTCCAAGGCGGCACTCGCTAGGCGACGCTTTTCGTCGTGAGTGGAGTTGCGTCTTCCATACGCCTTTTCACCTATATCACTTCTACCCAGAGTGCTGAAGAAGATCAAACGCGACTGGGCCCAAGTCATTCTTGTGGCTCCGGATTGGGCACGAAGAGTATGGTATCCCGAGCTGTTACACATGGCCATCGATCCTCCGATCAGACTGCCACTAAGGTAGGATCTTCTGTCGCAGCAGCAGGGGACGGTCCTCTACCCGAACCTGTCCAGCCTCCACCTCCTTGCGTGGAGATTGAGCGGCGGCAGTTGACAGCCTTTGACCTTCCCCCGAAGTCTGTAATGTTATCTTGGCAGCCAGGCGTCCCTCCACTAAAACGGTATACGCCTGTAGATGGAACAAATTTGTGGCATGGTGCACAGCAAAGGCTGTGGATCCCCTTTCTGCCCCTCTTTCTGAAGTTCTCTTATTACTCCTATCTTTGCCCAGCAGTTCTCTGCTCTGGGCACTCTGAAGAGCTACCTCTCTGCCATTTCAACCTTTCTTAGGCTTCCTGATCAGCCTTCTCTTTTCAAGTCCCCTGTTGTAAATCGCTTCCTTAAGGGCATTACTCATCTTTTTCCTCCTGTTCACTTCGTAAAGCCTCAGTGGGACTTAAACTTAGTTCTTACTTAGCTTATGTGCGCTCCCTTTGAGCCGCTTCATAACTGTCCTCTCAGACTTCTTACTTTAAAGACTGCCTTTCTGGTTGCCATCACCTCTGCTCGCAGGGTGAGTGAGCTCCAAGCTCTTTCTTCAAAGCCTCCTTTTCTGGCTGTTCATCCGGACAAGGTCGTCCTCAGAACCAGACCTTCCTTTCTTCCCAAGGTGGTTACTTCTTTCCACATTGGTCAAACCATCACTTTGCCCACCTTCTTTCTGCCTCCGCATCCTTCTAAGGAGGAAGAGAGGCTCCACCGTCTGGATCCAAAACGTGCGCTTTCCTTTTATTTGGATTGCACCAAGCAATTCCGGGTGGATGACCAGCTTTTTGTTGGCTACGTGGGTGCCAAAAAAGGTCGGGCCGTGCGCAAACAGACCATCTCTAGGTGGGTCGTTTTGTGTATTAAAGCTTGCTACTCTTTGGCAATGAAGAAGCCTCCAGTGGGACTGCGTGCCCATTCCACCAGGGCGACGGCAGCTACCACTGCTTTGGGACGGGGAGTCCCCCTCAATGACATCTGCCAGGCAGCTACGTGGGCTTCATTGCACACTTTTACCAAACACTACTGCCTGGACAGCCAAGTCCGGAGAGACAGCTTCTTTGGCCGTTCTGTTCTCCAGGACTTTCTGGTGTGAACATGGTTTGCAGACCCACCTCCGGAGTTGGTATTGCTGGGGTATCTATTCTAAGGTAAGGAATCTATAACTAATTGTCTTTCAGATGAACAAGTTACTTACCTTCGGTAACAATATATCTGTAAGAGACATAGATTAGTGTTAGATTCCTTACCGCCCCACCCATCCTCCCCGATCTGCAAACTGACTGCTAGGGTCAGGGAATCCCTTTCAGGGCCCTAGTTTTGTGCACCAGCGGTCAGTGTCTTGCATGGCTCTGCGCTTCTGGCGTGGAATGTCGTGTAAAGAACGGACGTCAGCGCGCGAGGGTGGCGTTTAAGTAGCTACCGCAACGTCATCCCGGTGACCACAATGCCAACGAAGAACGCGGAGTCGACCGACGCCACCTTTCGATGCGTAGGGGTACTGCTGACAAATTCTCCTGATCCAGTCTGACGCCTGGGGGTAATTCTAAGGTAAGGAATCTATAACTAATCTATGTCTCTTACAGATATATCGTTACCGAAGGTAAGTAACTTGTTCATATAAGCACCAAAATTCATGACAACGTTGGAAGAAGTCGTCCCGTAACTCCAGGAGGCAGATTTCATGGCACCTACAGACCTAAAAGACACCTAGTTGTACATCTCCATGAACCGCAGACACAAGAATTTCCTATGCGTGGTAGTAGACTGAACACACTACGAACTCGGTTACCATTTGGAATAAAATCAGCACCTAAGATGCTCACAAAATGCTTCGCTGCCGTAGCAATACCCCTACCTAATGACTGCTGGTAAATGCAGATTCATTTTCCTAGTGAGTAGACGGCATCAAATGGGTGATGGAACCACTACACAGAGAAGGTTTCTTTATAACCAAGGAAAATTCATCACCTATGCCAGAAAGGGCAAAAATCTTGCTTGGAGCAAAAATCAATACAACACAAGCAAAAGCATTTCCCTGTGACAAGAGTTCAAGAAATAATGTTACCAGCTCAGTGATACCACAAGGGTCAGTCTCAGGTAGTGAGGATAGCGAGAAGGATGCTAGGCATGATGGCTTCCTTCATCCCACTAATCCTAAATGCGAGGCTACACTGACCAATCCAGGAATGAATTCAAAACTAATGGTCACAGGTAACGGGTAACAGGGAGCTGGGAGGATCTAGTGGCTGTCACACAGTGTACAGGAGGGAATGGCATGATGGAACAAGGAGAACATAACAATAGAAGAGACCCTTCATACTTCCAACTCAGACGGTGACCATCACCACAAACTCCTCTCACATAGGATGGGGAGCACATATGGGGATACTCAACATGAGGAGCCTGGAAACCGGAGGAGGCGACAGCACATACTGGAACTAACTACATTATTCCTAGCCCTTCATGCATTCCAGGCACAAGTAGGTGGGGGGGGGGGTCAATACAAAATAAATTCAGATGGACAACACAACAGCAATATTCTATATCAACAAGCAAGGGAGTAAAAGGTCCTTCGCCCTTTTAAAACTGGTGCAGGAAATGTGGAAGTGGGCCATTCAAAGAAGGATAACCTTATCAGCAATACACCTGCCAGGTGTGGACAACGTGGAAGCAGAAAAACTCTGCATACAAGCAACCGTCACACATGAATGGCAACTAAATCAGACAGTGGTCGAAAGGGTGTTTCAGAGATGGGACACCAGAGGTACACCTGTTCGCAACACCACAGAATCCAAAATGCTGAAGCTTCTCCTTCAGGAACCCCCACTGCTGCTCACTGAGGAATACAATGCCGATAGACTGGCCAGGAAAATTGGCATACGCTTTTTCTCCAATCCCGCTGCTAGTGATCAACAAGGGCACACAGTTACGGATGACACTAATCCTGATTCCCCCCCCCCCCCGCCGTAGCGCGGGCGAGACGAGCATGGTTCCCTAAACTAAGAGATAGCACAGAACCAACGTCCAAAGACTGCCAGCATCACATGACCTGCTTTCCATGCAGGAGGGGAGAGTTCTCCACCCAGAACCCAACACCCTGAGCTTGTCAACATTGCTCCTGAGGACTTAAAATTCGGACATTTGGGCCTTCGGGAGAGCAACGGAAGTTCTAAGGGAGGCGAGAAGGCCAGCCACAAGGAAATGTTACACGGCTGAATGGGAGAGGTACACAAGGTGGTGCCAAGAAACTGCCAGTTCCAGGACACCACAGCCCTCGGATACCAAACCCACCTGCTGGACAATAAGCTGACTTACGCCTCACTGAAGGTGCACTTGGCTGCAGTAGTGGCCTATACAAGAGGGCACTTAGGCAGATGTTTCTTCACTACACCGGTGGTCAAACAGTTCCTAGAGGGGACCAAGAGAATAGCCCCGCCGACATGTGCTACACCCATGTGAATCCCAAACGTGGTGTTAACACAACTGATGAAAGACCACTTTGAACCACTCCACAGGAGAACACTAATTTGTCACATTAAAACAGCTTTCCTATTTGCGATGACCTCACTACGGAGAATTATTGATCGGCAAGCATTTACCATCCAGGAACCATACCTGCAAATCCACAAGGACAGGGTATTCATGAGAAACAACCCAAAGCGCTACTGCGTAGATAACCAGGTGAACAGAGAATCACAAGTGAAACCGAGTACTAAAGCAATTGTTTGCAAGTTCAAGCTCATTTCAAATCTAGCCACCGCAATAAACTAGATATGGCTACAAGGTCAGTGCACAACATGTGAATCCAGAAAAGATTCACGCTGCGAAATAGTGATTACTTACTCATAGGAGAAGTTTTACAGCATGAAGAATTTTCTGAATTGTTTATATAAGCATTTATTTAAATTTGATGTATGTTTCCAGATGTGTATTCCAATGTGTAAATGTGTATAATAGTTATGTTAAAAAAAAAATGTAGATATTAGTTAGGTGGTCTTAACAAATGTACATATTACCTATGGTTATAATATTGTGTGTTTTACTTGTATATATGTCACTGCATAAGTTGAGTTTTTATCATAACTGTTTATTTACAATTGCTTCAGTATTGAATTATTATAAGGAAGAAAATTATAAAAACAAATAAATTAGCTTAAAGTACATCAACACTTGAAAGTCTGAGTTTGTTAAATGAAACTTAAATCTAGACATATTACCTTCCTTATACCTTCCATGTACTTATGTATCTTTATATTTATTACTTTACTCCTAATTCAGTATCTCCAATGCACTACCCGATTTCTCACCATATACCTCTCTCAATATATCCTCTACCTCCACTCTTCCTTCCTCTACCCCTACTTGCATCACATCAAACCTTTTTTTACTATTCAGATCTCCCAAACAAGCCTTTCTAAAACCCTCCCTCATGTATCCCTCCTAGACTCATCCGATAACACATCTTTCTCCCGAATCCACTTCTAGAAACTCTTCCCCCCCTCCATCTCTTCTTTACTCATCCCAAACCTCCTCCTGCTATGCTCTCCAAATAAGCACTTTCTAGACCCTTACATCTTCTATCCCTCCACTATCCTTTTCAATCCACCTAGCAGACTCACATGTCCACCGCACAAATTAACTTTAGATTTCCCTATACTAATTCACCACTAATCCTTTTTGGGTTCTGGAGTAGCCTGCTACTTGCCGAAAAGTGCTTCAATGCCTCGTCAGGTGTAGTAATGGATATAAAAGTGCAATTACAATTCCCATGCCACCCACCTGCCCCCCTGGGAAATGAGACGAAACACGGGCAAGAGTAAGATGCAAGACCAGGCTTAAAACAAGAAGCCCTGTTAAGTAGAGTGAGTAACCAAATCGCTGGTGTCAGGAGAGGGATGGGCAGGGCACCAAATGGTGGCCAAAGACTATGCCCCCCCCCCCACAAAAAAGGGGGGGAAAACTACAGGAGGAGAGTTCTGGACCCAGCCACTAGATGGCGGAGTAATCCACAGCATGTGAATCCAGAATATTCTTCGAACTGCAAAACTACTCCTACAAGTAAGTAAACATTTTGTTCCGGTTCAGGGAGGGCCTGGCAATTGGATATGGACGGTTCCTATTTGAGCAGGGTCAAGACTGATTTGCATATGGCTAGGTCCAAACTGAGGTAGCATGGTGGGCAAAAGTACGGTGGTTGGACTGCTACCCGGAGTGATTGCCAGTGGATAAAACCTATTGCAAGCATTCCTCCCTTCACCTTTTGTGTTTTTGATATGATGCGAACAGTCAATCTTGTCTTTTTTTAAAGACGGTATTTATCATTTGTCATAATGAAACGCCATAAAACAACACAATGCCCATGTTTGAGGACACAAATCCAGTAATGGTGATAAAGCAATAACATTCAGGTATGTATAGCTATATACAAAGGAATCCAGTCTATATCATCCACAGTATCCTTCGCGTGGGGGCCGGGGAGGTTGTATCAACAAACAGTCAATCAACCAACAAATCCCCTTGAAGAGAAGCTCTCCTTTTAGTATTTTTTGTTTCACTGTTTGTCTATGGTCATTCCAGATATGTTAATCTGCAAATGAGCAGACCCATCATTCATTACAAACAAATGCTGGCTAGTTTTGGACTTCCATATATAGAACGAGTAGTACGATTGTGTAATAGTGTGCTTGAGTTGGGTAATCGTAGATGACTCTTACCTGCATGTGAACAGGCATGGCAGATATGATAATATACACTTCAACCACCAATGTTCATAACACTGCAGCTTCATACCTCCAATAAACTGCCATTTTCAGTCATACTAAGGATGGACTTTCAATGCCTCCCGCTCTCCTATGGGGAGACTGACACCAGAGATCATTGCATTTGCGTAGTTTTCATATATTTAGCATACCTTAATCCTTGCATGTCATGCCGTAATCCCTTAACTCATTTCTACTCATACTTCAGATTTCAACAGGTCCTCCAATTACTAGTTGAGCATAGTCAGCCAAAAATATAAATATTTAAGCTTTCTACTCTTTACATAATGTGTTTTGTCCCTGTAAGAGCTAGTTTTTTAATTAGGAAATATATCGTAGCTAAACAAAGTTTATCGACGGATGATTTTCAAGAATGATTCTGTATTACACATCATGATGCATCATTGCAGGTTTGCTTCCGTGATTTGCATCTGTCCATATCCTACGTTTTTGCACGTTGTTTAATGGATTCAGTTCGAACACGATGCATCCTAACCAAATGCTGTGCTGGTTCTAGAAATACAACTCTGCAGAAGCATGCCAGCATGTGGGTCTTTGTCCAGAGCCGTTTTAAATATTGGATCTTCAGGGCAAAAAGTATGCTTGTGCAGATTTGGGACTTGATGCTTGTGTTAGCTGTTCAACCGTTAGTTCTGGCATACTGTCCAGGGTACATAAAAAAAAAAAAAAAATTTAAACTGTATAGCACTCAACCTTCTGTTTGCTCACATCATGTAGGCCCAGAACGACTTTAGTTGTCTACCTATTTCATTCTCCTAAGAGTGGGTTGCTCTTGACTTTGTCCGTGCCAGCTCTCATGTGCTTCCATTTCTTTTACAATTTCTCACATGCTCTTGCATTAGATCTGAAACTAAATCTCATGTCCTCTAACTAATGTGCATGCTCATAGCTCGAATGACTAAATTCCTACTTGAAAACTTATCTGGATCTGCTTACTCTGCCTCTTGCATGATCTTTATCCTATTCCATTTTACCATTGCTCAGTGGTACTTTTTATGCATGCATGCTCACTCCTAATCTGTGGAAGTTAGTGTCCTTGAAAGAGTTTCCCACTGAAATCCTTTTCATGTTCACCTAGTCTGTTTGCGCATAAATCTCTAACTCATTGTCTTGCATCGTATTTTCAGAGTCCAGACAAGTTGGGAAAAGCCTGTGATGCCAGGAAAGGACTGGAGAGCAAGAATCTGATATGCAAAGATGTAAAAAGGCCTGGGAATTGTGGACATTAGAGGAGCTAAATATCACAAACCATATTTTGTACTCTTGAATATCTTTGCCCTCGTGGCTTGACTTATTTCAGGCTCGGAGGATTAAATTGTGTTACTTCATTGATACTTTTTGACTTCATCAGCTTTGAGGAAATATTTTCCCCTCTTTACATATTTCCTGCTCCACTATTTGTAGTGCTTGTAGAGTTCAGGTTGGTTCCCCCATAATGCAATGACTGGAAGAGTAATCTTAAATTATGGCATCAGAGCACGCACCGTGTCACTAAAGACACCAGAGCACATATGTGCTCAGCTGCAACAAGGCCAACAAGCATGCTACAACCTCATTATCCACTCCTTTTTTCCTGCTGAGTAATTAACACCTTGACTGCTGTCTCCATATAAAGCACTTCAAAATCCCGGTTCTCCACGCCAAACACCTCCAACTCCAAAAACCCCAATAAACCCTTGTTGAACATCTTGCACTACGTTTGGTATTGTAGGCTTTTGGGTTTACATATGAAGGGAATTGCAGTGCGTAGCGTACTGTTTGTTTTAATGCCACAGACATGGTTGCTTTGTAATAGCGTGTGCTGCTTGCTCCTCTCAGTACTGTCTCTGGTACCACCCTTACCATTGGTGGAAACTGTTCAGATACATGGTTTTGAATGCGCTCTAATAATTTATATTCAGACCTTGATTGGTGAGTGGAGCCCAAAAAGGAGACTGCTTATGCGCATTTCTTATCGCCGAACTAGGTGCATTACTGTCTTCTGCGCCAAGAGTAGTCAGGGTTACACCATACACAGTGTATAATTGACGTTATTACAACCCACTTCTGATGCATTATTTTTCACCGTCCCCTGTTAATAATTCTAGAGGTTCTCAAACTTATGGTGATAGGGAACATCTGACACTAGAAGCTGCCTAGCCAATTCAACTGTAGTTTTTAAACCAGGCCTCATCCCTCGGCGTGTATTTTTGTTAGTCTCCTTATGATAACCCATTAAAGATAATGGGGTAACCCTGTGTCCCTCAGAACCTGGGTATATACAATCTGTAAACAAAAATGGTTCTGTCGGGAAAACAATTACTTTGCTCAATGTATACTAATGTGATCTGAACTTTCAATTTTTCAGATGTGAATCATAATTTGCATTCAAGGGACACACCAAAGAACCAACAATTTTAGTAAAGTTAGTTATTTACTCAATTTTTGATTATACACATTAATGAAGGCTGTCTACAATACATAAATATACGACAATAAACAAGTGACTATAGTGTGGAATAAGTGACTTGTGGTGATACGTGAAAAGTGCTATACAGAATTACCACACAAAGATAAACATAAATAAACAAAGAGAAAATGCTAATTTGTCATGTCCGTTTCTTAATATATGTATCCCCAACAATAATATTGCTTTTATATTCAAGGTAGGGAACTAGATGGACTATGGGTGACTGTAACGTCGACGTTTCGACCCTAGGCGTTTGCGCAGCTGATTAGGCGTCAGGGCGGGTCTTCATCAGGACAAAAAGGGACAAGGAATGACAGCCGCAAGCGATCCTATTGACAAAAAGTTGGGCATCCAAGTGTGACCAATTATGTTGAGTAGTCAGTTTGGATGGACGCCAAAGCCCACACCGGAGGGTTGTGGTCTTCAGTTATGTAAAGAAATGTTCTTCTAATGTAATTATCTTCACCAGGCGGTTGAAGATATATTAGTAGGTGGGGAAAGAATTGGCCGCCAAAGCGATCCTAAATTCAAGGGCACACGTCTACCTTCGTTCCTGTCAGCTGTGGCGTCCATCCAAACTGACTACTCAACATAATTGGTCCCACTTGGATGCCCAACTTTTTGTCAATAGGATCGCTTGCGGCGGTCATTCCTTGTCCCTTTTTGTCCTGATGAAGACCCGCCCCTGACGCCTAATCAGCTGCGCAAACGCCTAGGGTCGAAACGTCGACGTTAGTCACCCATAGTCCATCTAGTTCCCTACCTTGAATATAAAAGCAATATTATTGTTGGGGATACATATATTAAGAAACGGACATGACAAATTAGCATTTTCTCTTTGTTTATTTATGTTTATCTTTGTGTGGTAATTCTGTATAGCACTTTTCACGTATCACCACAAGTCACTTATTCCACACTATAGTCACTTGTTTATTGTCGTATGTTTATGTATTGTAGACAGCCTTCATTAATGTGTATAATCAAAAAATTGAGTAAATAACTTTAATTTTACTAAAATTGTTGGTTCTTTGGTGTCCCTTGAATGCAAATTATGATTCACATCTGAAAAATTGAAAGTTCAGATCACATTAGCATACATTGAGCAAAGCAATTGTTTTCCCGACAGAACCATTTTTGTTTACAAATCCTTATGATAACCAGCATCCTTTCTCAGTGATTAACCCTTTAATTGGGGACCCTTACTAGCGAGGCATACTATACAAGAGGGTTTGCCAATGAAGCCATACTTCTAGTGTGCATTAGAGGCCTTTGTGTGCCCCGTCTTCATGGCTGTAGATTTCATCAGTTGGGCTACTAGTTTCTTTCTGGCATCAAGGAATTTCATAACTCGTTGGTAATCTGAAGGAGTATAAGGCCTGTGGGCACTAGGTAAGTGTACCTGTTCTGCTTCTTGCATGCTTCTGCTTCACCTTACTGACTGTCATTTCTTCTGTATGTCTTGCACAACTGCTCTGGCCTTTCCTATTGGTTTTCTTCACCCATTCTCCCCAGCTGGTGCTATTACACAATAGGTTCACCGTACTGCATGGAAGAAATCACTGTGTTGTGAGTTTGTGTTAGTCCTCCCCGTGATCATTTGCACTCTGTCATTCACTCCCACACAAGGGTTTTTTCCCTGGTCCCCTCTGACACTTTTCCCCGTTTCTCTCTGTCTGTGCAGCGGCTGAGGGACCAAATCAAGACGTGGGTTGCATCGAACGAGATTAAAGACAAGAGGCAGCTCATAGAGAACCGGAAGCTAATTGAGACGGTACGCACAGCGCTGAGGAGTTGGTTGTTGGTTTGTGAAGATGGGTATTTCTCCATCCTCACTCTGCAAACTGTAATCAAAATAAGCCCCATTCTTGGACATGAATGTTCCTGTAGCAGAAGCTAGATTTATCATTGACCTTCTTTACTTAAGCGTTGATACATACCCTTCTTGCCATTTGCATTTACAGGAATATTGGCTAATGTGCATGAGTGTTTGTATATTACAGCAAACCCTAGCCATTTGTGTGCACTGCAAAGTCAGTTATTTTGCAGTTCTGTCCTGCCCTTCATCACTTTTCTGTGTAAAGCTTCTCTGTTCCCCGTCGTTCTTGTTTTGTATTTAAGGTACTTGGAGCAGGGTCCACATATGATGCTACTTGTGATTGATTTAAACATTCATAGTAGTGTTGTCAAGCAACTGCCCTTTGCTTGGGAGACAATGGACGTAGGGTTCAATAGAGAACAGATCCTGACACAGGATGGGCTAATGGACTATCTGGCAATGTTTTATGTCCCTTCAACCCATATTATTGAACCTGTTCATCTGAGATTTTTGTTAGAAATGCTTTTCAGGAAAAGTTCAATGTTATTTATGAACAAAAATGTCTGGATGGACTGTAAACTATTAATGCTCAATGTAAAGCGAAACATCTGGCATTTGCTTGAAAATTCACTCCAACATTCTTATGAGTGGTACCATTCATATGAATATATGTCTTGTGAGATCTTTATGTATACTGTTTGAGAGAACTGTGGGTAAGTTGATGGCTCTAGGGTGCCTCATGCCTTGATTGGTAAGTTGTTTTCTACACTTTCATATGCCTTCACATGGCAGTGATGGTATTTCCTATATAAGGGATTAAGTAGAGTGTTAACTTGGCACTAACTCTTGCTTTCTTATCATTGGAGTGTGAACACTTGGAACATTAAGTCATTTTCAGTAAATGTGGTAAAGAAAAACGTGCTATGATTTTATTTACATATTACTGTTAACTTGTGTTCTCTGCTTGTCGGACTGTGGTTTACTTTGTGAGCATGCAGGTGAGATATTGATGCTGATAATACCTCAGACACGTTAATTCTCAGTGCCTAATTCATAGAAATGCATGTATGTCTTTAGGCTGGTTTTCAGAAGTGGTTTTGTATATCAGCAAATCCTCTTAATGCCCTGCTCATGATGTTCTAGGGGTTTCCCTTGTAGAACGAGTAAAATGTATGAGGTGGGCTGTTGCCTTTACCCCACTCCTGCCATGCCAGCAAAGTGATTGATGCTGACCTCTCATCCTGCCCCTGCAGCAAATGGAAAGGTTCAAAGTGGTGGAACGAGAGACGAAGACGAAAGCATACTCAAAGGAGGGCCTTGGGCTAGCTCAAAAGGTGGATCCTGCTCAAAAGGAGAAAGAAGATATTGGCCAGTGGTTAACGGTGAGGTCTCCTTCATAGTAGTGGTCTGTTTGTTTAGGACATGCATAATTTTAAATGTAGGAAGAATTGAAAGTCCTGCTATTAACATCTTCATCATATGAATATTTCTCTGCAGCATGCGGAATCACGCTGTTAAACCATTATCTGCAGTTAACACATTATAGAAAGCATATCGTTATTTGGCTTATATGAGAGTGGGAGAAGTAGATCAAGATCATGACCGGTGTATGGACTTGCGTATCACAGCATATCTGTTATGTGTTGTATTATTCTTCAGTCCATGTACCTGGAGATGCACAGCTGTCTGCTATTACAGAATAGTTTGTGGCTATGGGTTTTGCTGAAAGCTAAGCTTGGTGAAGAATAACTGAAAAGCTGTATCCTTCATGATCACTCTGATGGTATTAGTAACCCTTCTTCTGGAAGACAGATGGAATTGGAAGGAGGTGTTGAGGGAGGCGGTAGTGTGTTTCTTAAGCTTCAAGGCTTTTACATTGGTCTTTCTTTTGGACAGAGCACGATAGATGCACTGAACATGGGGGTGGATCAGTTTGAAAGTGAGGTGGAGTCGCTCTCGGTACAGACGCGGAAGAAGAAAGGAGACAAAGATGTGAGTTGAATCTAAGATGTTGCATATGTCTGTGGGGTTGTCATTTGCGAGGTTTTAGTCTTGGGAAGCACACAACTGCCATGTGATGTACTGGATAGAAAATGAAGGTTCGAGGCATATGAGCTGTAGATCATATGCTGTGCATAGATCGCCATCTAGTGTTGGGTCCGGATGTTTGCACTTTGCTTTTCTTCGAAGAAGTCTTTCCAGTCACGAGGTAGGTGACTCCTCCTTTCGGCGATAGTGGGCATGGGCATCGACTCTATTGTTAGATTGTTTTTTTCTGCCATTGGGTTCGGATGTGAATTGTTGCGCTCCGGTTCGGCACTGTTCTTCGGCCCCCTTCGACGCGCAATCCACTGCCCTCGACGGTATTGTTTATCAATCGCGTTTCCCTTTCTCTGCGTATCCTCTACATTCAAAAGCCTTCGATCAGAAGATTCGTGGAAGGCCGTTGGGCCTACCCGCGCCGGGGTCGATAGCAGTCGATGGAACGGACTCCATTCAAGATCTGTCCTGGGTGTCGCGCTAAGTTTCCGCGCACAGACTTGCACGAAGTGTGCAACCTTTGCCTATCCCCGGAACACGACGAGAATGACTGCAACGCGTGTCAGTCGTTTCGATCAAAAAAGACGCTCCGTGACCGTCTGGCTCGACGTCATGAAAAGCACGAACAAAGCGGCTCCGCACCGGATCTTGTCAGGGACGACTCCGAACATGAAGAATCCCACGCACAGGAAGCCGAATGCGAGGAGGAGCACATCTCCGTGTCTGAAGCCGATTCCAAAGCCCTCACACTGGGCCAACGGATCGGGAGTACAGAGAGACTTCCTTCCCCTCCCATCTCCTCCATAAAAAGGCTTCGGTCCCTCCTCTGCCTTCGGGCCAAGGTTGGCACTGAGAAAGTTTCGAGCACCCCGCCTTCGGGCTCGGCGCCGAGACAGAAACAACAGCCTTCCGGCTCGGTCTCTACCCGTCCTCACGCTGGTGCCGACCCGAAACCTTCGGCGTCGAAATCGAAACTCGTTCTGGTGTCAATGCCAGCGTTAACTAAGGCTAACTCTTCTGAGCCGAAAACTTCGGAGCTGAAACTTTCGACGCCAAAACAGGCATCTAAAGAAAGCAGTTCAACAAAAGAGTCTCGGACCGATGTTCCACCTTCGGATCCAAAACAAAAGGAAATTGTGATTAATCCACAAACTGGACATATTATTGCCAAACTACCTGAGAAAAGGAAAATGGGCTTACAAGAAGATTACCACATTCCTTTTAAAAGGAAAAAATGTGGGTACTAACCCTTCTCCACCTTATATTCCACCTTCTTCAACCATTAATCCAAATTTGCTCATCACAGCCACACATTCACCACCACCATCACCTGACCCACAGGATATAAGGAATGCAGATGACTATGCACCACAAGATACTGACCCATGGGATCAGTATGACACTGACCCTCAACCGGATAATGACCCAGACTTGTATCCATCCAGACCTTCTCCTCCAGATGATAATATTGAATATATTGAGCTCCTTAACAGAGCTGCACATTATCATGGGGTAGAGCTACATAAAGAGGCTTCAGAGGAAGACTTTTTGTTTGAAACCCTAAGTTCATCTCAAAGGGCTACCCAAACATTACCAATGCTAAAAGGTATGCTTAAACATGCTGATGACATCTTTAAAGACCCTGTAAGAGCAAGAATCGTCACTCTCAGGGTAGAGAAAAAGTACAAATCTGCGCCTACTGACCCTGTATATATTAAAGGCCAGTTGCCCTAGGACACTCTTGTAGTTTCTAACGCTCGTAAGAGCTAATTCACAAACCACAGGTGAAGCCCCTCCTCCTGATAAAGAGTCCAAATTAATTGATGCTTCGGGCAAAAGGGTAGCGTCACAAGCAGCTAATCATTGGCGCATTGCGAATGCTCAAGCACTATTAGTGAGATATGACAGAGCTCATTATGATGAGCTCGAGAAGCTCATGGAATTTCTTTCTGATGAGCATAAGTCTAGAGCTAGTGACCTTATTCAAGAGGGTAAACTAATAACGAATACCTCCATCAGATGTGCACTAGGTGCAGCAGACACAGCAGCAAAGCAGTAAATGCTAGCATACTGCTTCGTAGGCATGCTTGGTTAAGAATTTCAGGATTTAAACCTGAGGTGCAAGCCTCTATTCTTAACCAATCATTTGACAAAGAACACCTCTTTGGTCCAGCTGTTAATACATCACTGGAAAAAATGAAAAAGGACACTGCGGTTGCAAAATCCATGGGGGCCTTACAATCACCTTCCAACAGAGGATCCTTTCGTCACTCGTTCTACAGGGGTGGCTCCAAAAATATATCTACAGAAAACCCCTCCTCCTCTTATAAAGGCAACAATCAGTCACCTTCTTCAAGAAGTTACTTTAGAAGTGGATATAGAGGAAACAACGGAAAGGGAAGAGGCAGAGGTAATTCAACATGCACTTCCCCTGCAAACACCAAACAGTCACTTCCTTTCCATACCCCCGATCATTCCACTCCTGTCTGGGGACATCTTTCCCAGTTTCTACCCATTGGGAATACGATTACATCAGACAAATGGGTTCTACAAATTATCCAATCTGGTTACTGCCTGGAGCTTACAAACACTCCACCAAGGTCACACCTAATGTCACAAGAACATCTTACCCTTCTAAAGCAAGAGGTTCTCTTTGTTGCAGAAAGGTGCAATAGAACCGGTCCCTTTACAATACCAAGGGGCAGGTGTTTACTCCCTATTCTTTGTAATTCCCAAAAAGGACTGCTCTCTCAGGCCTATATTAGACCTCAGAGAACTAAATCTGTACATTCAGTCGGACCACTTTCATATGGTAACACTACAAGTGCTTCCGCTCCTTCAGAAAGGCGACTTTCTCTCCACTCTGGATTTAAAGGACGCCTACTTTCATATACCAATACATCCTGCACACCGCAAATACCTCCGGTTCGTCGTAGCAGGCCAGCATTATCAATTCAAGGTGCTCCAATTCGGAGTAACAACAGCACCCAGGGTTTTCACAAAATGCTTAGCAGTGGTCGCAGCCCATCTACGAAGACAACATGTTCACATCTTCCTATACTTAGACGACTGGCTCATAAAGGCCAGCTCGCACGACAGCAGTCTACACCACACACAAAAAACTGTGCAATTGCTCCACGAGCTGGAATTCACAGTAAATCTGTCCAAATCCCATCTCCAACCGTCCAACACTCAAGCATATCTAGGAGCTACTATAAACACACAAAAAGCTCTAGCATACCCAACTCTGGCCAGGGTCCGGAATATACAAGTACTGCTGTCTGTTTCAGTCTCAACTAGCATTACCAGCTTGTGTGTTCATGCAGTTACTGGGAATGATGGCGTCTTGCATTCTAATAGTCCCTTACGCAAGACTTCAAATACGTCCCCTACAGGAATGCTTAGCAAGTCAGTGGAACCAGGCTCGGGGTCTGTTATCGGATCTAGTGTTGGTGGACGGCCGCACGCAGTGGTGGTACACACAAAACCTTTTAAAAGGGCGGCCCTTCAGCGACCCGGTTCCACAGATAGTACTAACAGCGGGCCCATCACTGACATGTTGGGGAGCACATCTCCAAACCCACACAATTCAGGGCATATGAAGCTTGCAGCAGAAACCACTTCATATAAATCACCTAGAGCTGCTAGCAATTTTTCTGGTGCTGAAAGCGTTTCAAGTTCATCTAGTACACAAGACTGTCCTGATTCGTACAGACAACATGACAGCGATGTATTACATACAAAAACAGGGGGGGGAGGGCAACTCTCTCCAGCTTTCACAGCTAGCACAGACCATCTGGAAATGGGCCATACATCACGAAATGTATCTCCTAGCGGAACACCTTCCAGGAGTAAACAATCAGATGGCAGATCTGCTCAGTCGTCGCACAACAAATCCAGGCATGGGAACTACACCCTCAAGTTCTCCTCCCATTCTTTCAAACGTGGAACTTTCCAGACATAGATCTGTTCGCCACACACCTAAACGCAAAATGCCCAAACTTCGCGTCCAGGTATCCCCACCCATTGTCCAAAGGCAATGCACTATGGATGAATTGGTCAGGGATATTTGCTTACGCTTTTCCGCCTTTCCCACTCATTCTATTAGTGGTTCGGAAACTCAAACAAACGTCCCTGACACTAATCCTAGTTGCTCCCACGTGGGCACGTCAACCCTGGTTCACAACCTTGCTGGAACTGTCAGTAGTTCCTCATCAAAAACTACGTCTTACACCCAATCTCCTCACACAGAGCCATGGAGACATAAGACATCCAGACCCCAGTCAACTCAGCCCGGCGATCTGGCACCTGATGTCCTAGAGTTTGGCTACCTTAACCTACCGCTAGACTGCATGAATATTATCAAAGAGGCTAGGCGCTCTACCACAAGAGCCTGCTATGCAGCAAGTGGAAACAGTTTGTAATATACTGTACTAACAACATCAACCCGCTTGATGCTTCTGTTCAAAACATATGTTATTTGTTACATCTACAGCGTTCCAATTTAGCGTACACATCCATACGCTTACATTTAGCTGCAATAGCTGCATACCTCCAGAATAGACAACATCTATCTCTCTTTAGAGTGCCTGTCATCAAAGCTTTTATGGAAGGCCTTAGTCATTCCCCCAAGAATCCACCTGCTCCAGTGTGGAATCTCAACATTGTTCTCACCAGGCTAATGGGTCCACCCTTCGAACCATTGCACAAATGTGAACTCCAATTTGTCACATGGAAAGTAGCTTTCCTCATAGCTATTAAATCACTGAGGAGAGTCGGTGAGCTTCAGGCACTAACTATAGAAGAACCCTTTTTACAGATTCATCAACATAAAGTAGTTCTTCGGACCAATCCAAAATTCCTTCCTAAAGTCATTTCTGCCTTTCATATCAATCTATCTGTTGAGTTACCTGTGTTCTTCCCTCACCCAGATTCAGTGGCAGAATGTGCCCTACACACTTTAGATGTGAAGAGAGCATTACTTTACTACATAGAAAGGACAAAACCTTTTCGTAAGACAAAACATCTTTTTGTCGCTTTTGCTCCACCACATAAAGGCAATCCTATATAAAAATCAGGTTTTGCAAGGTGGATAGTCAAATGCATTCAAATATGCTATGCAAAAGCAAAACGAACATTAACAGTTCCCCCTAGAGCACACTCTACACGCAAAGTGGGGGCTTCTATGGCATTCTTAGGAAATATACCCATAGAAGACATATGCAAAGCTGCAACATGGTCTACACCTCACACATTCACAAAACACTTTTGTGTAGATGTGTTAGCAAGACAACAAGCTAGTGTGGGCCAAGCAGTTTTACGTACACTATTTCAAACAACTACAACAGCTACAGGTTAGCCACCGCTTTGGGAGATAAATGCCTTGTAGTCTATGCACAGCATATGATCTACTGCTCATATGCCTCGAACGGAAAATGCTACTTACCCAGTATGCATCTGTTCTTGGCATATAGAGCTGTAGAGTCATATGCGCCCACCCGCTTCCCGGGTACCTATACCTGTTGCAGTAACATCTTACTTGGATACATGCATTCATGGACATCTCCTTTTACTACTCTTACTAACTCCATTATCACCCTCTGCGGGAAAACAATCTAACAATGGAGTCGATGCCCATGCGCACTATCGCCGAAAGGAGGAGTCACCTACCTTGTGACTGGAAAGACTTCTTCGAAGAAAAACAAAGTGCAAACATCCGGACCCAATACTAGATGGCGATCTATTCACAGCATATGACTCTACAGCTCTATATGCCAAGAACAGATGCATACTGGGTAAGTAGCATTTTCCTTTTGGACTATGTGATACGGTGTGAGATCTTTTCAGCTGTACACTGCTTTGGCATTGGTGTTATGTTGGCATGTTAATCTCTTGGTCTAGCCTAGAGGCAGTATGGTAGCCTTATGTTTTCCAACCTTTTCATAATAAAAATACATTCAAGCTTGCATACAAGGGGTTTGGCCATTCCTAGTCATCCATTGTTTTGTTCAAATGTTATTCAGATAGTTCTTCCATCCATCACTTTATAGATCGGGGCCAGTCCACTTCATCCTCTGATGATGGCATTTTGCCTGATTACATGTGAACAGCTGCCTGAAAATGAGTGGAGTTCAGTGCCATTTCTGGTGTGCCGGGGCTGCTGGGCTATTCTTTTTGGATATTTTTTATGTTTTTGTCATTTTTTTCATGTTGCATACATTAGCAAACTCAACATAAAAGATTGTACATTTGCCAATGCTAGACCCATTGCCTTTAGCAATGCTTGTTAGGTTTAAAATGTTTGGTGCTTGTGCAATTTATGGCAAACATATTGTACTCTGTACTTCAAGGGTCTTTAGATCAGTGTTTTCCAGCTATTGGCTTTTTTGGCTCCTAAACATTCAACTGTTGGCTAGTGACACTCAGTCAAATCTTGGATCACCCTTCAGGAGCAGTTCATTCGCACCATTATTGTTAGCTGTTTAGGTGTGTCCTTCTACCTCCAATGGAATGCATTACCACTATTTTACATCTAGAATCAGTGGTCCCGTGTGCCTAGTAGTTCTTGGGGAACAGCTTTGACAAAAGCATCTGAAAAACTGAAGCTACAGAAGAAACGGTTGCTTTATTTTCTGTAGGATCGTTATTCCAGAAGCTTTTGTCAGTGCTTGCACTCAAATGCTGTCTGGCAAATCAGTATTTGAAATGCCAATAGACTGGACTTTCGCACACCCAATTCACACACTATTGAAACGTTAAACCTACTGGGTTTGCCTGTGCTTGTTCTTGTGGTGGGTATTCTACCTGTTCATACAGATTGTTGCATATCAATTTCTTCATGGGATTTCCTCTGATTTTCATAAACACAAGTCTGTTTTTGCATGTACGTTAGGCTTTTTATTGACTGCTCTCTTTAGTTACTCACATGAGCAAAATTGCCCAGGCTGCAAATTTCCAACTTCGCCAACTGAAAATAATCAAATACCTTTTCTCTAGAAACAAGCAGCCGTCGGCTGCATAATCTCTCAGCTGCAGAATCAACACTGGTAATGCCATCGTTGTTTGACTTATCGCTTATTCCTTGCTGCCTCTAAAAGCAGCTCTTCGTTCCACTGCTCGATCAGTGACAGAGAAAAGGTTTGACCACATCACATTAATTTTAATGGACCTCCACTTGCTCCCATCAGAAGCTCGGGATACAGTTCCAACTATTCTGTCTTGCATTTAAAGCCCTTTATTTAGGAGATCTGAGCAATTTATCTGACCTTCTGACAATTTCAAGGGACTCCAGTAAATCCCACAGTATGGATTCTTACTCTGTAATCCTAAAAAATTCAGTTCTACTCTAGCCCTAAAAGACACTTTCTCTGGTTCTGCACCCACCTTATGGAACACTCTACAGACCAAACCAAGAATGGCTTTTAACATTCTGTCCTTCGGGAAAGGAGTTAAAACTTCTTGCTCAGAAGAAATGTGAGCAGTGATTTGGCACTCTGTTGTGGGGGATGTCTGCTTTAATGGCTTGGTTGTTTATTGATTAACCAATTGCTTGTCGTCTGCTTCTCTTGTCCTTTTCTCCTTTCTGAATCCCATAATCTGTTCTTTAATTTTTTTTTTAACAATTCCCCTTATTTGCTTTTGTAACAGTAAACAATATAGAACTCTCTCATACAGCTTTGACAAGACATCGATTTTATATAGACAATTTTGTGACTCAGTCCAGCGCATCTCTAATCCAGGTACATTTAGTTAGTGGTCCCACATCTTGTGGTATTTTCGTGGGCAGCCACTAGCTGTTTAGTGATTTCTCATCTGTGGCACATATGTCCATCCCTGAGTCTACTCGGATCACACCAGCCAACCCCCCCCTAATGATTGCGGTATCAAGCAAATGGTACGTCTTGACACCATCAGGCTGGTTTTCTCTAGGTGATGAACGGCCACTGAATCAACATCTATCTCTGCGGTGCCCGTGGGTTAAGGGTTTGGAGTTTGCGTATAACCCACTGTTCTACCAAGTATATTATGTATTGTGGTCTTGTTTTCTGTAATTAGGGGGCATTCCCATGTCATGCTATAGAAACCTGCACGCGCAGCCAAGTGTCTTGGGTAGTGGTTGTCTTTTTTCCATCCCATACGCCACAGTTTGTTTGTATCGTAGTACACCCGGTGGAAGAATTTGAATTTGATCAGTCTAGGCCTAGCAGAAATGGCCAAACATCTAGCGGCATTGTCGATTCTTGCCACTCCTCATCGTTCAGTGGACCAGCATTGTGATGCCAATTATGCAGGTGCGCATGGTTAGGAGTAAGTAGGCAATGTTGGGATTCCAGGATTGTTGGTCCATGGTAAAATATATTTTTAGGTATTTAAAGGGCCCAGCTGTCAATGTAAGGGGCCATTTGGTAGAGGCGACAGGAGCCAGGGTCTGCTACAGCGACATATTGGGATTTGTGATGGTTCACGTGCATACCAGAGGCCTCTCCATATATGCGCAATACGCCCAACAATCTAGAGATAGATGTTCGAGGCATATGAGCTGTAGATCATATGCTTTAGCATAGATCGCCATCTGGTGTTGGGTCCGGATGTTTGCACTTTGTATTTGTTCGAAGAAGTCTTTGTAGTCACAAGGTAGGTGACTCCTCCTTTCAGTGATGGTGCACATGGGCATCGACTCCATCCCCAGATTGTTTTTTTCCGCCATCGGGTTCGGATGTGTATTGCTGCGCTCCGGTTCGGTATCGTTTTCGTACCCCTTCGACGCGCAATCCTCTACCCTCGACGGTATTGTTTACCGATCGCGGTTTCCCATTCAACGCGCATCGTGAAATTCCTGAAAACCTTCGATCAGGAACTTCGAGGCGGGCCTACCCGTGCCGACCACGCCAGCAGTCGATGGAACGGACACCGTTCAAGCTATGTCCCGGGTGTCGTGTTAAATTTCCACGCACCGACCTGCACGAGGTCTGCAACCTGTGCCTATCCCCGGAACACGAAGAAAAATCCTGCGAAGCGTGTCGATCATTCCGATCGAAAAAGACCATCCGTGATAGTCAGGCTCGACGCCACGAGATGCAACGCGGCAGCGGCTCCGTTCCGGACATCTTGGGAGAAGATTTGGAATCCCACAGTCCAGCCCCAGAAGTCGAGGAAGAAGAACTAGTCTCCGTGTCCGAAGCTGACACCGACATGGAAGAAGACCTCGACGTCACTCCGGGTCGACGTACCGCGAGTACAGATCCCCATGTGCCCACTCAACCAAAACCTAAGGCTCCGGTATCCCCCTCGCCCTCCTGCTCAGGTAGACACCGAGAAAAAGTTTCAGATTCCCCGCCCTCTAGCCCGGCTATGAAACTTAAACACAAGCCTTCAGGCTCAGGTTCGAGCCAGCCCTCTTCCGGTGCCGAACCAACACCTTCGTCCCCGAAACATAAGAAGAAACCTGTGCCAGTTCCCACACCATCGGCACCGAAGACTCCTTCGATACCGAAAACATCGGAGCCGAAGTCATCAAAACCGAAAGCTTCGGAACCGAAACCGTCCAAGCCTAAAGCCTCGGACCCGAAGCACTCCACACCTAAAAGCTCGGAGCAGACACCCTCCGCGACAAAAGGTTCGGAGCTGAAACATTCCACTCCCAAAGCTTCAGACCCTAAACCAGCTAAACCGAAGAACTCTGACTCCAAACATTCGGCACCCAAAGACACTGAGCCCAGATCTTCCATGCCGAAATCCACTCCTAAGCAAAAAGAGACTCCTTCCAAGGAACCTCGATCCGAAGACACGTATTTGGATCCAAAACAGAAAACACTCAGTATTCACCCTGAAACTGGACACCTCCTTGTCACTCTTCCCAAAAAACAGAAGCTGGATCTCTCAGAGGATTCCCCTATACCTCTAAAGAAAAAGGACATGGGTACTAACCCTTCTCCCCCTTACATACCTCCCTCTCCTCCCCCTCCTCCCCCTCCTTCCTTTATCCCTCAGTTATTAATTACACCATCAAATTCACCACCACCTCCACCTGTGCCACAGGACGAAGATTATAGGGACGGGGATGAGGATCAGGATGACGATCAGGATATCCCACAAGACATACCACAGGACACTGATCCCTGGGAAGATTATAATAAGGATCCAGATCAACATAATGACCCTGACCTGTATCCCTCCAGACCTTCTCCCCCTGATGACAACATTGGCTTTGTGCAACTTATTAATAGAGCTGCTCAATACCACGGGGTGGAGCTACATACAGACCCTCTAGAAGAGGATTTCCTGGTAGAAACATTCACACACTCACAAAGGTCTACCAACACTTTGCCCATGCTCAAGGGAATGTTGAAACATACAGACGAAGTATTCAAAGACCCAGTAAGAGCCAGAATACTAACACCTAGAGTGGATAAGAAATATAAGCCCGCTCCTACAGACCCTGCATACATAAAAGGCCAGCTGCCTTTAGACTCTCTTGTTGTATCTAACGCCCGCAAGAGAGCTAACTCTCAAAACAATAGGCGATGCTCCTCCTCCTGATAAAGAGTCGAAACTTCTTGATGCTTCAGGTAAAAGAGTGGCTTCCCAGGCAGCTAACCATTGGCGTATTGCCAATGCTCAAGCTCTGTTAGCAAGATACGATAGGGCTCACTATGATGAGTTGGAAAAACTCATGCAACATCTTCCAGAAGAGTATAAGACTAAAGCCAACGACCTCATTCAGGAAGGGAAACTGATCACCAACGCTTCCATAAAATGTGCACTGGATGCAGCAAACGCAGCATCTTGTGCCATTAATACTAGCATATTGTTACGCAGGCACGCCTGGCTTCGAATCTCTGGGTTCAAGCAGGAGGTACAATCCTCCATACTCAATCAGCCCTTTGATAAAGAGCATCTTTTCGGACCAGCAGTAGATACTTCATTCTAGAAAATGAAAAAAGACACCGAAACTGCAAAGTCCATGGGGGCATTACAATTACCATCTAACAGAGGTTCCTTTCGCCGCTCCTTTTATAGAGGCGGCTCAAAAACAGTGTCATCAGAGAATCCCTCCTCCTCGTATAAAGGTAACAACCAATCTAACTCCTCCAGAGGTTATTTTCGAGGAAGATACAGAGGAAATAACAAAGGAAGAAGCAGAGGCAACTCCACCCGCACTTCCCCTGCCAATAAACAGTGACTTCCCTCCACTACCCCCGATCATTCCACTCCTGTCGGGGGACGTCTCTCACAGTTCCTACCTGTCTGGAATTCCATCACCTCAGACAAGTGGGTATTACAAATTATCCAATATGGTTATTGCCTGGAACTTACCAGCACTCCCCCAACCATCCTTCCAAGGGAACGTGCAATGTCACCAGAACATCTCACCCTCTTAAAACAAGAGGTTCTCTCTCTGTTAGAAAAACATGCGATAGAACTGGTCCCATTACGTCATCAAGGGACAGGAGTATACTCCCTATACTTTTTGATTCCAAAAAGACGGCTCTCTCAGGCCCATACTGGACCTCAGACAGCTAAACCTCTACATTCAATCAGACCACTCCCACATGGTCACCCTCCAACAGGTGCTCCCATTGCTTCAACAAGGCGATTTCTGTCCACTCTGGACTTGTAGGACGCCTACTTCCATATTCCCATTCACCCTGCTCACAGGAAATATCTCAGGTTTCTGGTGGATGGGCAATATTACCAATTCAAAGTTCTCCCGTTTGGGGTAACTACAGCACCAAGAGTCTTCACCAAGTGTCTAGCAGTGGTCGCAGCTCATTTAAGAAGACAACACATTCATGTCTTCCCTTACTTGGACGACTGGCTAATAAAAGCCAAGTCACAACACAGCTGCATACACCACACTCACAAAACAGTTCAACTGCTTCACAACTTCGGATTCACTGTCAACCTCACCAAGTCTCATCTCCAACCCTCCAGCACGCAAGCGTTCCTAGGAGCCACAATAGACACTTGCAAAGCTCTAGCGTACCCCAACCCAGTCAGAATACGCAACATGCAAACCCTGATATCGCAATTTCAACCGCAACACTCATTACCAGCCCGAGTGTTCATGCAATTGACCGGAATGATGGCTTCTTGCATTCTAATGGTCCCCTACGCAAGACTGCAAATGCGTCCCCTACAGGAATGCTTAGCACGTCAGTGGAACCAGGCTCAAGGTCAGTTAACCGATCTGGTGTTGGTAGACGGCTGCACCCATCGCTCTCTGCAGTGGTAGAATACACAAAACCTTTCCAAGGGGCGGCCATTCGTCGACCCGGTTCCACTGATATTGCTCACAGCAGACGCATCGCTCACTGGTTGGGGAGCTCATCTTCAAAAACATACCATTCAGGGAATATGGACCATACAACAAAAACAACTCCACATAAACCATCTGGAGCTGCTAGCAATATTTCTAGCATTAAAAGCTTTTCAACTACATCTAGTAGGAAAAGCTGTCCTAGTTCGTACAGACAACATGACAGCAATGTACTACATACAAAAACAGGGGGACACACACTCTACAGCTTTCACATCTAGCTCAAAGCATATGGAGATGGGCCATACCTCAGAAAATATATCTCCTAGCAGAACATCTTCCAGGAGTAAACAATCACATTGCAGATCTGCTCAGTCGTCAAAGACAACAGATCCACGAATGGGAACTACATCCTCAAGTTCTCTTCCCGTTCTTCCAGATGTGGGGCTACCCAGAAATATATCTGTTCGCCACACACCTCAACGCGAAATGCCCAAACTTCTCGTCCAGGTATCCACACCCATTGTCCAAAGGCAATGCGCTATGGATGAATTGGTCAGGGAAAGTTGCTTATGCTTTGCCACCTCTCCCGCTAATTCCATTACTGGTTCGGAAGCTCAAGCAACATTCCTTCACAATGATCTTAGTTGCTCCCACATGGGCTCGACAACCCTGGTTCACCACCCTGTTGGAACTATCAATAGTTCCTCATCAAAAGCTACACCTCTCCCCAGGCTCCTCTCTCAGAACCATGGAGAGATAAGGCATCCAGATCCCAATCAACTCAACCTTGCGATTTGGCACCTGAAATCATAGTTTAGCTACCTTAATCTCCCGCCAAACTGCATAAACGTCATTAAAGAAGCTAGACGCCCTACCACAAGAGCATGCTACGCAGCAAAGTGGAAACGATTTGTAATTTATTGTAATAACAATCAAATCAATCCACTAGATGCTTCAATTCAAAACATAATTTGCTATCTTTTACACCTACAGCGTACTAACTTAGCATATACATCTATACGATTAAATCTTGCCGCAATAGCGGCTTACCTACAAACAGACACACTTGTCTTTGTTTCGTGTACCCGCTATCATAGCTTTTATGGAAGGACTCAAAAGAATCATTCCTCCTAGACTTCCACCTTCCCCTGTGTGGAATCTTAATATAGTCCTTACAAGACTTATGGGACCCCCTTTTGAACCTTTGCACAAATGTGAGCTACAATTTCTGACTTGGAAAGTAGCCTTCCTTATAGCCATCACATCTCTTAGAAGAGTTGGTGAGCTCCAGGCACTAACCATACAAGAACCATTTTTACAGATTCACCAAAATAAAGTGGTTCTTAGGACTAACCCAAAATCTTTACCCAAGGTCGTCTCTGCCTTTCATCTCAACCAGTCTGAGTTACCCGTGTTTTTTCCTCAACCAGACTCAGTGGCAGAACGTGCTCTTCACACGTTAGATGTTAAAAGAGCAATACTTTACTACATTGAAAGAGCTAAATCTTTTAGGAAAACTAAACAACTCTGTTGCTTTTTCACCACCGCATAAAGGCAATCCCATATCAAAAACAGGTATTGCATGGTGGATAGTTAAATGCATTCAAATATGCTACTTTAAAGCTAAACGCACCTTAACAATTCCCCCTAGAGCACACTCAACACGCAAACTAGGGACTTCTATGGCATTCTTAGGGAACATACCCTTAGATGACATTTGTAAAGCTGCAACATGGTCTACACCACACACATTCACAAAGCTCTATTGTGTAGATGTGTTAGCTAAACAACAAGCTAGTGTGGGCCAGGCTGTTTTAAGAACACTATTTCAGACCACTGCAACAGATACAGGTTAGCCACCGCTTGGGAGTAACTGCTACATAGTCTATGCTAAAGCATATGATCTACAGCTCATATGTCTCGAACGGAAAATGCTACTTACCCAGTAGGCATCTGTTCTTGGCATATAGAGCTGTAGAGCCATATGCGCCCACCCGCCTCCCCGGATACCTTTATCTGTTGCAGTATTATCTTACTTAGATACTCTATACATGGACATCTCTTTCTACTCTTACTAACTCCATCACCCTTACGGCAAAACAACCTGGGGATGGAGTCGATGCCCATGCGCACTATCACCGAAAGGAAAAGTCACCTACCTTGTGACTACAAAGACTACTTCGAACAAAAACAAAGTGCAAACATCCGGACCCAACACCAGATGGCGATCTATGCTAAAGCATATGGCTCTACAGCTCTATATGCCAAGAACAGATGCCTACTGGGTAAGTAGCATTTTCCTTCTCTAGTCTCTCCACATACACCAGAAGGTCGTCCGCATAAAGGGTCACAGTCTTCGTGTGGAGTCCCAGCATATACCCAATAATTCTACATCTTGATGGATACATTCCGCCAGGGATTCGACCACAGATGCAAAGAGGAGTGAGGGCAGCCCTCGTTGATACCTCTCTCAATCGGTAAAAGATGACTGCAGGCTGTTGACCTGGACCCATGCCCAGGGTTTAGTACAGCATTTGGTTTAATTTAAGAAAGTGGTGACCGAAATTCTGCCTGCGGAGGATGTGGAGCATGAAGGGCAGGTGGACAGTCAAAAATGTTTTTCCAAGTCTATTAAAGCCAGGACTGTCGTCTCCTGCACCTTTCTAGCTCTGGCCATAATTAGTCGCAAACAATGGTTGTGGTTCCTGGTCCTGCGTTTTGGTAAAAAGCCATTCTGGTCAAGTTTGACGAGGGAATGGATGAACTGCAGTAGTCCTGTGGGCAGAATTTTCGCTAGGATTTTCTTCTCTGTATTAATCAAGGAAATTGTGGGATAAAAGGCGCTGTCGGTAGGGTCTTTCTAATGCTTATGAATGAAAACAGTAGTTACTCCTCTTATATCCTGTGTCAGATGGCCCTTCTCTGTGGTCTCCTCAAAGAGAGGCGAGGAAGTTGGGGTCCAAGAAAGAGGAAAACTTTGTCTGGGAACCTGTTCAGGCCCGTGGTCTTTCCAGACTTTAGAGAGACAGTGGCTTTCTGTATTTCCTCAGTCGTGATCGCGGCCTCCGAGTCTTTCTGTACTACACTCAGAGGGCACACTGGGAGGACATTTCTATCTAGGCGTTGTGGAGTGTGTAGGAAAGTGCACCTTTTTGCATGTTACCACCTAACGTTTTGCCAGATACCTGATGCTAACTTACTGAGTGTGTCCTGGGACCCTGCTAACCCAGGCCCCAGCACCTGTGTTCTTTCCCAAAACTGTACCATTGCTCCCACAATTGACACACCTCTGGGCCACACATCTAAGTCTCTTCTAAAGGGTACCAGTGCTATCAAGGGCCTTGTGACCAGAGAGGGTCCCTTGGGTCTGCAGCATGTATTGTTCCACCTTAAGGGGCCCCACACCCAAACACATACACACTGACATTGCAGGCTGTGTTGTGATGAGACTAAACTTAAAGTTGACATGGCACACCAACCTGAGTGCCATGCCTACACACCACTGCCTGTGGCATAGGTAAGTCACCCATAAGGCAGGGTGCACTACACCACAGGTGAGGGCATAGCTGCATGAGCAGTATGGCCCTACAGTGTTGGAGTCCATTCTTGGACCCTGTAAGTGCAGTGAAGCCATTATGAGTACATGGGCTGGGAGTTTGTCATTACGAACTCCTCCGCTCCATAATGCCTTTACTGAAGTCTGAAATGTTTGGTATCAAACGTCTCCGCATAATAAACCCACACCTGATGCCAGTGTTGGATTTATTATACAATGCACTCAGAGGGCATCTTAGAGATGCCCCCTGAAACGACCCACTACAAGTATATTGGCTGACTGGTCCCTGCCTGCAACCCAGCCACCACCAGACACGTTTCTGCCCTCATAGGGTGAGAGCCTTTGTGCTCTCGGAGGTCAGGAACAAAGCCTGCTCTGAGTGGAGGTGCTTCCCCCCCCCCCCCCTTGCAGGAACAGCAACACTTGGCACATTATTTGATTTAACATTTGCTTTCTCACATTTTGTTTGTTCCTTTGCTATGCATTCTCAAGTAACAGTACACTGGTAACCATAAACTAATTCCCTTCCCCCTCCCCCTGAGTCCC
Source organism: Calotriton arnoldi (assembly GCA_963921515.1). Lineage (NCBI taxonomy): Eukaryota > Metazoa > Chordata > Amphibia > Caudata > Salamandridae > Calotriton > Calotriton arnoldi. The sequence goes on from CAWUFW010000011.1 coordinate 5,248,931, forward strand.
CCCGAGTCACCTGTTATTGGTTCTTCTTGTGTCAAGTTGGGTGAAAAGTATTAGCATTTCTCTAGTCGTGTGTGCAGTGTGTGGTGGCTCCAGCGTAGTATGCCTTTTATTATTCGTGCGATTGCTGATAGCTGGTATTTCTGCGCGTGCTAGTTGTGGTTGGCGTGTCCATGTTGGGGGTTTCCACCTTATACGGCCGCTGCCTCATCGTCTGGGCACTCTTGTTCTGGATATTCTATGTCATGAGCCAATGCCTCCCAGGCCCTCACTATCTCTATATTCCTTAGTCCTCTTTTAGCCTCTCGCATCATCACTCGACTTTCGCATCCCACCCACTTCAGGAACTCCCTACGCCAAGTCGCTATCCGAGGGCCCCCCTTGCCTTACAATTCTTGGTTATCTCCCGCTTACCAGGTCTTGGAATCTGCTTGTGACCTTTACTTTAGACGAGTGGGGAAACCAACCCAGTAGGCAGCGTGCTGGAGTGCATGTTAGCTCTTTGTCTTTTACCTCGCTCACTGTCTGTACCACTTGTGTCCAGAATTCTTTTAACTGGGGGCATTCCCAGAACATATGCAGTATATGGGCCTGTGGTGCGTCGCATCTTGGGCAGGCCGCGTCTGCCACCTGGAAGTATCTGCACACTCGTTCGGGGGTCAGGTATGCCCTGTGCAGGACATAGTAGTTTATCAATTTGAAGCGTGTTTCTGGATACTTTCGGTGTCCCAGCTAGTGTCTTATCCTACTCTTTGGTCTGTATGGGTATACCTAAGTCGGCTTCCCACTGGCGTCAAAGCTTCTCCAGTGGGCGTAGCCTGTCTGCGCGCAGCGCCCTGTATAGGCATGATACTGCTTTGATATTGCCCGCTGGTAGAGCCATATAATAGGCTCGTTGCGGAGGGGGTTTCATCTAACCAGTCCGCCAGTGTTTGCGAATGGCTGTCGTTAATGCCCGATGTAGCAAGAAGTGTCCCTGTGGCAGCCCATATTCCGCCCGAAACGTCTCGAACGGCAGCATCTCGGAGTCGCTGTAGAGATCGCCTACTTTTGTCACCCCCATTTCCATCCATATCTCTAGGTCTCGCCAGTTCCCCCCCATGCTGAAGGGCTCTCAACCGGTCTAGAGGGATGTCTGGTGAGTATGGGGTCCGTACTTCCATCTTCTGCAGGCCCGATCCCAGCATTTGGTTTGTACTCTAAGCTCCTGAGAAACACTCAGCAGATCATTTAATAGCTCTCCAGAGTGCCCGGGGTCCTCTCGCTGCTGTCGTTCTGAGGCTATGTTGCGCACCAGCCACTCTATCTTGTTATATGGCCATTAGGGTCATTGTCAACATTGCTAAGTTAGCATGAGCTCTGCTGCCATGATGCTCCTTTTGCGCACGTTACTACATGACTTTGTTTTGCAAGACTCTCTTTGTGCCTTTCACATAAGAACTGTCTGCGTTCTCTGCCTGTTCCTGGAGTTTAGTCTGAACACGATGTGCAAGGTCGATAAACAATGCCCCTTGTTGTTCTGTTCTGGTCAGTCCCTAGCATCTAGACCAAACATGCTAACACAGCTGCGCTACTGGAAACTCGTGCTTTGATATTACGGGGATGCATGTTGTTGTGACACACACTTGGAGAGGGTCCTTTCCAGGGAGAAGGGCTATGCTGTTCCTATGATGTAAAGCTTCCATCTAGGCACTAAGGTATGGGGTCTGCTGACAAAGCCCAGAGATCTTCCTTTATATAATAAACTTCACCATACCAAGGGGAGGGTGGTTAGGCCTTGTAGTCCTTTTTCCACTGTCTGTATATGATGACATCCCCCATTATATTCTATGGAATTGTAACAATGCTAATTGTTCTAGGTTTATGCATTTCGCTGCTGGTAGTGGCTCATATACTGCATTATAGAGCACGATAGTTAAAATAAACATTTTGAACTATAACCGTGACTCTAACAATTCTTATTGTGGACAAGTACGAGTGAGTGAGCGAAAGGGTATGTCTTGCTACCGCGATTCCTGAGAGAGTCGGGAGTGTTGTGTTCTGGGTTGTCTAATCATTTGTAGCTTCCTGATTATGTAGGAGAACGAATGAGACACTATAGCTAGTGGGTTTTGGGATTTTGGGTACTAAGGTGGTAGGAAGGTTCAGCCCCTATACACAGAGGTCCTGTTTTCCTGCTCATAGTTCTGTGTATGTGCAGAATCCCCACAACATGGTGCCGCCAACGTTTGGTCTGGTACTTAACTGCGAGACTCCTGAGTAGTGCTTGTCCACAATCCCCTCACATCTGTTTCCGGAGACAGTTGTGACGGTGTAGCCTCCTATATTGATATTTTTTCGGTTTTTCAAGCTTGAATTTTAAAAGGTCTTTCTCTTTCTTTATAACCCGTTATTGCGCTGCCACACGCAAGTTGTTCTCTTCTATTGATTATGGCGGTTGTCATAGCACCTCCTAATCGCGCACCAGTCACGGCATATTTGACTCAATATGGGGTCCCAGTTGCTGGTGTTGCGCCTATTTTTGTAGTCGAAGCAGATGCAGCTTACCGCTTCGAGGTTTTTTATTCTTGGGTCACTTTTCCGGCGGTTGATGTGACAGATCAATTGTTTCACGAATATACTGCCACCGCGGTTCCGCGGGATTATCAACCTTATCGATCTCTTGAAGTTCCGTTAACAGCTTGGCAAGACACCATATGGTGTAATGGCGCCCTTCCTCACCCTTTGACACAGGTCCGTTTAGGCCCATTATCGATAGATGGGGCCACGTGGCCCGTTTTGGCTGGGTGTACCCCGCACCCGAATTATCTTACTGCTACTGTCGCATAGCTACGCGTATTGCATACTTCGTTGATGTGTGTGCATAGAGTTGTTATTCAGTTCATGTCGCACAACTTCCAGGTGGGACCACCTGGCGTTGCTGCGCAACCACCTGGACCTGGTGGTGTAACCATCAGTCCTGTCATGGTTAATTCAGTGATGGGCAAGCGTCCGCAAAACAAGGATGAATTTCCTTATTGGCTTGCTGAAAAATTTGGACAACTCCAAGCTGTTTTTCCAAATACGCCTGTGGAGAAACACAGGATCTTGACCATGAGTTTACCTAAAGGCCTAGTTCCCGAATTAGCTGATTGTAACACTTGGGGTAGAGTGTTTGCAGCGGTATATTTGATGTGTTTCAGCACCCCCTCAATGACCGTACTGCCTTCCGTGATAAAACGGGTTCAGGATGAACATGGGGCCGAGGCGGCTCTGGAGTTGGGGGATGAGACTGGTGGGGGTGTTCGACATTGTTTCCGATATGATCCTTGCTAATGTTAAGGGTGATGCAGTAAGCTTGCCAGTGGCGCAACGCTTGGAGGCTGTGGCAGACACAGACAAACAGCGCGAATTGCCAAAGATTATTGCTAAAGCTTATAAAAACTTAGGGCGCAATAGTCTGGGAATTAAGCCTTTTACTCAAACGCAAACTCAATCTCAAACTCGACAAAAAGCCCAGACTGATAAGGATGGGCGCCCGTTCTTTCCTAAAAAGAACTGGAGAAATAAACAGGGGCAGCAACAACAGAAGCAGGGTTCGCGTGCTGGTTCACCGACACCTGAGTCTTCTGAGCGTACTTATGACTTGCGCGACTGCACGTAAATTAAGACTCCTGATAGATTTCAAGTCCCTGATCAGCGCTCTCCTCGTTCTTTACAGGACACATCGGACTCAAGTCGGTGGTGGGGAACGCCAGGATCGTGGCAAAGGTCTGACCACACAACAGGGACGGGATCACCCTCGACAGTTTGAAGTTAAAGCCAAACAAGAGGAACTGCCTCGTTTTCGACCCCCGTATCAGAAGAAAAAAGTTGCTGCTTTAACAGCGAAGTATGCCTCAGACGGTGAGAACGCGGCTCCTAGATTGGACATGGGCAGTGACTCTGCTCGACAGCTCAGCGGAGGTTACCATAGTGCGTGGGCACTGCGTCCATGTCTGGAGGCGAGAGCAACATACATTTATTACAGTAGAAACAGCAGATACCTGAGTTGCCCCCCTTCCCCCCCCCCGGCTAGACAAATTGAAGGTGATATCCAGCGCACCTTCACTGCGGTTTTCTGGGAAAGTCTCACCTCCTCGTATGACATTTTGTTGGCGGAGGCAGATTGGCCTCCACCATTTGTGCTAGCCGCTTCTAGAGGGGAGGACGTGATACTCCTGAGTTTATCGTGTTACATCCCTGAGGAACATGCAAAGGCTTACGCATCTGAGTGGGCTTTGGCCCTTGCCCCAGCTGTGTACCGTAATCAGGTGGGCTGGGATATTGATTCACCGGCACATGAGATATGATTACAGTCTATACCACAACCGCAGTATCGAATCAGACGAGAGGCTAAGGCTCACGTTTGTGATATTCTAACTCAGTTGGAGTATCAAGGAGTGATTGAGTCCTGTGTATCACCGGTGAATAATCCTCTTTTTCCGGTATCAAAACCTGACGGTTCATATCGCATTGTATTGGGTTATCGAAATTTGAATAGTCATTGTCGTACATTTGCGGTACAGAACACACACAGCTCGGCGCTGGTGAACAGCCTTGTTCGTAAAAAATACAAAACTACACTGGACATATCCAATGGTTTCTACAGTCATAATCTGACTCCTGAGAGCCGTGACTTGACAGCATTCACTGCCGTCGGAAATCAGAAAAAATTTACGCGCTTGCCTATGGGGTATAAGAACAGCCCCGGTGCTTTTGCTGCGCGTTTTGTGTCTTTATTGCACAACATAGATCGAGATGCGTTCTCGTACGTAGATGATATTTATCTGACGGACGACGAACTAATGCTGCATCTTGTCCGAGTCGACCGCATCATTTTATCGTTTGCTGACTATGGATACAAATTCAATTTTGCTAAATCGCACATCGCTCATTTTGCGGTGCTCTTTTTGGGCTATGAGCTCAATAATGAAGGTAGGGGACTAGCTCCCCACTTTCTGGAGAAATGTGCACAATTGCAATCTCCGTCTACACTGACGAAGCTTCAGTCTTTGCTGCGACTTTTAAATTTCGGACGGACTTACATCCCCGATTATGCCCAGCGTATCAAACCGCTCTATGCTTTGATACAACCAACATATTCTTCTGCCAGCTGGCTTCCGGAACTTACCACTATTCTACAATCTTTGCAATAAGATATGCTTGCGACTAGCTACTTATTGACGCGTGATAATACCACGAACCTGGTGATATGTATAGTACCGGGAACGGTGGGTTTCACTTATTTGACGTTCAATGAGGGGGAGACAGTACCAATTGCATACAAATAACATTTGTACACATCGGCTGAAATGCGTTTTTCGAATGTTGAAAACGTTTTGAAGGCGATCCAAATGGCGATTCTGAAAGAACGCTCGCTGGTCACGCCTCTCCCTGCTTTAGAAGCAGTGACTAAGGCAATTGTACCCAACTCTAAGGCACTACATCCCCGTTGGATACAATGGGCTACTTTTTTGACATCGGCTGATGTCACGTTTATCTTTGATCCTGCTCTTCAGACACAGGAGTTTTTACAGTATGAACACGTTCATCCTCCTCCGTTGTCGTTGCTTCCTTTGGATGAGTACAAATGTATCATTTATACCGACAGCTCGGCTGAACCGGCCACCGGTTCTAAACACGCTTATTCAGCGGCTTGCGCTATTGTGGCTGGTTCAATTGTAAATGGAGAATTCAAGTCTTCTATAGTGCATACTCAGGCACTTGGAGACTGTACAGCACAAATCGGCGGAGCTGCGTGCTCTTGTTCTAGCTCTTGAGTTTGCTGATCCTGATGTGAATACTCTTATTGTATGCGATTCTTACTACTGTGTTCAGTCTTTTAATGACAACTTATTCCTTTGGTCTCAAAATGACTATTGAGACTCTAAAGGCAGCGCAATCAAGCATAAAACGCTTTGGGGTCGAGTGGCAGAACTTAAACGACGTCTGCCCCTCACACAGGTTATACATACTCTTGGCCATCAGCGTGTGGGAGCACATGCTCTTGGTAATTCTTTGGCTAACGAGGCGGCCAAATCTGCAGTAGCCACGTGTTCCGTTGCAGTAGTTAGAAGGTCCATGACTAAGATAGATAATGACATTCTGGCAGCTGTAGCTGCTACGTAGGATGGAACTGCTTATCCGCAGGGCTTCCCTTCGAAGTATTATCATTTATCTCCCGATCAAGTTCCTTATGCTAAAATTCCATCGGTTGGGGATTGGCTGATTCCCAACATGGACCGCAGACTTGCTTTGATCGTAGCCGCACACGAGGGCATGGCTTCTGCACATGCCGGGGTGTCTGCGATGGTCTCTATTTTACAGCAACGTTATTGGTGGCGTGGTTTATATAAACAAACCCCTAATTACGTACTTTCTTGTGACATTTGTCAGCAAATCAAACAGTCTACGGTCTCAAGCCCACCACAAACACAGCTGTGCATTTCTAATCAGCCATTTGGCTGTGTGTATCTTGATCACTGCGGTCCATTGTCTTCTAATACTGCATATAAATACATTTTTGTTGCAGTTGATTCGTGCACTAGATTCCTTTGGGTTTGGCCACAACGCAGTGCTGACGCTCGAAATGTCATTAGAGATTTGCGTGTCTTTGTCAGGATGTTTGCCTGTGGCACCTTCCATTCTGACCAAGATCCAGCGTTCGCCTCTAAGGCGTAGAAGGATGCGATGAAGTCGATGGGGGTGCTGGTGCAGTTTTCGTATCCATACAGGCCTTTGGGCAATTCTATAGTGGAGCGGATGAACCGTGACTTAAAGCAATCTTTGACAGCTAGGGTCTTAGGTACTGGCAGGAACTGGCTGGCCCTTTTGTATGGAGTTCAACGTGCACTTAATCTCCCTAGAAGATCTCTTGGTGGGCGGACCCCATACGAAATGCTCTTTGGCATTAAAATGTTTGTGCCAGACCTTGATGGTCTAGACGTTGTGGCGGCTGCCGCAACCTTTGACATAGATAATCATTCTACTATGTTACAGGATCTACAAAAGACCCGTGACAGCTACGCAACTGAACATTTGCCCTCTTCCAGTGACCCAACAATGCTGATTCCGGTCGCCGGCTGGCTTCCTAAGATTGGAGATCTCGTATGAGAAAAGCTGGAGAACTAGAAAGAATTTGGTCCCTCTTATCGTGCACCGGTCCCAGTTCTTGGATTGAAGGGTACTCGTACAGTGATTCTACCACCTTTCCCTGGTCGTAAGACAACAGATACATTTCAGTGGACAATGTCAAGCTACACCGTCTGGCCGATTCTGAATAGTGTAACTCCTGCAGTTTCATGCAACGCTAACTCTATGAATGCGGTGCATTCAACCTCTTTGACTAATCCTCAAATCGCTGAATCTGAGATGGAAACTACTATTGATCTTTTGCCTGTCCTCACTCCATCCTCTTCCAACGCAGACGTAGAGTATACTTATCCTGCGGAAGAATCCCACAGTGAAGTGCCGAACAGTCCTCGCCAACATCAAGATGATGCCGCCCTACCGCCTTTTATGAATATGGGAGCAAGCGGTTATTTTGGGGCCCGTGCGAGCTTCTCTTATGACTCTTCCTCCTCGTCTTCCACTTTGGCACTTCCACAGATTAAAACAAGTATTTTCATCTCTTGGTTCAAAAAGACTTACCTGGTCCCGCCCTGGATGTACATCTGGTTGATACTAATCCTGATTTTCCTTTTTATGTCGATTGGATTCGTGACAGTATTTTTCTTGCTCATCAATGGTCATTATTTGCCAGAACGCTCCGCTGTCAAATTGGTCGATGGAATTCTGGCCCCTCATACATCGTCCCATATAATGAAACGTGATCAAGCCCTCGTGAACATTTCCGCTTTCCCAGTTGGAGATGGCATCGTTTGGGATAAAGTGGCATTCGAAATCCATGGCCCGACGGAGGTCCTCAAATTACCATAAGTGTTTCGCGTTTCTTTAGGAGACGTGGTAACACCGGACATACATTCCGATGATTGGGATGTACAAACAGTACATTCATTATTTTCAGATTTAAAGTATTATGCTGCTTTTGATGCTGAAAATTTATATTTAAATTCTGCCAATTATGCTGATTTATTCTTTTATCAACATTATGGGCATCATTACTTACACAAAACAAACACGTTAAGACCTGTTTTTAATTACACGCAATGGGAACATTGTCCAACTCCTTTACAGGGGAGTTCTAAAACACTTGGGGATAAGTTAACCTATTTCACAGATTATGACACGTTCAATCCTGAATCCTATTTCTTTAAATTACAATTGTCATCGCAATCTAAATTTATTCTGACCCACACTAAATTAATCTATTCCAATTCTTTTAGATCTGAATTGGCTACACAGGGTTATGATCACTGGAGTGAAACCATTGATTTGAAAACAATTTGGGGCACTAAGGCTTGGCAGGTTCAGGGAACTGAAGCTTTACATCGTAACTGCCTAATACCAGCACAAATGTTATTTTTAAATGGTAGAGTATATCAAACTACTTGCTTTGGCCTTGCAACTGCAAAAAATTTGAATATCCCGTCCATTCCATCATTGGCAGAGTATGATAATTGGCGCGCACACACAAATTATTCAACCGATGTTTTGCAAACTCCGTTTCGAAATGGCACTTTCAATGTGTCTGATGTTGACCCTAGCGGTTGGTTGCTGTGGCAAACCAGTTCAAATTCATGCCAACTTCGTTTTTATAATATAACGCCGGGTTTCACACAGACTAAACCAGATCCACGTTTTTCGCACTCACATTGTCACCACATATTCGGTGGATAAATTGTTCCAACAATGGTTGGAACACAACGTTATCGTCAGTTAAACAACACTTGTCACTCTTGTCGAGTGACATCAATTTGGCTGATTTTCTTCTAGGTCCTAGGACCCCTAGAACAAAAAGATTTATCTATGCAGGTTTCAATGAAGTATGAAAACTTTCACAGATTGAGGCAGCGCTTCGTCTGCGCCAAATTGACAAAGCAAATTTAGAAAAAGTCCTTGCAGTGGTCGACAATAGCATTAATACACTGTCTTCACGCATTTATACTTTGGATAATATTGTTTCATCTGTTATTGATATTGTTCAGAATGATGTATCTGTGTTATATCATGGTCAAAATTAATTACGATCAGTAATGCAGTTTGCATGGACGTTACAGACTCTCAAAATGTGAAAAGTACCTTGGAATTATTTGAATGCTTCTGCTTTGTTTTTGCCATTTAATCTAACTGATAAACAGATTTATGTCCATGAAGGATGCTACATACACGCTATTACACATTGAACAATTAGAACACTTGCCATTCACTGTGGCGGAGACGGATTCCGCTGTATGGTTAATTCATGGGGTTATCTCCCTTCCATTTTCGCTGTTTCAATTTAAATCTTGCATGAAATATTTCCCAATTGGCCGTTTTGAACATCTGGGAAGTAAGTTTCTCCATGAGTTATGGCCCCTACCTTTCACTTACAGATGTCATCGGGAGGATATGGAAGTTTTCCTAACAGGGGAGGACTGCGATTCCATGGTGGGACATTCTCTAGTTTGTAAACATGTTAAGTTGCACGGCGCTTGTAATGTTTCCGCACCTAATCTTGCTTGTTTTTTGAAAGGGAGTCCCGTCCCAGCAATAATTCCCGCTTTTGCATTGCTTACAATACCCGCCCCCACATGAGAATGTAGATGGTTCCATTTGGCCTTCCATTCCGACTTTGAAAACAGATTTCAACAAATTAAGCAGACTCAAAGCGCTATTGTTTCAACAAGAAGTGGCTCTCACTTCGGCTCGCGAGACCTTCGAATTGCAGGTGGCTAGGACATCTAGCGAGATTTCGTCACTTCTGAACACGAACCTCCCACTTCACTTTGGGGAGCTTATGCATCAAATATTTAATGCGTCCGACACCCAAGGCTTTGCTCATTTTTTTAAACTTGTGGGATCCGGCCTTGTGACTTCTTTTCAGACGATATTTGGAGTAATACCGTCCTTAATCCTATTTTTTCCAGCGTCTTCGGAGGATTCCCATTAATACTTGCGCTAGCTGGTGGAATCCTGCTGCTTTTGTTCCTGCTACGCAATGGCTGCTCATCTTGTGGTAATGCACATGCCAGGCCAATTGCAACTGTACCGGGACCGAATGCAACAACTTTTTGGATGCTTGCCATTAGCGACGCTTAGCGTGAGTATGGACTAACTTTTCGCTTTGCCTACTTCACTTGTGTGCAACCTGTATTCTGCTGTCAGTGGTACCCCTTCTACTGGGCTTTGGATTTATACTTCTCCAATACGTCATGTTCGGACCCGGATTATGACCAGTTAATGGGTCCCTTAGTGGCCCATGAGCAGGCCTGTTCTAGGGATGGACGTATGGCGCGTGCGGCTGCACTTGGAGTCTTGGCTGAATGGGATAGCTGTGCGGCTGCGCAGAACCTATTGCGACGGAGCTTCATCGAATATCACGCAAGTTGCCCGGATATGCTCTTGGAAGCATCGGATTACGAGGAGCACGTCAATTCCTTCGGCCTACTAGATTGGATGGCATCCCTTTTTTCTACTAACGATAGGGATGACCTTTTGGAGCGAATTGCATTCTTAAGTTCACGTACTTTGATGAATTCACCACCTCCATATTAGCCACGTTTTCCGTGCAACAACACATTTTAGTCAACAACATTATTTTTATTTTTTATTTTTTCCAATTTGGTTCTTTCGTGCGTATTTGAACTCTGCTTACCCTTGAAATCTGTTTTGGTCTTTTGTCTATATACTATGACCTTACCAAGGTGAGGGAGTTATATGGCCATTCGGGTCATTGTCGACATTGCTAAGTTAGCATGAGCTCTGCTGCCATGATGCTCCTTTTGCGTACGTTACTACATGACTTTGTTTTGCAAGACTGTTTGTGCCTTTCACATGAGAGCGGTCTGCTTTCTGCGTTCTCTGCCTGTTTCTGGAGTTTAGTCTGAACACGATGTGCAAGGTCGATAAACAATGCCCCTTGTTCTGGTCAGTCCCTAGCATCTAGACCAAACATGCTAACACAGCTGCGCTACTTGAAACTCATGCTTTGATATTACGGGGATGCATGTTGTTGTGACGCACACTTGGAGAAGGTCCTTTCCAGGGAGAAGAGCTATTCTGTCCCTATGATGTAAAGCTTCCATCTAGGCACTAAGGTATGGGGTCTGCTGACAAAGCCCAGAGATCTTCCTTTATATAATAAACTTCACCTTACCAAAGAGAGGGTGGTTAGGCCTTATAGTCCTTTTTCCACTGTCTGTATATGATGACATCCCCCTTTATATTCTATGGAATTGTAACAATGCTAATTGTTCTAGGTTTTGCATTTTGCTGCTGGTAGTGGCTCGTATACTGCATTATAGAGCACAATAGTTAAAATAAACATTTTGAACTATAACCGTAACTCTGACAATTCTTATTGTGGACAAGTACGAGTGAGTGAGCGAAAGGGTATGTCTTGCTACCGCGATTCGTGAGAGAGTCGGGAGTGTTGTGTTCTGGGTTGTCTAATCATTTGTAGCTTCCTGATTATGTAGGAGAACGAATGAGACCCTATAGCTAGTCGGTTTTGGGATTTTGGGTACTAAGGTGGTAGGAAGTTTCAGCCCCTATACACAGAGGTCCTGTTTTCCTGCTCATAGTTCTGTGTATGTGCAGAATCCCCTCAAAAAGCTGAGACTATATACAGTATGATTCAAAGTTTGGGGCCGCCAGGCCTCCCTCCGCTACAGGTCTCTGCAACAGCGTAAGGGCCACTCGGCGGCGGCCATTGCCCCATATGAATGTTCGGAGTTGGGACCCAAGGTCCCTGAAAAATGACGCCGGGATCCAGAGCGGTAGTGCGTTAAAGTAGTATAGAAGGCGGGGAGCGCTATCATTTTGAGGAGTACAATCCTGCCAGCTACTGATAATGGCAGTGTCCGCCAGAAGTCCATAGCCTATGTTCCCCTCGTAGAGGTCCGACCAGTCGTGATAGATGTGGACCCCCAAATATGTCAAGCAACTAGTTTCCCCCTGCAAGCGTCCCAGGGATCGCAGGGGTTGGCCCGTTGGCGTCACCGGGAAGAGGCGGGATTTAGCCCAGCTCTCCGTCAGCCCCCCCCTCGAGTCCAGAAATGGAGCCAAATCTCCATCAGATCCCGGGCTCTCATTAAATTCTCATCCACTCCTTTTAGGAACAGCAGATCGTCCGCATATAATGCTATATGATGGTAGTCCTGTTTGATTCTTAGGCCCTCATATGGTTGCCCGGTTCGGGTCGCTATGGCAAGTGGCTCCATAGCCAGGGCGAATAATAGAGGGGAGAACGGGCATCCCTGCCTAGTGCTGCGCCCTATCGGCCAGTTTTGTGATATTGTTCTTCCCGTGTGTACCCTGGCAATGGGATCAGTGTAAAGCAGTCTAGTCCACCTGAGAAACTCCTCTCCCAGTCCCATGCGTCTCATCACTTCGTATAGGTAGGGCCATTCTAAGCTAACGAAAGCTTTCTCAATATCAAAGGCGAAAATCGTGTTGTGCTCCTGACTGTCCCTGTGTGCCTCTAGGATAGTTAGCAAACGCCTGATATTTCCTGCTGTGTTGCGTGTTGGGATGAACCCTGCTTGTCTTTGTGCACCAGTGTGGTCATGAAGGGTAATAGTTGTGTGGCCAGAATCCGGCTTAGAATCTTATAATCTTAAGCATCGATAATGGGCAGTAGGCCGTCCTATCGTGTGGGGCTTTAATTGGTTTTAAAATGGGGACTATTACCGCTTCCCTCGTAGTGTCTGGCAGGTAGCCAGTCTCGGCGGCTGCTTCGTAAAGTGCCAGGTAATGGGTTGGTTAATTCAGCTGAGTATGTGGAGTAGAACTCCACCGGGAATCTGTCTGTACCAGGTGTCTTATTGCGTGCCATATGTTTAATAGCCGCGGCAATCTCGTGGTTTTTATATCCCCCTAGGTCGTCCGCTTCGTCCTCTGTGATCTGCGGTATCTGTAGGTCAGTCAGGAATGTGCGCGTCTGTAGTAACCCCCCTGTGGCTGAGCTTGTGTAGAGAGTGGAATAGTATTGCACAAAGATGTAATTCATTTCGGTTGGAGTATAAACCCTTGTCTCTCCCGGAGTCTCTAGTTCTAGGATCTGGGAGCCTCATTTGTTGGGATTAGCCAGCCAGGCCAATAGCGACCCTGATTTGTCTCTCTCGGCATGGGTTTTGTCCATATAGGTCTTGTAGTCAAAGGATCTGTCTTTCTACTTGGGTTGCTACTGCCTACTCCTCTAACATCTCCGGTTGGAGCTCTGGGTGCTCTGGTCGCCTACGCTTGATGTCTCTTTGTTGGTCCTCCGCCCTCTCAACTTCAGTTATCAATGTATGCCGGATCCCTTTGGATTCAGCAATGCAGTGCCCTCGTGTTACAGCCTTGAAGGCGTCCCATTCTATTTGGGGGGTATATGCTGTCCTAGTGTTCTCCGCGAAATATTGGGTTATTTTGGCTCTGATCGTTTCTCAGAAGACCTGGTCCTCCAGTAGTTCTATTTTTAACCTCCAGGTGGGTATTGAGGGTCTCGGGTGTGCCCATCGTAATTGCAGTAACGCAGGATTGTGGTCTGAAATAGTGTGGGGTAGATATTCGATCATCTCAGTGAGATCATGCATGTGAGGGCTGGTAAGGTATAGATCGAGTTGTACATGAACCTCATGTAGACCCGAAAAGGAGTAGTCCCTATTCTGCAGGTTTTTGCGTGTCCAAGAATCTATTCGGTTCCACTGTTGTTGCCAGTCAGAACATCCTCGCCGTCCGATTCGTCTGGGAGTCCTGCAGAGGGGGATGCGAGCGGTCTAGCTGGGTGTAAGACACACAGTTGAAATCCCCACCAATAAGTGTTGATGCCGTGAGCCATGGGGCAAGGAGCCGCGACACGGACGCAAAGAAGGCACCCTGGTCAATATTGGCGGCATATAAGCTGATCAGCGTTATATCTTTCCCTTCTAGCCTGCCTCTTATGGCGACATACCTCCCTTCCGTGTCAATGATAGTATCTGTGAGTTGGAATGGGAACCCCTGCTCGTATCCATATGAGTGCTCCCCTGGCATACGCCGAGTATGTAGTGAAGTGTGCCTGACCCTTCCGTCGTCTCTTGAGTGCTTGACCTTCTGATGCTGTGAGATGGGTCTCTTGCAGGAGCGCTATTTGCACTCCTCTTGTGTAGGTAAGAGTACACCTTGTATCGTTTAGTCATCAGGGCTCCTCACTTTATCCTAGGTTCGGGGTTGTCTCTCTCTGCTGCCGCTGGTTACTCCTTCCGTCACGCCACCCTCCGCGGGAATAGCCGGGTCCCTCTCTTACCTCTGGCTTCCGCAGGGCAGCTCTGGGCTAGATGGGCCTTCCTGTAGCCGGCACCTCTATCCCGTCTCTGTCTCTGGCGGTAACGTCCATCAGCATCAGGTTTGCGTGCGATTCGCAGCTCCTCTCGGGCCTCAGTTCCAGATCCGGATCTCCGCCTCTGCCTGCTTGTCTTCAGCCGAGGCGGCGCTGAATCGGCCCTCTATCTTTGCGGTAGGGCGTTTATACTGTAGATTTTCGCCCAGCATCGGCTCCTACTCTGCTCTAGTGCACCCAGGTGTGCAGGTTTCAAGTTTTGTCGGCTTCTATGGGTCAGGATGGAGCTAGATTGGGCCCGGCCGCGAAGAGCGCCAAATCAAGCCTCACACTCCATCAGCTCCAGGCCATGCCCCACTCTGTGCACACTATACTTGGTATAGTATATACAGAGCCAGCTTCCTACAGAGTGCAGCCTGCATAAAGTGAAGAGTAATATTCTGCAAACGCCTCTGCGACAGAACTAGCTTTGAAGGCCGCCTCAGTCGCTACGACGTATTCATGGAATCACCCTGGATTCCATGATCTGGAAGTTGCTAGCCAATATAAGAGGTGACCTGATTTGTAGCCTCATTCATAGATGCGATGTTGGGTCGCTAGCCAATTGTTTGGCTGTATTCAATCTGAGCTTTCGTACACTGTTGAGGCTGTCGAAATTGCGCCATGTGTACCACCATTAAGAGGTAGTACGCTCTATGTCTGTGATGTCCGTTTCAAGTGCCTTTTCCTCCCTGTTCTTTTTTAGTGCCGGTGATGAGAGATTTAATGTGGTCACGGGCCACTGTCTTAAAGCTTCCCAGATGTTGGCAGCTGAGTCCACGGAGCCAGTATTGGTTTCAAAGTGTGTAGAAATTACGTCTCGGAGTCCACCAACAAAGCGCTCATCATGCAGCCACCAAGTTCTGAGGCGCAAATAACATGGGTCAACCGACCAACCTCTTCCCTCTGAGACGCAATTCTATTGGGGAATTACCTGAAACTGCGAAGGAGGATTTTCATCTCTCACACGCAGGGTAGTCCTGTGGCTGGCATAAAGAAGTAGTCTATGTGAGGGGAAAGAGAGTGAGAGAAGAAAGTAAACTGTCGGGCTCAGAGTGCCACGACCTCCATATATCGGAGCCCAAGTGAGGTAGCTATGCTTTAAGTGGGGTCTGTGAGAAAGTGCCCTCTTTCTGCATGGTTGCCCCCACTTTTTGCTGAATTGCTGATGTTCTTTGAGTGTGCCCTGGGCACCTGCTATTCAGGTACCCAGAGCCTATGTTCTTACCCTAAAACTGCATTGAAAACCAAACCCAATTGGCATCTCTGGCCACAGGTCAGCCCTGGGTAAATGGTACCACAGGTACCCAGGGCACTGTGACCAGGGAAGACCTCTAAGGGCTGCAGCACATTTTGTGCCACCCTTAGAGGCCCTGTACCATTACACTCGCACACTGCCTTTGCAGGCTGCGTGTTTTGGTGCAGAACAAAGTGAAGAGTCAACATGGCACACATTCCTGTGTGCCATGCCAACAATCCACTACTCCGGCATAGATCAGTCACCCCTCTAGCTGGGTGCACTATACCAGTGGTGAGGGTACAGGTGCATGAGCCCTGTACCCCCACAGAGTCTAAGTCGATTCTTAGACATTGTAAGTGCAGTGCTGCCATTAAGAGTATATGGTGCTGGGAGTCTGTCATTACGAACTCCACAGCACCATAATGGCTGCACTGAAAACTGAGAAGTTTGTTATCAAACTTGTCAGCACATTAAACCCACACGGATGCCAGTGTGGGATTTAATGAAAAATGCACACAGAGGCCATTTTAGAGATGCTAAGGCTGAGTGGCAGCTTTCAGCTGCCACCACCAGACATGTTTCTGGACCCCTGGTTCGAGAGCC
This sequence comes from Calotriton arnoldi, assembly GCA_963921515.1. Taxonomy (NCBI): domain Eukaryota; kingdom Metazoa; phylum Chordata; class Amphibia; order Caudata; family Salamandridae; genus Calotriton; species Calotriton arnoldi. The sequence goes on from CAWUFW010000011.1 coordinate 5,265,235, forward strand.
TGCTGCGCTCGGGGGGGGGGGGGGGGGGGGCCCTGGAACAATGCACATCCTAGGACGAGGTGCCAAGTCTCCTCCCCCAGGATGGGCAGAGTCCACAAAGGGGAAGCTTCAAAGGCTTGCCGCCTTTGTGAGCTTCCCCAGGCCACTTGCTGCTTTCAACAACTGGTCCCCACTGGTTCTGACCCCCACTTTGGGCGGGAGAACCGGCGGGAAAAACAAGTGAGGAAGAGAGGTGTGCCCACCTCTGCCAACTCCACCCCTCAGGTGGGGAAGGCGAGGTTAAGCACAACTCTGTCCCCGCCATCTTGCAGATGGGGGGTACCCAGCCAACCAGGGAAAGGCTTATGCCCCCTCCCACTGGAGGGTGGCATAATAGTGGGTGTACCCACCCCAGGGAAGGGGCCCATTGGTCCTAACCTTTTTACCTACCTGTAAGCCCCTAAATCTAGCATTTAGGGGCACCCCTGAACCTTGCTTCCTCAGACCAGAAGAAACCAGAAGAAGAAAAGAAGGACCGAACAACCGTGCTGAAGCTAACAAGAGGAGGACGCCCACTGACTTGGCCCCAGCCCTACCGGCCTGTCCCCACCTCGAACCTGCAGAAGCGAAACTCCGGTGTGTCCTGCAGCCAGCAGCCTCAAGAACCCCCGAGGACCTGCCCTGCCTTCAACAGAAAAGACTCTGTCTCCTGTGAACACCGGATTTGTTCAACAAACAGACTCCAGGTCCTCCAAAGTCCGCGAGTCTGCACCACTCTGCACCCGACGCCCACGGCCCGAGTTCTAGTGGCCCAACACCAAGAGAAGATCTCCCTGGCGATCCTGACCCGAGATCCGGCGACCCCTGACCTGCCTCAAGCCTCCAGCCAACACCTGCAGCTTCAAACCGGAAGGTCCCCCCAACCGCGACCAGGAGCTGGTAAGAAGATCCGACCCTAAAAGGCACCCCTGTGCCCGACTCCCTTGGGTGGCCCAACCGATGGTGCCTAACCAACCCCCAAGATCCCAACTTACCTCTCCAAGTGGTGGTCACACCCAGAAGACCTTCGTCCCCGAGCCTGCAGTCCATTTGCAAACCGGAGAGACCCCATTGAAAGCTACAGGGCTTCCGACGCCAAAACAGCACTCTGCACCCGGTTGCCCTGAGGGTGCACCTTTTGTGCTTTCCTAAACCCCCTTTTGCCCTGAGCTTAAGTACAGGAGCTTTGCTCCCACAACCAAGTGGCCTGCTCGTCAGCAGCCACCACCCGGAGACCCCCTATCGCCCATTGGCTAACATTGGGCCTCAGCACTCTGCAGCCTGCCGCACTAGTGCCGCTGAGGGTGTAACAAGAGTGCATCCTTGACCCTGGGGGACCCCTGAGTCTAACCCCAGAATAACAACTCCCACAACAAAGTACTTGCCTGTTAACCGATAACACTATTTTCCTCCATAGGATTACATTGACTGTTTTTCTATGAAAAGTTTCTAAGTGTGGAGTTGGAAAATCTATGAAAACCCTTTTAAAACTGTACTACATAACATGTTTTTACTCACCTGTTTACAGGAAATGTCCCAGTGCAGTATCCAGGTATACTACACTGTGTAAGAAAAGTATTCTGTAAAGTAATCTACTGGTCATTTTACTAAAAAGCCTATACAAAGTATATGTACTGTATTTCCAAAGCATTGCATTTTCAGTAACAATACTGTAATCAAAACAAAGTGCATATACAATTGAAATCCAAACTGTAACAACTGCATTACTACTGTAAAGTATTTATTGGTTACCTGTGCCAGGCTTGCTTGGTTCTAGAAAATAAAAGAATTGTATACAAAAACAATTGGTCTGGAGTTGTCTTTGAGTGTGTGAAATCTTTTGCTGACTGAGTGTGTACAACAAATGCTTAACACGGTCCTCTGATAAAGCCTTACTGCTCGACCACACTACCACAAATAGAGAGTGAGGTGCTATCTACTTTTCCTCTGCCTACCTTTTGGGTCCCACTGGACTCTGTGCACACTATACCTCACTTTGGTATAGTATATACAGAGCCAGCTTCCTACAGGATCGCTCTATTAGTTGATCTACTGCTAAGGGTGTCTAGAGGGTGCATCACAGCGTTAAAGTCTTCCCCTATGGGAAGGGTTCTAGTGGACAGCATGAGTTGGGTGGTCACTGAGGAGTCAATAAGTGTTGGGGTAAGGTTGGGAGGGGTTGGGGGGGGCACTGACAATAGACCATGTTTGCCCTTCTAGGGTTCCAGTGAGTGTGACAAAACAGCCCAGTGGGTCAGAGGAGACCACAGACTGGACCAAGAGGAAGGAACTGTGAAGGAGTATAGAAATGGCTCTCACCTCCCTCATATAAACCGCATGGTACACCCAGGTGTAACCCTATCGGCCTAGGAACTTGAAGTGGTTACCCATTAAGTGCGTTTCTTGTAGGAGGACATCTGGGCCCAGCCTCTTGACCTAGTTAAGGACTACACCCCATTTAATTTTATCTTTGAGCCCATTAACTTTCCATGTAAGGATACAGTTGGACCTGTCCAGCAGTGGATGTGTCCGGGTGGTATGTGGCGTAAGTGAACGGGCTGTATGGCAGTGTCGTGTGTAACAGAGTCAACTGAAACATAACTCCGGCAAGGGCGTTCGAATAGGCATTCCCCTTGAAATTCCTTTTTTACACCCCCCCCCCCCCCGCCTCCAAACCCACCTCTTGAAATCGGAGCCCCCTCCACCCTCCTTAGACTTGTACTCATGAAGTATGTCATCTGAACTGTGAAACGGCGAAGACCAAAAACACCCCACTCAATCATAAAGACAAAGCTATAACCAATAAACAAAAAGAGCGGGGTAAGCTGGTGCAGCAAAAGAATCCGCACTTGTTCAGCTGGATAAAGCTTGACAGATTTTTGTCTTATCAGGATATGTGTTTGTGGTGACTCCGAGAGAGTACATGGCGGCCTGCAGCTACAGAGTTAGTGGATCAAGGTCTCCTGTTTCTCCTGTTGAAGCTTGGTAGTTGCTTCCATGCTCCCACGCTCCCCTCGAGCGGGCACGGGGAAGCCATCTGTTTATGAGCAAAATTTGGACATTTCTGCAACACATTCCATGCATCCTCAGGGATGTGAAAGAACAATGCTTTCTCCTTGTATAAAGCCTTTAGATGTGTCGGCAATAGCAACATTTATTGTATGCCCATGGCTCGAAGTTTATTTTTGACCTCTAGGAAGTATCTGCGTTACTGCTGGACTTTAAGAGGGTTATCCAAGGAAGACCCTGAACAAGGAAGAGGCATAATGCTGCTTGACTGTGTTTTTGAGAGCTATGTAGGATTACGACTCGGTCAGCATAATTGAGGGTCCGAACAATCATCGGTCGCATCGGGGTCTCAGGTGGTGGTCGCCCCTCCAACGACCAAAGCACCCATTCAGTGATAAAACAGGGTGATGGTGCCCCTGCTGGGAGCCACATTTACTGCCAGTCTGCAATAAATTGCGTGGCGTGAGATTAGTCTGCATCCTCTGCTATTCCCATAATCCAGATGTTGTTCCTCCTGGAGCGACTTTTGGCGTCTAAGGCTCGGGTCTCCAGCTGGTGAACTTTTTTCTGCCGTTCTGAAATTGTGGCTTGGAACGTACAAATGTAATCTTTGGCCTTGGAGTTTCGTCCCTCTGCTTCAGACGCACTGTTGAAGAAGATCTTGATTAAGCAGGGAGAGGTCAACACTTACCTCCCGTCTTTTCCCCTCCCGGGAGCCCTAGAGTTCTCTTGTAGGGGAGTTCCATGTATAGTCCTAAGTGTTGAATAGTCTCGCCCACGTGCTGGGACCCCGGAGCACTTCTTTAATATATCTTTCTTTAGTATATCTTAAGTGGAGATTTTCGCTTTTCTTCAGAAAGGCCTGTAAAGACATTTAAATAGACAGATAATGCAGCTTTTATACATAGGCTACAATGGCCCAATTCTTAATCATAAAGTCAAAAAAGGGCAGTACATTAAATATGAGAACTATTTAAAATGTTTTGCAAGCAGCAGAAATCTCCCTCACAAACCCCTTTGTATGATAGAGATGGAGTGCAGGACAGCGTAGCCTCATAGGCTGTCATTATATGACTGAAATGTAGGCTGTGCCTTTAAGAAACCAGCGACCACCAGTATCTCCTCATGCACAGGTGGTTACTTCAGTGTTTTTTTCCGGCTCCTGCTGACAGGACCCTGGAATATTGAGCTCGTCCAATCTGAATTTTGACAACTGCTTCACTCGATGTCTTTGGTCTCACTGCCTTTTTCTGTCATTTTATGACAAGAACTGGTGGTTTTTCACTTCAAAAATGTCACCTTTTTGAAAAGTGCCCTGACTGTGGGAGAAAAAAGGCCAAGACCGATCCTCACAGAGAATCTGTCTTCCATAAAACCATGCTACGGAGACATGCCACATCTGCAAGATATTTTCCAGACACACTCTTGGAGACGGAGAAGATTTGCCTTCAGGGCGCAGAGGAGCGGCGAAAACAGAAGTCACAATCTGCAGGTGGGACCTAAGAGCGAGGAGAGGGTTAGTCCTCAATCATCTGTCTCTGGAGGGCTTCCTAGACAGAAAACGTCAAACACCATCAGTCCCAGTAGAGGACATCAACGTTGAGAAAATGTACGCCGCTGACTGGTTCACCATCTACCCATTCGATGTCAACAAAGCGGCGCAGATCAGAGGCGAGGGGTTTCGACGTCAAAGACTCCTCCTTCGACCCATAGACATCGTTCGACATCGAGGGACCCATCTATAAGAGGCACACTCGCTGTTCACCATCAAGATTAACGTTGACACATCGTCGATAATCGACGGCGAGATCAAGATAAACGTCGAGGCATCACCGTCACTCTCCGGCGAGCCCCACTACAAAGTAGAGACGTCGCTGTCATTTGCCATCAACGACAAACAGATCGACGTCGAGGGACCGAGGCAGGTCGACATCGCGGATTTGTTCAGCTCTATCAGGCCCCAAGAAGCATGGAGAAAAAGGAGACATATTTACACTTATCCGGACTACGATTATTCTAGGACATATTCGCCTTTACGGGAGGCACCAGCTACACCTCCGCCAGTGCCATCTTCTCCTTCTTCCACAGCCTTCTCTGCCTCAAGCGCCAATACCAGCGTCTAGGCCTTCTACTCATCCACCTCCACCAGCGCCACTAGATCCTGAACCAAGGCCCAGATCTCGTTAACGTCATCATCATTCTAAGTGCCACCATCATAGATGAAGGTCATTACCGTTATCCAGGTACTCACATCGTCGCCATTCCCGGTCTCGCTGTAGAGACACTATTGGGACTTCTACAAGTACAAGGAGATGCTCTCCCACTCTATCGGACTCTCTTCCTCCACGCATCTCACCAGTGGATGACATTCCCACCTTTTAAGAAGTTTTGGTGAGAGGCGCTACCAAATTGAATATCCTGATGTCCACACCAACACCTGACTACATTGGTAATCTTCTAGACCCTCAAGTATAGGTTAGCGTCACGACCTTTACTACCTCTGGTTCCTGGGCTCTTAAAGCCTGAGATGGACCTATTCCTAACCCCAGCTTCTGTTAAGCCAGCTCCATCCAGGCTTCAGAAGAAGTATCGTCCTCCGGAGCAGGATCCTGCCTTCCTCTGTACTGAACCAATGCCAAACTCAAAAACGAAAAATCATGCCACTACTCCTGCTTCCACCGTGCCTCTGGAAAAAGAGTTGCAAGTTACTTTGGGTTGGAAAGTCTGCAGTACTACTGCAACCACAATGAAGTCTGCAAGGCGGATACGACAGAGCTCTTTGGGAATCTCTACAGCAGTTTGTCTATCTTCTGTTAAGAGACAAGCGAGAGGATTTTAAGGAAATTCTCAGTGAAGGGCTGGTGGTCTCTAATGGGATCATTAGCGCGGCAGCAGATTCCTCCCTCCTTGCGGCACACGAATACTGCCACGGTGCTGCTCTCCAGTATTCTTGGCTTCACCTTACCTCTCTCGAGTCAGAATTCCAATAAAGAATTCTCAATCTGCCATTTTCAGGAACCACTCTCCTTTGTTCCTACAACGATGACGAAATGACAAGGATGAAGGCAGGGATGGAGACTTTAAAAGCTGTCAATTTAAAAAAAAAAAAAAAAAAAAAGCCTAAAGACTCAAAGAAAACCTTCAGGCCATTCCAAAGCCGTTTTTCTTCAGAGCGTTCAAACCTCTCAGTATCGGGGCCGTCAACAAACTGGTACACAGTCACAGCAGTACCAAAAATCTTACCAGAGAAAGCAGGCCAACAGCTCAACTCCTCTGGGGCAACAGTAGGTCATTTAGGTGACAGATTGTGGCAGATGGTCCGGGTACAGCGCAGTACTCAAAATCTTCAGCTGGTAGCTGTGCCCCAAATCTCATGTTGTTCTTAACCTCTTTCTGCCTCTCTAATCTCCTTATCCTCTGCCCATTGATAATCCTTCTACCTTGCTATATCCCATCATTCAGGCTTCCCCTCCTTTTTTCCTCTCTATCCTTTTGTCTGTGCAAAAATTAATAGTTTTGTAGAAATTTTGCGTATGTAATCCCAGTTTTCAGTAAAGCACTTAATGTGTCACGTGGCCCATAGACATTTTCGTCTTCACTAAGTCAGCATGAGAACGCTGCAGCCTGCCTGCTGCTTTGTGCACGAACTACACGTCTTTATTTTTGCAATAATTTCTATGGCTGTTTTCACATGAGAACTCATCGCTGTGTTCACTCTCTGCATGTTCCTGGGATTTTAACTGAACATTATGTGCAAGGTCTAACAACAATGCCCCTTGTTAATTCGTTCTGGCAAGCCCTTAGACAAAACCTACCGATGCAGCTGTTGTTTGGACAACGTACTTTGGTCTTATTAGCATACACAGTTAGGTAACACACACTTGGAGAGGGACCTTTTCAGGGAGCAGAGCGAGACAGTACCTATGATGTAGATCTACCATCTATAGACTAAGGTATGGGGTTTGCTGACAAAGCCCAGAGATCTTCTAATGTATAATACTACTTCTTTCCATGATGACATCTCCCTTCATGATTTATGGGCCATCTGCTATGCTGACTGTATTTGTACTATGCATTTTCCTGCTTGTTGTGGCACGTATACTGCATGTAGGGCATGTTAGTTAAAATAAATATTTTAAACTGTTGCGTGTCTGTCAGATCTTTTAGTGGAAAAAATACAAAAGTGAGAGCGAAAGGGTGTGTCTTGTTACCGCGATTCCTAAGAGATCTGGGAGTGTTGTGTTCTGGGGTGTCTAATCATGTGTTTCTCTGTGAGTGAGTAGGAGAGCAAGTGAGACACTATAGAAAGTCTGTCCTGGGCTCGTGGGTACTAAGGTGGTAGAAAGACTCAGTCCCTATACACCAAGGTCCTATAATCCTGCGCATTGTTCTGTGTTTGTGGCGATTCCCTGCAACATGGCGCCACCAACATTTGGGCTGGCTCTTAATCACGAGACCCTTGAGTAGCGATTGTGCTTGTCCGCAATACCCTCTCACTGGTTTCCAGAGACTTCCGTGGTGAGGGGGTTTAGCCTCCTCTATTTGTGTATTTATAGGCTTTTCAAGCTTGAAATTTAAAAGGTTTTTCTTTACCCTCTTTTGCGCTAATGTTTTCTTTGTTTCTTTATTCCTGTCTTTATAGACATGGCACAACCGGTCGCTATTGCGGCACCTAACCGCGCGGCGGTTAGAGCACACTTGACTCAACACGGAGTCCCCAATGCAGGGGCTAACATTATTTTTGTTGTTTAGGCGGACCCAGCTTACCGCTTCAAGGTTTTCTATTCTTGCGTTACTTTCCCCACGGTTGATGGGAATTATAATTTGTTTCATGAATATACAAGGGCTGCTGCTCCAGCGGCTTATCGTCCTTATGCATTACCTGAAGTTCTGTTGACAGCCTGGGAGCATACTATTTGGGTTAACGGCGCCCTTCCTCACCCACACCCTATTGTTCGCATGGGCCCCTTATCAGTTGACGGGGCCACTTGGCTTTTTTTTTGGGGCTGGATTTACACCACATCCCAATTATCTCAGTGTTATTGTCGCAGAGCTACGTCTGTTGTATACACAGTTGATTCATATTCATAAAAGTGTTATACAGTATATGTCACATGCACTTCAAGTGGCTCCGGCTGGAGCTATTCCTCCACCACCAGGACATGGTGGCGGCTTGGTTATTAGTCCTGTAATGATTAATTCGGTGATGGGCGAACGTCCTCAAAATCATGATGACTTGCCATTTTGGCTTGCTCAAAAATTTGAGCAACTTGAAGCTGTTCTTCCACACACAACTCTTGTTGAAAAACACAGGATCCTTATAATGAGTTTGCGGAGTGGTCTGATTCCCGCTTTAGCTGACTGCACCACCTAGGGGACGGTGTTTGCTTCAATGTATACACTGTGCTTTGGCACCCCCTCCATGAGCGTTTTCCCGAACGTTCTGAAAAAAGTACTTAATGAGCACGGGGCTGGTCCAGCCCTGGATTTGGGGATGAAGTTAGTGGGAATGTTCCCTATTGTCTCCGTATGATTCTGGCCAATATTAAAGGTGAAGTGGTTTGCTTACCGGACGTGGATCGGCAGTGTCAGTTGCCGAATATTATAGCAGATGTGTATACCTCTTTAGGTCGCAATAGCTTGGGAATTCGACCATTTGCACAGGCACAAAATAAACCCTCTCCAGAAAAGGAGGGGTCGTTCCTAAAAAGGCTTGGAATAAGATGCAGCGGCAGCAACAACAGAAGCCTGGTTCACATGCAGGTTCGCCTCCACCTGATTCTTCTGAACGTAGATACGATTTGCGTGACTGCTCTAAAATTAAGATACCTGAGCGGTTCCAGGTTCCTGATCCTCGTTCCTTTCCGGAATCGTCCGATCAACAGTTCGGCGGGGGAGGGCGTCCGGATTGCAGACAAGGTGAGTCTACGCAAGCCAGACGTGACCAGCAGCGCCAGTTTGATGTAAAAGTCAAGCAGGAGAAACCACCTCAATATCGTGCCCCATTTCAGAAGAAAAAAGTTGCCGCTTTGCCAGCAAAGTATGCCTCAGACGGTGAGAACCCTGCTCCTCGACAGGAGTTGGGCGGTAACCCTCCACGACAGCGCAGTGGAGGCTACCATAGTGCGGCAGACACTCCACCAGCGTCTGGAGGCGAAAGCAACTGATACTTACATTACCGTAGAAACAACTGACACTCAAGTTGCCCCCCCTCCCCATCGAAAGGCTTTATGAAGTGATCCTCCAAATTGAAGGTGATATTAAACGCCCGATTAAAGCAGTCTTTTGGTAAAATCTCACTTCTTCCTATGATATTTTATTGGCGGAGGTTGATTGGCCTCCCCTTTTGTCCTAGCTTCCTCCAGAGGGGAAGATGTTGTTCTACCCAGTTTTTCGCAATATGTTCCTGATGATGGTAAATTGGCTTACACCTCCAAGTGGGCTTTATCTTTAGCCCTGGCGTTATACCGCAATCAGGCAGGTTGGGATCTGGATTCCCCGGTTTGTGCGATTCCTTTGCGTTCTAACCCTCAGCCCCAACCACAGTATCCAATCAAACGGGACGCTAAAGCGTCCGTAAGCGACATCTTGACCCAGTTGGAATATCAGGGTGTGATTGAACCCTGTGTTTCATCCATAAATCCTCTTTTTCTGATATTGAAACCGGACGGTTCATATTGTATAGTTTTAGATTAGACATTTGAACAGTCATGTTCTCGTACCTTTGCGGTTCAGAACACTCATAGCTCTGCGTTAGTGAATAACATTGTTCGAAATAAGTACAAAACCACATTGGATATTTCCAATGGATTTTTTAGTCACACTTTGGCTCCTGAGAGCCGTGATTTGACTGCATTCAGTGCGTTGGGCAATCAGCGCTGATATGCGAGATTGCCTATGGATATAAGAATAGCCCTGGTATGTTTGCGGCACGCATAGTGTCCATTTTGCATGAGATCGACCCAATGCCTTCTCGTACGTCGATGACATATATTTGACGGATGATGAATTAGAGCCGCATCTCTTGAGTGTGGACTGCATTATCACACATTTTGCAAATTTTGGTTACAAATTCAATTTGCTAAGTCTCGCATCGCCTTCTTGGCGGATCTTTTTCTTGGTTACGAGCTCAATAATGAAGGTAGGGGTTGGCCCCCCCACTTTCTGGAGAAATTATGCTCAATTGCAACCTCCATCTACACTTAAAAAAAATTGTAATCTTTGCTGGGTTTCTTGAATTTCGGGAGGACATACATTCCTGATTATGCCCAGCGTATCAAACCGCTTTACTCTGATACAACCTTATTTTTCGTCTTCCAGGTGGCTTTTGGAACAAACCGCAATTCTTCGGTCACTGCAGTCTAACCTGCTTGCGACCAACTTCTTGTTAACACGAGACATTTCTACAAATTTGGTCATAAGGATTGTACCAAGAGCCTTAGGGTTCACTTACTTGACTTTCAATGAAGGGGACACTGTCCCCATTGGTTATATATCACATTTGTATACTCCTGCTGAGATGCGTTTCTCTTCTACTGAAAAAATGTTGACGGCAGTCCAGATGCCGATTCTGAAAGAATGCTCATTGGCTCAGGGTAAACGCATTTTCATGGTTTCGCCGGTACCTGCTTTAGAAGCAGTCACGAAGGCTAGTGTCCCGAATTCCAAAGCCTTGCATCCACGTTGGATACAATGGGCTAGTTCTTTGACGTCGGCTGATGTCAACTTTATTTTTGATCCTTCTTTGCAAACACAGGAGTTTTTACAATATGAATATTTTCATCCTCCTCCTTTGTCGCTACTCCCTCTTGATCAATACAAATGCATCATTTACACTGATGGGTCTGCGCAGCCAGCCATTGGTTCTAAACATGCTTATTCTGCAGCCTGCGCGATTGTGGTGGGTTCGATTTTGGCGGGGATTTTAAATCCTCCATAGTGCACACACAATCTCTTGGAGACTGCACGGCTCAATTGGCGGAGCTACGTGCTTTGGTTTTGGCTCCTGAGTTTGCTGTTCCGAAAGTTCATACACTTGTAGTGTGTGATTCGTTTTACTGTGTACAATCCTTCAATGACAATTTGGTTTTCTGGACTGAAAATGATTTTCGTGATTCTAAAGGTAGCGCAATTAAGCATTAAACGCTTTGGGTCTGGGTGGCCGCTCTTAAGGAATGCTTGCCACTCACACGTTATCCATACGTTAGGACATCAGCATGTGGGAGCACATGCTGTTGGTAATTCTATGGCTGATGAGGCAGCCAAATCTGCAGTAGCCACTTGTTCAGTAGCAGCAGTCACTAGGTCTATGACTAAAATTGATGATGATATTTTGGCGGCTATAGCTGCAACGTAGGAGGGCACAGAGTTCCCCCAAGGTTTCCCTTCACGTAACACATATCCCTTGTCTTCTGGTCAAATTCCATTTGCAACTATTCCGTCCGTTGGGGATCGGCTGATTCCCAAAGAGGACAGCAGACTTTTATGATCATTGCAGCTCATGAAGGCGTGACTTCTGCCCATGCTGGAGTAACTGCGACAATTTCACTTTTGCAGCAACGTTTTTGGTGGCGTGGTTTATACCAACAGGCACGTAAATATGTACTTTCCTGTGATATTTGTCAACAGATCAAGCCTTCAACTGTTTGACGTCCACCCCACACTCAACTGTACATTTCAAATCAACCATTTGGTTGTATTTATCTTGATCACTGCGTCCCTTAATTTCTGATAATGTTTTTAAACATATCTTGGTTGCAGTGGATTTGTGCACTAGATTCCTTTGGGTTTGGCCACAACGTGGTGTTGACGCTCGAACTGTTATAAATGATTTGCGTGTCTTTGTTGGGACATTTGCCTGTGGCACCTTCCATTCTGACCAAGGTCCTGCGTTTGCCTCTAAGGCTTACTGGGATGCGATGAAGTGTTTGGGGGTGCAGGTGCAATGCTCGTCTCCATATCGGCCTGAGGGCTTAACCCACTTTTTTAAAGTCTTGGGATTCGGCCTTGCAACTCCTTTCGGACTATTTTTGGCGTAATCCCTGCTTTTATTCATTCTATTTTTTCCAGCGCCTTCGGAGGGTTTCCCCTGGTGCTCCTGCTCACTTGCGGCGTATTGGTTCTTCTATTGCTGCCCTGAAATGGCTGCTCGATTTGAGGAGCTGCCAAATCCGGTCCAGTTGCAGCTGTACCATGACCGGATGCGCCAGATTTTGCAGCAATGCCATTGTACGCTCTTGACATCGACTATTGGCTGACCTTCCGTTATGCCTACTTCACCTGCATGCAACCTGTGTTCACTGCCTCTGGTGCCCTTTTCAATGGGCCCTGGATGTCTGCCTCCCCAATACAACCCGCGCTGCCCTGGATTACGAACTGCTAATGGGTCCGTTTAAGGCCCATGACCAGGAATGTTCCACGGGTAGGTGCCTGGTGTGCGATCCTCTACTTGGAACAACAGCAGACTAGAGTACCTGTGCTTGTGAGCAGCGCCTCATAGATCGGAGTTTCAACGAAGTTAACGCAGGTTTCCCTGACATGCTCCTAACAGCTTCTGGATATGAGGAGCATGTGTGCTCGTTTGACTTGCTCAATTGGATGCCGTACCTCTTTACTATGGAAGGTTCAGACAGCATACGGGAGTTAATTGCAGTCCGATTTTCCCGCAACATTTCTGAATCTGAAGATTCGCTATGAGTGGATATGTTTTTGGGTACCCGGTTGGCTATTTTTTAAAATTTGCAACAACAATTTTTATTGGTGCACGGATATCTGACTTAAGATACCACTGTGACGCTTTGCCTCTGCTTATCTCTGATTTTTGTCTTAGCATAGTGCTCACGACCTGGCCAAGGGGAGGGTGTCACGTGGCCCATAGAGACATTGTCATCTTCACTAAGTTAGCATGAGCACGCTTCCTGCTGCTTTGCGCACGTTACTACACGTCTTTATTTTTTAAATAATTTCTATGGCTGTTTTCACATGAGAACTCATTGCTGTGTTCACTCTCTACATGTTCCTGGGATTTTGACTGAACATTATGTGCAAGGTCGAATAACAATGCCTCTTGTTATTTTGTTCTGGCCAGGCCTTAGCTCTTAGACAAAACTTACTGATGCAGCTGTTTGGACAACCTACTTTGGTCTTATTAGAATACACGACTAGGTAGCACACATTTGGAGAGGGACCTTTCCAGGGAGAAGAGCGAGACAGCACCTATGATGTAGATCTACCATCTATAGGCTAAGGCAGTGGTTCCCAAACTTTTTTGACCCATGGCTCCCTTGACCTAATTGGCAGTTGGCCGCGGCTCCCCACCATTTTTTTACCGGAAGCCAAAACTTGCTGATGTGTGTATTTTGTGCATATTATTATATCTGTCCTCTTCAATCCTTCCACTATCCTTTCTGCTTCTTCCCTCGTCGCCCAGCCAGTCACTGAAGGATTCAGGACAACCAAGAACCAGGGGGTCAACAGCATCAAAAACTGAAGAGTCGGAGGACACCCAGAAACAAAGAGCAAGAGCAGCAGAAATCGAAGGGTTCCAGAGCAAAAGAACCCCAACAATTTAAGGACACCAGGGACTGAATAAATAGCCCAAGACAACCAGGAGCCCTGGAATCCAAGACAACCAATAATCAAAAGACTCAAAGAGGTCCAGAGCCCCTGGAACCAACAAGTTCAAGATTATTCGGTAAACAAGGTTCAAGACATCCGGGCCCTCAAAGGTGCAAGAGCACCAGAAAGGAAAGGGTTCAAGAACGGGAACCAACAGGCTCATTCCCAAAAGACCCCGAAGGGTTTATGACCCGGAGGCAAGAACAAAATACTTCAAGAGCATAAAGAACCAACGAGAGCAAATCCACCAGGAACGGAAGTGTTGTAAGCCTGACTGAAAGAATTCGCAGTTTTGCTACATAAACTTGCAGCGGCTACGGCGATGTGCCCAGGAGCGCACAGTTTGAAGTGGGTAACACGGGACTGAAACTTGGTTCTGATTCAACGGTCGCTGATTTGGCCACTAGCTCGCCTCTCCCTGTGTGTACGACTCACTGGGCGCCAGGAGAGCTCCTCCGGCATCCAGCAGCCCCTCTGGCATTCCACGGGGAGGCGTGCGCCATAGTTTGGGCATGATGGTGACACTGGCCGCGTCCCAGACAGATGGCCTCACACCTTGAGGGGTCAAGGTGAGGTAGCGTCCCAAATCGTCTCCTGTGCAAGTCATGAAGACATGACCCTCAACACCTCGTCGCCCAGCCTGAAGGTGCCGCACAGCCTGGCTTGTCTGCAGTGTCAGTCAGGACTGAGCCCTGATATCGCCGACTCCTTCCTCTGACTCGTCAGGTTGTGAGTACCACACCGGGGCGGCTCTTTAGGGATGTGGCATTTCAACCCCCCCCCCCGCATCTTGCAATGCGCCTACAATTTCCCACATCGTGCGTGGCGGCGCGGCGCCCCTGGCTTCTCATCACGGCGCACTGGGGTGCCGCGGCGCACAGTTTGGGAACCACTGGGCTTAGGTATGGGGTCTGCTGACAAAGCCCAGAGATCTTCTAATATATAATAATACTACTACTTAGCAAGGGGAGGGAGGTTAGGCTCTATTGTCTTTCCATGATGTCTTCCTTCATGATTTGTGGACTATCTGCTTTGCTTACTGTATTTGTACTATGCATTTTCCTGCTTGTTGTGGCATGTTTACTGCATGTTAGGACACGTTAGTTAAAATAAATATTTTAAACTGTTGCATGCATCTGTCGGATCTCATTGTGAAAAAGTGTGTCTTGTTGCCGCGATTCCTGAGAGATCTGGGAGTGTTGTTTTCTGGGGTGTCTAATCATTGGTTTCTCTGTGAGTGAGTAGGAGAGCAAGTGAGACACTATAGCAAGTCGGTCCTGGGCTCGTGGGTACTAAGGTGGTAGGAAGACTCCGTCCCTATACACCAAGGTCCTATAATTCTGCGCATAGTTCTGTTTGTGCAGAATCCCTGCAACAGGCTCTATAGAAAATCAAAGCATTTAATGGATTTTTCGTTTAGAAAATCTTTCCTGTAAAAACAACAAACACATAAGAGGCAACCTAAGTCAGCCGTCAATAGACTACGGAAAGCAGATGTTGGTGAGGGACCTGCATGTCTTTGGTGCCTGGGGTCTGGTCACCAGGTCATGTGACAAGTGTTCCCTCATGTATCCAAGGCACTCTGAACCTGGGAGGCCAAACGTTACGCCACCAAACACAGTAAGAGGTTGCATTCGAAGTACAGGTCCCACTCCAAGTTGCAGGCCTGGTCTTGGTCCTGAGCCTGTTGCTGCAAAAGGACTGCTTCCTGCTTGCAGTCTTCTGATAAGTTAAAATTCAGGTCTGACCACATGAATAAAAACACAGAAAGGGACTCTGCCCCCATCCTCGCCACTGGAAATCCCACAACAAGGTACAAGTGTGTCAAGTTTATAATTGTCTATTTGAAGTCCCCAGAATCCAAAACGATTTTGCAGTTAGTCCATTAGGGCACAGAGTAACCCGGGCCATCGTTGACTCTGCAGCAGATAGTGGCTTTCAAGGAGGTCATACTATAGATTATTTGTGCAATTATGGAACACCTTCAGGGGCTCCACAGGGGTCTCCAGTTAAAACGCTGCCAGCAGGTCTACCCCTGACACACTACTTCCTTGGGGCCAGTTACCAGGGCTGTACAGACTCTGGGGGACACTTTCATGTCAGCACCAAGGTCCACACTGGTTTCTGCCATACAGCTTCTATATAAGACTAGGTGCTTTCACTGATCCTGGACCCCGAATCAGTCCGTTCAATCTAGATTTTTATGTTACAAAATTAACGCACAACCGGTTGTCATACAGCCAGACTTTAATTAACGATCAGTGCCAATACCAGCAGACTCTTCATTCTCTTTTTGGCTTTGGTTCCGAGTCGCTACATTAGGCCCATATTGCCCTGCCAGGACGCTGATGATGAGAGAGGGCAAAGATGGCTCACTCCGCTTTACAATGATGATGCACTGTATCTAGACATGCAAAATGCCAGTGGGCTAGATCTTTTGAAACAGCTTGACCTGCCACATCAACCACTGACAGAATAAAATGCCTCCTTTGCAGTGGTTGCTCAGTGGGCAGCTGAGACACCAGAACTGCAGTTGCCCACCAATGAGGCGGAAACAAATGTTCTGCTTAAAGTTCTGTAACTAGTGCCCGCTTCATTGGAGTCTCCAGAGGCTAGCTTACCAGCAACGCCAGCCCTCCCATCCAGTTTTTAGCAGCCAGCCTAGTCCATTTGAGGCAGTGGATGTGGCACCAGCAGGAATCATACAGGCCAGCTGTGTTTCAGTTAATATCTCCCTGGTGCAATCACTACTGTGCTGTTTTGGTTTGCCCTTAGCTTCTCATGCCAGGCTGGTGTGAGTCTGTATCCAATATTTCCTCCCCTGCTGGAGATGCATCACATCAGACAGATGGTTCTTACTGATTGTTTATAGGGACTCTGTGATAACATTTATTTCCTCCTCACTTTCCTTTCATGCCAGAGTGTATTTTTCAGGTATGCGTTTTGCTACTCTGATGCATCTTAAATAGTTTAGTCTCCAATGGTGCCAGTTTCGCAGAAAGGAGAAGGGTGTTGTTGCTACTTCTCATTCGGTTGAAGGACGAGGGTGTCAGACATGTTCTGGATTTCCCCCCGTTGAATGCCTTTCTGTGGAAAGAACAATTCAAAATGGCTGTGCTGGCTCACATTCTCTCTGCTCTGGACCCAAGAGTGTGAATGGTTTCCTGAGAAAGCACATATTTTCTTATATCTGACCTGCAATGCCACAGTTGCGATCTTTTCAGGGTGGGCCACTTTCAATATGATGTGCCCTCCTTCGTCCTTACCTCCGCCAATCAGATGTTCACAGAAAATAATGGAAATGTTTGTGTTTGCTGCCCATCTTCGTAGGTCAGGAGTACATAAATTCCTGTAGCTCAACGACTGACTCGCATAATTAGATCATACATGCAACGATATTGTCTCCTTTGGACTATTGTAATGCTTTATATTTAGGGTTTCCGGTTAAAGCCATTTTGAGATTACGAGTCCAAAATTGGGTGGCTAGTACTCCTAGTTTCTCCAGTGAGTCACTCATTACACTGGCTCATGGTAAAGGAGAAAATTCTATTTAAGACAGCATGTTGAGCCCATAGGGCTTTTTATGGAAGGGCCCACAGATCTTAGAGAAATTGCAGGGCTATAAATCCAGTAGTTCATTACGTACAGCACACACTTGCCTCCTAAGTATCCCATATAAAATAATCCTGCGAGGGCAGAAGAGCTTTTTCTTTCCTTGCTCCAAAGATTTGGAACAATCTGTCCTTTCATGTATGAAAGGATATAAACCATTTCCGTTTTTTAAAAAGATTACAAACCTGGCTGTTCTCTCATGCCTCAGTTTGCGAAGGGCAGAGGAGTTTATTTTGCAATAAACAGTAACTTCAATTGGTTTTCGCCAGGACACCCCAATGGGGTAATAACAGTGCTTTAGAAATGTTCATAATCATTGGCTGCTAAAGGTAGCCTCGTCACTCAGTTGTAGAACATCTCCTGATGGTTGAAAATCTGACATAGTTTTGGTTCAGTGTCAACGAGCTAAAGTACCATCTGAGGCCCCTACCACCAAAAGTGTCCCATTCATCGGAGCAGTCCCTACACAGTGGTGCTCAGGGCTTTTTCTCTGCCACAGAGTCTGGGACATTCAGGATATGATCCTGATATTTCGGGATCAGTCCACGGTATCGGTATCCGTGCGGATGGCTCTGAGGCTTTGTGGTTTCCTGGCCTCCTGGATCCTCCTCACTGTGAATGCCAGGTGGCACATGTGGGCCCTGCATTGGATGATCTGATCCTAGTGGGCTTAGCATCTTTCCTTTTAGTTCTCAAAGGAAACTGCTTATGATCCGCAGTGGTTATTGACAGACTCCAACCTGACCTGCAGCAGACCCCTATCCCTTTCCCATTCAGAGTTCACGGTTGTGACAGATGCATCATGAGTTTGGGGGAGCACCTAGGAGAGTTGGAGATCAGGCACTTCTAGTCTCCAACAGAGAGCTGTAATCATATGGACCTGCTGGAGCTTTTAGCAGTCCTTCTGGCCCTCAAAGCTTTGCTGCCATCTTAGGAGGGATTCTGATTCAGGTCATCCCAGACAACGCTACTGCCTTGTGGTACTACAAATAGCAAAGTGGAGTGGGGTTCTTGATCCTGTGCCAGGAGGCCCTACTATGGACATGGCTGGCTGAGCAGAACATCTTTCTGGGTGCCAACCATATGGCTTTGTCCTTGAATGCCAGAACAGACAAATCAAGCAAGCGTCGTCTAGCTGATCACAAGAGCCATGCATCCAGCATCTTCTTGATCCTGTTTTATGCCACAGTGGGCCCGGGCGCACTTCAAGTTCACCGGGCCTCCGTCGCAGCAAACTGTGGCCTTTAAAGAGACCATGATGCAGATCTTTCAGATGCTGCCAACTCCCTGCCCATGCTGGCTTTCCCATGCTGGCTTTCCCATCAGGATTTGCTTCCCTGCTGCCTCTGATTCTGTTGGCATAGGAACCATATAAGTGCTTAATTTGAGCCAGTGGTTTCCGGTTCTCAGCACCGGCACTTATGGCAGTCTGCCACATGGTGGGCTGTTTGTCTGATTTAGAGCGAGCACAACAACAGCTGTTTACTAATTCAATATACGTTCTAAATGACGTTTACCTGCCTCCCATGCTAATCTTATAGCTTTGGGGGCCTGGAATAGTCTGAATTGTCACACTTGTAGGAGTGTGATGGTTAGTAGCTGGTTTGGTACCGTCTTTAGCAGTGCTGGCAGGGGCAATGGGTGGTGTAGGCTGCAGTGGCCTCCTGATAAGGGCCCTGGCACTTAATTTTTTACAAATTAAGTACTGCACGAGATCTGATCCAGACACCAGTTTGACCCCGTACCGTTGTCTGCCGCTCAACAAGCCTATGTTGCTCTAATTAGCAGAGGCTGAATGCCTTATTTGGTTTACATTCCGACTTGTTCCAGGGCCTACAAAACGTTCCTTGTGACACTGATGATGACTAGCAGGATGAGAATTTGCTTCCGCCTCTCTACACTGATGAAGTACTTTAACTAGACTTCTTTAGTGCCAGTGAGCTTGACACCTCCCCAGAGACTAAGCTGGACTCAACACCGAAACAAGAAGCACCTCCTTGTAGTAGAGTTTTTGAAGTGCTAGGGTTTCAGCTGCCTATGGTTGAGAAAAAAAAATCGAATTTGCGGACTGATATACTCCAACCAGGACCTTCGGCAGAGCCTGTATTGCATTTAACGAGGCACTGACGGCCTTCATAGTTACTGGGTTAAAACTTTGCTGTGCTCCTCCAATAAGTCGACCTGTTGGGTCACACTGTGTAACAGGGCGGCCACTAGCGTCCCTGCTTTCCTGACACAACTCTATGCATGAAAGCCTCGAGCAACCCAGTTAGGTGATCAAAACATTTAAACTAATTTGGGGAAAAGATGTTTTGCCAGCTAGCCTTTCCCTATGTTCCTTGAATGCGGTGTGCCTTCTGTGGAGTACAGCCCCTCTTTGTGGAACTTGACAAGTGAGAGCTTGCCGACTGCCCCTCTTGATCAAACTATTATGGATGGAAGGGATACATCAAAATATGTACTGCGATCTGGCTGGGACTCGAAAGATTGTATAGGCTATGCTTCCAGTACCAGCATAATGCTTTGACTCACTTGGGAAGTGCGCTGTTGAATTTTCTAAGGGCATACTTTCTAGACATGCACTTCGATGGACTGAGACGTTTTAGAGGTAAATTTGATCAGGTCTTTGAGCAAGATAGTTGCCCCAGTGCATGATTCTTGGAGTTATTGTTGGCAGCCCACCAATTTCACCAGCAGTACAGAAAATTTAGGTATTCCGCCAGAGGCCTAGCTTTAACTGCACTGTCAACCATTGTAGCTGGCTCAGCAGCTGGCCCAGCCTTTTCAAGGCGGAGGGCTTGGAGGCAGTCAAGCCAGTCAACTTCTACCGGTGCTTCCATCTACTTCATTCTCAGCTGCGGTCTGAATCAAGCGTCTTTGATTGCCATCACAATCGCACAGTATGCTAGTAGGGGGAAGAATCTGACATTTTTCTCCCCAGCTGAAATCCATTACATCAGACTGCAGTGTTGTGCAGAATGTTCTAAGATGCTATAGACTACCATTTCTTTCTTCCCTGCATCTTATCCCTCGCACACAAGGTCTAACTCCAGCAGACAGGCCTCTTTCTTAATGCTGAAAGCCAACCTCCTCTTGGCCAAGGGTGCCATTGAACGAGTGACAGACTGTGAGGCAGTGGGTGCTACTGGTTGCTTCTTCCTTGTACCAAGGAAGTCAGAGGCCTCAAGCCTATACTGGAACTCCAGCCATTGAACAACTCGCTCAGAAAGAACAGGTACAAATTCCTCACTCTGGTGCAGATCCTCCTTGCTTTGGGTCCTGGAGACTGGATGGTGTCCTTGGGCTTGCTGGATGTGTATTTTATATACTCCTCTGGAGAGAGACTGCTTGCGGTTTACAGTGTGGTCAGAACACTTCCAATTTGCCTTGCTCCCTTTTGCTCCTACCTCCGGTTTTCACAAAGTGATGACTCTGATCTCAGCTCATTTTCCGAGGTTGGGGATACATATGTTCCCGTACCTCGATGACTCTCTGGAGTTCAATGCAGTCTATTGACCACCTCCAGATGACGCCAATGCTAGATCTCCTTGGGGGTTACCACGCCCAAGCCCCACCTGAGCCCTGTGCAGAAACTTCCCTTTATAGGGGCTATTCTGGATATGGTGGCGTTCATGGCTTTTCCACTGCAGTGAGTCTGGGACATTCAGGATATGATCCTGATATTTCGGACTCAGAACCATCCTCAACAAGGCAGGACTGAGGCTTCTTGGGCTCCTAGCCTCATGCATCCTATTTGGCTTGCATGGCAAATGGAACCTCAGGTTTCAGCGGTCCAGCACTTGGGCTGTCTCTCTGATTTAATCCTGATCTCATAAATCGATCAGGAACTACTGTGGTGGCAGCCATCCAAGGTGTCCTGCAGCAAGTCACTCTCTGTTCCCCACCCATACTTCATGGTTGTGACACATTTTTCAAAGCTGAGGTGTGGTTGTGAGGTGGGAGGGTCCTCTGAAAGAGGTAGAACTCTGAGCCTGTGATCCCCAGTGTGGTGGTAGCTCCACATCAGTTTCCTCATCAGTCTTTGGGAGCTTCGTGAAACCCATCTGCTTTCCTGATGATCATTTATGATGGCTGGTGCAGACTCTCATGGACAAAACAACTGCTTCCAGTGCCGGTGCAAAAAGCGAGAAACCTGGGTGTCATTTTTTTATACTAAACTGGGCTTCTCAGAACAAATCAAATCACCTCTGAGGGTTTCTTTTTGCTTAGTGTCCTTAAGAAGATCTTTCCATTTATTCACCAGGACCTACAAAAGACAATGATGGTGGTACTAGTTACCTCCAAGATTGATTGCTGTAATTCCCTATACTTGGGCGCCCGAAGCAACAGGGGAAAAACCTTCAGTCGTTACAGAATGCAGTGGTCTGAATGCTTTTAAAAATTTCTAAGTTTACATCTATCTCCCTATCACTGCAAGGCCTGCATTGGCTGCCTGTCAGGAAGAGGATAATTTTTAAGGCACTTTGCCTTGTCCATAAAGCGCTTCACCGGGCTGGTCCGGTCTACTTTCAGAATCTGTTTGCTTGGTATACCCCCAGTAGGCACTTAAGATCCAACTCAGCTAAAAGGATAATCGTCCCCAGAATAAAGAAAGCAAGCAAGATGGGATGGAAGGATGTTCTCCTTCTATGCGGGGAAACTTTGGAATTCTTTACCTTTAACTTTACGCTGCCAACCCAGCTTCTTACAATTCAGGAAGCAATTGAAGACCTGACTCTTTGCTGAATCTTTCATTTAAGTGCCGTTGTCTAGCTCCCCGCTTACTGCTTCTCATCTGATGCATCACCGCCAGCGCTAAGACACCTTCGGGTATTTGCACACTATATAAAACTGATTTACCTTACATTACATAATTTACATTACATTTAACATTACATTACGACTGCCATGCGGCTCTGCAACAAGTAGAGTAGAGTCCTTGATCCTGTGCCCAGAGGCCTTGTGACTTTGGATATGGCTGCACTAGTAGCAGATCTTTCTGGTGGTCAACTGCCTGGCAGGGTCACCAGAAAACACAAGCAGAGCATGCGTTTGCTGGCAGACCTCAAATGATATTTTCATTCAGAGGAAGCGCTAGGCATCTTCAAACAGCTGGGCCTGAGAATGTGCAGTAGCATAACGTTTGCACACCATTTGAGCTGATACATGGTTGTTCCTTATGGTGCCTGATAATCAGAACTGCCTTTATCAATTCTGTGAGCTGCGTGAGGTAACTGCAGGATCTCTCTGTGCAAACTCCCTACACCACTTTGGAGGAAGCTAGCTTTTTATGTAGTGGGCCATTGTAGGGGCACACCATGCAAAAAGTCCAGACAACCCTTATTGGTTTACCGGGCTTACTTTAATAATCCCAACGTGCTCCATTTGTGGTAGTGTGGTCGTGCAGTTTAGGCTTATCAGAGGGGAGTGTTATGCATTTGTTGCACATTCAGTCAATAAATGAGACACTCAAGAATAAATTCGAGACCAATTTAGAAACATAATACAGATTTTTATATAATTTTAGACCCCAAGATCATCGGAATCGGGTAAGTACTTTCAAAGTTAGGAATTTTACAAGAAAACGTTAAAATAGTGAAACACGGTAATGTTATCCTATGGAAGGAGAGACATATACAGCAAAACAGTACTTGCAGGTGGTGTAAGGGGTTACCCTTTTGGACTTAAGGTGCTAGGGTTTCAAAGAACCACCAGCAGTTTTGGTTTACCTACCCTGGTGTGTCCGGTTGCAGAGGTGCTGGACAAGTTGGTATCCTCGAGCGCTACACCGTTAAAGTTAATAGTACCTGTAACAAAAAGGTTGCAAGTGGGGACTTGGGTACAAGTCAGGCAGACCCCAAAGGGATCCTCGGCTTGTGAGGGTCTCGGGAGCAAGGAGACGCAGTCTGTTTCGGTGCGCTTGGGCTGTGTGGCTCGGGTGCAGAGGGACTTGGCTGGCCACTTGCGTTTTAGGTCTCACGGTTGTCCGTTTCGCAGAGGAAGGGAAAACAGGACAGCTGTGCCACTCTTGTCATGGGTCTCGCTGACCTGTAGTCCCTCGACTTGCAGATCGGTCTTCTTCAGGGGTGGTGTTCGGCCTGGACACAAGCAAGCCTTGGTTGATTCAGGTACTCAGTACCCAGGGTATTGGTGCAGGGAGGCTCCTGGAGGGTCTAGCGTCTCAAAACTTGGTGGAGAGATGGGGCTGACACCCTAGAGCCACAAAGACCTCCTCCTGACGTGCCTCTCCCTTGGTGGGCCTGATTGCCAACAACACAGTATCTTTCATAGATGCGGTCAGTGCCGGCAGATGCAGGGAAGATGGTTCCTCCACCCCAAGGGAGTTGCTAGATGGTTGGCTAAGTCCTGGGCAGAGTCCCAAGTGTTGGGAAGGATGCACAGCTTTTGAACGAGTCAGGTCTTTGCAATTGTCGAGGCACCAGCAGCCATGCAGGGTTTGTGCCATTTTCGTAGCAGAGCCTCTGTTCTTGCAATGTCTGCTCTTCTTGGTCCTTCTTTGTTCCCAGGTAGAAAAGTCTGTCTCGTGTCGAGGGGAACACTAAATACTGATTTTTTTTTTGGGTGTTCAGGGGAGTGTAGGGTAGTAGCCAATGGGTTACTTACCCCTAGAGTGGCTACACCCCCTATATGACCACTTCCTGTAAGGAGTGGGCATAATCCTGACCCAGAGTTCCTAATTCCACCAAAACCAAGATGGTGAGACCATTCTTCGACCACTCTACCACAAATAGAGAGTAAGGTTCTATCTAACTTTAACCTCTGCCTACCTCTGGGGTCACCTGGACTCTATACACACTATACCTCATTTTGGTGTTGTATGTATAGAGCCAGTTTCCTACAGCACTTTCCTACACACTTTCTTTACAATCAGATAGTTGCTAAGAACTCTATACAGCCTTCTGCCAAAAGTGTTGTTACCCCTTTGTGTCGCTCTGTCTATTATGCTACTGGCCTTCTTTGCTCAGTCACACTCCTTGAAAGAGAAGAGATTTCATCGGCTTGCCTGTAAAAGAGCCCTAAGGTTTTATGTTGAATGTACAAGGGACCACCGCGTGGACGACACTCATTTTGCTGGAACCAAGGAAGGCAAAATGGAATATCTATCTTGACAAAGTCCTCTTCTGCACCAGAGTATAAAGATGTTATGTATTGACCAGAAAAAAAAACCCTGAAGGCCTGTGGGCCCATTACACTAGGGCCTAAACTGCAAAAACTGCTCTGGCAAGGGGAGTGTCTGTACTGGACATATGCTAGGCCGTGACGTGGGCGTCACTACATATATGTTCAAGAAGCACTAACGCTGCAACATCCAGACCTGTAAAGAGAGCCGTTTACTAAAGGTAAATAACTTGTTTATAGTTTAAAAAGAGAAGAGTCTGCTGCTGGCTGGTATCATCTAGGTTTTAGATGTTATCAGACTGATGTCCACACTAGGACCAGTTTGGGCTGGCTCAGGTGTGATGTCTGTTGCAAACTCCTCATCCACGCACACAAGGCACTCCACAAAACTGGCCCAGCCTACCTCAACAGACGACTCTTCTTCTACGTCCCCAACCGCCAGCTCCGCTCCGCCCACCTCTCCCTCGCCACCGTCCCTCGCATTCGAAGAACAACCACCGGCGGCAGATCCTTCTCACACCTCGCCGCCAAGACCTCGAACACCCTTCCACTAAGCCTACGACAGACCCAAGACCTGCTGACCTTCAGGAGGCTACTCAAGACCTGGCTGTTCGACCAGTAGCAGCACCCCACCTCCCCCCCTTCCCTCTCCCCAGCGCCTTGAGACCCTCGCGGGTAAGTAGTGCGCTCTACAAATTCTGTGATTGATTGATTGATTGTTGCCCCTGATTTGGTGATTCATAGCCAGGAAAGAGGGCCATGACATAGGATATGGGGAATGACGATTTTTTAGAGTGCATGGTAAACCTTCTAGACAAGAACAAAACGAATGGCCTCAACTGTTTCCACCCACATCATGCACAGGTTACTGAGCAAGAGACGTTTATGCAAATACAGACTGGGATGTCTGAGATGGACACGGCCAGCACAAGAGATAATTATCTTGCGCAGTGAACGCAGATCGGTGTTCAAGCTCACTGAGAAAAAGCACACCTGGTTATCCAAGACGTGTTTCAATTTGCCCAACGTCGTATAGAGGAAATGTGTTCCAACAAAGAATCATGTAGATAAATAATTTGAAGGTACTAGTCTCCTTTCCCTCCACATCCACATTGTCAGCTGTGGGCATATTTGTCCAAAAGTACCAGCGAGTGCAACCCTTTATGCTGGCCTGTGACTTCATTTCTTTGATGCTTGTGTTTCCCATCTATTTTAAAAATGTCCTCGCTGTTTCATGCTGCAGGTAAATGGGTAGAGCGTGGAGCACCAAAATTTTGTATTTGGAACAGTACAATCTCCAAACTTTTAAAGATGAAATTAAAAAAAGTGGAGCTTGACCTCTAAACTGTATCTCTTATGTACAGCCACTTACTGCATCATAGCCATGACTTCAGCATGCATTTTTGTACTCCTACTGTTGCATTTAGGACAACTATTAAATGCTGCATGTATAGAGACAACTCTACATAAAGTATAGCTTTGCCATGTTCTGGACTACTGAAGCATGCAGCCAACTGGTGCTTGGCAGTTGTATCATTTTCATCCACTCCTGGGAGAAGTGCAGGATGTTTAATATTTTGAAAATTATTGGAAATGTTTGAATACATTAATTGTTTCTATATTTAATGTTTTTCACATTGGTATAATTTCTTTTTATTTCTTTTTTTATTTTCCCTGTTTGGTTAAAACACTTCGTGTTGGCAGCAAAAGCAGGACAGGATAGAGGGGCTGAAACGGCACATAGAGAAGCATCGATACCACATACGGATGCTAGAGACTATCCTACGTATGTTGGACAATGACTCCATAGTAGTGGACTCCATACGAAAAATCAAGGATGATGTAGAATACTATGTGGACTCTTCACAGGACCCAGATTTTGAAGAGAATGAATTCCTGTATGATGACCTTGACTTAGAAGACATTCGTAAGTAGTCTGAACATAGTTTTCTTTAAAAAAAAAAAAAAAAGTTTTTCTTTTTTATATTTTAAATTGTTTTTTTACACTGAACTGATTTGTCATTTTATTTATCTCTACACAATAGTTTCACAGCATCAACGTATTAGATTTCTATGCTTTGAATACACATCTTGTAAGAAGGATCCTTGAAAACAATGTATACTTAAATTAAGGCTGTATCTGAGCAGGATCAATTGTAATTTCTGCCAGAATCACAGTCTTAAGATGTTATTGAATTTCTCATCCAAGAGTCAGGATCTCAGAAGAAGCTTTAATACTGTAGTTTTGAACATTGCTCTTTAAGCACGATCTAGCACTGGGAGAGGATATTTGAAGTTGTGATTGGCTACAGTAACAATCTCATTTTTTATAGGAAAATATCTAATTGTAAACATTTTTGAGTGGCTGTTTTCTTCTCTGAGTCATGAACATTGTTGAAAGTGGCTATTCTCAAAGAGGCAATGTAATGTGACTGATAAGAGGCTGAACTATATTCTCAGTAACAACATTATAAGTTAAGTAATGACATGGTGCGGACAGAGAGGTTATGGACATGGTCAAAAGTATGTAATGAAGGTCATGGTCTCTAGGATGTTTATGCAGTTCTAGACCTTGAGCACAACCATATATTTGGAGCCATCAACCTGAATAATGAGCACTATTCTTTGAATGCTTTTTTGCTCAAAATCTGACAAGTCTTTGACTACTTTTGCTTTCGTTTTGACTTCGCCAAAGAAACATATAGGGCAGCTCAGTACCCTGCTGGCAGGGGTCCAGAAACATGTCTGGTGGTGGCAGCTGAAAGCAGCCACTCAGCCTGGACACTAGAGGTGGGTTAGTTTTCAGGGGGCATCTCTAAGATGCCCTCTGTGTGCATTTTTCATTAAATCCCACACTGGCATCAGGGTGGGTTTAATGTGCTGAGAAGTTTGATACCAAACTTCCCAGTTTTCAGTGTAGCCATTATGGTGCTGTGGAGTTCGTAATGACAAACTCCCAGCACCATATACTCTGAATGGCAGCACTGCACTTACAATGTCTAGGAATGGACTTGGACACTGTAGGGGTACAGGTCTCATGCACCTGTACCCTCATCACTGGTATAGTGCACCCAGCTAAAGGGGTGACTGATCTATGCCAGGGCAGTGGGTTGTAGGCATGGCACAGAGAGATGTGTGCCATGTCGACTCTTTACTTTGTTCTGCACCAAAACACGCAGCCTGCAAAGGCAGTGTGTGTGTAAGGGTAAAGGACCTCTAAGGGTGGCACAATAAGTGCTGCAGCCCTTAGAGGCCTTCTCTGGTCACAGTGCCGTGGGTACCTGTGGTACCATTTACCAGGGGCTGACCTGTGGCCAGAGATGCCAATTGGGTTTAGGCTTCAATGCAGTTTTAGGGAAAGAACATAGGCCCTGGGTACCTGATTAGCAGGAGCCCAGGGCACACTCAGTCAAAGCACATCAGCAATTCAGCAAAAAGTGGGGGCAACCATGCAGAAAGAGTGCACTTTCTCACACAACCCCCTCCTCCCCCCAAACGAAAGAGGATGAGACTAACCTTTCCCTAGAGAGTCTTCATTTTCTAAGTGGAAGAACCTGGAAAGTCCATCTGCATCGGCATGGGCAGTCCCAGGTCTGTGTTCCACTACAAAGTCCATTCCCTGTAGGGAGATGGACCACCTCAACAGTTTAGTATTTTCACCTTTCATTTGCATTAGCCATCTGAGAGGTCTGTGATCAGTTTGAACTAGGAAGTGAGTACCAAACAAGTATGGTCTCCGCTTCTTCAGGGACCAAACCACAGCAAATGCCTCCCTCTCAATGGCACTCCAACGCTGCTCCCTGGGGAGAAGCCTTCTGCTTATAAAAGCAACAGGTTGGTCTTGGCCTTCATCATTGGTCTGAGATAGGACCGCTCCTATCCCTAGCTCAAAGGCATCAGTCTGTACAATGAACTGCTTGGCATAGTCTGGAGCTTTGAGAATTGGTGTTGAGCACATAGCCTCTTTCAGGGTGTCAAAAGCCTTTTGACAACTAACTGTCCAGTTTACCTTCTTGGGCATCTTCTTGGAGGTGAGTTCTGTGAGGGGAGCCACAATGGACCCATATCCCTTCACAAACCTCCTGTAGTACCCAGTCAAGCCAAGGAATGCCCTGACTTGGGTTTGGGTTGTTGGAGCTGCCCAGTGCAGGATGGCCTGGATCTTGGGCTGTAAGGGTTGTACCTGGCCTCCACCAACAAGGTGGCCCAAGTACACCACAGTTCCCTGCCCTATCTGGCATTTGGATGCCTTAATAGTTAGGCCTGCAGTTTGCAGGGCATTTAAAACCTTCCCAAGCTGGATCAGGTGATCCTGCCAGGTGGAGCTAAAGACAACAATATCATCTAGATAAGCTGCACTAAAGGACTCCAATCCAGCAAGGACTTGGTTCACCAACCTCTGGAAGGTGGCAGGGGCATTCTTTAAACCAAAGGGCATAACAGTAAACTGATAATGCTCATCAGGTGTGGAGAATGCAGTCTTTTCTTTTGCTCCTGGGGCCATGCCAATTTGCCAGTACCCTGCAGTTAAGTCAAAGGTACTTAGAAATTTGGCTGCACCCAATTTGTCTATCAACTCATCTGCTCTTGGAATAGGGTGAGCATCTGTCTTGGTGACAGAGTTGAGCCCTCTGTAATCCACACAAAACCTCATTTCTCTTTCCACCCTGTGGATGAGGTTTGGGGACTAGAACCACTGGGCTGGCCCAGGGGCTCTCAGAGGGTTCAATAACCCCTAACTCCAGCATCTTGCTGACTTCCGCTCTGATGCTTTCCTTGACTTGATCAGACTGTCAATAGATTTTGTTTTTGACAGGTGAACTGTCACCAGTGTCCACATCATGGGTACACCAGTTTGTCTGACCAGGGGTCAAGGAAAAGAGCTTTGCATACTGCTGCAAGACTTGCTTGCAATCAGTCTGCTGTTGGGCAGAGAGGGTATCTGAAAAGACCACTCCATCCACTGACCCAACTTTTGGGCTGTATGAGAGGAGGTCAGGGAGAGGTTCACTCTGTCTCCTGATCCTCATCAGTCACCATCAGCATGGTGATGTCAGCCCTGTCATGAAAGAGCTTCAGACGGTTCACATGGATAACCCTTTTGGGTGTCCTGCTTGTGCCGAGGTCAACCAAGTAGGTGACCTCACTCTTTTTTTTCTAGGATAGGGTAAGGGCCACTCCATCTGTCCTGGAGTGCCGTTGGTGCCACTGGCTCCAAAACCCACACCTTTTGCCCAGGTTGAAATTCAACCAGTGCAGTTTTTTGGTCATACCAGTGCTTCTGAAGCTCCTGGCTGGCCTCAAGATTCTTGGATGCCTTCTCCATGTACTCGGCCATTCTGGACCTTAGGCCAAGCACATAGTCCACAATATCTTGTTTGGGTTCTTGGAGAGGCTTCTCCCAACCCTCTTTCACAAGACAGAGTGGTCCCCTCACAGGATGGCCAAACAGAAGTTCAAAGGGGGAAAACCCTACTCCCTTCTGTGACACCTCTCTGTAAGCGAAAAGCAGACATGGTAAGAGGACATCCCATCTCCTTTTGAGTTTTTCAGGGAGCCCCATAATCATGTCTTTCAATGTCTTGTTGAATCTCTCAACAAGGCCATTGGTTTGTGGGTGGTAGGGTGTAGTAAACTTGTACTGCACTCCACACTCTTTCCACATGTGTTTTAGGTAAGCAGACATGAATTTGGAACCTCTGTCTGAAACCACCTCCTTAGGAAACCCTACTCTGGTGAAGACACCAATGAGGGCCTTGGCTACTGCAGGAGCTGTAGTAGTCCTAAGGGGAATTGCCTCAGTACCTTGTGGCATGATCCACTACCACTAGAAGGAATTTGTTCCCTTATGCTGTGGGAGGTTCAAGTGGACCCACTATTTCCACTCCTACCCTTTCAAAGGGAACCCCCACCACAGGTAGTGGTATCAGGGCGGCCTTTGAGGGGCCACCTGTCTTGCCACTGGCCTGACAGGTGACACAGGAGCTGACAAACTCCTTTACTTTTTGGTGCATCTGGGGCCAGTAAAAGTGGCTAACTAGCCTTTCCCAAGTCTTGGTTTGGCCCAGATGTCCAGCTAAGGGAATGTCATGAGCTAAAGTTAGGAGAAACTCCCTGTACTTCTGAGGCACTACCACTCTCCTAGTGGCTCCAGGTTTGGGGTCTCTGGCCTCATTGTACAGTAGTCCCTCTTCCCAATAAACTCTGTGGGTACCACTGACCTCTCCTTTTTGCAGGGTAGCAGCTTGCTGCCTCGGGCTTTCAAGAGTTGGACAGACCTGCTGACCAAGACACAGCTCTTCCCTAGAGGTTCCCCCTGGGCCTAAGAGTTCAACCTGGTAAGGGTCAAGCTCCATGGGCTCAGTTCCCTCTGGGGCGTCCAAGTCCTCTCCCTGAGGAGAGGGGTCCTGATCCTTTTGCTGTACAGAAGCTGGTTCCCCAGTCTTCTTACCTTTTCTCTTGGAAGGTTGGGCCATACTTTCAGGCTCCAACACCTCTTTTTCACCCTGTCTCTTACTCTGTGCTCTTGTTTTTACACACACCAATTCAGGGATATCCAGCATTGCTGTATGGGTTTTCAGTTCAACTTCAGCCCGTGCTTAGGTTTCCAGGTCATTGCCAAGCAGACATGCAGCTGGTAGCTTTGGAGAGACCACTACCTGTTTTAGGCCAGTAAACGTCTAATGTCACCATAGCCATTGCATGGTTAGTTGTAACACTGTCAGCATTGGTGACTGGGTAAGTTCTCCCAATCAAGTATTGCTCAGGGGAAACCAGTGTGTCTCTCACCATTGTGACTCTGGCACCTGTATCCCTCAGAGCTTCTATCCTAGTTCCATTAATCCAATGGTATTGTAAGTATTTTTTTAAGTTGGGTGGCCACACAGCTACAGTGGCAAACTCAACTTCCCCTTCTGAAACTAGAACTGCTTCAGTGTGCAACCCGATTTGCTCTTGGCACACTGTTGATCCCATCTGGCAACTTGCTACACCAGGAGTAGCTGTAGTAGGACTAGGGGCCATTTTGGTTGGGCAAGCAGCATCTCCAGTTAAGTGTCCCAACTTCTTACAGTTGTTACACCAGGCCTTTAAAGGATCAAAGTTCTTTCCCCTGTACCTATTAATGGAGTGGGAAGAGTTTTGGGACCCACCCCCCTGTGCAGGTTTTTGGGGTCCTTTAGAAGACTCGGGCTTTTTATCTTGGGGATTCTCACCACCTTTCCCCTGGGAAGGTTTTGTAACCCTTTTCTTTTGGTCACCCCCAGTGGTTGTTTTAGTCACCCTTGCCTTGACCCAGTGGTCTGCCTTCTTTCCCAATTCTTGGGGAGAAATTAGACCTAGGTCTACCAAATGCTGATGTAACTTTTCATTAGTGCAATTACTTAAAGTATGTTCTTTCATAAACAGATTGTAAAGTCCATTGAAATCATGCACATTGTGTCCAGTTAACCAACCATCTAGTGTTTTAACTGAGGAGTCTACAAAGTCAATCCAGGAGAATCTAATTCTATATTCCTCAGTTGTGAGTCCAAATCCCTCAATCAGAGTTCTCTTCATGAGGTCATAAGACCCAGCATCTGCCCCTGTAAGGGTCAGGAGTCTGTCTCTGCAGTTACCAGAGAACAGTTCCCAAAGGAGGGCCCCCCAGTGTGACTTCTTCACTTTTCTCATTTCACAAGCCATCTCAAAGGCTGTGAACCATTTTGTGATATCACTCTCCTCATATTTAGGGACAATCCTGTAAGAAACTGGCTCTATATATACTACACCAAAATGAGGTATAGTGTGTATAGGGTCCAGGTGACTCCAAAGGTAGGCAGAGGTTAAAGTTAGATAGAACCTTACTCTCTTACTTGTGGTAACTTGGTCGAGCAGTAAGGCAGTATCAGAGGACAGTGTTAAGCATTTGATGTACACACTCGGTCAGCAAATGAATTCACACACTCAAGAACTGAACTCTAGGCCAATTGTTTTTGTATAAAAATATATTGTTGTTTTATTTTAGAACCAAGCAAGCCTGACACAGGTAAGCATAAAATACTTCACAGTAATAAGTTACTGAAGGTCGAACAGTTTGAAAATGCAATAGAAATTGTACTTTGTTTGATTTACAGGGGAGCAGTAGTATGCAACACTTAGCAAATACAGTACATTGGAATGAATAGGCTTTTTCAGTAAATTGCAGGTAAGTTACTTTTCACGTTACTTTTCTAACTCAGAGCTGGATACCTCGATTCAGCACTGGGACATTTCCTGCAAACAGATAAGTAAATACGTTTTGGTTATTCGTGCGATTTTTAAAGAATATTTTTAGATTTCAAAACTCCACACTTAGAAACTTTTTGGAGAAAAAGTGTCAATGTTATCCTATGGAGGAAAAACAGGTTATCGGTTTGTAGGTAAGTAATCGACTGTGGGAGTTAACGTTCTGGGGTTAGACTCAGGGGTCCCCCAGGGTCAGTGATGCACTTTTGTTTCATCCTCAGCGGCACTAGGGCGGCCGGGTGCAGGGTGCTGTTTTGAGGTCGGGTGCCCTGTTGTTTTCAATGGAGCGCCTCCGGTTAGAAGAAACGCTGCAGGCTCGGGGAAGAGGATCTTCTGGGTGCGACCACCACTTCGAGGGGTAGGTTGGGATGTCTTGGGTTAGTTAGGCACCGTTGGTTTGGGCACACAAGGCCGTGGGGCGTCGGGTGCAGGGGTGCCTTGGGACGTCGGAAAGTCTTACCCGCTCTGGTCGCGGTAGAGGGGATCCTCTGGATTGAGGCTGCAGGCGTCGATTGGAGGCTTGAGGCAGGTCCGGAGTCGCCGGATCTTGGGTCAGGATCGCCGGGGTGACCTCCTCGTGGTGTTTTTCCACTCGAGCTCGGGCCGGGTTCGGCGGGTGCAGAGTGGGCTGGATTCGTGGTATCCGACCGGAGCCAGAAGGTGCAGTTTGAACAAGTCTGGTGTTCACGGGAGAAGCAGGCTTGGAAGTGAAGGCAGGCAGGTCCTCTGGGGTTTTTGAGTTTGCTGGCTGCAGGACACTGGGATTTCGCAGGAGCAGGTTCGAGGGGAGACAGGCCTGTAGGGCTGGGGCCAAGTCAGTGGGTGTCGTCCTCTTGTTAGCTCTGCACGGCTCTTCGTCCTTGTTTTCTTCTTTTCTTCTTGTTGCTGGATCTGAGGAAGCAAGGTTCAGGGTGCCCCCTAAATACTAGATTTAGGGGCGTTACAGGTAGGCAAAGGGCAGGGACCAATGGGTCCCTTCCCTGGGGTGGGTACACCCCCTATCGTGCCACCCTCCAGTGGGAGGGGGGCAGGAGCCTGTCCCTGGTTGGCTAGGTCCCCCCATCCTCAAGATGGCGGGGACTCGGAGTTGTGCTTCACCTCGCCTCCCCCACCTGAGGGGTGGAGTTGGCAGAGGTGGGCACACCTCTTTCCCTCATTTGTTTTTCCCGCCGGCTCTCCCGTCCAAAGTGGGGGGGTAGAACCAGTGGGGACCAGTTGCTGAAAGCAGCAATTGGTCTGGAGAGGCTCACAAAGGCGGCATGCCTTTGAAGCTTCTCCTTCGTTAACCCTGCCCATCCTGGGGGAGGAGGCTTGGCATCTCGTCCCAGGATGTGCATTGTTTCAGGCCCCCGAGAGCAGCAGGCTCTCGACCCAGGGGTCCAGAAACATGTCTTGGTGGCAGCCTAAGCAGCCACTCGGTCAGGTCACTAGAAGTTGGTCGAGTTTCAGGGGGCATCTCTAAGATGCCATCTGTTGTGCATTTTACATTAAATCCCACACTGGCATCAGTGTGGGTTTAATGTGCTGAGAAGTTTGATAGCAAGCTTCCCAGTGTTCAGTGTAGCCATTATGGTGTTGTGGAGTTCGTATCCCAGCACCATATACTCTTAATGGCAGCACTGCACTTACAGTGCCCAGGAATTGACTTGGGCACTGTAGGGGTACAGGGCTCATGCACCTGTACACTCACCACCGGCATAGGGCACCCAGCTTGAGGGGTGACTGATGTATGCCAGGGCAGTGGTTTGTGGGCATGGTACACAGGGATGTGTGCCATGTCGACTCTTCACTTTGTTCTGCACAAAGACACGCAGCCTGCAAAGGCAGTGTGTGTGAGAAAAGGTGCAGGGCCTCTAAGGATGGCACAATAAGTGCTGCAGCCTTTAGGGGCCTTCCCTGGTCACAGTGCCCTGGGTACCTGTGGTACCTTTTACCAGGGGCCTACCTGTGGCCAGGGATGCCAATTGGGTTAAGGCTTCAATGCAGTTTTTAGGGAAGGAACATAGGTCCTGGGTACCTGATTAGCAGGAGCCCAGGGCACACGTAAATGTAAATCCAGTATTTGTAAAGCGCGAACAGCTACCCGAAGGCATCCCGGCGCTGGGGGCTGTCGGGAAGATTAAGCAAGCTATTGCCCAGAGTCACATGGTGCTGGGCTAACCTGCCACCGGTGCCGGGGATCGAACCGTGAGCCCCAGATTCCAGCGTCCGTCGCCCTGGCCGCGGCGCCACACCTCAGTCAAAGAACATCAGCAATTCATCAAAAAGTGGGGGCATACCATGCAGAAAGAGGGCACTTTCTCACAAATCCCTTTGGGGATTTTAGGATTATAAGATTGCTCTTTATCCTTATTAAGTAAATTGCTGCCTCCATTGATGGGTGCTAGGCCCATCTCTGCTCTCTCACTTTCTAGAGCCAGCAACCTGGTCTCTAGATCCAATCTTTTGGTCAGCCTTACTAAAAGGCTGTAATCCTCATTGAGGCTGTCCTCAATGTCCTCACTAGTGCCTGACCCACCTGTGTGGGATCTAGGTACTGAGAGGTTGATTCTTGGAGTCAGGGTCACTGGGGCCCTTTTCTCCCTAAGCAGTGGAGGGGGTTGATCTACCTGGTCATCCTCTTCCACTCCTTCTCCATCTGACTGGTCATCACCATTTTCAGATGGGTGGTCCTTAGCATACCCAGCCAACAGCTCCTGGAGCTTTGTTTGGTGTGATGGGTACCCATGGCTATGTTTTTAAGTTTACATAGGGACCTTACTTCCTTGAAAGACAAGTGAAGGTAAGGGGTGAGGTCGAGCTCCTCAACCAAGTTCTGTCATTGTGGTTATTTTCACTAACAGCTGGGTTCTTGTGTTGAGACATTGTTAAAAAAAACTTCTAACCCTAGCTAAAGTGACTTTTTATTTTTCTAAAATTCTAAAGGGACTTAACCAAGGCCCTACCAAGACTTTTAGTAATTTTGCAAAAAATGCCAATTTGAAAAAAAATCAGAATTCTAAAGACAATTTAAGAGTCCTGTCGTGTGATCAGGTGGTAACCAAGTAGTCCAACAAATGCAAAGTTGTATATCCCACCGCTGATCCACCAATGTAGGAAGCTGGCTCTGTATATACTATACCAAAGTGAGTTATAGTGTGCACAGAGTCCAGTGGATCCCCAAAGGTAGGCAGAGGTAAAGTTAGATAGCACCTCACTCTCTATTTGTGGTAGTGTGGTCGAGCAGTAAGGCTTTATCAGAGGACCGTGTTAAGCATTTGTTGTACACACTCAGTCAGCAAATGAATTCACACACTCAAAGACTGAACTTCAGACCAATTGTTTTTGTATAAAAATATTCTTTTAGTTATTTTATTTTCTAGAATCAAGCAAGCCTGGCACAGGTAAGCAATAAGTACTTTACAGTAGTAATGCAATTGAAATACAGTTTGAATGATAATTGTATATGCACTTTGATTTAATTTACAGTATGGATGCAGAGAAATGCAATACTTAGTAAATGCAGTACATAGTCTTGAATAGGCTTTTTAGTAAAATAGCAGGTAAGTAACGTTTGAGATTACTAGGCTTACACAGAGTAGTATACCTAGATACTACTCTGGGACATTTCCTGAAAACAGGTTAGTAAAATCGTTTTTGTTAGATTATGCAATTTTAAACAATTTCTTTAGTTTCTCAAACTCCACCCTTAGAAACTTTTCACAGAAAAACAGTCAATGTTATCCTATGGAGGAGAATAGTGTTATCGGTTTTGAGGTAAGTATTTGGTAGTGGGAGTTGAGGTTCTGGGGGTAGACTCAGGGGTCCCCCAGGGTCAAGGATGCACTCTTGTTACACCCTCAGCGGCACTAGGGCGGCCGGGTGCACAGTGCTGAGGCCCAATGTTATCCTATAGAGGATAGGAGGTCTCCGGTTGGTGGCTGCTGGCAAGGAGGCCACTAGGTTGTGGGAGCAAAGCTCCTGGACTTTAGCTCCGGGCAAATGGGGAAACTAAGTATCACCAAAGGTGCACACTCAGCGGCACTAGGACGGCCGTGTGCAGAGTGCTGTTTCGACGTTGGACGCCCTGTTTTCAATGGAGAACCTCCGGGTAGGAAAGACACTGCAGGCTCGGGGTCGAAGGTCTTCTGGGTGCGACCACCACTTCGAGAGGTAAGTTGGGAAGTTAGGGGTTGGTTAGGCACCGTCGGTTTGGGCACACAAGGCCGTGGGGCGTCGGGTGCAGGGGTGCCTTTTGGGATCGGATCTTCTTACCAGCTCCTGGTCGCGGTTAGGGGGGCCTTCTGGATTTAGGCTGCAGGCGTCGGCTGGAGGCTTGAGGCAGGTCAGGGGTCGCCGGATCTCGGGTCAGGATCGCCGGGGTGACCTCCTCGTTGTTTGCCCACTTGAGCTCGGGCCGTGGACGGCGGGTGCAGAGTGGGGCGGATTCGTGGTGTCCGGCCGTAGCCAGAGGTTGCAGTGTCTTTCCAAACTGGAGGTTCTCCATTGAAAACAGGGCGTCCGACGTCGAAACAGCACTCTGCACCCGGCCGCCCTAGTGCCGCTGAGGGTGCACCTTTGGTGCTACTTTGTTTACCCATTTGCCCTAAGCTAAAGTCCAGGAACTTTGCTCCCACAACCTAGTGGCCTGCTTGCCAGCAGCCACCAACCGGAGGCCCCCTATCCCCCATTGGATAACATTGGGGCTCAGCACTCTGCACCCGGCCGCCCTAGTGCCGCTGAGGGTGTAACAAGAGTGCATCCTTGACCCTGGGGGACCCCTGAGTCTACCCCCGAACCTCAACTCCCACTACCAAATACTTACCACAAAACCGATAACACTATGTTCGAGGCATATGAGCTGCAGATCATATGCTTTAGCATAGATCGCCATCTTGTGTTGGGTCCGGATGTTTGCACTTTGTTTTTTGTTCGAAGAAGTCTTTCCAGTCACGAGGTAGGTGACTCCTCCTTTTGGTGATAGTGCGCTAGGGTATCGACTCCATCCCCAGATTGTTTTTATCCGCCATCGGGTTCGGATGTGTATTGCTGCGCTCCGGTTCGGTATCTTTTTCGAACCCCTTCGACGCGCAATCCTCTACCCTCGACGGTATTGTCTTTCGCGGTTTCCCATTCAACGCGTATCGTGTACACTGTAAAAACCTTCGATCAGGAACTTCGAGGCGGGCCGTCGGGCCTATTTATTTATTTATTTAATTTATAAGGCGCATCAGCTACCCAAAAAGGGTTTCCCGGCGCCAGGCAAAAAGGAGACAAGATAGTAAAAAAATTAACAGCAAAAATTATTTGTTAAAAAGCCAGGTCTTCACTGATTTGCGGAATTGGGCGTAAACTGTTTCATTCCGAATGGCTATGGGAAGGGCATTCCAGAGTGAGGGCCCGAGATAGGAAAACGATCGACCACCCATCCGAGACAGCCTGAATCTTGGCACAGAAAACCTCCCCTGGGTGGATGAGCGTAGGCATCGGGAAGGAACGTATGGGTAGGTTAAAGAACGTAGGTATTGAGGTGCAGTCCCCGCTTTAATTTTGAACATATAACTTAGAGCTTTAAATCGAATTCGATTTTCCACCCTGAGCCAATGCAAATCTCGCAAATGGCCGGAAACAGAAGCGGCCCTGGGAATCCGACAGAGAAGTTTTGCTGCGGAATTTTGAACCATCTGCAGCCTATGGATCACCTCCTTATTGGAACGAAGATAAAGAACATTACCGTAGTCCAGTCTTGAGGTGATTAAAGCCTGAACTACTGTTCTTTGGGTGGACTCTGGTAGCATCCAGATGATCTTCTTTAGCCACTTAAGAATGGCAAAGCAAGTGGCAGCTACCTTGACGGCCTGATGATGCATTGTTAAGGAGTCATCTATGATGACACCCAGATTACGAACTTGACAAGAGGGTTGGGGTAAGACCCCCATCTCACAGGGCCAATGTTGTGGGCCCCAGAGACCCTTATCTTTGCCATGTATTAGCACCTCAGTTTTTTCCCCATTAAGCTTGAGGAAATTCAGCTGCATCCATGATACAATTTTACCCAGGCCCGATTGAAGTAGGGAGAACCCGTCTGTTTTTTCCGCGGAAAGGGAGAAGATGATTTGGGAGTCGTTCGCGTAGGAAAACAGGGACAACCCAGCATCTTCTGCTACAGCAGCCAAAGGCCTCACATATAAGTTGAAGAACAAAGGACTAAGAATAGAGCCCTGAGGTACTCCATAGGGAGATGAATAGATATCAGAGCTGGCTGTTGAGGAGAAAACTTGGAAAGTGCGATTGGCCAGAAATGAAATAAGCCAATTGAGTGCCGGGCCGCAAATACCTAAAGTTCTCAACGTATTTGCTAAGACGGTTGTGAGACACCGTATCAAATGCTGCACTTAAATCCAATAGAATAAGGGCAGCTGTATCTCCGGCATCCAGATGACAACGCAATCTTTCCGTGACTCCCAATAAAGTTGTTTCAGTTGAAAAGCCAGCTCTGAAACCTGATTGGGAGGGGTGGAGAAAACCTTGGGCTTTAACAAATAGTGAGAGCTCAGAATGGATATGTTTCTCCAGAATTTTCGAGAAAGCTGGCAGTAGTGAGATGGGTCGATAATTGGAATGTACAGCAGGGTCTGCATTGGCCTTTTTAAGAAGTGGAAGCACCATGGCGTGCTTCCAATCCAATGGAACTGACGCTTCTTGTAGTGAGAAATTCAAAAGGTCCATAATAACAGATAAAGATGAAGGTTCCAATTGTTGGAGCACAGAAATAGGTAGAGGATCCCTAGGTGACCCTGATTTAACACTGTGTAGAAGTTTATTAAAAGAGTCCGGGTTTAATAGGGGCCATGAGTGCAAGCAGTTAGAAAGTGTGTTAAACGCTAAGTTCTGATCAGGGAGGATATTATCCGTAAATAACGGAGTAAATATTGTTTGAGAAAGAGTGGCAGGTTGCACTGAGGAGCATTATTTTGCTTGTTTGCTACTTCCAAGTAGATTTTCTCAACTTTTTGGACGAAAAAGCTAGCCAAATCATTGCATTGTTGTTTATTAAGTGGGAGTGGCTTAGCTTGAATTTTAGATCCAGCCAGCTCTTTGACCATATTAAACAAAGTTTTGGAGCAATTTAAAGCATCAGTAATGGTGGTTGAAACATAATTCGCACGAGCTGACCTGCAAAGCTTATGATAGGCCTTTTTTGCCCTTTTGTAGATAATTTTGGATTCTAGAGCATAATCCCTTCTCCAAATTTTCTTTCCAGCACCTTGGATTTGGCTTTCGCTGTTTTTAGATTTTCATTAAACCAGGGTGCAGGGGCACGATGATTGATATTTCTTTTTAAGGAGAGAGGGAGGCAGGAATCAATGGCACTCAGAAGCCATTCTTGCACTGAAACAGCAAGTGTATCAACCGTCTGTTTAGAAATAGGTGCTTGAAAGTGCAGAATTTGAT
The DNA here is from genome assembly GCA_963921515.1 of Calotriton arnoldi. Classification (NCBI taxonomy): domain Eukaryota; kingdom Metazoa; phylum Chordata; class Amphibia; order Caudata; family Salamandridae; genus Calotriton; species Calotriton arnoldi. The sequence goes on from CAWUFW010000011.1 coordinate 5,305,330, forward strand.
TTAAGGCAGCGACATCAAGTTTTTCCAATTCCTAGCTAAGGTCCTTGGAGTAGGAAAAAAAGAGCCCAGAATATCTGGAAGTTTCAAGTCAAACCTAGTAATAAAATGGTCAGACCAGCATAAAGAAGTGCTGGAAAGCAATGGATGTTCGATAGACTGGAGAAAATAGGATCTAGTAAATGACCAGCCTCATGCGTAGGTCCGGAATTATGTAGATGGATGTTTAATGCTTCCAAATCAGAAATAAAGTTAGTACTGATTTTACATGTCGAATCATCTAGGTGTATATTGAGATCACCTAGAATTGAGAAATTGGCGGTGCTCATAAGAAGAGGCAACAAATCCAGGGAAGGATGTTGCCCAGGATGCAGCCGACCCCGGAGGGCGATATGCAAGAATGCCAGAAAAGGTGAAATGTGGGGTCAGGTTCAGCTTAAATAGCGCTGCCTCACAGTTCTCAAATGGTAAATTTTCAAGTTTACATTGGTAATCTTTTTTAAAAATAATGGCAATGCCGCCCCCTACTTTTTTGCCTCTATCTTTCCGGACTATAGTATAGTTTGGTGGCAGAGCAGCAACAACATCTGGATCAGAGCTCTCGTTCAACCAGGTTTCGGTAAGAAATAAAGCATCTGGTTGTTCATTGACTAATAGGTAAAAAATGTCAAGTTTGTTTTGGAAGAGAGCGACAATTTGTACTCAAACTGGAATTCCTTATTCTTTAGTACATCATTATTTATAAGATGTTTTCCATTGTTCTTTTTAGGGAGCATTGGTCTAGAAGTAACGTCATAAAGTTGGGGCCCTCTTTGTAGTGCCTTGTTTATAAGATTGAGAAAAACAATTGTTCAATAAATTTAAAAACAAAAAAACAGAAAAACACGGGAATATCGTGTTGAAAAAGATTCAATTTTTTTATATATAAACCAAATTAAGAAGGGTACAGACAAAAGAAATTAATCCAGCAAAGCATCATGAGAGAGGATATATAAATTGTCCTACAAATCATGAGTATAAACATCCATTCCAAAATAATTAAAGAAGTAACATGTCTGGAAATACAGATAAGTCACTAAGAACCAATAAAAATTTGGGAAATGGACGATAGAGTCGACGTTTCGGTCTTTGGTGGCGTTTGTCCGTTAGACCATCTTCAGGACGTTGAAATTTGCATAAAACAAAGACCCTTTGTAAAGGTCCGGTGATTGAATTGGACCCAGGGAGATTAAAATAATTTTCAGAAGAATCAGACTAACCCCGAGATTTGAATGTCGGAACAGTCATTAGATTCAAGGTAGCGCGAACACTGGCGTCAGTCCTGCTTTTATTGAACAATTGTTTTTCTCAATTTTGACGGATGCATTGATTTTTCAAAGGCTCAGGATCTGATTGGACTGGACCATCAAGTCATTTAATATATATTACACTAAAAGTCATACTTTCTAAACGAAATCCCTTGTAGGCACTTTTACTTATAGTTTATCTGCCCAAGCCTCCAAGGGTATATGGAGTCTCCCCACGTTCGTATTCTCTCTTTGTTTATAAGATGACATGCCCTAGCCTTCTGCGCTGGTGGTAGTTCAAACCCGCATGGGCAGGCTGGGCTATTTCCATGTGCCGCTAAGCGTACACAATGGGAGTAAGTATCTTTTTGGTTCAATTTAAGTAGAGCATCTCTCGTGTAAACCAGGACATCATCTGAAAAAGGGCCAGGGGTTTTGGCCCTTGGCCCGGGCCTGGCGGCACGCCCGCTGCGCGCGCCCGCTGCGCGTCCGCTGCGCGTCCGTGGCATCGGCCCTAATGTAGCCCGAGCCTACCGCCTTGCGTGTGACGTGGCAAGGGGTGTGCTCAGGGAAGCAGGTCCGCCCTCCACTCAAACAGCAAGGCTGCAGTGGACCAGGGTCGGAGTGCAAGTAAACACAGTGAGTTTAAAACTGTAAAACTTCCTTTAAAAATACACATGTTGTTCCTTTTCCCGCTACCCCACAAGCATCACATCATCTAGAAAAACAACCCAAGAGCCAAACAACCAAAGCGGAACTTACACACGGAACTTACACACGGAACTTACACACTTATACCCGTGCCGACCACGCCAGCAGTCCATTGAACGGACTCCGCTCAAGCTATGTCCCGGGTGTCGTGCTAAGTTTCCACATGTCGACTTGCACGAGGTCTGTAACCTGTGCTTATTCCCGGAACACAAAGTAAAATCCTACGAAGCATGTCGATCATTCCGATCGAAGAAAACCATCCGTGATCATCAGCTCGATGCCACGGGATGCAACGCGGCAGCGGCTCTGTACTGGACATCTTCGGCGAAGACCTAAAACACCACCGTCCTGCCGCAGAAGCCGAAGAAGAACTGGTCTCTGTCAGAAGCCGACTCCGACATGGAGGAAGACTTGAGTCTCTCCGGGTCAACGTACCGCAAGTACAAATCCCCATGTGCCCACTCAAACAAAAGATAACGCTCCAGTATCACCCTCGGGCTTGGGTCGACACCGAAAAAAAGCTTGACGCCCAGCCCTCCAGCCCGGCTATGAAACATAAACACAAGCCTACTGGCTCGGGCTCGAGCCGGCCCCATTCCGGTGCCGAACCAACACCTTCGGCACTGAAACATAAGGAGAAACATGTGCCACTTCCCACGCTGTCGGCACCAAAGACACCTTCGACACCGAAAACCTCGGAGCCGAAACCCTCCAAAACAAAAGCCTCGGAGCCGAAACGCTCCACACCTAAAAGTTCGGAGCCAACACCCTCCGCGCCGAAAAGTTCGGAGCCGAAACATGCCACTCCGAAAACTCCACAGCCTAAACCGGCTAAAACTAAGCATTTGGATTCCAAACACTTGGCACCCAAAGACATTGAGCACAAATCTTCAATGCCGAAATCCACTCCTAGAGGGAAAGATACTCCTTCCAAAGAACTTCCATCCGAAGACACACCTATGGATCCAAAACAAAAAAGACTTCGTATTCATCCGGAAATGGACACCTTATGGCTACTCTTCCTAAAAAACGGAAGTTAGACCTCTCCGGAGATGCCCCTATACCTCTGAAGGAAAAAAGAGATGTTGGTACTAACCCTTCTCCCCCTTACATACCTCCCTCTCCTCCTCCTATACACATTACTCCATCAAATTCACCACCTCCAATGTCACCTGACTCACAGGATGACTATTTTGGGAATGGGGATGACGATCATACCCCACAAGATTCGGAGATACCACATGACACTGATCCCTGGGATGATTATAATAAGGATCCAGATCAACCTAATGACCCTGACCTGTATCCTTCCAGACCTTCCCCACCTGATGACAACATTGGCTTTGCACAACTTATCAACAGGGCTGCCCAATATCACGGGTTGGAGCTACATTCAGACCCTCTGGAAGAGGATTTCCTTGTAGAAACATTCACACACTCACAAAGGTCTACTAACACTTTACCCATGTTAAAGGGCATGTTAAAACATACCGACGAGGTGTTCAAAGACCCAGATAGAGCCAGGATACTAACACCTAGGGTGGATAAAAAATACAAGCCCGCTCCTACGGACCCTGTATACATAAAAGGTCAGTTACCTTTATACTCTCTTGTTGTATCTAACGCCCGCAAGAGAGCAAACTCTCAAACTACAGGCGACGCCCCTCCTCCTGATAAGGAGTCTAAACTTCTTGATGCCTCTGGCAAGAGAGTAGCTTCGCAGGCCGCTAATTATTGGCGTATTGCCAATGCTCAGGCTCTCTTACCACGCTACGACCGGGCCCACTATGATGAGTTGGAAAAACTCATGCAACATTTGCCAGCAGTGTATAAAACTAAAGCTAACGACCTCATTCAGGAAGGGAAGCTCATCACCAACACTTCCATAAAATACGCCCTAGATGCAGCGGACACAGCTTCTCGTGCTATCAACACTAGCATACTGTTGCGGAGACACGCTTGGCTTCGAATCTCTGGATTCAAGCAAGAGGTACAATCCTCCATACTTAATCAACCCTTTGATAAAGAGCATCTTTTCGGGCCAACAGTAGATACTTCATTAGAGAAAATGAAGAAAGACACAGACTGCAAAATCCATGGGAGTCCTACATTTACCTTCTAGCAGGGGTTCTTTTCGTCGCTCCTTTTACAGGGGTGGCTCAAAAACACTGTCAGAAAATCCCTCCTCCTCTTACAAAGGGAACAACCAATCTAACTCCTCCAGAGGCTATTTTCGAGGAGGTTACAGAGGAAATAATAACAAGGGAAGAGACGGAGGTAACTCCACCCGCACTTCTCCTGCCAATAAACAGTGACTTCCCTCCACTACCCCCCGATCATTCCACTCCTGTCGGGGGACGTCTCTCACAGTTCCTACCTGTCTGGGAGTCAATCACCTCAGACAAGTGGGTAATACAAATTATCCAACATGGTTATTGCCTAGAACTTACCAGCACTCCACCAACAATCCTTCCGAGACAGCGTGCAATGTCACAAGAACATCTCACCCTGTTAAAACAAGAGGTTCTCTCTCTGTTAGACAAACATGCAATAGAACCGGTCCCATTACTTCATCAAGGGACTGGAGTGTACTCCCTATACTTTTTGATTCCAAAAAAAGACGGCTCCCTCAGGCCCATACTGGACCTCAGACAGCTAAACCTCTACATTCAATCGGACCACTTCCACATGATCACCCCTCAACAGGTGCTCCCATTGCTTCAGCAAGGCGACTTTCTTTCCACTGTAGATTTAAAAGACGCCTACTTCCATATTCCCATTCACCCAGTTCACAGGAAATATCTCAGGTTTATGGTGGACAGACCACATTACCAATTCAAAGTCCTCCCATTCGGCGTAACTACAGCACCAAGAGTCTTCACCAAGTGTCTAGCAGTAGTCACAGCTCATTTAAGAAGACAACACATTCACGTCTTCCCTTACTTGGACGACTGGCTAATAAAAGCCAAGTCGCAACACAGCTGCATACACCACACTCACAAAACAGTTCAGCTGCTTAACGACTTGGGATTCACTGTCAATCTCACCAAGTCTCATCTTCAACCCTCCAACACGCACGCGTACCTAGGAGCCACAATGGACACTTGCAAAGCTCTAGCGTACCCCAACCCAGTCAGAATACGCAACATACAAACCCTAATATCACAATTTCAACCGCAACACTCACTACCAGCCCGAGTGTTTATGCAGTTGATCGGAATGATGGCGTCTTGCATTCTAATTGTTCCTTACGCAAGACTCCAAATGCGTCCCCTACAAGAATGCTTAGCACGTCAGTGGAACCAGGCTCAAGGTCCGTTAACCGATCTGGTGTTGGTAGACGGCCGCACTCATCGCTCTCTGCAGTGGTGGAATACACAAAACCTTTCCAAAGGGCGGCCAGTCATTGACCCAGTTCCACAGATAGTGCTCACAGCAGACGCATCCCTCACTGGTTGGGGAGCTCATCTTCAAAAACATACCATTCAGGGCATGTGGACACTACAACAAAAACAACTCCACATAAACCATCTGGAGCCACTAGCAATTTTTCTAGCATTAAATGCTTTTCAGATACATCTAGTAGGCAAAGCTGTCCTAGTTCGTACAGACAACATGACCGCAATCTACTACATACAAAAACGGGGGGGACTCACACTCTACAGCTTTCACACCTAGCTCAAAGCATATGTAGATGGGCTATACCTCAAAAAATATATCTCCTTGCAGAACATCTCCCAGGAGTAAACAATCAAATTGCAGATCTGCTCAGTCGTCAAAGATAACAGATCCACGAATGGGAACTACACCCTCAAGTTCTTCTCCCATTTTTTCAAATGTGGGGCTACCCAGACATAGATCTGTTTGCCACACACAACGCAAAATGCCCAAACTTCGCGTCCAGGTATCCACGCCCATTGTCCAAAGGCAATGCACTATGGATCAATTGGTCAGGGATATTTGCTTACGCTTTTCCACCTCTCCCGCTAATTCCATTACTGGTTCGGAAGCTCAAGCAACATTCCCTCACAATGATCCTAGTTGCTCCCACATTGGCTCGACAACCCTGGTTCACAACCCTGTTGGAACTATCAGTAGTTCCTCATCAATAACTACACCTCTTCCCCAAGCTTCTCACTCAGAACCATGGGGAGATAAGGCATCCAGATACCAGTCAACTCAACCTTGCGATCTGGCACCTGAAATCATAGCGTTTGGCTTTCTTAATCTCCCGCCAGACTGCATGAATGTCATTAAAGAGGCTAGACGCCCGACCACAAGAGCATGCTATGCAGCAAAATGGAAACAATTTGTTATCTATTGTAATAACAATCAAATCAATCCGCTTGATGCTTCAATTCAAAACATCATTTGCTGTTATACCTACAGCGGGCTAACTTAGCATATACATCAATAAGACTGCATCTTGCTGCAATAGCGGCTTACGTACAAAACAGACAACACTTGTCCTTGTTTCATGTACCCTCTATCAAAGCCTTTATGGAAGGACTCAAGACAATCATTCCTCCTAGACTTCCACCTTCTCCTGTGTGGAATCTTAATATAGTCCTTACAAGACTCATGGGCCCACCATTTGAGCCGTTGCACAAATGTGAGCTACAATTTCTAACGTGGAAGGTAGCCTTCCTCATAAGCATCACATCTCTTAGGAGAATTGGTGAGCTCCAGGCACTAACCATACAAGAACCATTTTTACAAATTCACCAAAATAAGGTGGTTCTTAGGACTAATCCCAAATTTTTACCCAAAGTCGTTTCTGCCTTTCATCTCAACCAGTCTGAGTTACCCGTGTTTTTTCCCCAACCAGACTCAGTGGCAGAACGTGCTCTTCACACATTAGACGTTAAAAAAGCATTACTTTATTACATTGAAAGAACTAAATATTTTAGGAAAACAAAACAACTTTGTTGATTTTTCACCACCGCATATAGGCAATCTATATCAAAAGCAGGTATTGCACGGTGGATAGTTAAGTGCATACAAATATGCTACATTAAAGCTAAACGCACATTAACAATTCCCCCTAGAGCACACTCTACATGCATACTAGGGGATTCCATGGCATTCTTAGGGAACATACCCTTAGATGATATTTGCAAAACTGCAACATGGTCTACACCACACACATTCACAAAACACTACTGTGTAGATGTGTTGGCATGAAATGAAATGAAAAGGCAACTTATAAAGCGCGAACATTCACCCGAAGGTGTCCAGGCGCTAGCTCATCAACTGAAATTAACTGGACGATTCAAGTCCCCGTCAGAGGTTAAATAACCAGGTCTTCAAGGCCTTCCTGAAGGCCAGCAGGTGTGTTTCTTGTTTTAACCTTGGAGGAAGGGCGTTCCAAAGTCTGGTCGTACTGACCAGAAAACTTCTTCCACCCCAGGAGGATTTTTTAAACCTGGAATTGTCCGGTTGTGGGAATGGGAAGAACGAAGATTGCGAACAGGTACATAAGGCTGTAGATTGTTTAAAAAAAGCCCGGCCCAATATCATGCATGGCCTTAAACGCAATGCAGAGAGCCTTAAACTCAACCCTCCTCCTTACTGGCAACCAGTGTAGTTCCTTAAGCACTGGTAAGACAGATTTATGTCTTGGGATATTCAGCAGAAGACGTGCAGCGGCGTTTTGCACAATCTGTAATTTGGACAGGCATTTCTTCCGAAGGTTGATAAGCCATTACAATAGTCAGCTCTTGATCGCACCAGAGCCGCAACCACTAACTTCCGCAGTTCAACCGGAATGAATGAAAGAATCCTTCTCAGCAATTTTAGTGAAAAAAAAGAAAGGGCTGAGACCTGATTGACATGATTTTCAAACGAAAGCATAGAGTCAAATATGACTCCCAAGTTTCTCACCTTATTTGTGGGCGTTGGTAATGGGCCCAATTCTAACGGCCACAAAGCAGGGCACCAGAAATTAGTATGGCCGCCAAAAAGTAGGACCTCAGTCTTACTGGAGTTCAGTTTCAAGCAATTTGCGGCCATCCAATCCCCAACCTGACGAAGACAGGTGTGAAACTGTCAACAAGCTAGTGTGAGCCAGGCTGTTTTAAGAACACTATTTCAGACCACTGCAACAGATACAGATTAGCCACCGCTTGGGAGTAACTGCTGTACAGTCTATGCTAAAGCATATGATCTACAGCTCATATGCCTCGAACGGAAAATGCTACTTACCTAGTATGCATCTGTTCTTGGCCTGTAGAGCCATATGCGCCCACCCGCCTCCGCGGGTACCTTTATCTGTTGCAGTATTATCTATCTTAGATACACTATACATGGACATCTTTTTCTGCTCTTACTAACTCCATCATCACCCTTACGGCAAAACAATCTGGGGATGGAGTCGATGCCCATGCGCACTATCACCGAAAGGAGGAGTCACCTACCTCGTAACTGCAAAGACTTCTTCGAACAAAAAACAAAGTGCAAACATCCGGACCCAACACCAGATGGCGATCTATGCTAAAGCATATGGCTCTACAGCTCTATATGCCAAGAACAGATGCATACTGGGTAAGTAGCATTTTCCTTTCCTCCATAGGATAACATTGACTGTTTTTCTGTGAAAAGTTTCTAAGTGTGGAGTTTGAGAAACTAAAGAAATTGTTTAAAATTGCATAATCTAACAAAAACGATTTTACTTACCTGTTTTCAGGAAATGTCCCAGAGTAGTATCTAGGTATACTACTCTGTGTAAGCCTAGTAATCTCAAAAGTTACTTGCCTGCTATTTTACTAAAAAGCCTATTCAAGTCTATGTACTGCATTTACGAAGTATTGCATTTCTCTGCATCCATACTGTAAATCAAAGTGCATATACAATTATCATTCAAACTGTATTTCAATTGCATTACTACTGTAAAGTACTTATTGCTTACCTGTGCCAGGCTTGCTTGGTTCTAGAAAAGAAAATAACTAAAAGAATATTTTTATACAAAAACATTTGGTCTGAAGTTCAGTCTTTGAGTGTGTGAATTAATTTGCTGACTTAGTGTGTACAACAAATGCTTAACACTGTCCTCTGATAAAGCCTTACTGCTCGACCACACTACCACAAATATAGAGTGAGGTGCTATCTAACTTTACCTCTGCCTGCCTTTGGGGATCCACTGGACTCTGTGCACACTATACCTCACTTTGGTATAGTATATACAGAGCCAGCTTCCTACAGGTATCTTCATGGCTACCCTCTACTTGAAGGGCGCATACTTGCACTTCTCGATTCATCCAGCTCATCGGCGCTACCTCTGCTTAATGGTAAGTGGTCAACACTGCCAGTTTAAAGTGTTAACCTACTGCCCGAGGGTCTTTACCAATTGTTTTATGTTAGTAGTATGTCACCTCATGAGGAAGGGGAATTCATGTCTTCCCTTACCTACACGACTGGCTGATAAAGAGCGCAAACAAACAAGCATTCCTGGCTCACACCCAAGCTTCGGTCTTCCTCCTATACTGCCTAGGCTATACAGTGAACGCAACAATCCCATTTTGAGCCTCTTCACTTCCAGCTCATTCTAAGGGGCTTTTTTCAACTCTGTTTTGGGAAGGCCTTCCGAACCCTTCCAGAACACAGGTGTTCCAGCAGTTTCTGCCTATTTTTTTTAGCCGATTTGTCACCTTCCAGTCCTCACATTTATGCAGTTGCTAGGATTGATGGCCTCATTCATCACCATTGTGCCCCATGCCAAGCTTAATATGCACCCACTGCATGAGTGCCTCTCAAGCCAATGGTCACAAGCAGTGGATCAGATGAAGGATCTAGTGTTGGCAAGGGCCAGCATCCATTGCACTCTACAGTGGTGGAACAGCAAACACATTTTGCTGGCCAGGCCACTTGCAGACTCAGTTCCTCAGGTGACCATCACCACACATGCATCTCTAGCTGGCTAGGGGCACATCTTGACGACATGAGCCCAAGGTCTGTGGCCACCTCATCTGAGGGGTCTTAACATCAACCACTTGGAGCTGTTAGCCATTCATCTACCACTCCACGCTTTTCACCTACAGATTAAAGGTAAGGTAGTCCTGGTGCGTCCAGAAAACATGACTGCCATGTTCTATCTTCAGAAACATGGAGGGGCACACTTTCCTTACCTGTCTGCCCTAGTGCATCAGATTTGGCTTTGGGCCATCCATCACAATTGAGCTCCTGGCACAGTACCTTCTGGGAGTGGATAACAACTTTGTAGACTTTCTCAGTAGTACCCAGCAAACCAGTCCATGAGTGGGAACTCCACTCACAGATCCATTCTTACTTTCGTAGGTGGGGCATCCCATACCTAGACCTTTTTGTAATGTCCGAAAACACAAAATGCCAATACTTCAACACCAGGATTCCACACCCCCAGTCCATGGGCAATGCTCTGTGGATGAACTGGTCCTGGATCTTTGCCTATGCTTTTCCTCCTCTCCCACTCATTCCGTATGTGGCCAGGAAGTTAAGACAAGTATCCCTCACCCTCATCCCGGTGGCTCCAACATGGGCCAGGCAAACCATGGCTCACAACCCTGCTTGAGAAGTCCATTGTCCCTCATGAAAAGCTTCCCAACTGGCCAGACCTTCTCACTCAAAACCACGGCAAAGTAAGACACCCAGACCCCAAGCAGCTCAACCTAGAGTTCTGGAAACCATGGTTTGCTGCAGGAGTATATGGACATACTCGAAGAAGCCCGTAGGCCCACCAAATGCACTTGCTACGCTGCGAAGTGGAAGCGTTTTGTTCACTACTGTAGCCCAAACATCGATCCGCTCACCTCCACTGTTCCCTGTAAGGTGCGCGCGCTCACCTATGTCTCCCTGAGCGCGCAGAGTAATACGTGAAGCGCGCACATGCAACTGAGGACCGTTTGCGCCGCCAGTTTTAAAATGCGTGCGGCGCGAAAAACGGTCACTTCCTTTTGTAGTTGGTGGAGGTAGAGACCACCCGAAGTTTTTTCCTCAAGTGGCTCCTGCTGCCTTTCTTTTGTTTAAAAGGGCATGGCTGCCGGGCAGATTGTATGCCTTTTTTGAAAATAATCATGTTAATCGCAGCGCCCATGTGCGCTGCAATCAACATGAATACTTTCACGAAGGGGCACTCATTCTGCCTCGCAGCTGTGCCCTATTAACAAATGAAAGGCAGCAAGGCTACAAGCATGACGTGTGCTTTCAGGTGATTATGAAAGCTTACATCGTGCTTGTAGACTTGCTGCATTTCCTTTGTTAATAGAGCGGGCAGATTGTGTGCCACGCTCTATTAACAAAAGAAATGCAGCAAGTCTATAAGCACGACGTGTACTTTCATATTCACCTGAAAGAACACGTCATGCTTGTATGGAAATTGCTGGTAGAAAGTTAAAGTGGCTCTGAATATCTTAACTCAAGTCTTCAGGCTAATTCTCTTGTGAACTGAAATCTAGTGGTGACTAGTGAGTGATTGGCTGGCCTGGCCCTTCCTTAGTCATTCATGTTTGTTTCACATATTGGAGAGAGTTGTCCTCTTTTTCATATTTATTTAGATTGGCTGAGAAAAGCAGAGTGAAGGATGTAATGCATAAATCAACACTTTATAACCTCCAATTAGCTTTTCGTTACAAGGCTGTTTAGCTCATCTGTGTGCGTAAAGAACAATTTGCAAATCGGCTGTGACCTCACTCCCAAAGGAACATTCTTACCTGAATTACTGTGCCACATTCCCTTTCGAGGGTAAAATAATGGTCAAGGAACTAACTACACAATCTTCCTATCTAAGACCGTGTAATTCTTAAGGCCAGCTGCATCATTCACCACACAAATTACTTTCATATTACACTATACTGGTTCACCACTAATCCTTTATGGGTTCCGGAGTAGCGTGCTATTCGCCAAAAAAGCGCTTCAACACCCCATCAGGAGTAACAAGCGCTATATAAATGCAAACCGTTTTCCCTCTTCTATCCCGCCACTATCCTTCTGAATCCAAATAACTGAGTAACATATCAACCACTCAATTTACTTTCATATTTCACTATACTAGATCACCACTAATCCTTTATGGATTCTGGAGTAGCGTGCGACTCGCCGAAAAAGGGCTTCGACGCCTTGTCAGTGGTAGTAAGCCCAATATAAATGCAATCACAATACAATATTGAAAACACACATCACTATCCCTGAACATTAGATGTAAACACATTTAGAATTTGGAGAATTGCGCCTGTATACTGTCAGTGACCTGGCCTAAGAGGGCATGAAAGAGCTGAAATTAAATCATAAATTCAAACCTGTTCTGAACAGGGGCCCCCAAAATCCTTAAGATGTCCCTGGTAGACTTGCTGCATTTCTTTGGTTAATAGGGCTCAGCTGCGGGGCCAGGGACGGCTCTAGGGTGGTGTGACCGGCGCCACTGTACCGGGTGCTGACTTTGGGTGGGGACGCCGTGTTTGCAGGCATATTATTGTTTTAAAAGCACCTGCTGCAACGTTCCTTGCCTCCAGCAATTTTCATAAAATAATATATGTCATGATAACTCTGTTTTCTCTAGTGTAAGTTTTAAGGTAGCGCAGAGTGTTAATATGCCTGCTGCAAAGAATGTGCACCATGCAGATCACAAAGTGCGTAGAATGAAAATAGGTTAGCGTGTTACTACTTTTGTCAGAGAGGTCATTTTGTTACTTGCTGTTTATAAGTTAAAATCCTAATATAGAACAGTAAACTATTAACTGTCATCAAAGAACTTCATGCATACTGCAAGGTATAGATTAGAGCGTTATGGTTTTTTCCCCAGCCATTCATTATCCTAATGTTGCAAAAAGTGTTAATTTGGGCACAAAGCAATTCTTATTAAAGAGAACCCCCAACCATGGTGTTACATTTTAAATTCCGAGTTTGTGCTTCTCCAGACCAAGCACTCTTAAACTATACTGCCTACCATTATGGATGACATGTCACTCCTACACTTTGCTGTCCTCTGTCGTATGTAACATTTCTTATACACTGATTTACATACCTATGATTGATTGTCTGTTTAATGTATGTGAAATGTAAAGTGCTCTGACACCCTACACTAGTATGAGGTGTGCTATAATACGAATTAAATGCTTCTCAGAGGGAGTGGAAATAGAGACGTGAGGGGCACTGTTAAAGGGTGTTTGTAAGGGAATCCGTGGCGGAGGTGGTCATTGGGGGGCACCAACAAACATTGTTGCACAGGGCGCCCCCAGCTCTAAGGGTGGCCCTGTGCAGGGCAGATTGCGTGCCTCTGAGAAAGTATTTGTGTTAATTGCAGCGTGTAACGGTCGCTGCGATTAACATGAAAACTCACACAATCTGCACAACAGCCACGCCCTTTTAGCAAAAGGTATTGAAGGTACTGGCGATCCTCCACGTGCTTCATGGGTGAAAAACACAATGAATGACAAATACAAGAAATCCACGGTTTTGCTGGATTTAGTTACTCAAACAAATTTAACATGGAAACGTTTTGGCTTTGAGGGTACAGAAACTTGCTCTCCAGCTACCTTCACACTATATTAATATCTATACATAATTTTGTGAACTAACCGATATGCCGCTGTTTTAATCAGAAGGTATGCGACTATGATCAATGGTATGACTTTTACTTATAAAAAATTTCAGTAGATTGTATGATGGAAATAAAAACAAAACATGCTTATGTAATATTCCTCAGCACCTGATGCAGTAACCAGCTTCCAATCATCCTTTCCATGCAGAACCTCTGTTGCCAGATGCCTGATGTCTTTTTGCCCTCTCCTGTGCAAGTGTACATCCCACTGCTGCTGCAATGCATTCTGTGTTCCTGCTGCTCTGTCAGCTATCCAAGAACTACCGTTAGTTGTTGCTGCTGGCAGGTTTGCTGGTTTTGCTACAAATGCTATGATTACCATGCTGACTTAGGGCCTTATTATGAGTTTGGCGGTGCGGGACCACCCCGCACCACTAAATCTGTGTGAGCACCACCTGCCAGATTTTAACTTTTTCCGTTACTGGCAGGCTGTCCCACGGCGGTGCCTATAAAAAGGCACCACAATGGGAACGCAAAAGCAAATTCCTCTAGGGCATGGACCACTAAGTCCATGCCCTGCAGGAACTGGGGGTGCATGCGCACAGGGGGGCATAACATGGACCCCCCTGCATGTATCCCCAGGTATGCCATCTTATATAGGCTCCCAACATTTCCACACCCTGTGAACAGAGCTCCAGTTGAGAATCTTTAGTAAAATCTTATAATGGTACCACCGTTGGAGTCCTATGCTTTTCTAAAGCTGAAGTGTGCTTGCCTGTGTAACCAATTCATGTCATGGTGTGTGTATCTAAATTGCAAACGTGCCTTAAGACCCATCATGTGGCGCTGAACTTGTGGAAATGCACCGTCTTTTCACTTTTTTAGCAAAGGTTTGGAGTGATTTTTGCACTATTTGACGCTGCACCCACACGCGCGGTCGGTTCTTGGCGCACATATCCTTGGCTGCAGCGCACAGAGACCTTATACTGCCGCACACAGAGGAAAAAAATTAGAGGGAACATTGCTCACCTCTACAGTACAGGACATCATTTGTTAATTCCTACACCTTCAAAGGTTGGGGTTGATTTACACAGCAATGAGGCTACACTTAGCTACCATTGCTGCATATATGCAGAACAGGGAACATTCTTCCCCCTATAAAATCCGTGTTAAGAAACCATTAATGGCGGGCTAAAGCGTGTAATTTCAGCAAGGGTGCTCTCTACCCCAAATTGTCCTCATTAGACTGATAAGGCTTTCTTTCGAGCCACTGCATGCATGTCCTTTGGAGTTCTTTTCTTGAAAGGTTGCCTTCCTAACAGCAGTGAATTGGTGGCCCTCATGCTTCGAAAACCTTTTTTTCATAACTCCATAAAGACAAAGTGGTTCTTAGAACCAATCCAAAGTTGTTACACAGGAGTACTGCTGTAAAGTTTCCGGATCCAGTCTAACGCCTGGTGAATATTCAGAAAGTGAGGAATTTGCAAATAGAGTATCCAGCAGAATGATTGTTACTGAAGACAAGTAACTTGTTTGATTGAAATTTGGTTCCTTTCAAATGAATTGATTAGGCTACTCAAGAGTCATACCATACCAGAGTGCCAGGGCAAAAAGTTTGAGGAAAGGAATGAGGTGAGGTGCTGGCCCATCTTTTTAATCTGCACCTACCCCCCAAACCACAGTGTTTCTGTGCTCAAGGCGAGTCCGAGTCGGAGAGGGGGGGGTTAATCCTCTCTGACAGCACGCATGTCAACACTATGCCCCAAAGTTTCTGTAATGTCTCAAATTGCAGGGCAGTATGTTAAAGCGATGCCCCTACTTTTCAGAAATGCCTGTGGTTGGTAAGTTTCCCTGGTTGCCAGCCGATCCCTATTCAAAATACAACTACTACCCACATTGCCTGACTGGGTGAATTTAGAAGGCAAAATCTTGACGTTTCCTATTTTATGCAGTGTTTCATGTTGCCGGTGACAGGCCCACCTTTACATGTAGTGTATTGTCTTTATCGGGAGAAGTGTGAAAACATGGATGTATGGCAGTGTGCAACAAAACACATTTGGCAAAAAGTCCTCTGAATGAAAATAGTAAATTCACAGTTGTAAAATAATTTCTATTCCTAAACTCCTATCCATTCTTTTAATTTTTTATTATTATTCTTTAGATTTTACCATAAGAGTGTATTCATGGCCGGTATGCAGTGAAAAATTGCAGCTCAGATATTTGCTCTGGGTATTGGGTTTTTTTGTACAACCAAACACTCCCTGATTACAGAACAAATTGACTGACGTAAAGGTGGATTAACTTTCTAAATCTCCCATTAGGGCAGAAGATTACAGATGAAATAGTCAATGATTTTTATTTGTTGCTACTTATTTTCATTAATTTTTTTAGCTCAGAGATTCAAAGAATTGTCTCTTGCTGAATTTTGTTTGATTTTCAGAAATGTATAGCGTTTTGGGTTCGCCATGGGGTTAACACCAGTCTTGCACACAAACAAGTAGCTTGATTGAGCAATATAGGATTTTTTTTTTTTTTTACACAATTCTTGCTGTTCCTGAAAGTTGCCAAGAGGATGACACTAGTGCAGTAAACCTTTTGTTGGTGCCATGTTTAGCATAAAATACTTTCTTGCACAGCACTTACCCCCCATTTTCGCAAAAAAAAAAAGACCTAACATTTCTCCTACTTTTGTCTATTTGTTTGGTTAACTCCTGGGGAATATACAAACAGTGGCTATTTTTACAACCCCCACCACTAAATTGGAGAGGGGGTGATGTAGGACACAAATTTGGCCTGGATACCTTTTGTGGGGAAAATAAAGTTATGTAGGCTTAAGTGTCCCGCTTTTGCCTCTGTTCACTTGCTGCCAGTGAGTCAGTTGTTCGCTGCATGTATTAGCTAGTCAAGTGCACTGCCAATAACACTGTTTCCCTGCCTGTTACCAGTCTTTTCTGTCTGCCTGCCGGCATCATTTGTTCACTGCTGTGTTTCCATGTTATTTGTCACTGTGATTTAATTTTTTTGTGTTGTACGCACCTATCAGGAGCCTCGCCAATCGCTCCTTTTTTCCGCCTCTTCGCTGCTCCCGCTACCAGCGTCCCTTCCCCCTGCCACAACCTACTTTATGGAGGCTGCTGGGCGCCAAAGGCAAGCAAGTCTGCGCCTGACCGTGCCCAGGCCCTCTGGCTACTCAGATACTCCTCCGCAGAACTTCGAGCACTGGACCCCGGATGCTGCAACAGCTGCTGCCACACATCTGCCCGATCTACGGTAGGGCGTTTCACCTGCCACCACTGTCTCTTCACCTGCAATTCTGGACTTCCCGCCAGCATAGAAACCCTCCCAACACCCGCCTCTCCGACCACGACTACCCCGGAACTACTTCACTGCCTCCTACTCATCGCCCAATCACTCAGCAGACACACCATCGAAAACTGGGACACCATCACCTTCATCCCGGACGTTCTCTTCATCACAAGACCTGGCTCAACCCCTCCTCCATCCCTGACATCCCCACCGCGACGCACAGCGGATACAAGATGATACACTGGGACTGCATCAACAAACACGGAGGCGCCATCGCCATCATCCACAAAGAAACCATCCAGTGCACCACCACCGCCGAAGACGACACCTCACCCATCATGGAACACCTCTTCTTTCAACTCCAAACCGACAGCAGCAAAACTATCGGAGGCACTTTCACCTACAGACCCCCGGGACCCTGCCCTGGCTTTTGCAACTCCATCCCCGATATCATCTAGCCATTGAGCAAAAGCCCTATATCTTCCTCGATGACCAATTTTCACGTTGATGACCCCACGAACGCTAACACCACCAACCTCTTGGAAAGCAGAACAACATCAGCCTCACCCTACTAGTCACCGACCCCACAGCGCAGGACACACATTGGACCCAGTCTTCACTGCCAGCGACAGAGTCAAGTACAGCCACGATCACCTGGACAGACCACGCCATCGTCCATTTCACCATTGATGGACCCAAACACACCTCCACCAGTCCTCCCAGCTCCTTCCTCCGCAACTTTATCAAAGTGGCAGAGATCCAATGGACCAACACCCTCAATACCACCCATCCAAACTCTGCAACCAACCTTGGCCAGTCTGTCAAGTATTTCACTCCCAGAATCACCGACTGCGCAGACAGATTTGCTTCCATCAAACCAGCCACGACCAGGAGATCCACCAAACTATCCAGCTGTAATACACCTGAACTCAGGACCATGAAACACACCTGCAGGCGTCTAGAAATAAGATGGCGCAATAGCAAGAAACGCACAGACCGAGCCATCTTCAAGTCTGCCCTCAACAAATACCACCAACGCCTCAAAAGTATAATAAGATGCACCCTGGCAGATCACATCAAAGCCAGGTCCAACTACAGCACGGAACTCTTCAACATAGTCAGTTCTCCTGCCCATCAGCCATCCAGAGCATGATCTCTTCTTCCCATGAACTCTGTGACATCGTGGCAAAATACTTCCACAACAAGATATCCACCATCTACAGAAACTCCGAACCCCAACCCACTGACCTCTACTGCCTCCTCACGCCAACTGATGCCACCCACAACCACCTGCTCACCACATGAGAACAGCTCCCCACACAGAGCACCACAGTCATCATGAACGACATCCACTACGGAGTACCCACGGACCCCTGCCTCCACCACTGCTTCAACCTCGGGAGTAAGCAAATCAGCAGCCAACTCACCGCCATTCTCAACGCATCCATCACCACGGCAACCTTCTCCGATGAATGGAAACATGCAGAGGTCAGACTCTTCATCAAGTAACCCTCCACCGACCCCAGCAAACTCAAAAACTACCGCCCCATCTCTCTGCTCCCCTTCCTGCCAAAGTCCTTGAGAAAGCCATCAACCGCCAACTTAGCAAACACCTGGAGAGCAACAACCTGCTGGACACCTCCCATTCTGGCTTCCGATCCAACTGCAGCACTAATACCACCCTGATCGCTGCCACAGACTCTATCAGAACCCTCCTTAACTGGAGAGAAACAGCGGCCCTGACTCTCCTCGAACTCTCAGCAGCGTAAGATACCGTATCCCACCACACTCTTCAAGAAACTCCACCACATCAGGATCCAGGGAGATGCCCTCAAATGGATTGCATACTTCCTTGCAGGAAAAACCCGGAGAATTTGCCTACCACCCTTCAAGTCAAAACCCAAGAGCATCCTCTGCGGTGTCCCTCAAGGATCACCCCCACCCTGTTCAACGCGTACATGACTCCCCTTGCCGTCATCTTCAGAATCCATGGCATCAACATATCCTAGGCAGACGACACGCAGCTCATCCTCTCGCTGTCAGAAGTCCCCTCCACCACTAGGACCAACTTCCACAACTGCACGACAAGTGTCGCCGACTGGATGAACATCAACTGCTTGAAGCTCAACTTTGACAAGACTGAAATGCTGTTTTTCGGTAACACCTCCCATGTAATGACGCCTGGTAGCCCTCCAAACCTGGACCCACAAACCACGCTCGCAACCTTGGCATCATCCTGGACAGCAAACTCGACATGAAATGCCAGATCAATGCCATCTCCTCTGCCTGCTTCCACACCCTTCACATGCTCCAAAGGATCTTCAGATCCAACACCAGGAAAAACGTCACCCAGGACCTGGTCATCAGCTGGCTGGACTACGGCGACACACTACGTCAGAATCACAACCCAGCTCCTGAAGAGACCGCAGACGATAAAGAACTCAGCTGCCAGACTCATCCTCAACCTCCACAGATGGACCCACATCACCCCCCTCTCTCCTCCCCCTCCGCCTCAGGAAACTCCATTGGCTCCCCAGCCAGAAGAGATGCCAATTCAGTTTCCTGATACACACCTACAAGGACCAACATACATCAGCCACCGACTGAACTTCAACCATCCCACTAGACACCTGTCGCCGATTGGATGAAGATCAGCCGACTAAAACTGAACACGGAGAAGACAGAGGTCCTCATCCTCTGCTCCAACCCCTCAGCCTGGGACGACTCCTGGTGGCCAACGACGCTGGGAACAGCCCCGACACCCACCGACCACGCACGCAACCTGGGAGTCATCCTTGACTCAACGCTCTCCATGGCCAGGCAAGTCAACGCAGTCTCATCCTCCTGCTTCAACACCCTCCGCATGCTTCGCAAGATCTACAGGTGGATCCCGACAGACACAAGAACAACAGTCACCCAGGCCCTCGTCAGTAGCAGACTTGACTATGGGAACGCCCTCTACGCAGGAGCCCCGGCCAAGCTCATCAAGCGACTGCAACGCATACAAAACGCCTCCGCACGCCTGATCCTCGATGTACCACGCCACAGCCACATCACCCCCACCTGAGGAACCTGCACTGGCTCCCCGTCGACAGGAGAATCTCCTTCAAACTCCTCATCCACGCACACAAGGCACTCCACAAGACTGGCCCAGCCTACCTCAACAGACGACTCCTCTTCTACGTCCCCAACCGCCAACTCCGCTCCGCCGACCTTTCCCTCGCCACCGTCCCTCGCATTCGAAGAACTACCACCGGCGGCAGATCCTTCTCCCACCTCGCCGCCAAGACCTGGAACACCCTTCCACTAAGCCTACGACAGACTCAAGACCTGCTGACCTTCAGGAGGCTACTCAAGACCTGGTTGTTCGACCAGTAGCAGCACCCCCCCTTTTTTTTCTCCCCAGCGCCTTGAGACCCTCGCGGGTAAGTAGCGCGCTTTACAAATTCTGTGATTGATTGATTGCTCCGCCTCCCTTGTGCATACTCCCCGCATCCGTCCGAGCTGCAGTGGAGGACGCTCCTTCTACCTTGTCGCCAGGTCCTGGAGAACAGCCTTCCCCTTCACCTCCGAATAGCATCCTCTCTCCCGGAATTTAGAAAGGGTCTCAAGACCTAGCTTTTCGACTGATTGCAGCAAGAGCAGAGTGCCTGGATACCCTCACGGGTGTTAGTTGTGCTCTACAAATTCAAGCTGATTTAGAGTTTGAGGTCGTCTGATTTTGTAGCTTTGCCTGAAAGATCATTCCAGAGGGACGCTCTAAAATGGAGATTAATATCCTGCTTATTTGTGATTTTCCAAAGTTAGATAGTATGAGCAAAATGCTTTTAAGAATCTTCTTGTACATAATGGGATGTATTTCATTATGTTTAAGAACCTGCTTTATACTATAAGTAAACATTGTGTTTTTCTTAAAATCATTCTATTGCTTTCCAACTTGACTGTTTCGTTTGGGGCTATGCAGATGGCTAAGGCAGGTATTTGTGTGCGGGCTCGACCCGCCGGTCGCAGCCGCAGTCTTTTTTTTTCTTTTTTTTCCGTGCAATGACCCAAACTCATGGCAGTGACGGTACCGTCAGTCCCTTTTAGCATATGGGGTTGGCGCAGTAATTTCCGGCCTAGGCGCAGACTCCTCCGGTACAATCGCCCACACCATGGCGGCCCCTCATGGGGTCGCTGCTTAAGGCAAATATAAGTTTTGACTGGCTGGCTACAATAAATTGGACAGTAGCCCCCTATGGGATACGGGGTCACCGGAACAAGGCGATACGGGCCTAGCGCTTCCCGCATTTCGCTCAATGCACACCTTGGATTATGGCAGCCCTCTCCTGGTATATGGGGTGTCACCGGATTGCTCCTGCACATGGGCAATGACCCGATTAGTGGCCAACTGTTTCCTTACACCTCGCTCGGGGAGTCCTCCTGGTAGGGCTCCTCACTGAAACTCGCTCCCTCCAATGCTGTCCTCTTCCTCACAGGGCACACTGGTCTTGACAAGCAAACCGGTGCTGGTGCTCCATGTACCAAGGCAGGTGATCTTGGTTTCACTGGGGATGCCCCCTCCCCCGACAGGGAGACTAGCAGGCCTTGACCACCAGTCCTGGTCACAGGCTGAAGTCTTGCAGAGCTTCCTCTTCTCTCACAACCCGTCTCAATTTCTTTCTCAAAAAGGAGGAATTCAGAATGTTTACGCTCCTCAGGTCCTGTCTGCCCTGGACCCGGGAGAGTGGATGGTAGCGTTAGACATGCAGGATGCATATTTTCACACACCAGTCCTGCCTGCCCACAGACGTTACCTGTGGTTCAAGGTAGGCCGCGAGCACTTTCAGTGTGCCCTGCTTTCTTTTGGCCTTACCAGCGCCCCTGGGGTGCTCACCAAGGTGATGGTGGTGGTTGCAGCTAATTCGCGAGATCAGTGGTGCCAGTCTTCCCCTATCTTGACAACTGACTGTTGAAGGCAGGCTCGTCCCAGGCAGTCTTCTCCCACCTCCAGACTATGGTGGATCTCCTGCACTCGCTGGGGTTCACTGTCAACATACGGAAACCACACCGGACTTCCTGTCAGATACTCCCTTTCATCTGAGCCGCTTTGGACACTGTGCAGTTTCGGGCTTATCCTCTGAGCGGCAAGTCGTGGATATTCAAAGTATGATACTGATGTTTCAGCCTCTATCCTGTGTTTCAGTGAGATGGACTCTGAGGCTGCTGGGCATCATGGCCTCCTGCCTCCTGCATCCTGCTTGTGATGATGCATGCTCGCTGGCATATGCGGGCTCTGAAGTGGGCCCAGCATCAGGGGAATGTCTCCGACATGGTCCACATCTTGAAAGTAACTGCAAAAGATCTAGTGTGGTGACTAACGAACCACGATAGAGACATGGCAGGCTCCCTTTCCCAACCAGTTCTGACAGTAGTGACAAATGCGTCACTCCTGGGATGGTGCGGCCATCTGGGAGAGGTGTAGATCAGAGGCTTCTGGTGTCCAGCAGAATCTGGACTCCACATCAATCTACTTGAGCTGTCGGCGATCCGGCTAGGATTAAATGCCTTTCCACCCTTCATCAAAGGAAGGCTAGTGTAGGTGTTCATGGACAACACCACCGCCATGTGGTACTGCAAGAAACGGAGTGGGGTTGTGGACCCTTTGTCAAGAGGACATGGTGGGAACGTAAGGGCATTTCCCTGGTGGTTCAACACCTGGTGGGCTCTCTGAACGCCAGGGTGGACAAACTCAGCCGAAGATGCCTAGCAGAACACAAATGACATCCTCATCCGGAGGTGGTGCACGGTCTGTCAGCACTGGGTAGAGCCTTAGTTTGATATGTTCCCCACTGCCGACGACATGCAATGTCATCAGTTCTGCGCGCTGGAGTTTCCAAGGAAGCTCTTGCTTGGAGACGCTTTTTGTCTTGTGGAGCGCAGGGCTCCTGTGTGCCTTTCCGCCCACACCACTTCTACCTAGAGTTCTCAAGAAGATCACAAACGACGGGCCCAAGTCATCTTTGTTGCTCCAGTCTGGGCTCGGAGGGTTTGGTTACCGAGCTGTTGAGCATGGCCATCAGTATTCCAATCAGGATGCCCCCTCTGGAGGATCTTCTGTCGCAACAGCATGGGAAGGTTCTTCACCCAAACTTGTCAACGCCCTGCCTTTGTGTGTGGAGATTGAACAGCAACAAATGATAGCTTTTGTCCTTCTGCCTGAAGTCTGCAATATTATCTTGGCATCCAGGCGCTACCAAGACTTCATACACCTGTCGTTGGGCAAGTTTGTGGCATGGTGTGCAGAGACAGGTTGACCCTCTTTCTTCTCCCCTCACTCCTTCATTTTTTCTGTAGCCCAGCCGGGTTCTGCTTTGGGCACCTTAAAGGGCTATCTTTCTGCCGTCTCATCTTTGTGCAGTTGCCCGATCAGCCACCAGAGAGTACTTCTCTCTAAGGAAGGACGAGGAGCGACTCCGCGGACTGTACCCAAAAAGAGCATTGTCATTCTGCCTTGACCACACAAGAGTTCCTGGTGGATGAACAACTCTTCGTGGGGTATGTTGGAGCGAGGAAGGGCTGTGCATAAATGGACCATCTTCTGATGGATTGTGCTCTGCATTAAAATCTTGTACGCATTGGCAAAGAAACAACTGCATGAGGGCTTGCGTGCTCATTCCACCAGAGCCAAGGCTGTGACTACTGTGTTGGCACACAAAGTCCCGGTCCTAGACATCTGCCAGGCAGCCGCGTGGGTCTCTCAGCACACGTTCACCAAATACTACTGCTTGTCGGGATGGGCACTTTGCCCGTTTGGTCCGGCAGGACTTTTTAGTGTGAAATAGTTTTGCAGACCCACCTCTGGAGGGGTATTGCTTGGGTATCTATTCTAAGGTAAGGAATCTGTGACTAGACGTCTCTAGCAGATAAACTGGTTACTTACCTTCTGTAATGCCTTGTCTGGTAGAGACTATATAGCTGCATATTTCTTACCGAACCACCCATCCTCCCCGATCTGCGAATGGATTTCTAGGGATAGGGCTTTCCCCTTTCAGGGCCCTAGTTTTCCACACCAGTGGCCAGTGTTTTGTGGCTTCTGGTGTGGAAAGTCGCGAAAAGAAACTGACATCAGTGAGCCTGGGTGGTGCCTATATAAGCACTGCGTGTCACTTTCAGCGCGGATGACACCACGTGGAGCTGAATGATGCCATCTACCAGTACATAGATACTGCTCCCAAAATATTTCGAGATTCAGTCTGACACCTGGCGATTATTCCAAGGTAATGACTCTGCAGCTAGATAGTCTCTGTCAGATAAGGTGTTATCCGAAGATAAGTAAATTGTTCTTCACTTCTACTGATCACTACACGGTATGCTGCCATCACTGCTCTTGTGCTGCTTAACTCTTGGTGAAGGCGGTAGCTTTTCACCACCATGAGGGTAGCACTTTGGGTACCCCTACTTGTCCAACAAGACCGCAGTCCTTGAGACCGGTCTCTGTCAAGGCGCACATGCATTATCCATGTTATGCTGTGACCGAAAAATCAGCATTCGGGATCCATACAACAGTACAGTTGGACTCAGGGCATGGGTACATGTCTCTTATCATGCAGAGTACTTTTCCGTCCGAACAGGCACCACGCTGGCTTGGGTGTTAAAGTGAATGCCATAATCTTGACTTTCAAGGAGTGATGGGTGCCTAAGATCCATACACATTGGCCCTGTTACATGACCCATTGTTGCATTCACCTTTTGCTCCACAGCTAACATATCCCCAAAACGTAGAGGTTACACTGTGTGAGGAAATGGGGTGTATTATATGGTGTGTTTGTGCGTCCTCACCTTGTAATACTTACCAACCCCTTTAGGTGCCGTAGGTTTAGTCTGTCAAACCCTCAGCACAACCCTGGGTAGCTGTTGCACTGAGCAGCATGTCTTATACAGAGGAACTAGTGTAAACTGCACCCAAACAATTGAAGTAGTAGTTACTAAGAGTAGGAAAGTGGGTTTCTGTTGCAGTAACCCCCACTTTTGCCTGATAACTGATGCACTTTTCCTTGGTGTGCCCTGGATCCCTGCCAATCAGGTACCCAGGGCCTGTGTTCCTTCCCTAAAAACTGTACTAAGCCTAAACCCAATTGGCATCTCTGGCCACAGGTAAGCCCCTGGTAAATGGTACCCTAGGTACCCAGGGCACTGTGACCAGAGAAGACCCCTAAGGGCTGCAGCACTTATTGTGCCACCCTTAGAGGCCCTGTACCCTGACACACACACACACACACACACTGCCCTTGCAGGCTGAGTGTCTTGGTGCAGAACAAAACAGAGAGTCGACATGGCACACATCCCTGTGTGCCATGCCCACAAACACACTGCCCTGGCATACCTCAGTCACCCCTCTAGCTGGGTGCCCTATGCCAGTGGTGAGGGTAAAGGTGCATGAGCCCTGTGCCCTACAGTACCCAGGTCCATTCCTGGGCACTGTAAGTGCAGTGCTGCCATTCCGAGTATATGGTGCTGGGAGGTCGTCAGCACGAACTCCACAGCACCATGATGGCTGCACTGAAGACTGAGAAGTTTGGTATCAAACTCCTCAGCACAGTAAACCCACACTGATGCCAGTGTGGAATTTACTGTAAAATGCACGACAGAGGGCAACTTAGAGTTGCCCCCTGAACCTAACCTACAATCCACGTCTTGTCTGAGGGGCTGCCTAGGCTGCCACACAGCAGACATGTTGCTGGACCCCTGGGTAGAGAGCCATCCGCTCTCCCGGGCCTGCAACAATGCACGTCCTGGGCGAGGTGCTAGGCCTCCTCCCCCAGGATGGGCAGGGGAAGCTTCAAAGGCATTCCGCCTTTCTGAGCTTCCCCAGACCACTTGCTGTACTCAGCAACTGGCCCCCACCGGTTCTTCCCCCATCCTGGCGGGAAACACCAAGGGAGGAAAGGGGTGTGCCAGCCTCTGCCAACCCCACCCCTCAGGTGGGGGAGGCGAGGTGAAGCACATCTCCGGGCTCTCGCCATCTTGAAGATGGGGAGCCCTGCCCAATCAGGACTAGGCTCCTGCCCCCTCCCACAGGAGAGTGGCAGGATAGGGGGTGTACCCACCCCCAGGGCAGGGACCCTTGGTCCCTGCCTTTTACCTACCTGTAACGCCCCTAAATCTAGTATTTAGGGGCACCCTGAACCTTCCTTCCTCAGATTCCCGCAACCTAAGAAGAAAAAGGACGAAAGAAGACACCCAGCAGAGGAGACTGCAGAGAACAACTGACTTGGCCCCAGCCCTACCGGCCCGTCTGCAGTTTCCAGAGATCCTGCGCTAAAAATCGTCTTGTCCTGCAGCCAGCGACCTCCAGAACCCCGGGGAGGACTGACTGCCTTCAACAAAGACCGGATCTCCTGTGAACAGCAGCTCTGTTCAAAAGAAACATCAAACAAAGACTCAGAGCCTGCTGAGGAAAAAGAAACCCGACGCCTGGAACCACCACTGCACCCGTCGCCTACAGCCCGAGTTCAAGTGGCCCACCGGACCCAGCGAGGTCCCCCAGCGCTCCAGAGTCCGAGACCACCGTGGGTTGACCCCTCCAGGACTCCCCGACGTCGCCTGCAGCCTCTGCACGGAGACCCCCCCCAACCGCGAGTGGCCCGGTAAGGTGAAATCCGACCTCAAAAGGCACCCCTGCATCCAGTCGCCCTGCGCCCTGGAGAAAGGAACCAGAGGTGCACCTACGTCCCCGAGCCCTCCAACTTACCTGCCCAGCTGTTGGTTCCTCCTGGAAGTCTTCCTGGACCGAGCCTGCAGCTGAAAACCAAAACCGAAAATCTCCATTGAAATCAACAGGGCACCCAACCTCAAAACAGCACTCTGCACCCGGCCGCCCTAGTGCCGCTGAGGGTGCCTCTTTGGTGCTAACTTGGTCCCCAACGTGCCCTGAGCTTAACCCTAGGAGCTTTGCTCCCACAACCCCGTGGCCTGCTTGCCAGCCACCACCAACCGAGTCCCCTATCCTCCATAGGATAACATTGGGCCTCAACACTCTGCACCCGGCCGCCCTAGTGCCGCTGAGGGTGCAACAACAGTGCATCACTGACCCTGGGAGACCCCTGAGTCTAACCCCAGAACCCTAACTCAAAAGACCGATTACTTACCTCAAAACCGATAACTCATTTTTCCTCATAGGATAACATGGACACTTTTTCTTTCAAAAGTTTCGAAGTGTCGACTTTTGAAAACTAAGAATATTCCTTAAAAATCGCACAAATAACCTAACCGAATTTTCTCAACTGTTTGCAGGAAAGGTCCCAGTGCTGAACGTAGGTGTCCAGCACTGAGTAACAAAAGTAATTAAAAAGTAACTTACCTGTGAATTGAATTTCCTTCCATAGGATAACATTGGTGGTTCTTTGCGAAAAAGTTTCTAAGTGTCAACTTTTGAAATTCAAGAATATTCTTTAAAAATTGTACAAACTACAAAAACGTAATTACTTACCTGTTTTAAGTAAATGTCCCAGTGCTGAATCTAGGAGTCCAGCACTGGATTACAAAAATAACGTTAAAGTAACTTACCGGCGAATTGAATTTCCTTCCATAGGATAACATGGACTGGTTTTTGCTTGGAAATTCTTCTAAGTGTCGAGTTTTGAGACTTTAAAATATTCACCTAAAATCAGCCGAATTACTGAAAACGAATTTACTCACCTGCTATCAGGAGAGATCCCAGTGCTGGATCTTGGTGCCCAGCACTGACCCTAAAAAGTAATCACAACTGTACTTACCGGTAACTTGAATTTCCTTCCATAGGACAACATTGCCTGGTTTTTGCTGAAAAAGTTTCCAAGTGTCGATTTTGCAAACTTACAAATATTCGTTAAAAATCGCCTGTATAAAAAAAAACACATTCCTTCAACTGTTTACAGGAGATGCACCAGTGCTGGATCCAGGATCCAACACTGAGTAAGAAAAAGTAATCACAACTGTACTTCCTGGTAACTTGAATTCCTTCCATAGGATAACATTGCCTGGTTTTTGCTGAAAAAGTTTCTAAGTGTCAACTTTTAAAATACAATAATATTCCTTAAAAATCACAACTGTAACCAAAACGTTTTTACTCAACTGTTTACAGGAGATGTCCCAGGACTGAATCTAGGATCCAGTCCTGTGGCTAGAAAAGTAATCCAAAAAGTAATCTATTGCATTTAACCAGAAATTCTCATTGAGCTCAATGTATAATTGTGTTTAAAATTGTGTTGCATATTGCAACAACTGTAACTATTGCATTCAAAAGTCTATTGCCTATTGAACAGTATTTAACTAAAGCATCTCATTCTGAGAAAGTATATTTTGACACCTATTGTTGGTTCTAAAATAAAACAACTATATTTTTTATATACAAACCATTGGCCTAGAGTTCAGTTCTTGAGTGTGTGGCTTCATTTGCTGACTGAGTGTGTACAACAAATGCTTTACACTGTCCTCTGATACTGCCTTACTGCTCGACCAAGCTACCACTTTAGAGAGTAAGGTTATATCTAACTTTAGCCTCTGCCAAACCTCTGGGGACTGTGGACTCTGTGCACACTGAACCTTACTTTGGTGCAGGATATACAGAGCCACTTTCTTACACTAAGACCCTCAGGAAATCCGACACCAGTTTATACAAATGGACTGTATTTTTATATGAATTTAGACACCGAAACTAAAAGATCCACCTTAGGGTTCCGGATATATAGATTTGGCAAGAATTAATAAAGCAAGCCAATTCACTTTACTGCGAGCAGGCATTGGCAAATTCAACAAATTCAGTAGAAAGGTGGACTCAGTGTAATGTGGTTACTTGGAGGCACTTTAGGTGACAAATTCCGGTTGGGAGCCAATCAGGGGGGGGCAATCAGGTCCTCAGGATCAGTTACCTTAACAGGTGAAGCAATCCTCAGTCCGTTCCAGGCACTTTTATCTGATGCAGGTTTTTCCAATGGAAGTGGTCCTGATCCAAGGGATGAAGGATTCTGAAGATGTTCCAAGGATGCTGTGGATGCGATGCAGTTGATTGGGGGTCTTTCTGCGGGAATTTCTCAGTCCACGAATCTGGTGAAGAGGGTATTGCGGGGTCGACGTCCCATGAAGTCCTCTCCGGTCATGATCCAGTTGCCACTGGGCTGCCAGTAACCCATTGTAAAGGTCACAGGCCAAACCTTCCTGGGTTGAAAACTCGCTCTGAGGGTCCCAGCAGCTCTCCGACAGCACTGCTCAGCAAACTCAGCTGTAACTCTGAGTCTGGACTCTGTCCCTGGAACTGAACGGCAGTGGTGGTGGTGGTAGAAACTTGAAGACATTGAGCTACCAACTTGCCCCAGCAGGCTTCTTTATCGGTTGTGCCCCTGTGCTGCAAACAGGAGGCCAGTCAGCTGGCCCTTGGAGTCTCTTGGCTTTGCTGCAGTCTTCTTTGGTGCACCCTCTCTTTGCTTGTCCCTCGGTGCAGCAGGGCAGTCTTCCTTCAGTGCTTCTTCCAGTCGTTAGAGATCTGAGGTCTGGGTGCTAGGGGTGCCCCCTTTATGCTTGTAAAATGACCCCATGACAGTATGTGGTAGGTAGACAATGGGCTACAAGGGTCCCTCACACCTGGTTACCACTTTCTGTTGAGTGACATCTGGCTATCCCAGAATGCATCATTCTGCCCTCTCCCAGAACGGTGTGACCCCTTTTTCGTTGTTCAGATCTCACTAGCCCACTCATGGGGTGTGGCTACACAACCTTGGGTAAGCAGATTTGGCAGGTGATTTCCCAGCTCTGCTCCAGAGTCCAGTCTGTCTGCCTAAACAGTGGATCTGAAAGAGACACGTTAGTGACAGATTCCTTACCTTAGAATATCCCCAGGCGTCAGGCTGGATCCGGAAAGTTTTTTGCGTAGCAGTACCCTTGCGCGTCGGTAGGCGGCGTCGTGCGGCTCCGCGTCCGTCGTCGGCGTCGTGATCGCCGGGGTGACGTCGCGGGCAGTACTTAGGCGCCGCCCCTGCGCGCTGACGTCAGTTCTTCTTTTTCCGCGCCAGCAAGCGCAGATCCGGGAAGAGCAGTGCCCTGGTCATTTTTTGACCATACTTTTTGGTGAATTTTTGACTGTTTTTCGAACAAGGTGTCGTAGGGATGCCCGGTTTCAAGCGATGCGGCGCCTGTGCTCGGATGATGTCCGTCACCGACCCGCATTGGGAGTGTCTCTTCTGCCTCGGCCTCGGCCACGACACGGAGTCTTGTGCCGACTGCCAGGCCCTCCACCCGAAAGCTTTGCGAGAGCGGTCTCGAAAGCTCCTCGAGGCCCGGCATTCGGCTCCGCGGAAGCCCCGGTCGCGTGAGAGGTCCAGGGGTCGATCGCGGAGTCCACACCGGTCGTCGGCATCGAAGTCTTCGTCCGGTAAGTCGAAACACAAAAAGTCCAAAAAGCATCATCGCTCTAGGACTTCGCCTCGCCGGTCTCGCGACTCGGCTGAGGCCCCTCCCGGCACCGTCCCCGCCCCCGGACATGCCTGTGGAGTCGCCCCCGCCATACCCGCCCTTCCCGGGTTCGGGGCGGATCCGGCCAAAGTGCAGGAATTCCTGTCGGCCATGGCCCGCCTCTTCGGGCCTCAAGGTCCCTCCGGTGCGCCTTCGGGCCCCGCGGGCCCTGATGGGGTTGCTCGGGCGTCGCCGACGTCTCCGGCGTCGCCCGTGCCTCCAGCCTCGATCCCGGCTTCGGCCCCGGCCTCGATCCCGGCTCCACAACCCCCATCGACGCCGGTCGACCTAACGACGCCGGCGCCGATGTCTCCGGTGCCGTTCTCGACGCCGCCTGGGGCTCCGAGCGGCGTCGTTCCCCAGTTCCTTCCGGCTCCGGACATGGACCCGGACCGACGTCGCTCGACGCCGGTTCCGGCGCCGATGGGACCTTGGATCCCAAATGTCCCTCCTCCCCCTTATTTTGAACCTGAGGAGGACTGGGAGGGGTCTGATGACCCTCTGACACGACAGTGTCAGTACGATGAGGACTGGACAGAGGGTCTAGGGGATGCTAGTGGTCTAGATACTTCCCCTGACACTGGCATGCTATCTCCTCCCGTGGCTACGGAGGAGGGAGCCAATTTTGCAACGGTGTTGCGTAGGGCGGCTGGGGCTTTACGTCTCCAACTCCCTACTGTGGCGGTCAAGACTAATATCTTGACAGAGGTGCTTCAGCCGGCAGCCTCCTCTTCGGAGACTGTGCTGCCGTTTAACGACGCCCTCACTGACGTTCTTTTGGGCGCCTGGTCCAAGCCCAACACAGGGGCTCCTGTGGATAGGAACGTGTCCCGACGCCATCGCCCTGCTCCGGGCGACCCCTGTTTCTCTCTGTCCACCCCACCCCTGAGAGCTTGGTTGTCCAAGCCTCCGCTTCCCAAACCGCCTTCCCTACCGCCCCTCCGGATAGGGAATCCAAACGCCTGGATCAATTTGGGAAGAAGGGTTTTCTTCCTCCAGTGCTGGCTTGCGGTCTGTCAACACCGCTTGCCTTTTGGGCCGATATACCCACTCCTTGTGGGATTCGGTGGCGGATGTTTTGCCCCAGTGTTCTGAGGAGGTCCAGACACTGCTTTCCCGCGCCATTGCGGAAGGAAGGGATGCGGCCAAATATACCATTCGATGTGGCCTTGATACCGCCGACTCGCTGGGCAGGTCTATTGCAACGACGGTGGCGCTGCGACGCCACGCCTGGCTGAGAACCACTGGTTTTTCAGGGGATGTCCAGAATACTCTCATGGACATGCCCTTTGATGGAGTCGGTCTTTTTGGGTCCAAAGCAGACCATGCGTTGGAGCACTTTAAGGACTCACGGGCTACTGCAAAGTCCCTGGGCCTTTCTGCTACACGCCCTCCGCTGACTTCTGCTTTTCGCCCCTATCGTGGCCACGGTAGGGGGTCCCCTTCACGTCAGCAGCCCAGCCACCGGCCCGCGCAGCAGGTGTCTTCGCGTGGCCGAGGACGTGGATTCCGCCGTGGCGGATCGGGCAACCAGCGTGCGGGTCAGGCCACCACCTCCAACCCGTCCGCGGCCTCCAAACCCTCCTAGTCCCTCCTTTCAGGTGCACAGCACGCCAGTAGGGGCAGGGTCCGCCATCACCTTCCCCACTGGCGTACCATCACCTCGGACAGGTGGGTCTTGGACATTGTCCGAAGGGGCTACTCCCTCCCCTTCGAGTCCACCCCCCCAGCCATGCCACCTCAATTCCATCGCATGTCAGGGGATCACTTGGTGCTTCTGCAGAAGGAAGTCACGGCCCTCTTGGCCAAGAGGGCCATCGAGCATGTTCCGACCCCAGAAGTAGGGCGTGGTTGCTACTCCCACTACTTCCTGGTGCCCAAAAGGACAAGGAGGACATGCGTCCTATCTTGGACCTCCGGAACGTCAATCGCTTCCTCCGGAAGGAGAAGTTCAAGATGCTCACCCTAGCTCAGGTCTTGACTGCCCTCGACCCTGGAGACTGGTTGGTAGCGTTGGACTTGCAGGACGCATATTTCCACATCCCCCGTCCTGCCGGCCCACCGGCGTTACCTTCGGTTCACGGTAGGCCCGAGCATTTTCAGTTCACCGTGCTCCCCTTTGGCCTTACCAGTGCCCCTCGGGTGTTCACAAAAGTGTTGGCGGTGGTCGCAGCTCATCTGCGCCGGGCAGGGGTTTCAGTCTTCCCCTACCTCGACGACTGGCTGCTGAAGGCGGGCTCGTCCCAGGCAGTCGTCTCCCACCTCCAGACTACGGCCGAACTCCTGCACTCGCTGGGGTTCTCCATCAATGTGCCGAAGTCGCATCTGATTCCTTCTCCACAGCTCCTTTTCATCGGAGCAGTTCTGGACACGACGCAGTTTCGGGCCTATCCTCCCGAACGGCGAGTCCGGGATATTCAGGCTATGATTCCGATCTTTCAGCCTTTATCCTGGGTTTCGGTACGGATGACCCTGAGGCTGCTGGGCCTTATGGCCTCCTGCATCCTGCTGGTCAATCATGCCAGATGGCATATGCGGGCTCTGCAGTGGGACCTGAAGTTCCAGTGGGCGCAGCACCAGGGCAACCTGTCCGATCACGTCCAGATCTCGGAGGGGACTGCAAAACAGTTGCAGTGGTGGCTCTCGAACCGGCAATGGGTCATGGGCAGATCCCTCTCCCTTCCCCAGCCAGAACACACAGTTGTGACGGACGCGTCCCTTCTGGGATGGGGCGGTCACATGGGAGAGGCGGAGATCAGAGGCCTCTGGTCTCCGGCGGAGTCCCGGCTCCATATCAACATTTTGGAGCTTCGGGCGATCCGACTTGCACTCAAGGCATTCCTTCCCTCTGTCAAAGGGAAAGTAGTGCAGGTGTTCACAGACAACACCACCGCCATGTGGTACTGCAACAAACAAGGCGGGGTGGGGTCGTGGACCCTTTGTCAGGAGGCTCTGCGCCTCTGGACATGGCTGGAACATCAGGGCATGTTCCTGATGGTTCAACACCTGGCAGGTTCGCTGAACGCCAGGGCGGACGAACTCAGCCGCAGGTGCATGATGGATCACGAATGGCGTCTTCACTCGGAAGTGGCGCAAGGACTCTTTCTACAGTGGGGAGAGCCTTGGTTAGATCTATTCGCCACCGAAGAGAACGCGCAATGTCATCAGTTCTGCGCGTTGGAATTTCCAAGGCGGCACTCGCTCGGCGGCGCTTTCGTCACGAGTGGAGTTGCGGTCTGTTGTACGCCTTTCCGCCTATACCACTTCTACCCAGAGTGTTGAAGAAGATTCGGCACGACCGGGCCAAAGTCATTCTTGTGGCTCCGGACTGGGCTCGAAGAGTTTGGTATCCCGAGCTACTCAATATGAGCATGGATCCCCGATCCGTCTGCCTCTTCGGGAGGATCTTCTGTCGCAGCAGCAGGGGATGGTCCTCCACCCGAACCTGTCCAGTCTACACCTGCTTGCGTGGAGATTGAGCGGCGGCAGTTGATTCCTTTCGACTTGCCTCCCGAAGTTTGTGATGTGATTCTGGCAGCCAGGCGTCCCTCCACTAAGGTGGTATACGCCTGCAGGTGGAACAAATTTGTGGCATGGTGCACAGCAAAGGCTGTGAATCCCCTTTCTGCCCCTCTTTCTGAGGTCCTTCTGTTCCTTCTCTCTCTGGCCCAACAGGGTTCTGCCCTGGGTACCATCAAGGGTTATCTTTGTGCTATCTCGGCCTTCCTCAGGCTCCCTGACCAGCCCTCCCTTTTCAAGTCCCCTGTTGTTAACAGGTTCTTAAAAGGCATTACACACCTCTTCCCTCCTGTTCCGTTTGTGATGCCTCAGTGGGACTTGAACTTGGTTCTTACCTTTTTAATGTGCGCTCCCTTTGAGCCTCTACATAACTGTCCTCTTCGTCTTCTGACTCTGAAGACAGCCTTTCTGGTAGCCATCACCTCCGCTCGGCGGGTGAGTGAGCTCAGGCTCTATCTTGCAAACCTCCCTTTCTGTCTGTTCATCCAGACAAGGTTGTCCTTCGGACGCGTCCGTCCTTCTTGCCAAAGGTGGTTACTGCTTTCCACATTGGGCAGACCATCACTTTGCCCACCTTCTTTCCGCCTCCGCATCCTTCCAGAGAGGAAGAGAGGCTCCACCGTCTGGACCCAAAGCGTGCGCTCTCCTTCTATATTGACCGCACAAAACACTTCCGGGCGGATGACCAGCTCTTTGTTGGCTACGTGGGCGCCAAAAAGGTCGGGCGGTGCACAAGAGGACCATCTCCCGCTGGGTTACCTTGTGCATCAAGACCTGCTATTCTTTGGCTAAGAAGGAGCCTCCTGTTGGGCTGCGTGCCCATTCCACCAGGGCAACGGCTGCTACCACGGCCTTAGGCCGCGGTGTTCCGCTGCCGGTTATCTGTCAGGCAGCTACGTGGGCCTCGCTGCACACGTTTACAAAGCATTACTGCCTTGACAGTCCGGTCCGGAGGGACGGCTTCTTTGGCCGTTCTGTCCTCCAGGACTTCCTTGTCTGATCTTTGTTCGCAGACCCACCACCGGGGTTGGTATTGCTGGGGTATCTATTCTAAGGTAAGGAATCTGTCACGTGTCTCTTTCAGATGCACAAGTTACTAACTTGTGTAACGATATATCTGTAAGAGACAGTAGTTAGTGACAGATTTCTTACCGCCCACCATCCTCCCGTTCTGCGAACTGATTTCTAGGGTTAAGGACATCCCTTTCAGGGCCCTAGTATTTTTCAGACACCTGTGTCAGCTTCTTGCATGGCTCTGCGTTCCTGGCGCGGAAAGTCGTGTACAGAACTGGCGTCAGCGCGCAGGGCGGCGCCTAAGTACTGCCCGCGACGTCATCCCGGCGATCACGGCGCCGACGCCGGACGCGGAGCCGCACGGCGCCGCCTACCGGCGCGCAAGGGTACTGCTACGCAAAAAACTTTCCGGATCCAGCCTGACGCAAGGGGATATTCTAAGGTAAGGAATCTGTCACTAACTACTGTCTCTTACAGATATATCGTTACACAAGTTAGTAACTTGTGCGTCAGGCCTCCTTCTTAGTGTTACATTTCTGGCCTTCGAAGGTGGCTTCTCCTTTTAAACATGTCTTTTGGGGCCAACACCCAAGTGGCTTCCGGTAGGAGGAAGGTAACACCTCCCTGGCCTGCAAGACCTCATTGTTCTCCTTCCTGAGACTCGTTTGCGTGTCTTTTCAGTAGGACAGAAATCAGTCTTGTGGAACAGGCTTCATGTTTGCCCGGTAAGGCACAGGAGTTTTAAAGGCAACAAAGGGGCAGCTCTGTGAAAGCTGCACACTAAAACAATTTACGTTAATTTCAGCTTGAGATACAAGTCGTGCTTAATGTTACGAGTTGTTTGATACCTCGAAGTGCCCAATTTGGTTGCGCTGTTCAGGAGTTAACACAAGTGTGGGGTCAGCCTCTAATCCTGTACTCGCCAATTGGGCGACCTAGTCTTTCCATAGTAAAAACTGTAGTTTTGTCCATAGTAAAAACTGTAGTTTTGTGTTTTTACTATCAGAACATGTAAAATATATGTACTGCCTGTGTCATGTGGCACCCTGCCTTGGGACTCGTTAGGCCTGCCAGATGTACAGGGGAAGTAGTGGCTTTGCCAGGGCTTTAAATGTCAGTCGGGCTAGCAGTGCACGATTACTTTACCAGTCTGCAGTCATTTTATGTGGGGGGACCTCTAGGGTAGCACTACCAGCGCTGCAAGCTCTGGGGTACCCCTCAAACTTACATGCCCTGGGTACCAGGGTACTGTAGGAAAGTGCCCTTTTTAAAATATGGTCACCCCCACTTTTTTCCCTAGTACTGATGCTTGTCGACAAAGTGCACTGGGTCCTTGCTGACCAGGCCTCCAGTGCTCTTTCCCTTAAAACAGGTAAATGTCTTATTGTAACCCAATTGGCAAGGATTTTAGCACCACTGTAAGTCCCTAGTAAATAGTACCTCTTGTACCCAGGGCATGGGTACTAAAGAGGGTACTTATGGGCAGCAGCATGTATTCTGCCACCCAAAGGGACCCACTCAACTGCATGCAGCATGCCATTGCAAGATGCGTGAAATGGTGCAAACCATTTTTAAAACACATGGCACACTCCCTGTGTGCCGTTCCCATGCACACTGCATATACTATATGTAAGTCATACCTACAGCAGGCCTTACAGCCCTAAGGCATAGTGCATTATATTATATGGGAGGACATATCTGCATGAGCAGATATGCCCCTGTGATGTCTGGTTCCGTTGCCACGACATTGCAGTTGCATATATACTGGGCACTGGTCATAACGAGTTACCCACGCACGTAATGGCTTCACTGAAAATAATGGTGTTTCGTATCAAACACCTTGTCTTAATAAATCCACTCTGATGCCAGTGTTGGATTTATTATGACCTACACCCAGGGAGGGCACTTAGCGGCACCCCATGAAACCTACCAGTCATTTAGTGTGCTGGCTGACTGGACTCTTCCACCCTTCCACCACAGACTAGTTTCTGACCCCTGCTCAGGAGAGCCAACACTCTTAGGTCAGACACCAGCACTGCTCTGGCAGGTGTTTACACCTCCTCCCGCAGGATTGCTAGTGATTTACCATAACAAGGCCAGGGGCTTCAAAGCCTCTGCTGCCTTTGATATGCGACCCAGGCTTCCTCCAGACCTGGAGAATGCCACCCCCTGCCCCGGGGTCCATTTGGCACCAGAGCAGGTGGGAAGATCAGCTAGTCAGGAGCCTGTTGCACTTTCAGGCTAGGCACCACCCCTAAGTTGGGCCACCTGAAGTGAACACTCAAAGGGTTTCACCACCTTGTTTTTGGTGAAACTAGGAACTCTTGAGTCAGGTTTGTGCCCACTTCACAGAATGTGGTCATAAAGGAGGTGTAGTCCCCCAGGGGTAGGTAGCACATTGGCTACTACCTTACACTCCCCTTAATGCCCCATAATTTAGTATTTAGGTTGCCCCTGACACCAGGAACTCCGATTAGTCTACTGGGAATCGAAGGAAGGAGAAAGAAGAGGAGTTACCACAAGAACTGAGGCCTTCAACTGTATTTGGTGCCAAACCCTGGCTTGCAGCTGGTTTCTTGGAACCTGGACCCTAAGCAACTTAATCTAAAGGATATCTTCTACATCCTTTTGCAAGTATACCTATGCAGTGCATGTCTTTTCTTCCCATAGGATATCGGTACCACATTCGAGGGTTATGCCTCAAATCTGACAGCTGTTATCTTGGTGTCTAAAATTATATGAAAATCTGTTATTTTTCTAAATTGGTCTCGACTTCGAGTGTGTCTCGTCTATTGACTCTGTGTGTGCAACAAATGCTTAACACTACCCTTTGATAAGCCTAAGCTGCTCGCCCACACACCCACAAATAGAGCATTTGAGATTATTAATTTAAGCCTTGCAAACCAATAAGTGTCATCTGTACTTTTTGCATGGTGTGCACTTACATTGGCACTACCACATAAAAAGCCAGCTTCCTACAGATACCATATGCTGGGGGCTTACAGGTAAGCTTGCCATTTCTAATTGGTTACAGCCAGTTCGGCATACACTAATATCGAACCTTCCAAGACTACTCATGAAGAGGGTTGATGTATTGACTATGCCAGGCACTGCCACCACTTCAACAACCATCCCAGGCCTTTCATGGCCATACATGGTGATCAAGCAAACATCATGCAGGTCACAAGGGATACTCCTCTTCTCATGTTCCCGCCTCCGCTGCAGCAGCTTCCAAGCCGCTTTAGTTTGCCCTTCACAGCACACGACCTCATTTATGGGAGGCAAGATCAGATATTTGCTCCCAGCATTGCAGTCCATTGCATCTGAGGGATGGAATCCAGCAGGGTTATTCCTTCCAGTTTCTTTTCGACCCACCACACTGTCCGCCCACGTCAGAACAGCTTTGAGAGGAGCACCTATCCATCATGCTTCAAGAGGTATAGGCTCTTCTGAAAAAAAGGGGCAATCAAAGGGGTGCTGGCTTCCGAAGTAGAGATGGGTTGTAACTCCCACTATTTGCTCATGCTGAAGGTCGACGGAGGCATTCCTTATCTTTACCCTCTAAATGCCTACTATGGAAGAACAAATTCAAAATGCTCACACTGGCCCAAGTTATTTCTGCTCTGGATGTGGATGACTGAATGATTGCGCTGGACCTCTGGACATGTACTTTCGTTTGTCCATCCTGCAGTCCTACAGACACCTGCGTTTCAGGGTCACCCAGGAGCTTTTTCTGTGCTCCCCTTTTGCCTTACCAGCACCACACTGGTGTTAATGAAAGTTATGGTGGTATGCGCCACACACCTTCAAAGGTTAGATATACCAAAGATAGGCAGAGGTAAAAGTAGATAGCATCTTACTCTCTATTTGTGGTAGTGTGGGCGAGCAGTAAGGCTTTATCAGAGGGTAGTGTTAAGCATTTGTTGTACACACTTAATCAGCAAATGATATCACACACTCAAAGACTGAACTTCAGACCAATTGGTTTTGTATAAAAATATTTTTAGTTATTTTTTTCCCTAGAACCAAGCAAGCCTAGCACAGTTAAGTGATAAGTACTTTGCATTAATAGTACAGTTTGTAAACCGTTTGTATTGCAGTTGTATATATACTTTTGGTTTGATTACAGTATAACTACTAGTAATGCAATGCTTTGAAATATTGTACATATACTTTGTATTGGCTTTTCAGTAGAATGTCAAGTAGATTACTTTACAGATTACTTTTCTTACATACTGCAGTATACCTGGATACTGCACTTGGACATTTCCTGTAAACAGGTAAGTAAAAGCGTTTTGGTTATTTTGTTAGTTTTAGAAACTTTTATAGATTTTCCAATACCACACTTAAAAACTTTTCACAGAAAAACAGTCAATGTTATCCTATGGAGGAAAATAGGGTTGTCGGTTCAAAGGTAAGTATTCGGTTGTGGGAGTTGGTATTCTGGGGGTAGACTCGGGGGTCCCCCAGGGTCAAGGATGCACTCTTGTTACACCCTCAGTGGCACTAGCGCGGCTGGGTGCAGAGTGCTGAGGCCCAATGTTATCCAATGGGGGATAGGGGGCCTCTGGTTGGTGGCTGCTTACGAGCAGGCCACAAGGTTGTGGGAGCAAAGCTCCTGGACTTAACCTCAGGGCAAATGGGGGTTCAAGCCAGCACAAAAGGTGCACCCTCAGCGGCACTGGTGCGGCCGGGTGCAGAGTGCTGTTTTGCCGTTGGGCGCCCTTTAGCTTTCAATGGGGAGTCTCCGGTTTGCAAACACACTGCAGGCTCAGGGACGAAGGTCTTCTGGGTGCGACCACCACTTGGAGAGGTAAGTTGGGCTGCTTGGGGTTGGTTAGACACTGTTGGTTGGGCCACTCAAGGCCGTGGTGCGTCGGGTGCAGGGGTGTCTTTTAGGGTTGGATCTTCTTACCAGCTCCTGGTTGGGGGGACCTTCCGGATTGAGGCTGCAGGTGTCAGTTGGAGGCTTGAGGCAAGTCAAGGATCACCGGATCTCTGGTCAGGATCGCCGGGGAGACCTCCTTGTGGTGTTGGGCCACTTGAACTCGGGCCTTGGGCGTCGGGTGCAGAGTTGTGCAGACTCGCGGATCTTGCCAGAGCTGGAGTCTGTTGGTGAACATATCCGGTGTTCACGGGAGACAGTCTTTTCTTTTGAAGGCAGGGCAGGTCCTCTGGGTTCTTGAGGCTGCTGGCTGCAGGACACACCGGAGTTTCGCTTCTGCTGGTTCGAGGTGGGGACAGGCTGGTAGGGCTGAGGCCAAGTCAATGGGCGTCCTCCTCCTCTTGGCTTCGGCACAGCTGTTCGGTCCTTCTTCTTTTCTTCTTGTAGTTTCTTGTCTGAGGGGGCAAGGTTCAGAGGTGCCCCTAAATACTAGATTTAGGAGCGTTACAGGTAGTTGAAAGGTTGAGACCAATGGCTCCCTTTCCTGGGGTGGGTACACCCCCTATTATGCCACCCTCCAGCCTCATCCTGGTTGGCTGGGCCCCTCCATCTGCAAGATGGCAGGGACTGAGAGTTGTGCTTCACCTCGCCTCCCCCACCTGAGGGGTGGGGTTGGCAGAGGAGGGCACACCTCCCTTCCTCACTTGGTTTTTCCGCCGGTTCTCCCTCCCAAAGTGGGGGTCAGAACTGGTGGGGACCAGTTGTTGGGAGCAGCAAAAGGCCTGGGGAAGCTCACAAAGGCGGCAAGCCTTTGAAAGCTTTCCCTTCGTGGACCCTGCCCATCCTGGGGGAGGAGGCTTGGCACCTCGTCCCAGGATGTGCATTGTTTCAGGCCCCCGAGAGCAGCAGGCTCTCGACCCAGGTGTCCAGAAACATGTCTGGCGGTGGCAGCTGAAAGCAGACACTCAGCCTGGACACTAGTGGTAGGTCGTTTTCAGGGGCCATCTCTAAGATGCCCTCTGTGTGCATTTTTCATTAAATCCCACACTGGCATCATTGTGGGTTTAATGTGCTTCTCAGTTTAAAATGCAGCCATTATGGTACTGTGGAGTTCGTAATGACAAACTCCCAGCACCATATACTCTTAATGGCAGCACTGCACTTACAATGCCTAAGAATTGACTTGGCAAACACAAGGAGATGATGGACGGAGCGCTGAAACTTTTCAGACACTCGCCCCCAGTCACAGATCTGGGTTGAATCCATCATCATTCTTTAGCTCACTTTGCCACCTCAGTTCAGACCCAGCCATATGCAAATCAGTCTTGACCCTGTGCCTCATGGGAACAGTCCAGCCCGAATTGCCAAGCCAGGTCTTCCCTGAACCGGAAACAAGCATCCTGGGACCGGTTTCTGGGTAACACCCTTCATCAGCCAGGCTAGCTTGAATCCAGTGGCAAAGTGAGCAAGGGACCCACGTCTGGGCATACCCTGCCAACATAGGGCGAACAAAGCAAACACAAGGAGATGATGGACGGAGCGCTGAAACTTTTCAGTCACTCACCCCCAGTCACAGATAAAAACTATGGATTTAGGCCCAGATCTTTGTACTGGGGTGAATGTATGACATTGTTCTGCATTCTGTCCATCAATTGTTGTTTTTGCATTTGTCACCCCGAGTGGGACGGGTATGCCCAGACGTGGGTCCCGTGCTCTCCATGCCACTGGAGTCAAGCTATCATGGCTGATGAGGGCTGAAAGCCCGAAACCGGTCCTAGGATGCTTGTTTCCAGTCCATTGAGGACCTGGCCTGGCAGTTCGGGCTGGACTGTTCCCATTGGGCGCAGGGTCAAGACTGATTTGCATATGGCTGGGTCCAAACTGGAATGGCATGGTGAGCAAAAAAACGATGGATTTAGGCCCAGATCTTTGTACTGGGGTGAATGTATGACATTGTTCTTCATTCTGTCCATCAATTGTTGTTTTTGCATAAGAATTGACTTAGACACTGTAGGGGTACAGGGCTCATGCACCTGTACCCTCACCACTGGTATAGTGCACCCAGCTAGAGGGGTGACTGATCTATGCCAGGGCAGTGAGTTGTAGGCATGGCACACAGGGATGTGTGCCATGTCGACTCTTAACTTTGTTCTGCACCAAGACACGCAGCCTGCAAAGGCAGTGTGTGAGTGTAAAGGTACAGGGCCTCTAAGGGTGGCACAATAAGTGCTGCAGCCCTTGGAGGCCTTCCCTGGTCACAGTGCCCGGGGTACCTGTGGTACCATTTACCAGGGACTGACCTGTGGCCAGAGAGTGCCAATTGGGTTTGGTCTTCAATGCAGGTTCACGGAAAGAACATAGGCCCCCTGGGCACCTGATTGGCAGGAGCCCAGGGCACACTCAGTCAAAGCACATCAGCAGTTCAGCAAAAAGTGGGGGCAACCATGCAGAAAGAGGGCACTTTCTCACACCAGTTAACCTCTACCTTGACGACTGTTGAAGGCAGGCTCGCTATTTTCATTTGTGGACCACCTCCAGACAGCGACAAATATCCTATCATTGCGTTTATAGGAGCTGTTCTGGGTAGTGTTCCCATTGCGAATATTTAAAAGTTGAGTGTCTAAGTGAATGCTTTTGCTGCTTTTGTGCAGTCTGCCAAGTTTTGATGTGAGAGTTGATGAGGGGAGAAGGAAAAACCAAACTTCAATTTGAGATGGAGATTATTCTCCTATACAGGCAAATACCTCTGAAGCTTCAAAGTCTTGTTTCATCAAGGTAAACTTTTAAAGCTGTAAATTACTATAACGTTCAGTACAGCATGCTAAACCAGTTCTAAAGTATACTGGTGCTAGCAAGATGAGTTAAAATTACCATTTTATAACATTTTGTGTGATGTCCTGTAACTTTGTGTCTCGTGCTCATTGTACAGAGCTCAGCTACTATGGAATGTTGGGTGACCGCATTCTAGACGATGACAGTTGGCCTGAGCAGTGGAGATGGCAAGGGTGTTAACACTAAAGCCCTTACCTGGATTATGTTGCTGGACATCTGATGTGTTATCCTTGTACATCTTACACTGGGAAACAAGCTGGATTTATATGGTAACACCTCGATGGCTACTGCTTGCAGAAAGTGGAATAGACGTCGATTGCTGGGAGGATCTGTAGAGTTATATACTGGCCTGCTGTAAGAAAAGGGCTGCAGCAGATTTGTGAAAATAATTGTCTTAGTGAGTGGCAGGACGAGAGAAACGAGCCTAGAACAGCTGCCTGTCAGTGTGTTTGGCACAGCCGCGACTGGTGCAGGTAATGCCCACACCAGACTACATCTATTTCCCATAGAAACACGTCCCAGTGCAAATCGTTCCTGGTTAAGTCGAAATAAGACGAGTGGCTAGTTTGGAACAGGTTCATTGTTTGAAACCAGGTCTGTTGCCTGTAAAAAATAAAACGGGTGTACTGGCCGTCATTTTGGAAGAGGTTCGCTGCTTTATTTTGAAAACTTGGTCTATTTTGTCTTATGGAAAACGAATGCCTTACACACTGAGGGGCCATTTTAAAGGTTTGGGTTAACCTTCATTACTGCAGAAGGAAACTACGTAATTCTGGTGCAGCTTTAGCTGATGAAAGTTAATTGAAGTATCCTAGTTGGACGTTATTCTACACAGTGACAGGCACACCTATAGATGACTGCACAACGGTAATAGGCACACCCACAACAGTTGGCGTTATTGGGAGAGCTTGTTGAGCAATCCACCCCCAGCTCCCATTTTGTGTTAGCAAGTGAGTGAAACCAGACCTCCCCACCCCATGTAGCAACAGGGATATTCTACATCTGAGAGAGTGAACAGAGGGTGCTCTTAGACAGCAGTATTTTGCTGTGAGCTGTTTAAGCTGTGTGTTGGAGGGCTTGTGCACTCGTTTTTTGGCTAGGAGAGTGAGTAAAATTTTATACAAACAGTATTGTTAGAGGACAAAGTTTGTTAGGCCCTTATCTGCAGAAGTCTAAAGTGTGGATTGAGCCTGTCTGTCTACTAAGAGATTCTGAATAGAGGAGAAGCTTTCAACTCCCTAGCCAGCAAACCTTGACTGAGATCGCAGGGACCTTATATAGTCTGCTATTGAATGGTACATGTGTGCACTGATTGGTGGTTGCATCTGGTGTTTCTATTGGGTTAGGGTTAGGGTTAGTGTTCTCATTGGTTAGTTATTTGATGGTTCTGATTAGTTCCTGGGCCAGTGATTCTATTGATGTAGGGCTTAGGGTTAGTGATCTGATTGGTGGATAGGTTTAGGGTTTCGAATTGCTTGCTGGAGCTGGGCTTTCTGTTTGATATAGGGCTTAGAGTTTCGTGTGTGATTTGTTGCAGAGTCTAGGGTTGGGACTAGGCCTAGGTTTTCTATTGAAGATTGGGTTTAAGGCTTCCTGTATGATTGGCTGCTGGTAACTGAGTTGGGACAAGGGTTGGGGTTAGGCTTTCTATTGGACGTAGGGTTTAGGGTTTTGTGCCTGATTGAGTGCTTGTCTATGGCTATGATTGGTTGTAAGAACTTGGTCTCCTATTGGTCCTAAGGTTTAGGGTTAGTGTTGTGATTGAATAGGGTTAGGGCTAGGGTTCCCATTGGCTGAAGGTGTCACCTGACTACTAGGGCTATAAAAGGCCAAGGCGTTGGGCATCTCAGTCCGGGCGTCGAGGCTAAAGCCGGAGAGGACAAGGGTGAGTGCCTGTCTGCACCTCTTTTCACTACTCAAAAACAAAACCCATCACGCACACCAGCACAACAAAATCTCTCAAGCCACCTTTCAAACTACACAAATGAACAAACTCAAATGCCAAGCTTTCTCTCTTCCACCACACCTAACACACATACAGCAACACAGCAACTCTCTTCCAACCACCTCTCATCCATCGGACAATTTAGAAACTTACTAGATGACCCACATGCTGCACCACCACCCCTCATACACCTTCCGCCTTAAACACACGCAAACAATGTAAGCAGTGTGACACACCTCACAACTTCGCTTCTCCATGTCTACTGCACAACAAGGTTACACCACAAAAACAAAACTGTGCATCCACCTATCGACCGTGGAACAAACTCAATT
Source organism: Calotriton arnoldi (assembly GCA_963921515.1). Classification (NCBI taxonomy): domain Eukaryota; kingdom Metazoa; phylum Chordata; class Amphibia; order Caudata; family Salamandridae; genus Calotriton; species Calotriton arnoldi. Next base: position 5,350,133 of record CAWUFW010000011.1, read on the forward strand.
TGGAACACTTTGAAACACAACTAACATCCAGTACAGATCTGGAAACAATAAATTCTGTTAAAAAACTGAGTGGCTACAGGAAGCTTTTGATACCACACAACAGAACAAAAGAACACAAGCACCTTGGAGAAATACAGAGATAAAAGACCTAAAACAAATTAGAAAGCTGCAAGTGCCTGGCTCAAAACAAAAGCCAATCAAGACAAACTTCGCCTACAGAAAATTAACAAATTATACAAGGTGGCTATCAAAAAAGCAAAAAAAGGTACTTTTCACACAGAATTCAAAATGCTAAATGTGCAAATAAAGAGTTCTATAAAATACTCAATGAATTTCGTAAACCAAATTGCCTAGAAGGAGCTCATCCCGTTACTCAAGATTTCAGACATACTGGCAAATCATTACACTGAGAAAGCAAACACGTTGGACTCCTACTCAAACAAAGTCAAAGCACCAGCGCTGACCCTTTTCCAAAACAACAATCCAAGAATACTCTAACCCAGCCTCTCCGTTTCTTCCAACACATTTCACACGGTGAATTTATGGACCTGGTCAAAGCAAGCAGGCCTGCCGGCAGCCCTTCTGACCCAAGTCCACTGCAAACTTTCAAGACAACTCTTCTAACAAGTTCTGCTGCCACTCCAGTAAGAAGAATCATCAACGATTCCTTAACTACCAGGATACTTCCAGAAGAACTCAAAAACTCATAAATACGCCCACTACTGAAGAAAACAAACTTGGACCCGCTGAACCCTGACAACTACAGACCCATTACAAATGGACCTTTCCTGGGCAAACTTATAGAAAGTGCAGCGTTCACCCTGATGTCACAATTCATTGAAGACAATGCCATACTTTCAAACTTCCAAACGGGATTCTGTCCAGGAAGAGGCACAGAATCTGCCCTCCTTGCAATCTGGGATGACCTGAAGAACACAGTTGACCACAGCGGGGTTGCTGCACTACTTCTCTTGAACTTGTGCTGCCTTTGACACGGTTGACCATAACACTCTGAAACAAAGACTGTACGAAGCCGGCATAGAGGGGACTGCTCTAGACTGGATCGCATCCTACCTTCGCAACAGAACTAATGTCATCCATACCCCACCTTTCTCGTCCAAACTGTACTCCACAAAAGCTGGGGTCCCTCAAGGTTCAATCATCTTGCCCATGCTTTTCAACATCTACATGGTCATTACGGGTACTGATCAATTTCAACTCACGTGGTATAACTATGCAGATGACACGCAAATACTCCTTCGACTGGAATGCCCCAAACACATTGGAAACTCGCCAATTTTCAGTTGTCTGAGCAGTGGATCAATGGTTGACGTGGAGCCATCTCAAATGGAATGCTTCCAAAACGGAAATACTCACGTGTGGTGATTGGAAACATTATGACCCGCTCGCCGCCTGGCCCGAGGAACTGGGATCACCGCCTAAAGTATCCGAGGAAGTAAGAAACCTCGAAATGACCATGGACTCCAAGCTATCGATTAATGTCTAAGTGGACAAACTAGCAAGATCAAGCGTTGTTACTATTAAAAACTCTGCGACAAATCTTCCCCCGTTTGGGATTTCCACACATGGTCCAAGCTACCTTCTCCCTTGTTCTGTCCAAACTCAATTACGCCAATAGCTTCTCCCACGGATCACATTTAACGGCCATGAAGAGACTACAACGGATTCAGAACTCTGCTGCCAGACTACTCCTACATATCAAACCGTGAGACCACATCCCCCCTGCCTTGAAAGCCCTGCACTGGTTACCGGTTGCCAGAAGATCCACGTTTAAGCTGATTTGTATCACCCACACAGCGATACATTGAACGGGACCGCTCTTCATCAGGAATAAAATCACCAAACACATTCAACAAAGGAACCTCCGCTCTAGAGTGGCACCTCGCCTCAAAATCCCAAGATACAAGAAAAAACAGTGGGTGGCACATCCTTCTCTGTTCAAGCAGCCAAACTATGGAACTCTTTACCCCCAACATAAGATCCACGGACAACCACCTTCTCTTCAGAAAACTACTCCTCAAGAATTGGCTCTTCCCCACATAGGCACCATACGCAAACAGAAATATACAGCATATTACTCTGTATATAAGCATTTGTTTGTACTATAGATATGTACCTCTGTATGTGTAATAGCTTTGTTTTAAAACAAATTAATAAAATTAATTTTTAAGTACAACACTTGAAAGCCGGATTGTACTTAATGCATCTTTAACCCTTTTGCTGCGAAGCCTCATCACCCCCCACCCCCCCCACCCCAATCCCCCCGTGCTAAGCCTTTTTTAGGTCTCGCGCCTAGCGTTGCAGTGCGTAGCACTGCTCGCGCAGCGTGAGACCTCTAGAAAGGGCTTCTGAAAGCTAACCACACGCTCGTGCGTGTGGTTTTGCTTTCCGCGGCTGCCATTGGCTTTCGCGTGCTTTTAAAAAAAAAATCCAGCACTCAATTGGGCAAAGGCGGGCGCATGTCCCGCCTTTGCTCCGCCCATTCCCGTCGCTGGCCAGCACGCGCAGTAGCGCGCGTTCGTGTCGCTGCCGCGCTCCCTCCCCCCGCTCCTCTGTGGTGCGCGCGCACCACTAGTTTAGATTCCCGCGTTCGGCTAAATGTGATGGAAGGATATGGCAGCTCTGCTGCAGGTCTTGTAAGAACAGTAGGTGCCACTGTCGCTGGTGCTGTGGCAGGTCTTGTAAGTACAGCAGGTGCCAGTATCGCGAGCTCTGTGGCAGGTCTTGTAAGTAGAGCAGGCGCCACTGTCGCAAGCTCTGTAGCAGGTCTTTGGGTCGCTCAGCAGACTCTGGCTTGTGTGCAGTAAAGAACAGCTTGTGCGATGTCACTCGTTCTACTGTGCACGGCACGCTCTGACAGCCAGACTCAATCCACCCTCCACCTGCCTGCTCGCGGCCCCAGCCCAGGGACCCGGAAGATGGATACCTGCAGACCAAGTAAATAAATCCCTGGGCAGGCCTGGGGCCGGCGGCAGGGAATCCTTCACCTGCACGCAGCTAAAGTCCTAGCGTCGCCTCGAGCGGTGCCATTTATCTGCTGCTCTCGGAGTATCAGCGGAGCGGAGAGAATCAATTACCTCTGTGTCTTCCCGCATGAGCTCCGTAAATATGTCGGCGCTGCCAGAGCGCTAGAGCCGACTCCAGCCGCTGACAAGGGCACTGGACGCGTATTCACAACTATATTATTTTCTGTTTTTTTTCTCTCTTTATGTCCACTTCTAGTATTCCCTGCCGTCGAGGAGTGATGACATCTATTTTTATTTTGTGTGTAAACCTCTTGGTTTTAAACCCACAGTACAGGTGTCCTGCATCATTCATTCTGTCTGTATCCCCTTACACACACTTTGTCATCTACCTGCCCAACATGTGTACGTAAAGAAAGAATACTACATCCAGCTCCCCCTTGTGGCTGAGAAATATAGAATGAAATACTGCCGGTGTATCACGTATCCTAGCGATGGCAAGGCTGTTGGTGTTTTTCTCTCTGTATTTCCAAATTCCAGAGCGTGTGGTGGGGGGCCCAGATCATTTTTAATAAAGGAAGAAAAGCTGTATGCGGGAAGTAAAGTTTTGTCCAAAATCTGCTCTCTAGAACGCCTCTGCCTGCGTAACATGCGAAAAAATAAGGTCTGATTCACAAAGGTGTTTTTGGCTCTTAAAATAAGTTTTCGGCCACAGTAAAACACTTGCTGTTGAACCAGCCCGTAGCTCTTTCCCTGACCTTGCCGGTTCACCTCCAGAAAAAATATCTCGTTTTTTTATGGCACAGCTTTGTAGTGTCTAAGCACTCTATATATCATGTGATGTTACTAAATCTAAAGATAGTCATTTATCGGCGTCATAAGAATGGAAGACTAAGTTGTCCATGCTGGATTGAAAGTCACCACCTGCAGGCAAAATACAGCTTTCGGGAGCGAACGGATACCTCACTGAGCCTCTTCCGAGACCCTGACCCTTCAGTGTTTTTTTATTGCATAGGTCGGGATTAATACAACCATTTAAAGTATGTTGGAAAATACAATTTACTCTTTCCAAGAATGAAGTGTGAATACAGGGAGATTTCCAGTCTCCACTCGTCACCGAGTCATGACGTTGAAGGTTGTATAAGGTAAGGGGTTGTTTCCTTCCGTTACATCACACATGAGACTGCGAAACAGGCGAAATCCCGTCTTTTTTCATTCCCGCGCGTGAACTGAAATTGAGCCGTGAAACATATTGTGTGCTCTTCGGGTGGGTTCCCGGTGTTTCGTGCATTTAATGCATTTTGTGTGGTTGTCCCTGGTGAGCAAAACGTGGTCCAGAGAGAACCACAAGTCAACTACACAGTTCGCACTTGCTCCGGGGTTATTGCTGCCCTTTCCCTTGTTTTACGTTCACGGAAAGTAGTTTTTTTTGTTTTTTAATATAGCGCGAACTCGACCCGAAGGTATGCGAGTTCTTTACATGAGCACCAGTTGTGTTATAGACGGAGACATTTATTTTTTGTTAGGCACGGGGAGATTAAGTGATTTGCCTAGAATCACAGATGGTTGAGCGTCCCTGCCAATCTTGAACCTCGTTCCCCACGTTCGAAGTCCCAGCTCTAACTGTTAGACCACATCCTCTCCCCAAGTGGAAGCAGATCAGCAGAATGTCACAGATTCAGCAGTGATCGTGTCCACTAACCATTAATTGGAAAACATTTTCACCAAGCCCTGGTGAGGATTTTGGGGCTGCGGTGGAACGGTCGCTGCAGTGCTTATAACAAGGCAGGGTCGCCAGCTGGAATAGTTATGGTCACAACATGCATAGCAACCATTTACCGACTACACACAGAAGGGAGTCAGTTGTATCAAAGCACCTGATGTAATGCACTGATGGTCTACACTTTATGCACTAATACACCCTAATGTACTCTAATGTATCAATGTGTTATGTAATGTAATGTAACTGCACTTATATAGCACTTACTACCCCGGACGAGGCATCGAAGCGCTTTATCGGCAAGTAGCACGCTACTCCGGAACGCAAAAAGGATTAGTGGTAAATTAGTATAGTGAAATATGAAATTAATTGGAGCGGTGGATATGTTAGTCTGTTTGGATTGAGAAGGATAGTGGAGAGATAGAAGAGGGAAAAGTTTGCCTTTATATAGCGCTAGCTACCCCTGATAAGGTGTTCAAGCTCTTTTGGCGGGGAAACGGCCACTACAACGCGGCCGTTTCCACGCAACCTTAACCACACATGCATTACAACGCATGCGTGGTTACCACGAAAGCCTTTACCACGCATACCTTTACTACGAGATACGTAGTAAAGGCATGTGTGGTAAAGGCTAAAATTAGAAAAAGGGGGCTTGGGGGGGTCTCCCCCCCCCCCCAAAAAAAGCGTGGGAAAAAAAGGGGGCTTGGGGGGGGTCTCCCCCCCCAAAAAACCGAAGCTGTCTCCCCCTGCTCCTCTGTGGTGCGCGCGCACCACTAGTTTCGATTCCCGCGTTCGGCTAAATGTGATGGAAGGATATGGCAGTCACGTTTCGGTGGTAGCACAGTTTAGTTTATTTTTTTTCACTTTTGTGACCTATGCTTGTATTAAAAGAACATAAATTAACCATTGCGCAAGCCTGCCAAGCCAAGGTCACACCGAGTGCCTTTGCCGATGCTTATTTGGCCATGCACTTCAATCTGTAAAAGACAGTAGTTGCACAAGCAAAGAAACCCGCTTATTGAAAACACTCTCTTTGGCTTGTGTGGGTGCTAACTTTTCACGCGTACAATGGTGTTACAGAAATGGCTGCCCAAACATCTTCTGAAATACCAAATTGCAGCTGGAGTCAAAAGTTGGCGGGAACTGCCTGTGGCGCTTCGTGGCAGGGTCTATAACCCGGCCCATCTGCATAATACGTATTGATGGCTATACATAGGCACACGACAACCTCGATCACCTCAAACCCCTATAAAAAGCAGTAATATTCGTCAATGAACAGTATACGCCCTCGTGGTTTACGTCAGATGGACGACACTGGATTTGAAAGCGACCAGCAGGAATGCTGCCTCACAAGATTCCTGCAGGCAGGCGCTGAGGGCGAATGAGGATGCACTCAGGGAGACGCACAGGGTGACAACTGTTTGTTGTGCCTAACTGCACTAAAACATTATGGCTTGTGACCACTTCAGAGCGTGAATTACAAAATGAACTCTTGATTTTTATTATGTGCAAAAGCTACCACATGTGAAACCAGCAAGTTAACACAAACCCTTATATACCAGACACTCAAGTGCAGCTTCCATGCAGGCAGTGGCGGTTTCTGCAGAAGGGCACTGGGGCTGCGCCCCCTGGCCATTTTGTGTACTACCTTTCTTTTTTTTGTAAACCAATTCTGTAATCAAAAGTAAATTTAAAAATACTGCCTGACTGCCGGAAGCTCGCTCAATTAGAACCAGGCTTTTCGGGAGGCTCCCTGCGCATGGAAGAATGTGTGCTTGACGCTGCACTGAATCGTCTATAGGGTTTGCCTACGCACAGCCCTTGTATTTCACCTCAGAGCAGGTGACGTCATTGCCATTTCTCCTCCTCCTTCAAGTGTCCGAGATGAAAAACAGCCTTGGGCGTTTAACTTTCCATCCCAGGCTGTACGAAGCAGCATAACAGGCAAACCACTTTTCCAGTCTCATCACGGAGTGAGGTGAGATCACGATTCTCACTGACTCCTCCCCACATGTGTCCAGATTGCAAAGTCGGGCCTTAGAGGTTTTGAGACTACTTGCCCAGAGCCTTGTTGTGAAGAATACGTAGGAGAGAGAAATCAATAAACGTTAAGGTTTGTCACTATTTATTTCTAAAATAGTTATTACGTTTGGTATGCTACTCTGTGAATTCGAGCCAAAGCATGATGCAGCACGTTTTAGGACAGAGGTATTACTTAATTTAAATCATTGAAAACTTTAGTGGCAGAGACGTTCCCACATGTCACTGGATTTGTGATTTTTTTTCTCCCACGAAGTGCATATGATGATGTGGCTGGCTGGCTGCCCAGTGTGCAGTGTACAATTTTCGTTTACACTAGAAGTCGGATGATGCTGTGGTAGCTGTAGGGCCTCAAGCCTTGTATTCATACTCAAAAGTGTGACGCATTTTTGTAGTGACTCCTCTTTATGTATTGAGATGTTTCTGTACTGCGCTGAGATTACAGGCATAGTATGACGTATTTGGAAGTCCCATATCTTCTAAAACTGTTGGCTTTAGTGGCTGCAGCAAAGTTGTTGTAAATACTTAGTTATTTTTTTCTTTGACACACCATGGCACTACATGCCCCAGAGTGCATCAGCTTGTATACTTGTTGGATATACTTTCACAGCATCCACTGTCTGCTTATGTGGCCCTCAATGTGGCCTCTCACTCCGATTGTACTTTCCACGTATTTATGTTTATGCCCACTTACCATGCAGACGATTTTTCACTCAAATTGGCCAATTTAAAGAATTCCTAAACTTGATTTTCTTGTACGTCTTGTGGGTGGGAATAATCCTGCTTCTGAAACCAGGATGTGGTCTTAAATGCATCACACCAATCTGCTTACAGGGGCAGTTGGACTAACAGTTGGCAAAGTGAAAGTCACATGTCTAGAACTGCTCCTTTCTCCTTATGCTACCACAAACAAGGACGCAATACCACATTTTGTTACTAGTTTTTCATCTGAAGTCCTCAGAAAGGGCACAGTACCTTAGGGTGTTACTAGTGGTCTGTAGGAAGTCAGAGGAAAGGGAGCAGTACCTCAAATCATCACTAAGGGTCCCACTGAAGTCAGCACAAAGGGTGAAGTACCTCAGGTCACTTCTAGGTGTCACTCTGTAGTCAGCACAAGGGGGTATTACCCGGATCTGTTAACAGATGCCTTGTTTCCTCAGAATCCTCTTTCCACACCAGGAGCAAGAACACTATATTCTTGCCTCCCATACTGTAAAACTCACAACTTTACAAATGCAAATATACCTATAACAATGTTGCATTATTTAGCAATGCCAATAGCTCAAAATTTAATAATGTGAGACCTATTGCATTGCAAATGCTTGTTGGGGTAGTTTGTGCTTAGGCCCCTGTAACTTTTTGTCCACATAAGATATACATGCCAAATTTGCGCCCTTTTCTTCCACCATCATGGGAATTTTAAAGGTACCCAGGGTTTGTGGATTCTCCTGGAGTGGACCCAGAAATTAGCCAAAATACAGCAAAATCATTTGGGGGGGGGGGGGGGGGAAAATGGGGAAAAAGTGCTGCAGATGAAAGTGTCTAGTTTTTCCCCTGCAAATGGTATCAATAAAGGGTTTGTGGCGCTGAAATAATCATCTTCCCAGCTCTCTGGGACAATCAGACTTGTGTCAGAAAACCATTTTTTCTTTTTTTTACAGTTTTGGCATTTTACTGAGACATAGCCTATTTTTGCTACTTTTTGTGCTTTCAACCGTCTTCCAGTTTTTAAAAAAAAAAACTTTTATTTAAAGATTTTCCCCAACAGAGTCAATCAATACATCTTGAAATCCACAATTATACACTTTTCGCCACAACACAACAGTTTGAATCATACAGTAACCCTGGTGCCTTACATAGTAAAATAGGAGCCATACCACAAGTACAACATTACTGCGAGATAGTGGGTTCTGGGTCAGTTTGCGAACTCACTGACGTCTGATCTAAGAGATACAGCTTGAATGGCTGCCAAATATCAAGTGGGCGAGAGGCAGGGGTTGTAACTGGGCATATCATTCTGAGTTGGTGTTACAATAAGTCATGCTATACAGTCAGCCCTTAACCGTGGGGGAGCGTTTGTTGCCTCAAAAATGGCAACCTCTCTTTTGGCCAACAATAGCACGAGAGCGCAAAAAGGCCGACAGGATTTGGGAATAGCTCCAACATATCCCAGCAGGGCCATGAGGGGAGAAGGAGGGAGGGGTCGGTCCAGCATTAAGGATATCGCCTCAAAAACTTTATCCCAGAACAGGGCAACCCTGCTACAGGACCATGCCATATGTGCGAAGTCTGCCATGGGGGTCTTACAGCGAGGACAAGCATGAGGCCTGGAGGAGTCCATGAGGTGGACCATGCTTGGCGTGACCTATGCCCGCCGAAGAAATTTAAAATGTAACAATTTATGCCTATAATTGAAAGAAATCTTACAAGTTTGATCACAACAGTAGGACCATTGGGTGTCCGATAGGGGCTGGCCCAGGTCGCGCTCCCACGTCTGTCGCAGTTTCAGGTCTCTAGGGGGGAGAAGTGCGATACTGGCTTTATACATTTTGGACATTAAGTGGTCACCACTGACATCCTTAAGAAGAGACAACGGAGGAAAGTCAGGTGGCTCCACAGGATGTCGGAATAGAAGACCTTAAAGCACTCAATAACCGGCGTAAAATGAAATGGTCAAGAAAAGAGGCGTCCGAAAAGCGGGCATCCTCACAACGCGAGAAGATATGATTGTTCGGAAAAAGATCCCCAAAAGTACCAAAGTTGAATTTCGAAAGCGTGCGCTGTACGATGGCCTCTTTGGTGATGGGAATCCAGAGGTTCCCAGCCAGAGGGAGGGATGGGGAGTATAGCAGTGCCGTCCCAGTGATGTGGGTCAACTGTTTCCATGCCCAACTAGTCGTGGAGAGGGTTTGTAAGTCTTGTGGGTCACGTGGAATCCCCACCGGCAATAGCGCTGAAAGGGGAGAGGGGAGGGCGAGGTCTGCCTCCGGTCAGATATACGGAACTCGAGCGTCAGCATGAAACAAGTGGCGCGAAAAACTACACTGCGCAATCAAATAATAAATACGGAAGTTAGGAACCCCGAATCCCCCGCGTTCAAAAGGCAATGTTAGTGTCCCAGCTGATCCTAGGCCGACCGCCCTGTAAGGAAGTGGGTTTCTGTTGCAGTAACCCCCCCACTTTTTGCCAGACCACTGATGCACTTTGACTTGATGTGCCCTGGGTCCCTGCCAATCGGGTTCCCAGGGCCTGTGTTCTTTCCCCAAAACTAACCCAATTGGCATCTCTAGCCACAGGTCAGCCCCTGGTAAATGGTACCACAGGTACCCAGGGCACTGTGGCCAGTGAAGACCTCTAAGGGCTGCAGCACTTATTGTGCCACCCTTAGAGGCCCTGTACCTTTTCACACACACACACTGCCTTTGCAGGCTGCGTGTTTTGGTGCAGCACAAAGTGAAGAGTCGACATGGCACACATCCCTGTGGGCCATGCCTACAACCCACTGCCCTGGCATAGATCAGTCACCCCTCTAGCTGGGTGCCCTATGCCAGTGGTGAGGGTACAGGTGCATGAGCCCTGTACCCCTACAGTGTCTAAGTCCATTCTTAGACATTGTAAGTGCAGTGCTGCCATTAAGAGTATATGGTGCTGGGAGCTTGTCATTACGAACTCCACAGCACCATAATGGCTACCCTGAAAACTGAGAAGTTTGGTATCAAACTTCTCAGCACATTAAACCCACACTGATGCCAGTGTGGGATTTAATGAAAATGCACACAGAGGGCATCTTTGAGATGCCCCCTGAAAAACGACCAGCCTCTGGTGGGTTCCCTGACTGGTACACACCAGCCTGCCACCACGAGACCTGTTTCTGGACCCCTAGGGTGGGAGCCTACGCTCCCTGAGCCCAGAAACAAAGCCTTTCCTGGGCGGAGGTGTTCACGCCTCCCCCAGGCCAGGAAGAGCCATCTGTGGCAGGGGAGCTTCAAAGGCCTGGCAGCCTTTGTAATGCGACCCCCAGCCTCTCCTGCTATCAGGAGCAGGCCCCCTTCCTGTCTCCCCTCCCTTTCGGCGGGAAGACAGGTGGAAAAAACTAGCCAGCCCAGGAGGTGTGTCCACCTCTGCCAACTCCACCCCTCAGGTGGGGGAGGCGAGATGAAGCCCACTCTCCAGTGCTCGCCCCAATCAGGACTAGGGATTGTGCTCACTCCCCCACGTGGGGTGAGCACACCAAGGGTGTAGTCACCCTAAGGTCTGTAGCCCATTGGCTACTGACCTCAAGACCCCTAAAACGCCCCCTAAATACAGTATTTAGGGGGCAGCCCTGAACCGAGAACTCAAATCCAGAAACGACCAGAAGAAAAGAAGGACCAAACTGCCGTGCAGCCTGCTAACGAGGAAGACACCAACTGACTTGGCCCCAGCCCTACCGGCCTGTCTGCCCTCGAACCTGCTTCCTGCGAAAACCCGGTGTGTCCTGCAGCCAGCAACCTCAAGAACCCCGGAGGACCTGCCTGCCTTCACTTCTGAAGCCTGCTTCTCCCGTGAACACTGGATTTGTTCAAACACAGCAACCTCTGGCAGCAGCTGGAAACCGCAAATCCAGCCCACTCTGCACCCGCCGACCCCGGCCCGAGCTCGAGTGAGAAAACACCAAGAGGAGATCCCCCCCGGCAATCCTGACCCGAGATCCGGCGACTCCTGACTTGCCTCAAGCCTCCAGACGACGCCTGCCCCTAAATCCAGAGGGCCCCCCCTACCTTACCAGAGCGGGTAAGAAAATCCGACCCTAAAAGGCACCCCTGCACCCGGCGCCCCACGGCCCTGTGTGCCCCAACCAATGGTGCCTAACCAACCCTTACCTATCCAACTTACCTCTCAAAGTGGTGGTCGCATCCAGGAGGTCCTCGTCCAAGAGCCTGCAGTGTTTCCAAACCGGAGGTTCCCCATAGACTACAACAGGGCTTCCGACGCCAAAACAGCACCCTGCACCCAGCCGCCAGAGTGCCGCTGAGGGTGCCCTTTTGATACCTACTTGTTTCCCCATTTGCCCTGAGTCTACAACCAGGAGCTTGGCTCCCACAACCTAGTGGCCTGCTCGCCAGCCGCCACTAACCAAAGGCCCCCTATCGGATAACATTGGGCCTCAACACTCTGCACCCGGCCGCCCTAGTGCCGCTGAGGGTGTAACAAGAGTGCGTCACTGACCCTGGGGGACCCCTGAGTCTAACCCCAGAACCTTAACTCCCACAGTCGAAAACTTACCTTCAAACCGATAACTTGTTTTCCTCCATAGGATAACATTGACTCCTTTTTCCTGAAAAAACGACTAAGTGTGGAGTTTTGGAAACTAAAAATATTGCTTAAAAATTGTATGAATAACCAAAACGACTTTACTCACCTGTTTGCAGGAAATGTCCCAGTGCTGGATCTAGGATCCAGCACTGAGGTTAGAAAAGTAACGCGAAAGTAACTTACCTGCACTTTACAGGAAAAGTCAATGCATTTCAATGTACTGTTCAAAAAAGTTTCTAGGTGTCGAATTGTGAAAACTGAAAATATTCTTTAAAAATCGTACAAACTACAAAAACGTAATTACTTACCTGTTTTAAGTAGATGTCCCAGTGCTGAATCTAGGAGTCCAGCACTGGATTACAAAAATAACGCAAAGTAACTTACCTGCAATTTACAGGAAAAGCCTATTTATTTCAATGTACTGGTCCAAAAAGTTTCTAAGTGTGGACTTTTGAAATCTGAAAATATTCTCTAAAAATCGTACAAACTACAAAAACGTAATTACTTACCTGTTTTAAGTAAATGTCCCACTGCTGAATCTAGGAGTCCAGCACTGGATTACAAAAGTAACGCAAAAGTAATTTTACCTGCATTTACCTTAAAAGCCATTAATTTCAATGTACTGCACTTACTAAGTATTGCAACCTACTGCATCCCCTGTAAATCAAATCAAGTACAATCTTCATTGCTTTTTAAAACTGTGTACAACAAGTAACTTATTACTGAAAAGAATTGAATGCTTACCTGTATCAGGCTTGCTTGGTTCTAAAATAAAATAACAGTATATTTTTTATACAAAAACAATTGGCCTAGAGTTCAGTTCTTGAGTGTGTGAATTCATTTGCTGAGTGTGTACATCAAATGCTTAACACTGTCCTCTGATACTGCCTTACTGCTCGACCAAGCTACCACTATTAGAGAGTAAGGTTCTATCTAACTTTAACCTCTGCCTACCTTTGGGGACTCTTGGACTCTATACACACTGTACCTCACTTTGGTGCAGTGTATGTAGAGCCAGTTTCTTACACGCCCCCCCACACCAGGCGCAGCAGATGAGAGCGAAGAGTCGCAAAGAAGCTCCCGTATAACGTAATAGGAATGTTCTGAAACAAGTATAAGAATTGTGGGAGCACAACCATTTTGATGAGAGCCATTCTGCCCGCCATGGATAAGGGAAGCTTCAACCAACGGTCAATACTGTCAGTTTCGCCAAGGCCGGCCCATAATTGAGTTGGATAATCTGGGATTGATCTCTATGAATGTGAACGCCCAGATACTTGACAGTTGTCACACCATTTAAGGGGGAACTCAGAAGTACGATTGCAACGGGCATCAGTCAAAGGAAATACCTCAGACTTCCCCAAGTTAATTTGCAATCCCGACAGGGCGCCAAAGCGAGTGAATTCCCGAAGGATCGGGTCTAAATTATCATCCGGTTGTCGAACATAAAGAATGACGTCATCCACGTAAAGGGTGAGTAATAGGGGGCCCGTGTTAAATTGAATACCCCTGTGGTGATGCCTCTCTAAAAGGTGCCGAACAAGGGGGTCCATTGCCAGTATGAAAAGGAGAGAGAGGGGGCAACCCTACTGGGTTCCTCTGGAGAGTTTAAAGGGGGAGAATGCGAGCCGTTTAACCGAATTCTAGCCGTTGGACCCGTGTACAATAATGAAATCACGGAAATAAACCGGGGAGGAATGCCGAGCCGCACCAGCGAAGCTCTAAGAAAGGGCCACTCCAGGGAGTCAAAAGCTTTCTCGGCGTCCAATAGGACCGCCGCCGCCGGAATAGAAGGGTTGACACGGTGGAGGGTGGCGAATAACGTGCGTAAGTTCAGCGCTGTAGACCGGCGACGAATAAAACCTGCCTGTGCAGGCGATATCATTGTATCGACAATCAGGGAAAGCCTGTTGGCGAGCATTTTTGCTAGAATTTTTTTATCAAAATTCAGCAGCGAGAGGGGCCTGTAAGATTCACACTTCTGCGGGTCTTTACCGGCTTTAGGAAGAAGAGTGACAACCGCCTCCCGCAACGTGGGGGGCAGCTCACCACGCTCAATGGCCTCTTGAAACAAATCAATGAGATGCGGGGCGAGAGTCTTTTTGAAGATTTTATAGAAACAGCCAGGGAACCCATCGAGACCGGGTGCTTTTAAGCCGTCCATGTCTTCGATGGCTTGGAGCACTTCATCAACTGTGAAAGGCTCTGCGAGAGTCTGTGTGGTCGGTCCAGCCATACCATGGCTATCTCGTCAAGATAAACGTTACTGGCGGCCGGGTCAGGGTCGACTCTGGTTTTATAGAGTTCTTGATAGTAAGAAAACACCCTCTCCACAATACCAATACAGTCTTTGATCAGTTCGCCCTGAGTATCGGCCAGGGCGGTGATATACGAGGGCCTGTGGTTGGGGTGAATCAACCTTGCTAGTGTACGCCCCGGGTGCTCACCCTCCCCATACCGCCGGGCTATGGCATACTTCCCTAGGAAGTGGACTTCCCTCTGAGCCGCTTCCTGAAATTCAGTCAACAGCGCTGCCCTGCGTCTAATATCAGATACGGAGCGGGGAGCCAACTGGGACTCAATCCATGCCAGCGTGCGGCGGAGGTCCTTTAAAATACCAGCACTCTTAGAAATGCATATCCACCTGATGTAAGCTTTAAAGGCCTCCCAGAGCGTGGCCTTAGAGTCCACGGATTCAAATTTAACTCAAAATACTCTTGGACAGCAGCATGCAACTCTTCTGCGAAAACGGAATCTCGCAGGGCCATCTCGGGGAATCGCCACTGCCCCATCCTGTCCCCCGCCCCCGGGATCTGCAGCCCGAGGACCACTGGGGAGTTGTCCGAGAGCTTGCACGGAAGGTGAGAGACCGAGCGTGACCAGGTGGCCACGCCGGGAGTAAGTAACCAGTAGTCCAAGCAGGTCCAAGTGTTATGTGGGGCAGAATAATGCGTGTAAGCCGGCGCCACCGAATGCAAGTGACGCCACGCGTCAGTGAGGCGAAAAGTATCAATCAGAGTGAAAAGAGTCCTTCTGGCCCTGGGTTTGGAATCGGGAGAGTCGGCAGTACCGTCCAATTTAAGATTTAACAGAATATTTAGGTCACAACCTAGAAGTATGTGATCCGCCCCAATCGTGTGGATGCGTGAATGGAGAACCTCCTTCCAGTTAGTGGTAGAAATGGGTGTGAAAGCAATAATGGATTCCGGAAAGCTATACATTACTGAAACGTCTACAAAATTCTGAATTCAGCAAGGGGTCATTACTGTAGATCCTTCAAGGTTTTTTTTTATAGAAACAAACAGTTGAAGATAAGAAACTGAAAATGAGTTGAAAAAAACAAACATTTGTGCCAACATTTTCACCTGTAACTTCTAAGTATGACAGATGTTGGAAAGCAATATACCGTTACATCCGCTGGACCCTTCTGGTTGTGGGTATATATAGGAATTGTAGGTTCACCAAGAACCTGAGGAACCCAGAGCCAATAACTGAGCAGCATCTTGCAGTGGTTTTTCATTATGTACTGGGTATATAGCAATTAATTTGTTAAAATATAAAGAGTGAAAAATGGGTTTTAAAGACACCTATGTATTTCCGAAATGGGAACAAAATATAGTTTAGAAACAGTAGCTATTTGCACATCTCTGAAATTGTGGTTACCCATACTAGCCTGTGAATTGTAGGACCTTTTTCAAAGTTACTTCTTTTTACACATAGTCTTACATTAGGAAGGCAGAAATGCATAGAAAGTCAATAGGTAATAATAGTTGCTCTACAATTCTAAGTTCCCCTAAGACTCCTGATAAAAATGGTACCTCACTTGTGTGGGTAGGCCTAGTGCCCGCGACAGGAAACGGCCCAAAACGCAATGTAGACATACCACATTTTTACAGTGAACACTGACCCTTTTTTGGCAAAGTGCCTAGCTGTAGATTTTGAACCCTAGCTCTGCCGGCACCTAGGGAAACCTAGCAAACCTATACATTTTTGAAAACTAGATACCCAGGGGAATCCAGCTGGGGGAGACTTTTGTTGCTCTCACCAGGTCATGTTACCCAGAATCCCCTGCAAACCTCAAACTTGTAATAAAAAGAAAAAACACATTTTCCTCACATTCCTGTGATGGAAAGTTCTATAATCTGCGTGGATCCACACAATTCCACCCACCCCGCGTTCCCCAAAGTCTTCCGATAAAAATGGTACCTCACTTGTGTGGGTAGGCCTAGTGCCCGCGACAGAAAACAACCCAAAACGCAACGTGGACACATCACATTTTTACAGTGAAAACTGACGCTTTTTTGGCAAAATGCCTAGCTGTAGATTTTGAACCCTAGCTCTGCCGGCATCTAAGGAAACTTAACAAACCTATACATTTTTTAAAACTAGATACCCAGGGAAATCCAGGAGGGGGTGACTTTTGTTTCTCTCTCCAGGTTCTGTTACCCAAAATCCCCTGTAAATCTCAAACTTTGTCCCAAAAAACACATTTCCTCCCATTTCTGTGATGGAAAGTTCTGGAATCTGCGTGGATCCACAAAATTCCACCCACCCCGAATTCCCCAAAGTCTTCCGATAAAAATGGTACCTCACTCGCGTGGGTGGGCCAAGTTCCCGCGACAGGCAAGGGCCCAAAACGTATTGAGGAGACATCCAAATTACCTATCAGAAAAATACCTGATTTTGCAGGGGGGGGAGGGGGCACCTGGGTTTTTGGCCCCTGGCTCGGCGGCCATCTTGGGGAAACCTACCAAACCTACACATTTCTAAAAGCTAGACACCCGGGGGGCAGTCCAGGTAGGTATGGCTTGCGTGGACCCCCAAACGTTTTCCTACCCAGAATCACCTGTAAACCTCAAATTTAGCTGAAAACAAAATCACATTTCCACATATTTTTGCATGGGAACACCGTGCCTGCACAAATGTCCTACCACACAGCGTTACCCCTCAGTCGCCCGAGTAAAATGATACCTGACACTCACACACACTGCCTTTGCAGGCTGCGTGTCTTGGTGCAGAACAAAGTGAAGAGTCGACATAGCACACATCCCTGTGTGCCATGCCCACAAACCACTGCCCTGGCATATATCAGTCACCCCTCTAGCTGGGTGCCCTATGCCAGTGGTGAGGGTACAGGTGCATGAGCCCTGTACCCCTACAGTGCCCAAGTCCATTCCTGGGCACTGTAAGTGCAGTGCTGCCATTAAGAGTATATGGTGCTGGGAGTTTGTCATTACGAACTCCACAGCACCATGATGGCTACACTGAAGACTGGGAAGTTTGGTATCAAACTTCTCAGCACGTTAAACCCACACTGATGCCAGTGTGGGATTTAATGTAAAATGCACAACAGAGGGCATCTTAGAGATGTCCCCTGAAACTCGACCAACTTCTAGTGACCTGACTGAGTGGCTGCTTATGCTGCCACCAACAGACCTGTTTCTGGACCCCTGCTGCTCTCGGGGGCCTGAAACAATGCACATCCTGGGACGAGGTGCCAAGCCTCCTCCCCCAGGATGGACAGGGTTCATGAAGGAGAAGCTTCAAAGGTATGCCGCCTTTGTAAGCCTCTCCAGACCCATTGCTGCTTTCAGCAACTGGTCCCCACTGGTTCTACCCCCCACTTTGGGCAGGAGAACCGGCGGGAAAAACCAAGTGAGGAAGGGAGGTGTGCCCACCTCTGCCAACTCCACCCCTCAGGTGTGGGAGGCGAGGTGAAGCACAACCTCGAGTCCCTGCCATCTTGAGGATGGGGGGACCCAGCCAACCAGGGACAGGCTCCTTCCCCCCTCCCACTGGAGTGTGGCAGAATAGGGGGTGTACCCACCCCAGGGAAGGGACCCATTGGTCCCTGCCCTTTACCTACCTGTAACGCCCCTAAATCTAGTATTTAGGGTGGCACTCTGAACCTTACTTCCTCAGATCCAGCAACAACAAGAAAAGAAGAAAAGGACGAAGAGCCGTGCAGAGCTAACAAGAGGACGACACCCACTGACTTGGCCCCAGCCCTACAGGCCTGTCTCCCCTCGAACCTGCTCCTGCGAAATCCCGGTGTGTCCTGCAGCCAGCAACCTCCCAAACCCCGGAGGACCTGCCTGCCTTCACTTCCAAAGACTGGTTCTCCCGTGAACACCGGATTTGTCCAACAGCCACCTCTGGCTCCGCCCGGAGACCGCGAATTCACCCCACTCTGCACCCGCCGAACCAGGCCCGAGCTCAAGTGGAAAAACACCTCAAGGAGGTCACCTCGGCGATCCTGACCCGAGATCCGTCGACTCCTGACCTGCCTCCAGACGACGCCTGCAGCCTCAATCCAGAGGGTCCCCTCTACCGCGACCAGAGCGGGTAAGACTTTCCGATGTCCCAAGGCACCCCTGCACCCGACGCCCCACGGCCTTGTGTGCCCAAACCAACGGTGCCTAACCAACCCAAGACATCCCAACTTACCCCTCGAAGTGGTGGTCGCACCCAGAAGATCCTCGTCCCCGAGCCCGAAGTGTTTCTTCAACCTGGAGGTTCTCCATTGGAAACAACAGGGCACCCGACCTCAAAACAGCACCCTGCAGCCGGCCGCCCTAGTGCCGCTGAGGGTGCACCTTTGGTGCTAATTTGGTTCCCTATTTGCCCTGACCTAAACCCTAGGAGCTTTGCTCCCACAACCCAGTGGCCTGCTTGCCAGCAGCCACCAACCGGAGTCCCCCTATCCTCCATAGGATAACATTGGGCCTCAACACTCTGCACCCGGCCTCCCTAGTGCCGCTGAGGGTGCAACAACAGTGCATCAGTGACCCTGGGGGAACCCTTGTTCTAACCCCAGAACCTTAACTCCCACAGTCGTTTACTTACCTGTAAACCGATAACCTGTTTTTCCTCCATAGGATAACATTGACAATTTTTCTTCCAAAAAACGACTAAGTGTGGAGTTTTGAAAACTAAAAATGTTCCTTAAAAATCGTACTAATAACCCAAACTTTTTTCTCACTTGTTTGCAGGAAATGTCCCAGTGCTGAATCTAGGCATCCAGCACCGAGTTAGAAAAAGTAACGTAAAAGTAACTTACCTGCAATATACTGACTAAGCCTATTCATTTCAATGTACTGCTCCAAAACGTTTCTAAGTGTGGAGTTTTGAAATGTGAAAATATTCTTTAAAAATCGCACGAATAACAAAAACGCATTTACTCACCTGTTTTCAGGAAATGTCCCAGTGCTGAATCCAGGCATCCAGCACTGAGTTAGAAAAAGTAACGTAAAAGTAACTTACCTGCAATTTACTGAAAAAGCCTATTCATTCCAATGTACTGTATTTGCTAAGTGTTGCATACTACTGCTCCCCTGTAAATCAAACAAAGTATAATTTCCATTGCATTTTCAAACTGTTCGACATTCAGTAACTTATTACTATAAAGTATTTTATGCTTACCTGTGCCAGGCTTGCTTGGTTCTAAAATAAAACAACAATATATTTTTATACAAAAACAATTGGCCTAGAGTTCAGTTCTTGAGTGTGTGATTTCATTTGCTGACCGAGTGTGTACATCAAATGCTTAACACTGTCCTCCGATACTGCCTTACTGCTCGACCAAGCTACCACTATTAGAGAGTAAGGTTCTATCTAACTTTAACCTCTGCCTACCTCTGGAGTCACCTGGACCCTATACACACTATATCTCATTTTGGTGTAGTCTATATAGAGCCAGTTTCTTACATTGGTGGGTCAGCGGTGGGATACAAACTTGCATTTGTTGGACTACTTGGTTACCATCTGATCACACGACAGAACTCTTAAATTGCCTTTAGAATTCTGATTTTTTCAAATTGGCATTTTTACCAAACTACTAAAAGTCTTGTTAGGGCCTTGCTTAAGTCCCTTTAGAATTTTAGAAAATAAAAAGTCACTATAGTCCAGGGTAGCGGGGTTAGAACTTTTATGTTAAAATGTCTCAAGAAAAGAACCCAACTATTAGTGAAGATAATAATGACATACAGGACATGGTTGAGGAGCTTGACCTCACCCCTTACCTTCACTTGTCTTTCAAGGAAGTAAGGTCCTTATGTAAACTTAAAAACATAGCAATGGGCCCACATCCAACCAAACAAAAGCTCCAGGAGCTGTTGGCTGAGTATCCAAAGGTCCACCCTTCTGAACATGGTGATGACCAGTCAGAGGAGGAAGGAGGTGAGGAGGATGGAGATAGGTGCCCACCTCCACCACTTCCCAAGGCAGAAAGGGTCCCTGCACCCTTATTTCCAAGAGTTAACCTCTGGGGACCTAGAGGCCACACAGGTGGCTCAGGTTCTGGTGAGGACAGCCTCAATGAGGAGGACAGCCTTTTAGCAAGGCTGGCCAAAAGACTGGATCTAGAGTCCAGACTCCTGGCTCTAGAGAAAGAAAGAAAGGAGATGGGTTTAGCACCCATCAATGGTGGCAGCAATCTTAATAAGGATAAAGAGCAATCTTATGATCCTAAAATCCTCAAAGGGATTGTCCCTAAATTTGAGGAGGGTGATGACATCACTAAATGGTTCACAGCCTTTGAGAGGGCTTGTGACATGAGGAAAGTGAAGAAACCTCTCTGGGGGGCACTCCTGTGGGAACTGTTCTCTGGTAACTGCAGAGACAGGCTTCTGACCCTTTCTGGCCAGATGCTGGGTCCTATGACCTCATGAAGAGAACTCTGATTGAGGTATTTGGACTCACCACTGTGGAGTACAGAATTAGATTCTGGGGGGGGCTCACAAAACCCAAAACCAGTCCTGGATTGATTTTGTAGACTACTCAGTAAAGACACTGGATGGTTGGTTAACTGGACACAATGTGCATGACTTTACTGGACTTTACAATTTGTTTATGAAGGAACATATTTTAAGTAATTGCACGAATTAAAAGTTACATCAGCATTTGGTAGACCTAGGTCTAATTTCTCCCCAAGAATTGGGAAAGAAGGCAGAACACTGAGTCAAGAGTAGAGTGACCAAGACAACCACTGGGGGTGACCAAAAGAAAGGGGTTACAAAACCTCCCCAGGGGAAAGGTGGTGAGAATCCCCAAGATAAAAAGTCTGAGTCTTCTAAAGGGCCCCAAAAACCTGCACAGGGGGGTGGGTCCCAAAACACTCCCTATACTCCACAGCCCTATAGGGGGAAGAACTTTGATCCTGCAAAGGCCTGGTGTAACAACTGTAGGAAGTTGGGACACTTAACTGGAGACCAGGCTTGCCCTAGCAAGAAGGCCCCTAGTCCTACAGCTACTCTTGGTGTAGTTAGTCTCCAGATGGGATCAGCAGTGTGCCCAGAGAAAATCCGGTTGCACACTGAAGCAGTTCTAGTTTGAGGGGGAAGTTGAGTTTGCCACTGTAGCCGTGTGGCCACCCAACTTAAAGAAATACTTACAATACCCTTGGGTTAATGGAACTAGGATAGAGGCTCTGAGGGATACAGGTGCCAGTGTCACTATGGTGAGAGACACACTGGTTTCCCCTGAGCAATATTTGATTGGGCGTACTTACCCAATCACCAATGCTGACAGTTACCACTAACCATGCCATGGCTATGGTGACATTAGACTTGGGGGGGGGGGGGGGGTTTACTGGCCTGAAACGGGTAGTGGTCTCTCCAAAGCTACCAGCTGCATGTCTGCTTGGCAATGACCTGGAAACCTCAGCCTGGGCTGAGGTTGAACTAAAAACCCATGCAGCAATGCTGGACATCCCTGAATTGGTGTGTGTAAAAACAAGAGCACAGAGCAAAAGGCAGGGTGAAAAAGTGTTTGAGCCTGAAAGTATGGCCCAACCTACCAAGAGAAAAGGCAAGAAGACTGGGGAACCAGCTTCTGTTCAGCAAAAGGATCAGGACCCCTCTCCTCAGGGAGAGGACTTGGACACCCCAGAGGGAACTGAGCCTATGGAGCTTGACCCTAACCAGGTTGAACTCTTAGGCCCAGGGGGACCCTCTAGGGAAGAGCTGTGCCAGGGGCAGCAAGACTGTCCCACTCTTGAAAGCCTGAGGCAGCAAGCTGTTTCAGAAGCAAAGGGAGTTGTCAGTGGTACCCACAGAGTCTATTGGGAAGAGGGATTACTGTACACTGATGCAAGAGACCCCAATCCTGGAGCCACCAGGAGAGTGGTAGTGCCACAGAGGTACAGGGAGTTCCTCCTAACTTTAGCTCATGACATCCCCCTAGCTGGGCATCTGGGCCAAACCAAGACTTGGGAAAGGCTAGTTAGCCACTTTTACTGGCCCCAGATGCACCAAAAGGTGAAGGAGTTTGTCAGCTCCTGTGTTACCTGTCAAGCCAGTGGCAAGACAGGTGGCCACCCAAAGGCCCCCCTGATACCACTGCCTGTGGTGGCGGTTCCCTTTGAGAGGGTAGGTGTGGACATAGTGGGTCCACTTGAGCCTCCCACAGCCTCAGGGAACAAATTCATACTAGTGGTAGTGGATCATGCCACTAGGTACCCTGAAGCAATTCCACTTAGGACTACTACAGCTCCTGCAGTAGCCAAGGCCCTCATTGGTGTCTTCACCAGGGTAGGGTTTCCTAAGGAGGTGGTTTCAGACAGAGGTTCTAACTTTGTCTGCTTACCTGAAACACCTGTGGAAAGAGTGTGAAGTGCAGTACAAGTTTACTACACCCTATCACCCACAAACCAATGGCCTTGTTGAGAGATTTAACAAGACATTGAAAGGCATGATTATGGGGCTCCCTGAGAAACTCAAAAGGAGATGGGATGTCCTCTTACCATGTCTGCTTTTCGCTTACAGAGAAGTGCCACAGAAGGGAGTAGGTGTTTCCCCCTTTGAACTTCTGTTTGGCCATCCTGTGAGGGGACCACTCTGTCTTGTGAAAGAGGGTTGGGAGAAGCCTCTCCAAGAGCCCAAACAAGATATTGTGGACTATGTGCTTGGCCTAAGGTCCAGAATGGCTGAGTACATGGAGAAGGCATCCAAGAATATTGAGGCCAGCCAGGAGCTTCAGAAGCACTGGTATGACCAAAAAGCTGCACTGGTTGAATTTCAACCTGGGCAACAGGTGTGGGTTTTGGAGCCAGTGGCACCAAGGGCACTCCAGGACAGATGGAGTGGCCCTTACCCTATCCTAGAGAAAAAGAGTGAGGTCACCTACTTAGTTGACCTGGGCACAAGCAGGACACCCAAAAGGGTTATCCATGTGAACCTCCTAAAGCTCTACAATCACAGGGCTGACATCACCATGCTGATGGTGACTGTTGAGGAGCAGGAAGCGGAGAGTGAACCTCTCCCTGACCTCCTCTCATACAGCCCAAAAGATGGGTCAGTAGATGGAGTTGTCTTTTCAGACACCCTCTCTGCCCAACAGCAGACTGACTGAAAGCAAGTCTTGCACCAGTATGCTAAGCTCTTTTCCTTGTCCCCTGGTCTGACAAACTGGTGTACCCATGATGTGGACACTGGTGACAGTGCACCTGTCAAAAACAAGATCTATCGACAGTCAGACCAAGTCAAGGAAAGCATCAGAGCTGAGGTCAGCAAGATGCTGGAGTTCTCCAGTATTGGGGTGTCTTTCATAGATTCACATGCTTGAATATTCCCCGTCGTCGAAGTGGGAGTCCCACGGTACATAACATAGCAATGTAGCAATAACATAACCATAGTATAGGTTAGAAATAACCATAGAGTAGCATTGAAACATAGAGCTTAATGGATAGAAAAACTTGTCACTTTTATAACATATCAAAGTCATTGTAAATAGTCCAAACTCCAGCCAATCAGGCGCTAGCACCCTCTAGAATGTTCTCCTCAGAGGCTCAGGCCCTCAGATTTTCTACCGCACGTCGTGTGAAGGGAGTCTTCCTGAGCTCTGCTCAGTTTTTTCTCATTTTTCTTCTAAAAGAAATGTTTTTTGCCATGTCTACAACCAAGAAGTCCCTCTTCAGACCCTGTGGAACATGTGGAAAACAGCGACTTCATTCTGAGGATCCTCATAAGAAGTGCATTTATTGCCTCTACCCTGAACATCAGGTAAAGGATTTTAAATTTTGCAGGACTTTCTCTCAAAAGACCTTAAAGGACAGAAAGGGGCGTCTCCTTCTGTGGCTCCAGACGTTGAAGACTATGGATAACCCCTTGTCAGATGTGGAAAGTGTTTCCTCGGTCCGGACTGCTTCATTATTGAAGAGAGCCAGTGAGTCGGAGAAGGTTTCTCCTAAGATTAAGGTGGTGAAGAAACATCATGTTGTTAAGTCCACAGACCTGCCTTCATCTTTAAAAGGGGTGTTTCCTGCCCCTCAGAGTCTGTCTTCACCCTCTACACCCCTGAGATCTGACTCTCAGGCGTCCAAGACTCTATCTGAGCAGTTATTGCCTAAAAAACTGGCTATCTTGTCGACGAGCTCGTCGTCGCTCCCTCCGTCGACGAGGACTTCTGTCGCTTCTACAATGACGACTTCAACTTCTTAGTCTATGATGCCGGCTATGATCCTGTCGTCTGCAACATCGCCGTCGACGTTGGTGTCGGTGAAGGTGAGGCCTCTGTAGTCTACGGTGCCTTTGACTTAGTCGACTGCGTCGACTAAGCATAAGAAGCATTCGTCTACGCGCACTTCTTCGGCGACGAAAGGGTCGACTTCGTCGGCGGTGGCTTCGTCGGCGGTGGCTTCGTCGGCGGTGGCTTCGTCGGCGGTGGCTTCGTCGGCAGTTCAGCGGCAACATCTCTCGTCGACAGCGTCAACGGCTGTGTCCATGGATTTAGTTCCTTTGAAGTCTACAGGTTCTCTGTTTCAGCGCCGACAGTCTTCTTTGGATACCTTGCTGCCAATTCAAACGACTCCTCATCCTCCAGCAGAGCTGTTTTCTTCTGACGCTGGTGAAGGTGATTCGGAGGAGGATGACCGGTTTCGGGCTGCTCGCAGTACCTCTCAGCTTCTAATTAAATGCCAGGATTTTGATGACGACCAGGAATATGAGGATTTTTCGGACCGTACTGGCTAACCAGCACCGGATTTTCCCATGGCGCAAATGCCCATGTCCCTTATTTCCAATCTTCAATTTATGCTTGATGACTATTACCGTCGTTTTCCAACCTCAGTCCAGACCTCTCCAGCGCCACAAGCGCCTCTTCCACCTCCGCTCACTGCAGAGCCACTTTCCACGCCTTCTACATCGGCGTCACGATTCCAACGCCAGGACACTCAGACATGTCATTGAGGAGGACAATGATGATGATGATGACAGAGAGGAGGGTGAGCTGGATGATGGATCCCTCCTCACTGAATGGGACAATTATCAGATTCAAACACCGTCCCCCACCGCTCCAGCTCCTCTTGATTCTCCATCGGTGGATTCCATGTCCTCATGGAAAGGGCGGCAGAGAGATTTCACCTCCCTATGGTCACTAGAGACGAGGATTGTTTCTTGTATGACTTTAAAGACCAGCCACAGAAACAAGTACGTGCTATTCCCATCATCGATTTTATTTGGCAAGAGGGTCTCAAGCTCATGCAGAACCCTAATTCAATTCCTGCTGTCCTGCCACCACTGGATAAAAAGTACAAGGCCCCTGCAAATTCGCCTGCTTGCCGAAACCTGATTCCATTATTACTTGGGCAGCACAACGTCGTGCCAGGAATCCCTCGTCTCCGTTATCGGCTCCTCCGGACCGTGAGGGAAGACGCCTTGATGCTATTGGTAAAAAGTTCTCCACTATGGCGGCAACTACAGTCCGGGCGGCCAATTCTTTAGCTATCCTCGGCCGTTGTGACCGACAGATGTGGTCGGACATTTCTTCCCTCGTAGATTTGATATCAGAACCTTCTAAGGCAGAAGCGCTGAAAATTCTTCAAGAAGGGGAAAGGATTTCCTCTGAGATTATTGATTGTGCTGTTGATGACTCTTCTACTGGTTTTCGACAACTGGCAGGGCTGGTTAAAAGCCACTTCTTTCCGTCAAGAGGTACAGACGAAGATATTGGACATGCCTTATGACGGTGAATCACTGTTTGGCCAACACATTGATGATGCCCTTCAGACGATCAAGATGGACACCGACACTGCTCGTGCTCTCGGCACTCTTCAATTTAAAAAACAGCCTTTTCGGGGTGCGAGGGGTCGTGGCTCCTCCTCTTCCTTTCGGGGAGGTTCCAATCAGTACCGGCAGTACAACTCTTTTCAAAGCCAACAACGTTACTCCTCCCAGAATCAACAATCGTACAGACAACCGCCGGCGGCATCTTACAAACAGTACAGAGGTAAATCCTCTTATAGAGGAAGAGATTCCTCCAAGAAACAATGACTTTTTCCATCTGCCACCCTTGATACCTCCCACCCACACAAAGGTTGGAGGTCGAATCTCCCGCTTCTACCCCCAAATGGTCAGTGATTACTACCGATTGATGGGTTCTGGATATTGTGCACAGGGGGCACGCTTTAGAGTTTGTAAAGATCCCTCCCAATTCTCCGCCCGGAGGTCCTCCTCCTGCCCATCTGAAGGAACTTTTAGGTCAACTCACAATCTTGTTGAGAAAAGGCGCGATCGAAGTGGTTCCAAAACTACAAAGGGGCAGAGGATTCTATTCAAGGTTCTTCCTTATACAGAAAAAGTCGGGAGAATGGCGCCCCATTCTGGACCTACGCTCCCTAAACAAATACCTCAAAAGCAAACATTCCGAATGTTGTCTCTTCAGGAGGTGCTTCCTTTACTATTCCAGGAAGAGTACATGACCACACTGGACCTTCAAGATGCCTATTTTCATGTCCCGATCCTGCCCAGGCACAGAAAATTCCTCAGATTCAGAGTGGCTGGGAGAGATTTCCAATTCAAGGTCCTTCCATTTGGCCTTCGTTCTGCGCCCGAGTGTTTACCAAGGTCCTGGCACCGGTGGCAGCTTATCTTCGTCTACAAGGAGTACAAATATTTCCCTATCTCGACGACTGCCTTCTAAAGGCACGGTCGTTCGAACTGGCATCCCGACACACTCTACTTTGCAGGTCCCTCTTCCAGGCTCTGGGCCTTACGTTCAACCTGGAAAAGTCTCAATTTGTTCCCGCTCAACTCAGGACGTTCTTGGGGGCCATAATAGACACCAAACTGGCAAAAGCCTTTGTGTCACACGAAAGGCGTCAACGACTTTGCAACCTAGCGACCTCCCTCAGGTCAAGAAAGTCCGTTTCTGTTCGGCAGTTGAAGTCTTTGCTAGGGATGTTGTCCTCTTGCATTCCCCTAGTCCCTCACTGCCGCCTGAAAATGAGACTCATCCAGGAGGAACTCGACAAACAATGGGCTCAAGTTTCAGGATCCTTAAACGATATGATCAAGGTCACATCTCAGATGAAAACGGCTCTGTTCTGGTGGACTCTCGAAACAAACGTCTCTTCAGGTCGTCCATTTCTAGTGGACACCCCAAGTTTCACTCTCACAACAGACGCATCGCTCGAAGGGTGGGGAGTGCACTTTCAAGGCCTCACAGTAAAAGGAAGGTGGGATACCCACCAACGGACCTGGCACATCAACCTTCTGGAGTTACTTGCCATATTTCTGGCGCTAAAGGCTTTTCGCACCATCATTCAGGGAGCTTCGGTGTTGATCCGGACGGACAACACAACATGCATGCACTATATAAACAAAGAAGGGGGCACACAGTCCATTTTGCTATCCCTTCAGGCTCAACAAATCTGGGATTGGGCAATCCAGCATCAAATCACTCTGACGGCAGTACATGTTCCGGGAGCGTCCAACATTCTAGCGGACTCTCTGAGCAGGTCAACCTCTTCCAACCACGAGTGGGAATTGCATCAACCCACACTGGATCACATCTTTCGGTTATGGGGCCCCCCGAATCTGGATCTCTTCGCAACCAATCTGAACCGCAAATGCCCATTCTACGCAAGTTGGCTTCCCCAACCAGAGTCGTGCGGGAATGCTTTTTTGATGAACTGGTCAAAAATATATGCCTACGCTTTTCTGCCGATTCCTCTGGTCCCCAGGGTTCTTCGGAAAATGAGGAGAGAACCTTGCCACATTCTTCTAATAGCTCCCAGGTGGACTTGACAAATCTGGTTTACGGAACTCCTGCTCCTGTCGCAGTGCGACCCGATTCTGATCCGCCCAATTCCGGATCTTCTGACAATGGATCAGGGACAGGTTTGTCTTCCCGATCCGGCATCTCTTCGTTTAGCGGCCTGGAACCTGAGCACTATGAGTTTGCCAACTTAAACATTCCTTCAGACTGCAGGGAAGTTCTTGCTAAGGCTAGGGCAGCCTCCACTGTGAAAACTTACAAACTCAAATGGAAACGGTTCTGTCTTTGGTGTGAAGCTGCTAAAGTACACCCCGTTCACTCTACACCAGACAAACTTTTGCCTTTCTTTTTACATCTAGCAAAATCAGGCCTCTCGCATTCTACTCTTAAAGTTTTTCTGGCAGCAATCTCAAGATTTCGACAGGATTGGTTCCACCTCTCTTTACTCCTCCAGAGTAATTCAACAGTTCTTCAAGGGCCTATTTCGATGTTTCCCCCAATTCGTCGCCTGCCTCCTCCTTGGCATTTAAACATTGTATTGGCACAGCTCATGAAGCCCCCATTTGAGCCAATCCATAAGGTCGATCTCAAATTCATTTCTTGGAAGACTTCTCTGCTGTTGGCTCTCACTTCTTCCCGTCGAGTCAGTGACATACAGGCTTTTACTATTAAACCGCCTTTTCTTCAATTCACCAAGGACTGTCTTGCTCCGCACCAATCCAGCCTTTATACCCAAGGTGCCATCTGATTTCCATCTTAATGAGCCGGTCATTTTAAAAACGTTTTTCCCTAATCCTCAAACATCAGCAGAAAGGACACTCCATTCTTTAGATGTCAAAAGATGTCTGAAATTTTATCTTCAAAGGACGGCTAGTATCCGTAAGACTGATCAACTTTTTGTAGCCTACGGACGGATGCGAAAGGGGCATCCAGTCACCAAACAGACTATTGCACGCTGGATATCTACTGCAATTGCTTTTTGCCATCAGCAAGCTGGGAAGCCACTTACTGCAACTGTTCGAGCGCATTCTACCAGAAAAGTTTCAACTTCTACTGCGCTGTTTGCTGGTGTACCTCTTCAACACCTCTGCAGAGCTGCAACATGGTCCAGCAGACACACCTTTACCAAGCACTACTGTCTGGAAGCTGCTGACAACGCTGACACAGCCGTGGGGCAAGCGGTCCTACGTAATCTCTTTAAATAAGGTGAGCCTCCGTTGCTTCCCTCCTCCTGTGTACAAGGTACCGTTTTTTTCTATGCTTCAGTATCTCTATTGTACTGTGTTTTACGATTGATTTATATGTACCTTGCATTATCTTGCTATCACTGCTAACTACTCTTATTCAAGCATGTGAATCTATGAAAGACACCCCAATACTGGAGAAGAACAAAAGTTACTTACCTGTAAACTGTGGTTCTCCAGTGTTGGTGTCTTTCATAGATTCACATGCGACTCACCCTCCTCCCCTCAGAGGCTCTCCTCTTCTGCTTGACTCTTATGTCACTCTTGTGCTACGAAAATCTGAGGGCCTGAGCCTCTGAGGAGAACATTCTAGAGGGTGCTAGCGCCTGATTGGCTGGAGTTTGGACTATTTACAATGACTTTGATATGTTATAAAAGTGACGAGTTTTTCTATCCATTAAGCTCTATGTTTCAATGCTACTCTATGGTTATTTCTTACCTATACTATGGTTATGTTATTGCTACATTGCTATGTTATGTACCGTGGGACTCCCACTTCGGGGAATATTCAAGCATGTGAATCTATGAAAGACACCAACACTGGAGAACCACAGTTTACAGGTAAGTAACTTTTGTTCTTGGGGGTTATTGAACCTTCTGAGAGCCCCTGTGCTAGCCCAGTGGTTCTGGTCCCCAAACCTCACCCACAGGATGGAAAGAGAGAAATTAGGTTTTGTGTGGATTACAGAGGGCTCAACTCTGTCACCAACACAGATGCTCACCCTATCTCAAGAGCAGATGAGTTGATAGATAAATTGGGTGCAGCCAAATTCTTAAGTACCTTTGACTTAACTGCAGGGTACTGGCAGATTGGCATGGCACCAGGAGCAAAACAGAAAACAGCATTCTCCACACCTGATGGGCACTATCAGTTCACTGTTATGCCCTTTGGTTTAAAGGGCATTCCAGAGGTTGGTGAATCAAGTCCTTGCTGGGTTGGAGTCCTTTAGTGCAGCTTATCTTGATGATATTGCTGTCTTTAGCTCCACCTAGCAGGATCACCTGATCCACCTTGGGAAGGTTTTAAAAGCCCTGCAAACTGCAGGTCTAACTATCAAGGCATCCAAATGCCAGATAGGGCAGGGCACTGTTATGTACTTGGGCCACCTTGTTGGTGGAGGCCAGGTACAGCCCTTACAGCCCAAGATCCAGGCCATCCTGGACTGGGCAGCTCCAACAACCCAGACCCAAGTCAGGGCATTCCTTGGCTTGACTGGGTTCTACAGGAGGTTTGTGAAGGGATATGGGTCCATTGTGACTCCCCTCACAGAACTCACCTCTAAGAAAATGCCCAAAAAGGTTAACTGGACAGTTAGTTGCCAAAAGGCTTTTGACACCCTGAAAGAAGCAATGTGCTCAGCACCAATTCTGAAGGCTCCAGATTATGCCAAGCAGTTCATAGTGCAGACTGATGCCTCTGAGCTAGGGATAGGAGCGGTCCTATCCCAGACCAATGATGAAGGCCAAGACCAACCTGTTGCTTTTATAAGCAGAAGGCCTCTCCCCAGGGAGCAGCATTGGAGTGCCATTGAGAGGGAGGCCTTTGCTGTGGTTTGGTCCCTGAAGAAGTTGAGACCATACTTGTTTGGTACTCACTTCCTAGTTCAAACTGATCACAGACCTCTCAGATGGCTAATGCAAATGAAAGGGGAAAATCCTAAACTGTTGAGGTGGTCCATCTCCCTACAGGGAATGGACTTTGAAGTGGAACACAGACCTGGGACTGCCCATGCCAATGCAGATGGACTTTCCAGGTTCTTCCACTTAGAAAATGAAGACTCTCTAGGGAAAGGTTAGTCTCATTATCTTCCGTTTGGTGGGGGGGGGAGAGGGGGTTGTGTGAGAAAGTGCCCTCTTTCTGCATGGTATGCCCCCACTTTTTGCTGAATTGCTGATGTTCTTTGACTGAGTGTGCCCTCGGCTCCTGCTAATCAGGTGCCCACGGCCTATGTTCCTTCCCTAAAACTGCATTGAAGCCTAAACCCAATTGGCATCTCTGGCCACCTGTCAGCCCCTGGTAAATGGTACCACAGGTACCCAGGGCACTGTGACCAGAGAAGGCCTCTAAGGGCTGCACCACTTATTGTGCCACCCTTAGAGGCCATGTACCCTGACACACACACACTGCCTTTGCAGGCTGCGTGTCTTGGTGCAGAACAAAGTGAAGAGTCGACATAGCACACATCCCTGTGTGCCATGCCCGCAAACCACTGCCCTGGCATACATCAGTCACCCCTCTAGCTGGGTGCCCTATGCCAGTGGTGAGGGTACAGGTGCATGAGCCCTGTACCCCTACAGTGCCCAAGTCCATTCCTGGGCACTGTAAGTGCAGTGCTGCCATTAAGAGTATATGGTGCTGGGAGTTTGTCATTACGAACTCCACAGCACCATGATGTCTACACTGAAGACTGGGAAGTTTGGTATCAAACTTCTCAGCACACTGATGCCAGTGTGGGATTTAATGTAAAATGCACAACAGAGGGCATCTTAGAGATGCCCCCTGAAACTCGACCAACTTCTAGTGACCTGACTGAGTGGCTGCTTAGGCTGCCACCACCAGACATGTTTCTGGACCCCTTGGTCGAGAGCCTGCTGCTCTCGGGGGCCTGAAACAATGCACATCCTGGGATGAGGTGCCAAGCCTCCTCCTCCAGGATGGGCAGGGTTCACGAAGGAGAAACTTCAAAGGCATATGCCGCCTTTGTGAGCCTCTCCAGACCCATTGCTGCTTTCAGCAACTGGTTCTACCCCCCACTTTGGGCGGGAGAACTGGCGGGAAAAACAAGTGAGGAAGGGAGGTGTGCCCACCGCTGCCAACTCCACCCCTCAGGTGGGGGAGGCGAGGTGAAGCACAACCTCGAGTCCCCGCCATCTTGAGGATGGGGGACCCAGCCAACCAGGGACAGGCTCCTGCCCCCCTCCCTCTGGAGAGTGGCAGAATAGGGGGTGTACCCACCCCAGGGAAGGGACCCATTGGTCCCTGCCCTTTACCTACCTGTAACGCCCCTAAATCTAGTATTTAGGGGGCACCCTGAACCTTACTTCCTCAGATCCAGCAAGAACAAGAAAAGAAGGATGAAGAGCCGTGCAGAGCTAACAAGAGGACGACACCCACTGACTTGGCCCCAGCCCTACAGGCCTGTCTCCCCTCGAACCTGCTCCTGCGAAATCCCGGTGTGTCCTGCAGCCAGCAACCTCCCAAACCCCGGAGGACCTGCCTGCCTTCACTTCCAAAGACTGGTTCTCCCGTGAACACCGGATTTGTTCAACAGCAACCTCTGGCTCCGCCCGGAGACCGCGAATTCACACCACTCTGTACCCGCCGAACCCGGCCCGAGCTTGAGTGGAAAAACACCTCAAGGAGGTCACCCCGGCGATCCTGACCCGAGATCCGGCGACTCCTGACCTAGCTCAAGCCTCCAGACGACGCCTGCAGCCTCAATCCAGAGGGTCCCCTCTACCGCGACCAGAGCGGGTCAGACTTTCCGACGTCCCAAGGCACCCCTGCACCCGACGCCCCACGGCCTTGTGTGCCCAAACCAACGGTGCCTAACCAACCTAAGACATCCCAACTTACCCCTCGAAGTGGTGGTCGCACCCAGAAGATCCTCGTCCCCGAGCCTGCAGTGTTTCTTCAACCTGGAGGTTCTCCATTGGAAACAACAGGGCACCCGACCTCAAAACAGCGCCCTGCAGCCGGCCGCCCTAGTGCTGCTGAGGGTGCACCTTTTGGTGCTAATTTGGTTCCCTATTTGCCCTGACCTAAACCCTAGGAGCTTTGCTCCCACAACCCAGTGGCCTGCTTGCCAGCAGCCACCAACCGGAGTCCCCCTATCCTCCATAGGATAACATTGGGCCTCAACACTCTGCACCCGGCCGGCCGCCCTAATGTCGCTGAGGGTGCAACAACAGTGCATCACTGACCCTGGGGGATCCCTTGTTCTAACCCCAGAACCTTAACTTCCACAGTCGTTTACTTACCTGTAAACCGATAACCTGTTTTTCCTCCATAGGATAACATTGACAATTTTTCTTCCAAAAGACGACTTAGTGTGGAGTTTTGAAAACTAAAAATATTACTTAAAAATCGTACAAATAACCCAAACGTGTTTTCTCACTTGTTTGCAGGAAATGTCCCAGTGCTGAATCTAGGCATCCAGCACTGAGTTAGAAAAAGTAACGTAAAAGTAACTTACCTGCAATTTACTGACAGTCTATTCATTTCAATGTACTGCTCCAAAAAGTTTCTAAGTGTGGAGTTTTGAAATGTGAAAATATTCTTTAAAAATCGCACGAATAACAAACGCATTTACTCACCTGTTTTCAGGAAATGTCCCAGTGCTGAATCCAGGCATCCAGCACTGAGTTAGAAAAAGTAAAGTAAAAGTAACTTACCTGCAATTTACTGAAAAAGCCTATTCATTCCAATGTACTGTATTTGCGAAGTGTTGCATACTACTGCTCCCCTTTAAATCAAACAAAGTACAATTTCCATTGCATTTTCAAACTGTTCGACATTCAGTAACTTAGTATTTTATGCTTACCTGTGCCAGGCTTGCTTGGTTCTAAAATAAAACAACAATATATTTTTATACAAAAACAATTTGGTGACTGAGTGTGTAACTGAAACTGATTGCCTGGTCATGGTTATTGACTTACATATGCTGTAACCGAAATAGGTTTCATCCACCACCAATGCTTCATTATTGAGGTTCCATTGTTCTCAATATATGATGTTCCTAGAGATTTTTTTTTAACATGTCATTCACTGTTTTTATGTTTCTGGAGATTGTATTTTATGTAAAGACAGTCTGTTCCTATCTTATGAAAATTTAGTGGTTGGAAATGCCTTCTCATTTAGTGTAACGTAACCGAGGAATAGCCGTTTACACCTGGTTTTGGAGGGAAAAAAGAGAGACAATAATGTTCACTATTCCACTAATGCCGCAATATTCCCTTCTTTGTCACATTCCTTACTGTACAAGACTGTTCACCTCCCACATACAGGTACACAGTTTCCACTCCATAGATATTTACTCCAAATGAAAACTCTTCCCTCCATTGAGACCTTTCCCCTGCTGTGGGAGTAGCCTACAAGTAGTTCCCCCTCCTCTACCTTCTCAAACATCCTATGTAACTACTCTAGTTACGCTTGGCATTGCGTTAAACACATCAAAGAAGGAAGTATGTGTTGGAAAGACTAGACCGGGAAAGGCAGAATCCGAATAATCATGATTACTGGTAAGTCATCTAATCATTGCTTACTCAGCTCCCTTCCTCACCCTAGACCTTCCTCTGAGCAGAAGCTAACATATATGTATTTTTCTGAAACTCATAGACCTAACAAGCGTACTACAAATTCCAGCTGTACACTAACACAATCAAAATTGTTCAGCTGGAACACCACCAAACCAGCTCACCTTTGGGAGAACAGGAAGACCAGATCACAGCCTCTTTTCACCCACCACTGGTTGATATTAATGCGTGGTTTGACACCGCCTATCCCATGGCTACGATGTTAATACAGATTTAAGTAGCCTTAAGTAGCTGCGCACCCACAAGTGATCCGGAAAACTTTTTCGTGCTCCGGAGCATTCAGCAGGAGAAATCTGGCTTTCTTCCGAGCCCTGCGACTTCTCGTACATGCTCCAGACTACAGTAAAGACAAATCTATTTGGAGGGCTGCTGTGCAAGCATAGATAGAACTGAAAAGCAAAATTGTGAACTGCAGCAACGAGAGAGCACTATTATTAATAGTATGCTAGTCATTTGGATTTCCAGAATCCGAATGCACTTCTGCTCTTCTGCTCTCCTCCATCTTGTGAGTTGCAGCCTACCTGTGCCCCAGATTGCAGTGAGCAGAGTCCAGGAAGTGGTAAGGAGGCAGACTAGTGCTGTCTCTTTCCTAAAAAGTTTAAAAAAACGATTTTCCCTACCTGTGATTGCATCATCTTATTTTTTCTTTTTAAATTTCTTTAACTGTCTTTGCCTGTGGGTGTTACAGTTTAAAATTGTAGTTTTAACCTGCCAGTGATTGCATAATTTATCCCATGTTTTTGTGTTTAAACTTGTTTTTTCCTGCCTGTGACTGCTTCCATTTAACCTGTTGAATTGTGGGATTTGCAGTCCAAACTCTGTAGTTTTTCCCTCTCATTCCCTGTGACTATCAGTTTTTCCCTCCAAATGTCTCCTTTGCTCTGTGCTAAGATCTGTATGTTAAGCAGTGCACCCCCAGCGACCATCTTGTGTTAACAAGTCAGTGAAACCAACCCCCCTTCCCTCCTGAGACAGCAGTAATGTGCTGTAAGCTGTTTAAACTGTGTTTAATAGGGACTGTGCACTTCGTTTTTTGGCCAGGAGAGGGAGTAAAGTTTTATACAAATAGTGTTGTTAGAGGACAAGTTTGTTGGGGCCTTACCAAAGTGTGGATTGAGCCTGTCTGTCTCCTAGGAGATCTGTGAATAGAGCAGCTCCCCAGTCCCAGTCCCCACCCCCAGGCCAGCAGACCTAGGACTGGGGATTGGCTATTCAGCTCCCAGGCAACTCTGAGCCCTCCCCTCACACCTGCCCAGGCCCCTTAAGGCTTTGCTGGGTGCACCCCAAATCATTCTCCTCCATCTTGTGAGTTGCAGCCTACCTGTGCCCCAGATTGCAGTGAGCAGAGTCCAGGAAGTGGTAAGGAGGCAGACTATTGCTGTCTCTTTCCTAAAAAGTTTAAAAAACGATTTCCCCTACCTGTGATTGCATCATCTTATTTTTTCTTTTTAAATTTCTTTAACTGTCTTTGCCTGTGGTTGTTACAGTTTAAAATTGTAGTTTTAACCTGCCAGTGATTGCATAATTTATCCCATGTTTTTGTGTTTAAACTTGTTTTTTCCTGCCTGTGACTGCTTCCATTTAACCTGTTGAATTGTGGGATTTGCAGTCCAAACTCTGTAGTTTTCCCTCTCATTCCCTGTGACTATCAGTTTTTCCCTCCAAATGTCTCCTTTGCTCTGTGCTAAGATCTGTATGTTAAGCAGTGCACCCCAGCGACCATCTTGTGTTAACAAGTCAGTGAAACCAGCCCCCCTTCCCTCCTGAGACAGCAGTAATGTGCTGTAAGCTGTTTAAACTGTGTTTAATAGGGACTCTGCACTTCGTTTTTTGGCCAGGAGAGGGAGTAAAGTTTTTTTACAAATAGTGTTGTTAGAGGACAAGTTTGTTGGGGCCTTACCTGCAGAAGTCCAAAGTGTGGATTGAGCCGGTCTGTCTCCTAGGAGATTTCTGAATAGAGAAGCAGCTTCCAACTCCCTGGCCAGCAAACCTTGTCTGAGGTAGCTGGGACCTTATATAGTCTGATATTGTTTGGTACATGTGTACACTGATTGGTGGTTGTATCTGATGTTTCTATTGGATTAGGGTTAGTGTCCTCATTGGTTGGGTATTTGAGGGTTTTGATTGGTTTCTGGGTCTGTGATTCAATCAATGTAGGGTTGGGGCTAGGGTTAGTATTTCTGTTGGAAGTAGGGACTAGGGCTTCCTGTGTTATTGGTTGTTGGGACTAGGGTGGGACTAGGGCTAGGGTTAGGCCTTTAATTGGAAGTAGCGATTAGGGCTTCTGGTGTGATTGGTTGCTGGACTAGGTGTGGGACTAAGAGTAGGGTTAGGCTTTCTATTGGAAGTAGGGACTGGGGCTTCCTGTGCCATTAGTTGCTTGGACTAGGGTTGAGACTACTGGTAGGGCTAGGGCCTCTATTGGACGTAGAGATCAAGGGTTTTTGAAACTGATTGGGTGCTTGGACTAGGACTAAGATTGGCTGTAAGGTCCTAGTCTCCCATTGGTTCTAGATTTTAGGGCTAGTGCTGTGATTGGATATTGTTAGGGCTAGGGTTCCCATTGGCTGAAGGGGTCACCTGACTACTAGGGCTATAAACGGCCAAGGCTTAGGGCGTCTCAGCCAAGGGTGGAGAGGACAAGGGTGAGTGCCTGTTTGAGCCTGTTAAGGGTGGAGAGGACAAGGGTGAGTGCCTGTTTGAGCCTGTTCGAAACTGGTCGGGACCAGGGCCAGGAATGCTGCCCATTTTCCCATTCATTAATACCCACCCTATGTATTTGTCCCTCTTTACATAAGCATTGATTTTCACTATAGATATGTGCCTATCTTCGTGTATTGCTTTGTATAAACATGTACAATAATTGTTATAAAAACAAAAGAAAAAAAGAAAATCTTCTTTGGCCTACATGTACTTGCCTCCATTGGGCATCTATGTACCTCCATGTACTTGGATCTGTGTGTCTGTTACTTTTCTCCTGAAAAAGCATATCCAAGGCACTACCCTATTTCTCATCCGCTACCTCTATCAATATCTTTAATCTGCATATACTTAACTCCTTTATGCATCTATATACTTTCAATGTACTTATGGATCTATATATTTATCACTTTCTTCTAATTTAGCATTTCCAATGCACTACCCTATTTCTCAGCCTATACTTATCTCAATATATCTTCTAGCCCAACTTTCTGACTCATCTCAAACTTCTTTCTACTACTCTTTCCAATTCACTACCCTATCTCACTCTATACATCTATCATTATATCCTCTACACCCACTCTCTCATTTATCCCAAACGCCATACCACTACTATGTTCCCCAAAATAACCCTTTCTTGACTCTCTCCTACTCTACCCCTCCTTGCATCTTCTGACACCTCCTTTACTGTACTTATCCCCCAAAACAAACCTTTCTAAACTCTTCCCTCTGACTCTTCCCCTCCAAAAACCCTTTTTACTCATCCAAAAGCCTCCTCCTACTGCTATGACCTAAAAAAAGAAATCCTTCACTCTTCTATCCCTCCACTATCCTTTTCAATCAAAATAAGACTAGCAAGTTAACTTCTCTAATTCCATATTCCACTATACTAATTCACCACTAATCCTTTATGGGTTCCAGAGTAGCGTGCTACTAGCCAACAAAGCGTTTCAACACCTCATCAGGGTTACAAGCGCTTTATAAATGCAAACCTTTTTTCCCCCTCCCTAACCCTTCTCAATCCAAATAACTGACTAACATATCCACCACTCAAATTACTTCATATTTCACTATACTAATTTTCAACACTAATCCTTTATGGGTTCCGGAGTAGCCTGCTACTCGCCAGAAAAGCGCTTCAACACCCCATCAGGGGTAACAGGCGCTATATGAATGCAAACCTTTCTTTCCCTTCTATCCCTCCGCTATCCTTCTCACTCCAAATAACTGACTAATATCCACCACTCAAATTACTTTCATATTTCACCATACTAATTCACCACTAATCCTTTATGGGTTTCCCGAGTAGCGTGCTACTCGCCAAAAAAAGCGATTCAACACCCCAACAGGGGTTAGAAGCGCTATATAAATACAAACCTTCTTTCCTCTTCTATCCTTCTGCTATCCTTCCGAATCCAAATAACTGACTAACATATCCACCACTTAAAATTTACTTGCATGTTTCACTATACTAATTCAACACTAATCCTCTATGGGTCCCGGAGTAGCGTGCTACTCGCCGAAAAAGCGCTTCGACGCCTCGTCAGGGGTAGTAAGCGCTATACAAATGCAATTACAATACAATACATCAAATGCTTAACACAGTCCTCTGATACTGCCTTACTGCTCGACCAAGCTACCACTATTAGAGAGTAAGGTTCTATCTAACTTTAATCTCTGCCTACCTCTGGAGTCACCTGGACCCTATACACACTATACCTCATTTTGGTGTAGTATATATAGGGCCAGTTTCTTACAGCAGGTCCAAAAGGGCAGTTTGTTTATACGTTTTTAGGCTGACGCTACTTTGGGTATCCATACAAGTTAGGTATCATTTTTCTCGGGAGACCAAGGGAAATGCTGGGTAGTAGGAAATTTGCGCCTGTGCGGTGATCCTACAACTTACCCACACAAATGTGAGGAAAATGTGACTTTGTAAGTAAATTTGAGGTTTGCGGGTGATTCTGGGTAAGAAAACGCTGGGGGATCCATGCAAGCCACACCGCCAGCCAAGAGTCAGTACACGCACACCACCATCCCCACACACCACCAGCCAAGCGCCATCCACGCACACCGCCGAGCCAAGCGCCATCCACGCACACCGCCGAGCCAAGCGCCATCCACGCACACCGCCAGCCAAGCGCCCTCCACACACACTGCCAGCCAATCGCCATCCACACACACCGCCAGCCAATCGCCACCCAAGCACCATCCACATACACAGCCAGCCAAATGCTATCAATGCACACAGTCAGCCAAGCGCCACCCACGCACTGCGCCAGCCAAACGCCACCCACGCACTGCGCCAGCCAAACGCCACCCACGCACTCCGCCAGCCAAGCGCCATCCTCGCACACTTGCAGCCAAGCAGGGCCGGAGTGGGAACAGCAACCAGCCCTGGCAGATTGCTGCTCGACCGGACCCGGCAAGGGAAGGGGGTGGGGGGCTAGTAGAAAACGCACTGCTCTCGCTTTTGATATTGCAGCACTGCTGCAAAACCGGCTCCCAGTGACAACAAACACCACCCCCACCCAGCCAGAAAACCAGTCCCCACCCCTCCGGCCCACCGGGTAAACGTCCAGTGCCTCTACGGCCAGTCCGGACCTGCAGCCAAGCACCATCCATGCACAGAGCCAGCCAAGCCCCAGTCTACGTACACCGCCAGCCAAGCACCACTCCACGCACACCACCAGGCAAGTGCCAATCTACACACACCATCATCAAGCGCGAATCCACCCACACCATTAGCCAAGTGCAGGTCCACACACACCGCCAGCAAAATGCCAGCCAAAGGTCAGTACACGCAGACCGTCAGCCAAACTGCAGTTTACACACACAAACTCTCCCTGGTTTCTAGAGGTTTTCTGCCCCCGCTTGGGTGCAGATGAGAATAAAAATATCACTGAAACAGCCAAAATGTGTGCCTAAAAAAAAAAAGGAGCGACCCTTGCCTATTGAGCTTCTCACTGGCATGCCCATAAACATATCCCTGGTGCCTAGTGCGCTTTCATTCCCCCAACCCCCACCCACCACCAGCAGAGGGGCAAATTAGGGACCATTGCCCCCAGGGAAGCAGAAAGGATGTGGCAATTTTTTTGGGGGGAGGGGGAGGGGGGTGGCATTGGTATGCCCATTTTGGGCAGCCCTCGCCTCTACCGATGAGAGGAAAAAAAAGCAATCCCTAGTGGGCTTTCTGCCCCCCATGTGGCAGATCAGGGGCTATTGTCCCATCTGCCTCCTGGGGGGGGGCAATAGGACTGGGATTTTTTTGGGGGGTTGGTGGCATTAGCATGCCCATTTTGGGCAGGCCCCACCCCTTTATACAAAAAAATCCCTGGTGCTTAGTGTGCTTTCTGCACCCCCGGGGGGGGGCTAGAATTTTGCTGGGGGGTGGGCATTGGCATGCCCATCTTGGGCAGCCCCATCCCTAAATCAAATTTAATAAAAATCCCTGGCTTCTAGTGGGCATTTCATAGAAACCAAAAATAAAGCCTCAGGAGCTGGGCAAGCTCTTCCCCAGCTCCCGAGGCTGTTGGGGATGGGGGGGGAGGGGGTGGGGTGGTGAAGGGAATCCCTCTGGCGCCCGCACCAGAGGGATTCCCTGTGCCATGGCGTCGGACTTGTGGGAGCCGTCCGACGCACATGAGCACTTATGCGTCGGACGACTCCCGCGCATCCGACGCATGGAACGGGTTAATCTACATATACTTACTTCCTTTATGCATCTATATACCTTCAATGTACTTGGATCTATATATTTATTTTTCTGCTAATTCAGCATATCCAATGCACTTCCCTATTTCTCACCCTATACCTCTCTCAGTATATCTTCTACCTCAACTTTGACTCATCTCAAACCTCTTTCTACTACTCTTTCCAATGCAGTACCCTATTTCTCACCCTATACCTCTATCAATATATCCTCTACCTCCACTCTTTCATCTCAAACCCCATATCACTACTATGATCCCCAAAATAACCCTTTCCAGACTCTTCCCTACTCTCCCCCTCCTTGCAGCATCTCATACCTCTTGTACTATACCGATCCCCAAAACAAGCCTTTCTAAACCCTTCCCTCTGACACTTCACCCTCACATCCCAAGCCTCCTCCTACTGCTATGACATTCAAAACAAACAAAAAAAGTCTAAATCCTTCCCTCTTTTATCCCTCCACTATCCTTTTCGATCCAAATAAGACTAACCTGTCAACACATATTTCACTATACTAATCCTTTATAGGTTCCAGAGTAGCGTGCTACTTGGCGAAAATGCACTTCACCACCTCATCAGGGGTAGCAAGCGCTATATAAATGCAAACCTTTTCCCTCTTCTGTCCCTCCGCTATCCTTCTCAATCCAAATAACTGAGTAATATCCACCACTCAAATTACTTTCATATTTCACTCTACTAATTCAACACTAATCCTTTATGGGTTCCGGAGTAGAGTGCTACTCGCCAAAAAAGCGCTTCAACACCTCATCAGGGGTAACAAGCGCTATATAAATGCAAACACATTTTCCCAATGTTAATCCCATAGGGATTTTGAACAGGACTACAGCCCGAACTGCTGGATAGAATTGCACCAAATTTGGAAGAAAGCTAGCTCTTAGTCCAGAAAGCATGCTTTTTGTGATTTGGTATAAATCTGTTAAGTAGTTTTAGAGATGTTAAAGGAAAACCAAATTTGTATATCTAAGGGCGCAGCTCCTCCGCAGATCTGACACTCCTTGTGCTGAAATCAGATTGGCTGCTAATACTTTAACTAGGAAGTGTTGGCAGCCATCTTGGGACTCTGCATCAGCCGATTCCCGCAAGAAATGTTAAAAATAAAGAAAAGCAGGCAAGGAAGGAATACCCAGACCCCCTAGGTCTGGTGGTGGGGTCCCACAGGGGGTTAAAATATTTTTCTTCAATTTTGACACTAAATCTCGGGTGGGTCCGCGAAGTCGTGCATAATTGGATAAAAACCAAAACAGTGCGGTCTCCCTCCCCTGTTTACACTATAGCCTTTGGACGGGCCATGTCCTGGGGGCATGTGGGCTAAAAAAAAGAGGGGGGGGCGCACAGGGCCTCCCTCCTCGGGTCTTTTTAGCCCCGGTGACCACCTCCTTCCTGGGGCTTTATTTAAT
Source organism: Calotriton arnoldi (assembly GCA_963921515.1). Taxonomy (NCBI): domain Eukaryota; kingdom Metazoa; phylum Chordata; class Amphibia; order Caudata; family Salamandridae; genus Calotriton; species Calotriton arnoldi. Next base: position 5,392,554 of record CAWUFW010000011.1, read on the forward strand.
ATAATGGGGGGGGTGCGTGCTGCACAGACCCCCTCCATTGGTCTTTTTGAACGTGAGGACCACCACCTGCCCGGGGCTAAAATTGAAGTTTTAAGAGGGGCCACACGATCATTTTTTCCAGTAAATAGATCTATGTTTGATGACGTGTGGCTGTGGATTCAGATGCTCTGCATTCTCCTGCCATCTAGTGTTGGGTGTAGAGTTGTGCAAGTTGTTTTTCTTCAAAGAAGTCTTTTGAATCAGGAGACCAATTGACTTCTCTAGGTGATGCTGCGCATTGCCTCCTTTGCTAGTTTGTTTTCTCTACGCCATCAGGTTTGACCGTGTGTGCCTCTGCTCCATGTTTCGGCTTCATTCAGTATGATTCTTCGGTTCTTTTACTGTCTACGGCGGTTTTTTGACTGTGCTTTTCACTTTGCTGCTCTACAATTTCGTTGGTTCGTCCTTCGATGCACCGCCCATCTTGGGCCTACTCCTGCGTGCACTCATTTCCATCAAAGATGCCCTTCTGATGGAACGCATACCCTTTAAATTTTGTCCATGTTGACACGCGAAATATCCGTGCACCGATCAGCACCTCGTGTGCAACATGTCTTTTGCCGGACCATTGTGAAGCAGACTGCGATTCATGTAAGTCCTTTTGGTCCAAGAAAACACTATGGGATCGAAAGGCTTATCGATTGGAAGTCTCGCAGAAGCGGCGATGACACCCCCGATATTTTTGGTGAAGAGCACGCCCAGGATGAACCAGCTTCAGAAGACTAACAAGGGGTATTCTCCCTGGTGAAAGCTCTGACGTGGAGATTGATATGGAGATGCATAGCCTTCCTTCCTGTCAGCGCTTGAGTACTATGGCCCCTGACCATGCTCTTAATACCCTAGCAGGCCTCAAAACATTCTCATATAGAGGTCGCCGGACCACCACTACCTTCTGGCCATGGTCTGATCCAAAAGACTATTTGGGACGCTCGGGCCAGGCATCGAAAACTGATACGAAGGCCAAGCCTTCGGAATCGACCTCTTCAGACAGACCGACCTTTCGGAGTGAGACGGAAAACTGGCCACACCTACCTTGGTTGCGAGGAAAAAAAAACTTGGTTCCACACTGAAAGCCTCAGTGCTGAAAATGACAGAAGAGAGTCTCTAAATCTTCATCGACTTCCATGTCTCTGGTTGAGCCCAGTCTCGAAAAAATGAACATTCGACAGCGGAAAATTTAAATCCAGGAAGCCACAGGTTGTATACTTGCTTCTTCGCCGTCAAAGAGGAAGCTGTCCTTCCAAGAGGTACTAGACGGCCCTGTTACTCAAAAAACAAAGTTGGACAAAGCTACCAGTCCTACACACCAGCCGCCTCGTATACCATCCCCACCACCACCACCTTCTTCCCATCCTACATCTCCACCACCTGACCTACTTGATGCTTCACCTCTAAGGTCTCCAGGTACAGGTGGTGGGGTTACAAGGGTCATTAGGGGATCCTGACCCATGGGCTGCATTTAGCACTGATACCCTTACCCCCAACAATCGGGATCTGTATCCCAATAGACCCTCCCCTTCAGAAGATGCCACTTTTCAACAAGTGATTGCTAGGGCAACTGCTTTCCACAATATTGAACTGCACAAAGAGTCCTTAGAACAGGACATTTTGTTTGACACCCTCTTCTCGGCATGATGAGCCAAGTCCGTGCCCGAGTTACCACCCCACGGGTGGACAAAAGATACAAGGCGGCTCCTTCTGACCCACTCTTTATCAGGGGTCAAGTGCCACCTGACTCTATAGTTGCCACTGCTGCTCATAAGAGAGCTAAAAGCCAGGCTTCTGGGGATACTCCACCTCCTGAAAAGGAGATTGAGCGAATAAGTGCAGCTGGGAAGAGAGTTGCAGCACACAAGCTATTCATTGGCGTATTGCCATTTCCCAAGCCCTTCTACCACGCTTTAACAGAGCCCATTGGGATGAGATGGAGGAACTCTTACAATACCTCCCGGAGGAACACCACAGAAGGGGACAACAAATTGTCACAGAAGGTCAGGCCATTACCAACAAATCAATCAGATATGCACTAGATGTGGCAGATTCAGCTGCTAGGGGTGTTAATACCAGCGTGCTTCTTAGACGACATGCATGGTTAGGTGTTCTGGGTTCAAACCAGAGATCCAGCAGGCAGTACTAAATATGCCTTTTGACAAAGAGCACCTTTTTGGCCCACAGGTGCACACTACCCTTGATAAAATGAAAAAGGACACTGACACACAGCTAAATCCATGGGAGCATTACAGACAACACCTGGGGGTCCTTTCATCGCACAGGCTACAGGGGTGCATATAAATCCACAATCACAGACACCTCTACTTTCCAACAAAAACAAGGCCAATCTGCCTATAGTAAGGGCTATTTTAGAGGTTCCTTCAGAGACTGAAACAACAAGGGTAGGGGCAGGGGTGCCTCAGCATGCGGAACACCTGTTGCCGAGCAGTGACTACCCAATCCTTTCCCCTGACCACTCCACACCTGTTGGGGGCAGACTACAATCTTTCCACCCAGTCTGTGAAACCATCACCACAGCCCAATGGGTACTAGCCATTATCCAAATGGCTAATGTCTGGAGTTCAGTACCACACCACCCAACATCCCACCTCTCACTCACAGGTTATCATAGGATCATCTTAACACTTCTCAAACAAGAGGTCAAAGCCCTTCTCAAAGGGGTTATAGAACCTGTCCGCTTCAATAGCAAGGATCAGGGCAATATTCTCTGTACTTTCTCATTCCCAAACAAGGATGGGTCACTGAGACCAGTCTTAGATCTCTGACCCCTTAACCACTACATCCTGTCAGAACATTTCCATATGGTTACTCTACAGGATGTTCATCCACTTTTACAACAGGGCGACCTTATGGCAATACTGGACATAAAGGACGCCTATTTCCATATACTAATACATCCTGCACACCGCAAATAACTCATATTGCCATAGCAGGCAAACATTACCAATTCAAAATTCTACCGTTCGGGGTATCCACAGCACCTTGAGTTTTCATAAAATGTTTGGCAGTAGTTGCTGCACATCTGCGAAGACAAAACGTTCACGTATTCCCATACTGGACAAGTGGCTTATCAAAGCCTGTACCCTCTTACAGTGCCCACAATACACTAAATCAACAGTGGATCTACTTCACAGACTAGGGTTTACAATATTTGTCCTGAAGTCTCACCTTCAACCTCTCCAAATTCAACCTTACTTGGGAGCAATTCTCAACATACAGTTAGGACTAGCTTATCCTAATCCCACTCGTGTTCACAACTTTCATGTAACTCTACCACAGTTCCAACCATACAAAACTCTTACAGTTTGGACCGTGATGAGTCTGCTAGGAATGATGGCCTCTTGCATTGCTATAGTTCCCTACACGAGGTTACATATGCGTCCCCTGCAACAATGTCTAGCTCGCCAGTGGTCTCAATCTCGGGGTCACCTCGAAGATCTAGTGTTGACTGACCGCCGCACTCACCGATCTCTGCAATGGTGGAACACCAACAACCTGCTACAACAGCGACCTTTTCTGGACCTTGTTCTTCACCTCACACTCACCACAGACTCATCGGAGACGGGGCGGGGTGCCCACCTACAAGACCTCACAGTACAAGTTCTGTGGGATGCCAAACATCAATCCCTACAAATCAGCTACTTGGAGCTTCAGACGATTTTCCCAAAATTAAAGGCTTTCCTTCCTCATCTATCTCACAAGGTTATTCTGGTCCGGACGGAAAATATGACAGCCATGTATTATTCATAGAAACCGGGGTGGACATGGTCTTAACTGTCGCAACGGCCTCAGACCATCTTGAACTGGGTTTTCCACCACATTCATCTCTCGGTGGAATATGTGCCAGGAGCTGGCTATGATTTTGCAGACCTGCTCAGCAGTATGCAGCAACAGACCCACGAGTGGGAACTCCACCCACAAGTCCTCCTTCCCTACTTTCAAAAGTGGGGCTTTCCTCAAATAGACCTTTTCACCACAGCCAAAAGGACAAATGGCCCAAACTTCCTCTGGGTACCAACACCCACTACCCAGTGGCAACACACTATGGATGAGTTGGTCAGGGATTTTGCCTACGCTTTTCCACCTCTCCCTCTCATTGTTTCTGGTTCTGAGACTCGGGCAAACATCTCTCACCATGATCCTAGTAGCTCCCACTTGGGCGTGTCAGCCCTGGTTCACGACACTACTAGATCGCGCAGTACTTCCATACTAGAACCTCCCCAACAGGCCGGGCCATTTCACTCAGAATCAAGGACAAATCAAGACACCAGACCCCAAAACTCTCAAATTAGCAGTTTGGCTCCTGAGGTCATAGAGTTTGGCTATCTTAACTTACCACAACAATGTATAAACATTCTTAAGCAAGCACACAAACCCACAAGTAGAGCATGTTATGCTGCACAATGTAAATCTTTTGTTTGCTACTGCCAACCTAAACAAATTGATCCTGTGAAAGCCACAGTGCAAGACATCTGCTACCTACTCATTTGCAAAAGGCTAATTTAGCTTATACTTCCATTGGGTTACACCTCGCTGCAATGGCTGCCTATCTCCAAAATAGACAGCATGTCCCGCTGTTTAAAATCCCAGTCATTAAGGCGTTAATGGAAGGTCGGAAAGGTCATTAGGTATCTGGTTCCTCCAGCACCCTCTTTGAACCATAACAATGTTCTAACCAGACTCACTAGTCCCCCTTTTGACCTCTTTCCTCATTCCCCCTTCAATTTCTTTCATGGAAAGTGGCATTCTTAGTTGCTATTACCTCAGTCAGGTGTGTTAGTGAGCTTACATTTGTAAGGCAGCTACATGGTCTACCCCAAACATGTTTACCAAACACATCTGTGAATGTTTTAGCACGCCAACAAGCCAATGTAGGTCGGGCTGCAACTCTCACAGACTAGCCACTGCTTCTAAGGCGGGACTACTTTACAGTCTATGCAGAACATGTGCATCTACAGCCACACATGCCATGACACAGATTGTTACTTACCCTGTAAGCATTGTTCGTGGCATGTAGTGCTGTAGATTCACATGCACCCTCCATCACCAGATGCCTGTGGCCGTTGTAGTTATACACTTATGGGACACTTACATTTAGCATGGACATCCTTGTTTTCTTACACACTCTTTACACTCCTTTCTCACCCGCCTGCGCAAAAGCAAACTAACAAAGAAGATGAAGCCCATGCGCGGTATCACTGAGAGGAGTGACTTGGTCTCCTGACTCAAAAGATTTCTTTGAAGAAAAACAACTTGCACAACTGCGGGCCCACGCACTAGATGGCAGGAGTATGCAGAGCATGTGAATCTACAGCACTACATGCCACAAACGGATGCTTACAGGGTAAGTAAAACCATCAATATATATATATATATATATATATATATATATATCTCGGGAGGGAGAGATAGGGAGGGATGGGGTGAGGGGGGTTTGGGAGGGGATGAAGGTGGGGGGCTGGGGGAGAGGGGATAGAGATAGATGAATCTGTTGAAGCCTACATCATAAGTTTAATGAAGTTAGTGTCCATATGTAAATGTGGTGGGGCTACAGATGAAAGAATCAGAGATCAGTTTGTTATGAAGTGTGGTAGTGACCAGATCAGAGAAGAGCTGTGGCTCGAGGATGAACCGCTTCTGAGAAAGTAATAAATATAGTCAAGAAAGTCAAACATATGAGTTGTGTAAAGGAATTAAGCAACTCAAATAAGTAAGGTGTAGTACATGAAAAGGTTGAAGAGTCAGTTTGTGTAGTTAAGGAAAAGAAAGTGGGAATGAAAGATCAGACTAGGTTTAAGGGAGAATGTCTCAGTTTGGGAGACCAGGGCATTGAGCTAATGCGAGTGACTGCCCTGTGTTGCATGTTGTCTGTAACCAGTGTGGGAAAAAAAGGTCATTACACAAAATGTTGTAGGACCAAAAACGAAAGACCGAATGAAAGAGGTGCAAGAAATTATACAACATTATATTTCAGATTGAGGTAGCATCTTGTTATAGTGGTACATGTAGTAATTATAAACATCCTTCTGCTGTAGTGAGTTAATGTAAGGAAGTGGGTAACCCCCCCCCCCCACTTTTTGCCAGACCACTGATGCACTTTGACTTGATGTGCCCTGGGTCCCTGCCAATCAGGTTCCCAGGGCCTGTGTTCTTTCCCCAAAACTGTACCCAATTGGCACCTCTGGCCACAGGTCAGCCCCTGGTAAATGGAACCACAGGTACCCAGGGCACTGTGACCAGGGAAGACCTCTAAGGGCGGCAGCACTTATTGTGCCACCCTTAGAGGCCCTGTACCTTTACGCACACACACTGCCTTTGCAGGCTGCGTGTTTTGGTGCAGAACAAAGTGAAGAGTCGACATAGCACACATCCCTGTGTGCCATGCCTACAACCCACTGCCCTGGCATAAGATCAACCACCCCTCTAGCTGGGTGCACTATACCAGTGGTGAGGGTACAGGTGCATGAGCCCTGTACCTCTACAGTGTCTAAGCCAATTCTTAGACATTGTAAGTGCAGTAATGCCATTAAGAGTGTATGGTGCTGGGAGTTTGTCATTACGAACTCCACAGTACCATAATGGCTTTACTGAAAACTGAGAAGTTTAGTAGCAAACGTCTCAGCACATTAAACCCACACTGATGCCAGTGTGGGATTTAATGAAAAATGCACACAGAGGGCATCTTAGAGATGCCCCTGAAAAATGACCTAACACTAGTGTCCAGGCTGAGTGGCTGCTACCCAGCTGCCACCAACAGACATGTTTCTGGACCCCTGGGTCGAGAGCCTGCTGCTCTCAGGGGCCTGAAACAATGCACATCCTGGGATGAGGTGCCAAGCCTCCTCCCCCAGGATGGGTATGGTCCACGAAGGAGAAGCTTCAAAGGCTTGCCGCCTTTGTGAGCTTCCCCAGGTATTTTGCTGCTTCCAGCAACTGGTCCCCACCGGTTCTGACCCCCACTTTGGGCGGGAGAACCGGTGGGAAAACCAAGTGAGGAAGGGAGGTGTTCCCACCTTTGCCAAAACTCCACCCCTCAGGTGGGGTATGCGAGGTGAAGCACAACTCTCAGTCCCCGCCATCTTGCAGATGGGGGGACCCAGCCAACCAGAGTGAGGCTTATGCCCCCTCCCACTGGAGGGTGTCATAATAGGGGGTGTACCCAGGCCAAGGAAGTAACCCATTGGTCCCAACCTTTTACTTACCTGTAACACCCCTAAATCTAGTATTTAGGGGCACCCCTGAACCTTGCTTCCTCAGAACAGAAGAAACTACAAGAAAAGAAGGACCGAACAGCCGTGCCAAAGCTAACAAGAGGAAGACGCCCACTGACTTGGTCCCAGCCCTACTGGGCTGTCTCCACCTCGAACCTGCTCCTGCGAAATCTCGGTGTGTCCAGCAGCCAGCAACCTCGAAAACCCCGGAGGACCTGCCTGCCTTCAACCACAAAGGCTGTGTCTCCCGTGAACACCGGATTTGTTCATCTCCAACCTCTGTCTCCGGCCGGACATCGCGAATCCGCACCACTCTTCACCCGCCGTCCACGGCCTGAGCTCAAGTGGGCAAACACCACGAGGAGGTCTAGGTAAAAAAGAGATCGGTCCAGAGATCCTGAGTCTGGATATGAATCCCTAGAGTTCTGGAGGAGTTTTGCTCAAGGCTCTGGACCTTTTCAGCCTCAAAGGAACAAGTGAAGAGAGGGTTGTGAGCATATGTTCCTCCTTTCCAAACACGTATATATACCCATCAGTAGGCTAATTCCTTTTTTGGATGTAACACAATACAAGTAGGTTGGCGAGTAAGGCCAGGGCTTCCTCAAGGCTATTTATATCGTTCCAGCATGACAAGGTATCAACGTTAAATTCATACAAATTTGGTTAAGTCAGCTGGGGTCGAGGCGAGAGTCCTCTCGAGTGCCTGACTCGTACCGGCCTCGAGAGGACTCTCGCCTTGACCCCAGCTGACTTAACCAAATTTGGATGTTTTAAACAATGTCACGCTACAATTCTTGAAAATGTATGAATTTAACGTTGATACCTTGTCTTGCTGGAACGATATAAATAGCCTTGAGGAAGCCCTGGCCTTACTCGCCACACGGGGCGAAACACGTGTCGGCTGTTCTCTCTCTTTTACAATGTTTCTATGAAAAACCTATAATGAGTGAAATGGACTCAATTAAATGATTAATAAAAAGAACTACTTTCAGTCCAACCTACTTGTATTGTGTTACATCCAAAAAAGGAATTAGCCTACTGATTGGTATGTATACGTGTTTGGAAAGGAGGAACATATGCTCACAACCCTCTCTTCACCACGAGGAGGTCTCCCTGGCGATCCCGAATTGAGATCCGGCGACCCCTGACCTGCCTCAAGCCTCCAGCTGACGCCTGCAGCCTAAATCCGGAAGGTCCCCCCAACCGCGACCAGGAGCGGGTAAGAAGATCCAACCCTAAAAGGCACCCCTGCACCCGACGCCCCACGGCCTAGGGTGGCCCAACCGACGGTGCCTAAGCAACCCTCAAGATCCCAACTTACCTCTCAAAGTGGTGGTCGCACCCAGAAGACCTTCGTCCCCAAGCCTGCAGTGCCTTTGCAAACCGGAGGTTCCTCATTGCCAACAACAGGGCGCCCGACGTCGAAACAGCACCCGGCTGCCCTAATGCCGCTGAGGGTGCACCTTTGGTGCTATTTTGTTTACCCATTTGCCCTGAGCTAAAGTCCAGGAGCTTCGCTCCAACAACCAAGTGGCCTGCTCGTCAGCAGCCACCAACCGGAGGCCCCCTATCCCCCGTTGGATAACATTGGACCTCAGCACTCTGCACCAGGCTGCCCTAGTGCCGCTGAGGGTGTAACGAGAGTGCATCCCTGACCCTGGAGGACCCCTGAGTCTACCCCCAGAACCTTAACTCCCACTACCGAATACTTACCCTAAAACCGATAACACGATTTTCCTCTATAGGATAACATTGACTGTTTTTCTTGGAAAAGTTTCTGTGTGGAGTTTGAAAACCTAAAGAAATTCTTTAAAATTGTACTAACTAACAAAACCGATTTTACTTACCTGTTTACAGGAAATGTCCCAGTGTAGTATCCAGGTATACTAAACTGTGTAAGAAAAGTAATCTCAAAAGTAACTTACCTGTAATCTTATTGAAAATCCTATACAAAGTACATGTACTGTATTTACAAAGCATTGCATTTCTCAGAAATAATACTGTAAGTCAAAACAAAGTGCATTTACAATTGCAATCCAAACTGTTACAAACTTGCTTGGTTCTAGGAAATAAAATAACTAAAAATAACTAAAAGAATATTTTTATACAAACAAAATTGGTCTGAGTTCAGTCTTAGTGTGTGACATCATTTGCTGATTGCGTGTGTACAACAAATGCTTAACACTACCCTCTGATAAAGCCTTACTGCTCGCCCGCACTACCACAAATAGAGAGTAAGGTGCTATCTACTTTTACGTCTACCTATCTTTGGGGTTCCACTGGACTCTGTGCTTACTATACCTCACTTTGGTATAGTATATACAGAGCCAGCTTGCTACTGTTGGTGGTGCTCCAATTTAACTGCAAGGTTATTTTGAAGCTAATTTAGAATTGGGCAACCACTGGCTGTGTAGTTTGTTTCCATCAATGGGGATAATTTGATTGGATGGCCGCACCAGAAAGTCTTAGGTGTTAAACTTGATCCCAACTTTGAACTTCAAGTGGTTGTTCAGGAAGTTCAACATAGGGCTGCACATTTTGTGGCAGAATTTCAGGAATTGTTCCGTAGGAAGTTGGGTTGTTTCAAAGAATATAAACCTATCAAGCTAAAGAAGAATGCTATTGCAATTGCAGCCAACGTACAACACTTTCTTTTAAGTGTTCAGGAAAGTGTAAGGGTGGAATTGGAAAAATTAGCAGATTAAGATGTTATTGAGACAGTAGAGGCTACGGAGTGGTTAGGCCCTATAGTACTATCTTTGAATGCAAATGGGGATGTTCGTCTTTGTGTTGATTTAAGAGCACTTAATCGGGAGGTGATTGTTGATAAAATTTCCCCTTCCCAACATTGATGAATTAGTTGCAACTTTAGGGGAAAAATTGACTTTTTCATGCTTGAGATGATTTCAGCATGTCATCAGGTGGAATTTGATTCTTCCCAGGAGTTAATGGCATTTATTACGCCATTGGGAGCGTATAGATTCACAAGAATGCCCTTTTGATTAGTTTCTGCAGCTTCATTTTTTCAGAGGGTGATGTCAGATATTTTTAAACGATTGCAGAGCATTAGGTGTTATGAAGTTTGTCTTTTGATTTTTGGAAGAGAGAATAGAACAGGATGACCGAGTAAGTTTATTTTTGACGAGGATAACTAGAGCAGGTCTCACTTTAAGGGGAAATAAATGCAAATTTGGAGTACTGGAGGCAAATTGTCTTCAACTGGGGTGGCAAAGTGAGCTAAAGAATGATGATGGATTCAACCCAGATCTGTGACTGGGGGTGAGTGTTTGAAAAGTTTCAGCACTCCGTCCATCATCTCCTTGTGTTTGCTTTGTTCGCCCTAAGTTGGCAGGGTATACCCAGACGTGGGTCCCTTGCTCACTTTGCCACTGGATTCAAGCTAGCCTGGCTGATGAGGGCTGTTAGCCCGAAACCGGTCTCAGGATGCTTGATTCCGGTCCAGGGAAGACATGGCTTGGCAGTTCGGTCTGGACTGTTCCCATGAGGCACAGGGTCAAGACTGATTTGCATATAGCTGTGTCTGAACTGGGGTGGCAAAGTGAGCTAAAGAATGATGGATTCAACCCAGATCTGTGACTAGGGGCGAGTGTTTAAAAAGTTTCAGCACTCCGTCCATCATCTCCTTGTGTTGGCAAATTGTCTTGGACCTGATATTTAGTTTCTGGTATTAGGCCGAAGAGAGAGTTGGTTGATACCTTGTAAAAAAGAGGAATTGGTCTAATTCCTAGAATGACAGAATAGTACAGTAAATTTGAAAAGAATTATAGAGGTAAGACAGTCAATTTGAGAGCTCTTCTAGGTAAGAAAGTGGAATTTGCGTGGAAAACTGATTGTAAAATGAAATTTGATTGACTAAAAAAAGAATTGCGAAATGCTCCCAGTTTGCAGGCGTTTGTTTTAAGTGATGACACTATTATAGTCATGGATGCTAGTTCGAAGTGCCTTGGTGCTGTTTTGCTCCAAAAAAAGAGATCGAGTTGAACGTGTGCTTTGCGTTGTTTGAAAAGTTCTGAGAAAAATTACTCCGTATTTGAGAGAGAAAAAATATCGACATTTAGTGTAGGGGACCTCTTTTAAGGTTCGAACTGATGAGCCTTTGAAAGAAGTCTTTAAAAAAAAAAAAGGGACTTGATTCAATTTCATCAATGATAAGATGGATTATTTCTCTTCAAGAATTCAGTTTCACTTTTTAGTTCTCGCCTAGCGTTGCAGCGCATGCGCTGCTCGCTCGGCGAGATTTATTGTTAACGAGGAGTTTGAGAAGAGGGCTTGAAGCCCCGCCCCTTATTTCCATTGGCTGGCGTCACCGTTTATGGTAAACGGTGGGCTGCCATTGGAAATTAGCTGTTTGGGTTGCCTCCCTTTGGAATCCCATCCGGACTGGGTCGCCTGCTTTGCTGCTGTCGCAAAGCACTTTCTTATCTTTATGGGGCCATGTGTTTCTAATTAGCGTGGAAACCCATGGCCCCATAAAGCTAAGAGATCGATGCTTGTTAACGAATGTGGTCAGTCGTTTCTTTGGATATCCTCCTGGCGGTTGCATATTTTGGGATAAGGTGCTAGATGTGAAGTAGGATCGCCCCGTCACATCCTTAATATTCTTGGGAGTTGCCTATAACATGAAACTCATTAAACTTCATTCTCCTGCAGAGCTAAACAGTATTGCTCTGTCAAATCTGACTCGTCTTTGTCAGCAACCTCTATACACTCCCCAACTGAACACATTCCTTAAACTCTTCTTTGGACTCAGGCCCTTCAGAGCGACAGTAATATTCTTCTAGTAAAGTGTACTCCACCCTAATACATAGGGAACAGTGCCACCTTGTGGACAGTCGGAAATTGTACCTAAACTATATGAAGTCTGGTTAATGTGCAGTCGGGATGTTTTTTCACGACTGGAGCGGGCCACAACCAACACAATTCTAACTGGGCCAGTGCTGTATAAATGACCGACGTGTTGCGGCTGAAGTGAGCATAAGGACTGAGGACAGAATTAGGTAAGCAATTCTTGTTACTTATCCATCAAGATTTTTTTGCAGTGGTGTCTCTGGGGTGCTGGGATGAGCAGATGTGCTCGTGCCCCAGCTTTTTTTTTATCCCGGCCTCCTTGTACCTCATCACCACAGCTGCTATATTTGTTTGGCGGTGACACAGAAAAACAAGCATTTGCAATGCAATAGGTCTCGCATTTACGCGAGTTTATGCTATTGGCATTGTAAATGACAATGCGTTATATTTGTTTTAAAAACCAAAACATAAATAAAAAGGCATTGTCATTTACAATGCCAAAAGCTAAAACTCACGTAAATGCGAGACCTATTGCATTGCAAATGCTTGTTTAATATATACCTGGAGTCAAGAATTACTTTGCTGACTGTTTCACGTTTAGTTGACAGTAAGGAGAGATCTGAAGAGGACGATATGACAGAGGAAACATTGAATGTGTGTGAAGTTATCTGGTGCTGGGTCAGATAGTAAATGGAAAGCTGAGTTAGGAAAGGATTGTGTTGTACATGAGTTTTCAGAAGCAATAAAGTGTAAGAAAATCAATTTACAGGGCAAAGCCTGGTCCCATGTTAAAAGAAAAATTGGCTGTAGACAATGAGATTATTTTACGGGTAATAGACTATTTCCACCAGAAGGCCTCAGGAGTAGATTGATTTTATTATCTCATGAGGGTCATCTCGGTGTTAAAAAAGAAAGGAGAGACTGCGATCTAGTTTTTAGTGGCAGCAGGTTGACGCTGAAGTTGAAAGATGCATTGAATGCAACAGCAGTGATTAAATATTAGTTCCTCGGCATGTGCCATTGGTGTGCAGGAAGATTGCTGATTATCCTTGAGCTAAAGTGGCCATAGACATTGTTGGTCCACTGAGAGGAGTGGAGAGTGCACCTTATTCAATTGTTCTTCTTGACTTCTACTCTAGGTGGGTTGAGGTTAGTTGTGTTATAGATACATCTTCAACTAGTATTGTTACAGTTTTCAAAAGAGAAAATTATCCAAATTCTTTTTTGACAGACAATGGTCCTCAGTTCTGCTCAGAAGAATTTGAGAGTTTCTGAAAAAATGTGATATCAAACATAAGAAATGTTTCCCAAAATATCATCCCGAAATGAATGGGGCCATTGGAAGGTTGAATAAAACCTTGAAGGAGAGCATTCAGTTGGCCAAGGCAAATAAAATGGATTAGAAGCAACTTTACAAGAACTAATTACAGCTTATCGCATGTCTCCCCATTCTTCTACCTGGAAGACACCATTTGAACTTATTAGGGTTCGCTCTCGGAGTACTTTGCTGAGCCTTAGTTGGATGATGTGGGGTAAAGAAGTTAAGTTCAATGGCCTAGGCGATTGGTGTGAGAAAGAACTGTTTACGGGTATAAAATATTTTGACAGAACCTGGAAGCTCAGACAATGTAATAAAAATTGGAGATTTTGTGAAAATTAGCTCTTGGATGCTCTCAATGGTCAATTTTCACAAAAGTAGATAAAGTTAAGTTTTTTAAGAAAGCAATCAAAACTGATGATGGGATCGTATATGGACGTTGAACCAAGTAGTAAGGGTGAATGATGCTCTGGGAAACATAAGATCTGATGGAGAGACTGATTTGTCAAAAAACATGGAAGGGTGTCATGAAGAAGATTTCTTTCAGTATATTGAAGGACAGAGTAACATTGTTGGTTTCAGTGGGATGAGTCATAGAGCTCGCAAAGTTCCTACTTAGCTTAAGGATTTTGTCAGAAAATAGCCTTGGTTATTACACTTCGTTATTGTATTCCTGATGTGTTATTTGTCTGATATGCTAATTTGTTTATATTTGGTTTTACCATAGTTGTGTTTCTAGAGTTTAGGCCATGATTTATTTACTTGCGTTACTTTATTTTGTGTTGATATGGAGGAAATAGTGACATGTTATGTAACTTTATCTGTCTTGTGCCAAGCTCAGCAACTATGGAATTTTGGGTTACAGCCTTCTAGAGTATGGCATTTTTCCTGAGCAGTGGCTCTGGCTGGGGTGTTAACATTAAAGCTCTTACCTGAATTATTTTACTGGACGTCTGATGTTATTATTTTAGATTTTACACTGTGCAGTTTAGGTTTCTTTCAATTAAGGATTTATGTGATATAGAATCTAAAATAGCTCAACCTATTCATTTGAGGTGCTCAGCTATCTGTATGACTGTTCAGTGTAATTTTCCTTCAGTGTACTCAACTCTGTTATCCCTAAGACCACGGTTATTTTAAGTTGCATAGCTCTGGAACGCCTTTGAGTTGGTCTGTTGCTTTCCATTGATCATACAGAGCAATACTTGAATCTACAGCAATTAATCATGCTATACTGTTGTCTGTAATTCCTGTCCATGACTGCAGCTAAATAGCCCTCGGTATCTGCAGAAATCCTCCTGTTGAACAGCTCGTGGTATTGTCTTGGACAGCAAGTTGTCCCTCAGGCTTTGATGACCAAGCTATGTCTTCAGTGACACAACTCTCATGTTAAATAGCTGACAGATTGATGCCTCCTACAACAGGACTATTGCCTGGGTCATCTGATACAGACTTCTAGTCGCAGATTACTTGCCTTAGAATTATCCCCAGGAGTCATACTAGATCTAGAACTTTTTCGTGAACAGTACCCCTGCATGCCGGTTAGTTGCGTCTATTGCTCCACGTGGCGTCAGTCCCGGAAGTGACATCTGCGGAGCCTATATAGGCACCATTTGGGTGCACGGACGTCAGTTCTTTTCTTTCCACGCCAGCCAGCACAAATCTGGGAAGAGCTACTCCTTAATCAGCGCTTTAAATGGGCCAGTACTCACAGGTACAGCGTACCAGCACTTCTTATTTTTATCGCTCTGAGCACCGCCACTTCTCTCCTGCCAAGGAGAGTACCGGTACTCATGAAAGGTACTCATTGGCTGCTAGTGCTGGTGAGCATTAGGCTGTCAGAGTGGAACCTGTCTTTAACAGCCAAGGCACTTATGCAACCCTGAGCTTGAGCCCCTTCTGAACTATTGAGCATGGGTTCATTTGCATAATATCTGGGTGTTCACCATCACGCTATGTTTTATGTAGCAGGGTCCTTTTAGGCCCTGTGCTGTCGATCACATTCACAGTAACTGTGCATTTGTGCAAACACAGAAATCGAGACAGCCCACTAATAGCTGCATTTAAGAAAGCCATGGGATGTAAGGAGTTAAAAATTACTTTATTCCCACTTGAGTCTTTTGCGTGAGTGTCTGCTTATGTCTGTGTGTTTGCCTGCTTGTGTGTGTGTGCTTATGTAAGAGAGTTAAGGGAAAGAAAGAGGGAGAGAATATGCATGCTCTCAGGAAGTATTTAAAAAAAAATTTCAATGAAATTTTTATTTGCGCAGGGCACAGTCTTTATAGAATACATACAATGTTTGCTGTCTACACCTTAAGATAGCATACCATAGCAGCAATTTCAACTATGCAAGTGCAAAAATGCAGAGCAAATTCAGTCTAAGTCCTAATTAAATATACATAGCAGCCAATATTAAAGTGCAACAATACTAAAGGAAAAAGTGCTTTGTGCGAGACTGTTACCCATTATTCTGCTGAAATAAAAGATAAATAGTTAAGAATGAAATTCTTCATATCCTTCAAGATCTATTATAAAAATATGATTGGGGAAACAAAAGGCAATAAATCTTAAATACAAACATCAATTGATGGAAAAACTGTTATTAGACTGGTATTTAGATGATCAAATCGAAGCCATTAAACCTAATGTAACTATACAATGCCAGACTTAAAACCATTCATCCAGAGAACATTCCGCTAAAGCTCCCAGGCGTCATTCTGGATCCGGAGATTTTTTATTCAGCAGTATCCCTGCGCGTCGGGTGGCATTGGTCGGCTCTGCATCCGTCGTGGGTCCCGGGATGACATCGCGGGACCTACATAGACGCCCCCCATGCACGCTGACGTCGTTTTTAATGCACAAGCCTAGCGCAGATCCGGAGAGAGCTACCCCTAGCCACTTTTTGGCGAACTTTTTTTGACTTTTTGGCGAAGCCTTTTTTGAGTCGTAGCCTCCTGGTGCGTCCAGGATGTCCCAGCGAAGGACCGGCTTCAAGCCATGCAGTTCCTGCCACCGGATGATATCTGTGATGGATCCGCACCTCGTGTGCCTTTGGTGTCTGGACCGTGGCCACGACCTGAAGTAGTGCTTAGAGTGCCGGGCCATGAACCCGAACGCTTTGCGGGAGCAGTCCTGAAAGCTGCTGTAGGCTCGGCTCTGCTTCGCTCCGATTCTCATTCGAGGGGAAGGTCTCGAACGGTCATGGAGCCCTCACTCCTCGCACTGAGCCGTCGGGGAGGTCTTCGGGTAAGTCAGGGAAGCACAAAAAGAAGTCAAAGAAGCACAGGCGTTCTTCAACTTCTCTTGTTCGGCCGACGCGGAATCTGGAGCATTGCCGCTCAAAGGCTTAGTCTCCAGAGCACACTTCTGAGACCGCTACACACCTCCCTCCCTTTCCGGAGCCGGAGCGTCTCCTGCCCAAAACCATAAGTTTTATGAGGCCTTGTACCTCATATTTGGGCAGCCCAGCTCTGCCGGCGCACCTTTGGGCCTCGTGGAGTCAGTCGGGGAGTCGGGGGCCCTGGGACTTCGACACCGGCCTCTTCTGAGGGTCCCTGTGGATCCAGGCCTGGATCCGGATAGACGCTGGTCGATCTCACTCTACCTTCTCTAACGTCGATCCAGACAACTACACTCCCGGCTTCGACTGTGCCCCCGGGTCGGCATCGACCCCAGCCTCATCCCCGCCGTGGACACTGAGCCGAACCGACGTTGCTCCACATCAGTTCCAACCCTGTGTTAATTCCTGGCATTCCTTTTGGGCCAGAAGGTGAGGAAGAGGACTGGGAGGGGACGCTGGACCTTTTATCTGACCAGCTTGAGAAACTGGACTGGATAATGGATCTGGGTGATGCCAGTGGTCTAGACACATCCCCTGACACTAGCCTGCTTTCTCCCCCTACCGTAGCCACGTAGGAGGGAGCTTCCTATGCTGTGGTGGTGAGGGGAGCCAAGGTCTTCAGGCTCGAGCTCCCTACGGTCTCAGTCAGGACTAACCTAGCAGAAGTGCTTCATCCTGCGGATTCCTCTTCCGAACCCCTTTTGCCATTCAATGAAGCCCTCACGGACGTCCTTCTGGGCACTTGGTCCAAGCCCAGCACAGGGGCTCCTGTGGATAAGACGATTGCCTGCCGCCACCGCCCCGCTCTGGGTGACCCAGTGTTCCTGGCCAAACACCCCTCACCTGAGAGCTTGGTAGTTTAAACCGCTTCATCAAAAGGCTCATTCCCTTCTGCTCCCCCAGATAGGGAATCCAAGAAGCTAGATCAGCTTGGGAAGATGTTCTCTTCCTCCAGCTTGGCATTGCGGTCGGTGAATACCGCATGCCTCTTGAGCCGATACTCCATACTATCTGGGATACAGTCGCGCAGGTGCTGCCTCAGTGCCCGGAGGAGGCTCGGGCCGTTCTCTCTCAAGCAGTTGCAGATGGGAGAGACACAGCCAAATTCACCATACGATGTGGACTGGATACCACCGACTCACTGGGCAGAAAGATTGCCACTCCGGTAGCTGTGAGACGCTACGCCTGGCTTCTCAGGGGATGTCTAGTCTTTCTTGATGGACATGCCCTTTGATGGCATTCGCCTTTTTGGCGACAAGGCTCACCCAGTGCTTGAGCGCTTCAAGGATTCTTGAGCTACGGCCAGATCCTTGGGCCTCGCTGCTACCTCACGTCCATCTCGGTCTGCTTTTCATCCCTTTCGTGGCTACAGAAAGGGCATCCAGCCACGTCCTGCCCAGCCACAGAGTGTCACAAACTGTCCAGCCTCTGCTTGGCCGCGGACTTGGGACCCAGCATCCTCGCGGGTCAAAGACCCTGTGGACAACCCAGTCCACCCTTTCCCCCCTGCCGCAGCCTCCAAACCTTCTTCGTCTGTTTCAGGCCCATCAATGGCCAGTTGGAGGCAGGATCCGTCATCACCTCCGCCACTGGCAATCCATCACGTCTGACAGGTGGGTTCTGCAAATAGTCAGAAGGGGCTACTTCCTCCCCTTCAAGAGTACCCCTCCCTCCATGCCAACTTCTTATGATCGCATGACTAAGGATCATTTGGCACTTCTCCGCCAGGAAGTATCGGCTCTCATGGCCAAGGGAGCTATAGAGAGGGTCCCTGTGCCAGAAGTAGGATGTGGTTGTTATTCCTACTGCTTTCTGGTACCCAAGAAGGACAAAGACCTGCGTCCTCTTTTAGACCTCTGGGCACTCAACTTCTTCCTCTGGAAGAATTTCAAAATGCTCATCATAGCCCAAGTTCTGTCTGCACTTGACCGAGGAGACTGACTGGTGGAGTTGGACTTGCAGGATGCTTATTTTCATATCCCGACTTGCCGGCCCACAGATCTTACCTACGGTTCACCACGAACACTTTCAGTTCACCGTGCTCCCCTTTGGCCTTACCAGTGCCCCATGGGTGTTCACAAGGTGATGGCGGTCGTCGCAGCTCATCTGCACAGATCAGGGGTTCCAGTCTTCCCTTATCTCGACCACTTGCTGTTGAAGGCGGGCTCACCCCAGGCTGTCGTCTCCCACCTCCAGACTATGGCGGACCTCCTGCATTTGCTGGGGTTCACTATCAATGTGCCGAAGTCACACCTGACTCCTTCGCTGACGCTCCCTTTCATTGGGGTAGTTCTGGACATAGTGCAGTTTCGGGCCTATCCTCCCAAACAGCGAGTTCAGGATATTTGGGCTATGATACCGCTGTTTCAGCCTCTATCCTGGATTTCGGTGAGAATGACTGAGAGGCTGCTGGGCCTTATGGCTGCCTGCAGGTGAATCATGCCCGTTAGCGTATGGAGACTCTACAGTAGGACCTGAAGTTCCATTGGGCGCAGCATTAGGAGAAAACTCTGACATGGTCCTGATTTTGGAGAGCACTGCGAAAAATGTGTGTAGTGTTGGCTAACGAACCGTGATTGGGGCAGACCCCTCTCCTTTCTCCAACCAGATCTCACAGTAGTGACAGATCATTCCCTCCTGGAATGGATCTGGGGGAGGTGAAGATCAGAGGACTCTGGTCTGCGGCAGAATCCGGACTCCACATCATTCTGTTGGAGCTCCGAGCGATCTGATTGGCATTGAAAGCCTTTCTACCCTCCATCCAAAGAAGGCTAGTACAAGTGTTGACGTACAACGCCACCGCCATGTGGTACTGCAACAAACAGGGCGGTGTGGGGTCGTGGACCCTTTAAGAGGACCTGCATCTCCAGACATGGCTGGAACAGCAGGGCATATGCCTGGTGGTTCAACATCTGGCGGGTTCTCTGAACTCCAGAGCGAACAAACTCAGCCGACCGTGCCTCGCGGATCACAAATTGCGACTATTTATGTAGGTGTTGCAAGGTCTCTTTCAGCAGTGGGGAGAGCTCTGATTAGATCTGTTTGCCATCGAAGAGAACGCGCAATGTCAGCAGTTCTGCACGCAGGAGTTTCCAAGGCGGGGCTCTCGCTCTGAGACACGTTTCGTCTCTAGTGGAGCTCAGGCCTCCTGTACTCGTTTCTGCCTGTACCATTCCTGCCCATAGTTCTCAAGATCATCAGGAATGACTGGGACTAAGCCTTCCTTGTGGCTCCGGATTGAGCACGGAGATTCTAGTATCCTGAGCTATGGAGCATGGCCATCGGTGGTCCCATCAGGCTTCCCCTTCAGGAGGATCTTCTGTCGCAGCAGCAGGGGGAGGGTTCTCCACCCAAACCTGTCAAAGCTGCTCCCTCTTGCGTTGAGATTGAGCGACAACAGTTGACCGCTTTAGACCTTCCTCCCGAAGTCTGTGATATCTTGGTTAGAAGGCGTCCCTCTGCAAAGACGGTTTATGCCTGCCATTGGGCAAAATTTGTGGCATGGTGTTTGTAGGAAGCTGGCTTTCTAAGTAGTGTACCAAAATGAAGTGCACTATGCAGAAATTCCAGACGACTCTTATTGGTTTACAGGGCTTAAGTTAATAATTTGTATCAAGAGAGATGGACTCGCAGCACATGAAGGTCCTGCATACATGTTCTGGGTAACTAGACATGGTAAGAAGGGAATGCAGTTCCTAGTGATATGCGTTTGTCTACTCAGGTCCAGTTTAGTTCCACAGAGTAAGCTGGCAGCGTGGCTCTGTAGGAACAAATGCCCTCACACACCTAGAAAGGTGCCATACTTCATCATTGGACTTTTGCTCCACGTCGGGCCGGCGCTGCAATGTCCAGGCACGCTTAATGGGGGCTCTTTGCCGGAGATCTTTTCGTAGGCTGACAAGGGGGGGGTGCTACTGTAATCATGGCCACCACAGATTACTAGAATGAATGCTCACGCCAACTTGCTGACCGAAAATGTTACACACCCATCAGACAAGGCTGAAAATACAGATAATCTCTGGTGTCCGCAGCTGCAACACAAGGGTGGATCACAAAGAATGAAGCAGACTTTTTAGTATACAAACATCCAAAGGTTCCGTACTTTTACACCCTGCCAAAGATTCACAGGGAAATTTCCCCTTCGCCAGGCAGACCCACTTGGAACCACTCTCCAAGTTCTGAGACTATTTTCTACACCCCTGTGTCAAAAAGACTGTATCTTACATACAGACGCAAGGGATATACTGATTGTAATTGAATCCATCAATGATGCACACCAGATAGACCTATTGGTCACCCTGGATGAAGAACCACTTTACACAAATATACCACAGAGAGATACTCTGGAGGTAATAGAAAATATCCTATGGGCAAAGGAGTGGACATCACCCTAGTTTTCTATACCAGTGGTGTGTGTACTTCCTGGCTCCGCGTGTCTAGTGTGGAAAATCATGAAAAGTAACGGACTTCGACATGCTGCAGTGGCCCCTATATAGGCACCACAAATGTCACTTCCAGTGTGAACAACTCCATGCGTTCCAGAACGATGCGACCTGGCATGCAGGGGGACTGCTCCCAAAAGATTTCAAGATCCAGTCTGATGCCTGGGGATTATTATTCTAAGGTAAGAAATCTGTGGGTAGATAGTCTGTACCTCATAAGGCGTTGCAAAAGGCAAGTAACTCCTTCATAAAGCTCTAATTTGCCTTAGCATAAACATGCTAAACATGTTACCTAAACGGTACCCTGTTCAGCTTCCATACAAGCCGCTTTAAACCGGACCCATTTTTCTCACTACTCCTTTTACTTTGAATTACATTGGATGTGTGGTTTAACCCCAGTTACCCAAGAGATAGAATTCTCTTCAGGTTGTGAGAGGATTGGTGTGGAATGTTTCCCTACCCTGTGTTTCAGGTGTCTTCCGTTTTGAGGTTTTTCTCTTCTGTATGAGTTTTCCACGATTAGCAAACCTGGCTTGAATCTTGCTTTTCTTCATACTCTAGTCTCTTGGTTAATATTTTTGTTTTCTCACTTAGAGCGACTTCAGGCTAATGACACTTTTACTGTGTCAGTTTGTTTTCTTTATTTTATCTTTTGTCTGAGCAAACATTGCTTGGGTGGGATCTTTACGGTTGATATTTGTGTGGCTTACATTGATTTTTCTATTACAGCACAGGCGTTGGTAGCTACTTCACCTCCCGGGCACAGTCATATGGAGGATGAGATCTTCAACCAATCCAGTAGCACTCCTACCTCCACAACGTCAAGTTCGCCGATTCCGCCCAGCCCAGCCAATTGTACAACGGTAAGCAGCCAAATCTGAATACATTCTGAGCTAAGAAAAAAACATCCCTTCTCACAGTTACTGTCATCTTGCTCACCCTCCTTCCCAGTAGTGCCAGCAAGCTTCTTTAAAAAGCTGTCAAAGATTTATTTGGAGGTGCACTCTTGTGAGTCCTCCTGTGCACATGGTCCTAGCCTTGCACCTGTCGCCATTCAGTTATTGTTTACTCTGGGATTATGGGATGCCAAATTTGGCTTTTTCCCCCTTTTGATTGGTGCGTCTTTTTTGTGTTTTGTTTTTAGTTCTGAATCTTTCAGTAAAATGTTTTTGAATCACGTGTATTCACGTGAGCTGCAGGTAACTGCCACAACAGGGTGCTGCCCAACTTGTTTTTGGTTCTGTGTATAGCCGCCACCAATATACACAAATAACATGAAACTAAATTTAAGGGAATGTCTTGATGAATTTGAGCAGTGAAGGATATTTCAGGATGTTAAGTCTATAACAGATTTTGCCTGGGTATGTCGCCAAAAATTGCTTTATCAATACAAAGCTGTATGGATAGATAAAGCAATTTTTGGCAACATACCCAGGCACTGCTCAAATTCATCTACACATTCCCTTAGTTTCAGTTTCATGTTATTTGTGTTTATTGGTGGTGGCTATACACAGAACCAAAAACAAGTTGGGCAGCACCCTATTGTGGTAGTTACCTGCAGCTCACATTAATACAAGTGATTCAAAAACATTTTTTGCTGAAAAGTTGCTGTAGGTGAAATACTGACTGATTCCCCATTTTTAGGCTCACAAGGGGTAGGCTACACATCTCATTCCACAAGTAAAACATGGCGCTTAAGGACGAGAATTACGCTTTACCTGTGCTTTAAATGGAAATTTATAAGTGCAGGTAGTCACTCTTTAGAGTACTTGTTTGCTCCTGAGAAGTGCTGGTACTCTCCCAATAAATGTGTGTTCAAGGCATGTGTGCTGTAGATACACATGCTTTGCATACTCCTGCAATCTAGTGTTGTGTCTGGATGTTTGCAAGTTGTTTTTCTTCTAAGAAGTCTTTTCCAGTCACGAGGCAAGGTGACTCCTCCTTTCGGTGATAGAGCGCATAGGCATTGACTCCATTGTTAGATTGTTTTCTTTCCGTCATCGGGTTCAGACGTGATTTGCGGCACTCTGGTTTGAAACCGTTCTTCGAGATCCCCTCAGTGCGCAATCCACTGTACCCACATTGGCATTGTTTTCATACGTGTTTCATCATTCTCTCTATGTCGAAATATAGGAAAACTCTCGATCTTCAATAGAGAAGACATCGTTGGCGGCCTTTGGGCCTAGCTGCGTCACTAGACTTCCACTCTGTTCCGTATTAGCCAGTCTTCGGCCGATGGAACGGACTCAGTTTCAATTCTGCCCTCTGTGCCACTCCAAGTATCCACGCACTGACCTGCATAAAATCTGCAACTTGTGCCTCTCATCGGAGCACAAGGAAGAAGATTGCGATGACTGTCGATCGTTTAGATCGAAGAAGGCTTTGCGGGATCGTCAAGCTAGACTTGGGGACATGCAGCGGCAGAACTTTTAACACACCCCGGATATCTGCAGAGAAGATACCGAACATGAAGAAATTGAGGCATCTGCAGTGGAAGAGTAGGAGGCCTTCTCTATCCAAGAATCGGATTCGGTTCCGGAAATCGAGTTGGAGTCTGAAGATGTTCCAGCGGGACAAGGTGCCGTGAGTAACAAAGCCCCTTTGCCCCTCAAACTTTCTTCCACCAAACACAAGGCTTCTGGGCCACCACTACCTTCTGGCCATGGTCGGCACCGAGACACTGCTTCTAACACCCCGCCCTTCTGCTCGGCACCGGAACAGACCGTCGAGCCTTCCAGCTCGGGACCGAGTCGGGAAAAACTACCTTCGGCACCGAAACCTTCGTCTCCAAAGGATAAAAAGGACAGGACCAGTTCGGCACTGAATCTTTCGGCACCGAAAACAATGGATGCTCCTCAAAAGCCTCCGAAACCGATCCTGGAGATTATGCAGGAAAAACTGGATCCTGTGCAGAAGAAAATCTACATTAATCCAGACACTGGACACATACTAGCCTAACATGTCACACCTTCCAAAAGGAACATTCCTTCAGAGGATATAAGTTACAAAATTCCTCTAAGGAAGAAAAAAGACATGGCTACAAGCCCTTTCCACCCTGTTCCTCAAACCCCTCCACCAACTTCACTATCACCAGGCCCAAACCCCCAAGACATTACACCACAGGGTTCACCACACACACAGCCTGATATTGATTATAAGGGTGATGATACTCCACAACCAATGGATCCATGGAATGATTACAACATTGATCCACCAATAGATAATGATCCTGACCAATCCCCTATCAAGCCATTACCTCCCGATGACAACACAGCATACCAGGAGTTAATTTCCAGAGCAGCATCATACCATGGGGTCACACTACATAAGGAATCCTTAGAGGAGTATTTTTTAGTTGAAACTTTAGGAACATCACATTGGGCGGCACAATCTTTACCTATGTTAAAAGGCATGATGCGACATGCTGATGATATTTTTAAAACCCTGTAAGGGCTCGTATCTTAACACCCAGGGTTGACAAAAAAAAGCAAACCTCCTCCAACTGATAGTTTTTATCAGAGGACAGTTGCCATTAAATTCCTTAGTTGTGTCCAATGCTCGGAAAAGGGCAAATACCTAAACTTCAGCAGATGCACCACCTCCAGACAAAGAGTCTAAGTTGATAGATGCATCGGGGAAATCGGTGGCTGCACAATCCGCCAACCACTGGCCTATAGCTAACACACAAGGCCTATTAGCAAGATGACAGGGCCCACTGGGGTGAAATAGAGCAGTTACTCCAATATCTCTCAGAAGAACACAACAAAAAAAAGACACGACTTAGCGCAGGAGTAAAAATTAATATCTAATTCCTCTATCAGATGTGCACTGGATGCGGCTGATACTGCAGCAATGGGTATTAACACCAGCATTCTTCTTAGAAGGCATGCATGGCTGAGAATCTCCGGGTTTAAACCGGAGGTTCAGCAAACTACTCTTAATGCCCCCTTTGACAAACAATCTTTTTGGACCTCACGTAGATGAGTCTCTTGAGAAAATGACACACAAGTGACAAAATCAATGGGAGCCCCTCAGTCACCTTTCGCTGCTCATTTTATAGAGGAGGATCCAAAGGTAATTCATTAGATCCCAATGTGTCCTCATACAGGTCAAGCACACAACCCTCGCCATCAAGAGGTTTCTATAAAGGTGGGTACAGAGGAAACCGTTTCAAAGGCTGAGGTAAAGGCACACCAACATGTACCTCTCCATCTCCCAACAAACAGACTTGCCTACAATTCCCCCCGACCATTTTACACCTGTCGGGGGGAAGACTAAAACAATTCTCTTCCATTTGGCAATCAGTAACATCAGACAAATGGGTATTAGACATTATCCAACATGGTTATTGCCTGGAGCTTACCAGCAATCCTCCCAATATTCCACCTCACACTCAGACTCTCGCTGCAACAATAACTGCTCTTCAAACAAGAAGTACAAGCTCTTCTAACAAAAGGAGCTATAGAGCCAGTTCCATTACAACACCAAGGATCAGGAGTTTACTCACTTTACTTCCTAATCCCCAAGAAGGACGGGTCTCTACAACCAATCTTGGATCTCAGACCGTTAAACCTATACATACTGCCGAACACTTCCATATGGTTACCCTTCAACAAGTGCTTCCACTTCTACAACAAGGCGACTTTATGTCCACACTAGACTTAAAGAATGCATACTTCCATATTCCTGTCCACCCAGCACATCGCAAATATCTCAGATTTGTGACAGCAGGAAATCACTATCAATTTAAAGTACTCCCATTCGGAGTGACTACTGCACCCAGATTATTCACATCATTTCTAGCAGTAGTAGCAGCTCATATAAGAAGACAACAAATTCATGTCTTCCCATATCTGAACGATTGGCTCATCAAAGCCAACACACAGCAAAACTGTTTACAACACACTCAAGCTACCATAAACCTTCTCCATCAATTAGGATTTACAGTCAATGCACAAAAGTCCCATCTTCAACCCTTACAACTGCAACCATATCTGGGAGCAACGCTAAACACTCACACAGCTCTAGCCTCTCCCAATGCAGCCAGATTTCAAAACATTAAAATTTTATTACTACAGTTTTAAAACAACCAATACCTTAGTCTTTTCAGCCTCACCTCACAGGGAAAGATGTCCTAGTCCGGACGGACAATATGACAGCTATGTACTATGTACATAAACAGGAGAGTACACTCTCTACAGTTGTCACGCCTCTCTCAAACCATTTGGCATTGGGCAATACATCACAAAATTCATCTTCTGGCAGAACACCTTCCAGGCATGCACAACCTATTTGCTGACCTCAGCAGGATGCGGCAACAAGTACACGAATGGGAAATTAATCCCCAGGTTCTCCTTCCATACTTTGAGAAATGAGGATTTCCACAGATTAGACCTCTTTGCGACAGCAGAAAACTAAAAATGCCCAATTTTCGCCTCCAGATTCCCACACCATCTATCCAAAGGCAGTGGCCTATGGATGAACTGGTCACAGATATTGGCTTATGCTTTTCTGCCTCTCCCTCTCATTCCATTTCTGGTTCGGAAACTCAGGCAGACATCTCTCACCCTCATTCTAGTGGCTCCCACATTGGTTCGTTAAGCATGGTTCACCACACTACTAGAACTATCAGTGGTTCCACTCAAAAAGCTGCACCTCACTTCCAACCCTCTCACTCAGAACCATGGAGAAATCGGACATCCAAACCCCAAGGACCTCAACCTAGCAATCTGGCTCCTGAAGTCATAGTGTTCGGATACCTAAATCTACCACCAGATTGTATGACAATTCCTAAAGAAGCAAGAAAACCTACCACTTGAGCATGTTATGAAGCAAAGTGGAAAAGGTTTGTTATATATTGTAATAATAACAAAATTGATCCGCTAGATGCATCTATACAAAACATTGTCATCTTTTGCATCTACAGCGAGTTGGCTTAGCCTACACATGTATTCGACGACACCTTGCGGCAGTAGCTGCATATCTGCAAAACACAACATTTATCCTTAATCAAAGTTCGAGTAATTAAAACTTTTATGAAAGGCCTTAAAAGAATAATACCACCCAGGGTACCACCTGCACCTCTCTGGAACCTTAGCATTGTTCTTACAAGGCTTATCGGTCCTCCTTTTGAGCCATTACACAATTGCCCATTACAATTTCTTTCCTGAAAGGTTGTCTTTCTAATTGCTGTCACTTCATTAAGACATGTTGGTGAGCTACAGGCATTAACTTCGAAGGACCTTTCTTTCAAGTTCATAAAGATAGATTGGTTCTTCGTACAAACCCAAAATTTCCTCAAAGTAGTTTCTGCTTTTCATATTAACCAATCAGTTGAGCTATCTGTGTTCTTCCCTCAACCTGATTCAGTAGCAGAAAGAGCTCTACACACACTTGATGTTAAAAGAGCACCATTATACTATATTGATAGAACAAAAGATTTTCGCAAAACAACTGTTTGCATTTGCTCCACTTCATAAAGGAAATCCTATCTCTAAATCTGGTATTTCTAGATGGATTGTTAAATGTATTCAAATTTGCTATGTTAAAGCTAAAAACTTTAAGTATACCCCCTAACGCACATTCTACTTGCAAAATAGGAGCATCTACGGCCATGTTAGGTAACATTCCTTTAGCTGACATATGTAAAGCATCTACATGGTCTACACCACACACATTTACCAAACATTATTATATGGATGTATTAGTATGTCAACAAGCTAATGTAGGACAAGCAGAGCGAAAGACACTTTTTGAAACTGCTGCAACACCCACTGGTTAGCCACCGCTTTGGGAGAATACTGCTATACAGTCTATGCAAAGCATATGTATCCACAGCGCACATGCCTCGAACGGATTGTTACTTACCCTGTAAGCATCTGTTCTTGGCATGTAGAGCTGTAGATTCACATGCACCCTCCCTCCTCCCCAGACACCTGTGGTTGTTGGAGTTCCTATTATTCACATTACATAAGCATGGCCATCTCTGTGGTACACTTACTAATTACATTTTCATCCTCTTGTGGGAAAACAATATAACAACGGAGTCGATGCCCACTACTTCCAGTATGAATTTGTTTGCTGAGGCTGTGGGTGGCTCAAGTGGACCCACTGTCCATACCAACCACCTCAAAGGGAACCCTAGCTGCTGGTAGTGGAATTAAAGGGGCCACCTGTTTTGCCACTGGCCAGACAGGTGACACAGGAGCTGACAAACTCCTTCACTTTCTGGGACATCTGGTGTAGGAAGCTGGCTCTGTAAATACTATACCAAAGTGAGGTATAGTGTGCACAGAGTCCAGTGGAACCCCAAAGGTAGGCAAAGGTAAAGTTAGATAGCACCTCACTCTCTATTTGTGGTAGTGTGGTCGCGCAGTAAGGCAGTATCAGAGGACAGTGTTAAGCATTTGTTGTACACACTCAGTCAGCAAATGAATTCACACACTCAAAGACTGAACTTCAGACCAATTGTTTTTGTATAAAAAAATATTCTTTTAAAGTTATTTTATTTTCTAGAACCAAGCAAGCCTGGCACAAGTAAGCAATAAATGGTGGAGAGGTGTGGTGCAGCGGCCAGGGCAGCTGACTTCGGAGCACAGGGCTCACGGTTCGATCCCGGGCTCCGATGGCAGCTCTGCTCAGCACCATGTGACTCTGGGCAATAGCTCACTTAATTTCCACAACGGCCCCCAGCGCCTTGAGACCCGTAAGGGTGAGTAGTTCGCGCTTTACAAAAATACGGATTTACCTCTCTTCCTCACTTGTTTTTCCTGCCAGTTCTCCCGCCCAATGTGGGGGCCAGAACCAGTGGGGACCAGTTGCTGAAAGCAGCAAGTGGCCTGGGGAAGCTCACAAAGGCGGCAAGCCTTTGAAGCTTCCCCTTCGTGAACCCTGCCCATTCTGGGGGAGGAGGCTTGGCACCTCGTCCCAGGATGTGCATTATTTCAGGCCCCATAGAGCAGCAGGCTCTCAACCCAGGGGTCCAGAAACCTGTCTGGTGGTGGCAGCTGAAAGCAGCCACTCGGCCTTGACAGTAGTGGTAGGCTAGTTTTCAGGGGGCATCTCTAAGGTGCCCTCTGTGTGCATTTTCCATTAAATCCCACACTGGCATCAGTGTGGGTTTAATGTGCTGACAAGTTTGATAACAAACTTCTCAGTTCTCAGTGTAGCCATTATGGTGCAGTGGAGTTCGTAATGACAAACTCCCAGCACCATATACTCTTAATGGCAGCACTGCACTTACAATGTCTAAGAATGGACTTAGACACTGTAGGGGTACAGGGCTCATGCACCTGTACCCTCACCACGGGTATATTGCACCCAGCTAGAGGGATGACTGATCTATGCCAGGGCAGTGGGTTGAAGGCATGGCACACAGATGTGTGCCATGTCGACTCTTCACTTTGTTCTGCACCAAAACACGCAGCCTGCAAAGGCAGTGTGTGAGTGTAATGGTACAGGACCTCTAAGGGTGGCACAATAAGTGCTGCAGCCCTTAAAGGCCTTCTCTGGTCACAGTACCTGTGGTACCATTTACCAGGGGCTGACCTGTGGCCAGAGATGCCAATTGGGTTTAGGCTTCAATGCAGTTTTAGGGAAAGAACATAGGCCCTGGGTACCTGATTAGCAGGAGCCCAGGGCACACTCAGTCAAAGCACATCAGCAATTCAGCAAAAAGTGGGGGCAACCATGCAGAAAGAGGGCACTTTCTCACATCTGGGGCCAGTAGAATTCGCTGACAAGCCTCTCCCAAGTTTTGGTCTGGCCCAGGTGCCCAGCTAGGCGGATGTCGTGGGCCAAAGTGAGTAAGAACTTCCTATACAGTTGAGGCACCACCACTCTTCTAGTGGCACCAGGTTTGGGGTGTCTGGCCTCAGTGTACAGGAGTCCCTCCTCCCAATAGACCCAGTGGGAGCCACTGACACTTTCCTTTTCCTGGTCAGCAGCTTGCTGTCGCAGGCTCTCAAGAGTAGGGCAGACTTGCTGTCCAAGGCATAGCTGTTTTCTAGAGGGTTCCCCTGGCCCCAGGAGCTCAACCTGTTAAGGTCCAAGTTCCATGGGCTCGGTTCCCTCTCGGGCTGTTAAGTCCTCTCCCTGGGGTCCTGAGCTTATTGCTGTGTAGAAGCTGGTCCCTCAGTCTTCTCACCCTTCCTCTTGGGAGGTTGGGCCATCTTTTCAGACTCTGCTAAGAGCTCTTGCAGCTTGACCTCGGAAGGGTGGGGCCCCAGGAGTATTTTCTGGAGTTTGCATTGAGATGTTAACTCTGCCATCTTCAGATGGAGGTAAGGGGTAATGTCGAGCTCATCCACCATATTCTCTGTCAGCTGTTACTGAAGTCATGTTTGGGATCTGTTTAAAAAAAACTTCTAAATCCTTTTACCCCTAACTACAGTGAGTTTAAGACTTTTTAATATGCTAGAGTGACTTAACCACGGCCCTAACAAGATTTAAGAATTTGGAAAAAAATAGTAAATTCAAAAAAATGAGTTTAGCTTAAGGCAATTTTTGGATTGTTAGTAGTGAGATCAGGTATTGACCTTGTGGTCCAATAAATGCAAAGTCGTAGACCCCACAGCTGATCCACCAATATAGGAAGCTGGCTTTGGATATTCTATACCAAAGTGAGGTATAGTGTGCACAATTCAGTGGATCCCCAAAGGTATAGCAGAGCCTCAAGTAGATAGTACCTTCCTCTCTTTTGTGGGAGTCCAGTGGATCCCCTAAGGTATAGCAGAGCCTCAAGTAGATAGTACCTTACTCTCTTTTGTGGTAGTGTGGTTGAGCAGCCAGGCTTATCCGAGGGTAGTGTTAAGCATTTTTGTACACACTCAGGCAAGAAATGATGTCACACACTCAAAGACTGAATCCAGACCAATTTTTTGTATGAAAAGTTATTTTGTTTTATTTCCAGAACCAAAATTTACTTAGTAGCAGGTAAGTTAAACTATTCATACAAGGTTACTTTTCAAAATACAGTGAACACTGGATTTGTAGAAACATTTAGATTACTTTTGCATTTGAGAAAAGATTTGTTCAAAAACTCTTGAAATTACTTAGATTACTTTGTGATTGCTTTGTGATTGCTTTTCTAATTTAGCGTGAAACACACTCCTAACACAGTTTAATCACCACAGAACATTAGGAAACAGTTTAACTCTTGTAAAGGCACTAAGTTACTTTTTATTGCAGTACAAGACAGTTCAACACTTATAAGATTTTTCTGAGAGAACCCACCATTCAGTTCTAAGGAGAAAAATCAAGTGTTAAGTTTACAGGTAAGTAAACGGTTTTAGAATTGGAGTTTAGGGGGGGGGGGGTAGGACCAAGGTTCCGGTTGGCACTCAAGGGGCACTACTAGCGCCACTAGGGCGACTGGGTGCAGAGGGCAGGCATTGAGGAGAAGGTCACTGGAGGTCGTCCAACGCTGGAACACAGGTCAGGATCGCCGGGGGGACCTCGCTGGGGTGTTGAACCACTCGGGTTGTGGGTGTTGGGTGCAGAGTGGTGCGGAATCGCGGATCCCGCTGGATCTGGAGTTCTGGGTAATGTTGGTGTTGGACAAATCAGGTGTCCACAGGAGATCAGAGTTCTTTAAGAAGGCAGGGCAGGTCCCTGGGGTTCTTGGAGGCTTTTGGCTGCAGATCACACTGGTTTCAGCTTGCAGGGGTTTCAGAGGGGTTTCAGAGCAGGAGACTAGCTGGGGCCAAAGCAGTTGTCGTCGTCCTTGTCTTCTGCAGCCCAACTCTTCAGTCCTTCTGCTTGTCACATCAAATCTGAAGAGGCAAGGTTCAGGGGTGCCCCTAAATACTAGATTTAGGGGTGTTACAGGGATGAACAGTTTGGGACCAGTGGGTCCCTTCCTTGGGGTGCCTCCAGTGGGAAGGGGGCATAGGCCTCTTCCTGGTTGGAGGGGTCCCCCCCCCCATCTTCAAGGTAGCAGGGACTGAGAGGTGGCCTTCAATTCGCCTCCCCCACCTGAGGGGTGAGGTTGGCAGAACTGGGCACACCTCCCTTCCAGGCTTGGTTTTCCCACCAGTTCTCGCGCCCAAAATGGTGGGTCAGAACCGGTGGGAGCCAGTTGCTGATGGCAGCAAACCAAACTTCCCAGATTTCAGTAAAGCTATCATGGAGCTGTGGAGTTCATGTTTACAAACTCCCAGCCCATGCACTTAAAATGGCTCCACTGCACTTAGTGTCTGTTAATGGCTCAGACACTGCAGGGGCATTTTGCTCCTGCAGCTAATCCATCACCTGGGTATGGTTTAGGGCTGGAAGGCGTGCTAGAGGGGTGACTTAATGATGCCACAGGCAGTGTTGGTGGGCATGGCGCACAGGAATGTGTGCCATGCCAACTCTTCGGTTTTGGTCTGCACCAAAACACGCAGCCTGCAGTGGCAGGGTGGGGTACAGTTACATGCTGCAGCCCTCACAGGCCTTCTCTGGTCACAAGGCCCTTTGTACCAGGGGGTACCTTTTACAAAGGACTTTCATGTAGCTCATAGGTGTGCCAATTGTGGGTACAAAGGTATAGATCTGGGAAAGAACACAGGTGCTGGTGCCTTGTTAGCAGGATCCCAGCACACACTCAGACAAATTGGCATCCGGTAAAAAGTTAGGGGGTAACCAAGCAAAAAGGGGCACTTCCCTACAAGTACTTAGAAGTTAAAGAAGTTCCAGTACTCAGTGCCGGTCAGTGCCTGCCTATTAATAGCACAGCTGTTAACCCAGCTTCGTGCATCACTTAAGAGCAAGATTTGGTGACAACTGTGTTCTTATAGCTTGGAGCTCTTCTTGCATGCTGTGCATACATCACCATCTAGTGGTTTGGGACATTAATTGCTACTTGTTTTTGTTACAAACCTTTTCCTCCCTTGGGAAAGGCAAATAAATATTGATCCCCTTTTGTGTAGGGAAGCCTTTAAATTATTTTTTCCGATATGGATCCTTAATGTGGCTATTGTCCTGCAGAAAGACACCAAGGGAAGAATGCTACCAGTAACAAACAAAGATTTGTGATGGGAGTAAAAGTTTCATGGAGGAAATATTCAGATTTTGTGTCAAGTTGTCGAACCACTCTTTGCCTGCCATAAATACTTTTAATGGGCAAAACAAATTCTTGGTCACGGTTCTCGTTTTTCCTCAAACAATTGTGTTCTCTGTTTTTCTAAATGCTTTGCCTACAACATATTTACATAGTGAAATACTGTAGGAGAGCAGGTTGGGTGTTGCTTTAACACAATAATGATCATCAAAACAAAAGTAAGATTCACAACTATATTTACGGTTAACTTTATTTACAGTTGTGGCTCTTTTGGCGCTTATGGGACCAGCTTGGTCAGTGGTGTGACGCAAAATTGTAGGGCCTCCTTTCAGAATGTAATAAGGGGCACCCACAGACACCAACCCTCGCCGATGAAACGTCCCGGGACAGATTAAATGCTGTTTAATGGCACTTTAGAGCTAACTGACTTCATTGTCGAAGTCCAATTTATTGTCATTGGCTGTGCTTTTGAATCAAAGGAAAATTATTGAAATAAAGTACTTATGGGTCTGTTTAGAACAATTTAGGTTAATTTTGTTTGCTGGCATTGGTTCTCACTGCAAAATACACTTCTTATCTCAGTGCTAGACTGTTAGGTGGTCTTAACAAAGGGTTTTCGCGGCATTGGAAGTCAAGCCTGAGCACTATTATTTAAAGAAAAGAAAATAATTATCCAAGTTTGTTTGAAGATAAAGAAGAGAAACCCTTTTGTATGTATTGTGTGCCTGTAGATAAACCTGCTCTCCATACTCCTGCCATCTATTGTTGAGCTCGGACGTTTGCAAATTTGTTTCATTGAATTGAAGTCTTTGGAGTCAGGAGGAGGTATATGGTGGTATCCTTCTTAGGCTGGCATTGTGAATGGGCACATTCTCCATGTCAAATTGTTTTTTTTTTTTTCCTGCTGTCTGGTTTGGACGTGCATGACCGGAGCTTTGGAATCGAGGCACCTCTCTACCCTTTCTTTTGTCATTCCTTGTGGTCTTTTCAACACAGAATAATATGATTTTCCATTGCCGTCTTGTTAAAGATCTCCGCACACCGAGTACTAACAAACTACGCTGCTATGCCATACAACCAGTAACACCTGCATCTACAGATTCTCAGGCATCAACCAAGACAAAGACCTTGGCCACCCTGGTGTCGAAACTCAAGCAGGGGCCAAAGACGCCGTCGGGGCCCAAGACCCTGCCAGCACCCAGAGCTCACTCGAACCCTACAGCACCATTGAAGCCAAATTGCCAGGGACAGAAAGATGGCTTGGCGCCAAAACATTTGACTTCGCAAGTGTCTAGCAACATTCCAACTTCCTCGGCACTGATAACTGCCAGGTCCGATTGTCTGGATTCAAAACAGCTAATTTTCAAACGCTTGCAGGCAGAGCTGGATGTAGACAAAAAATACTCTACATCCACCTAGAATCCTGCAAAATCACAACTGAGCCACTGCCAACACTGCTTGAGACTTTACCACGCAAAAGAAAACAGACTTTTGAGGAGGCGCCTGGTTCGGTGCAGGAACCGACCGCGAAGAAGGGCAAAGACAAAGGGACCAGCCCTATTCACTTTGCTCCTTCTACCCCATTTGTTCCACCTCAACATCCTTTTCCACATCCCCCATGGTTTTCACTCCTGTAGGTTCACCTTTGTCCTCGGCTGATTAACGCAGTCGCTACCACCCGGATGACCATACGACCTCTCCAGGGTTGCAGGCAAAGAGAAGGATCCGTGGGAAAGCTACAATATGGATTTCTCCGGGTACCCAGATCTACCCATCTAAACCTTAACCTCAGCTACACTACCTCCTATCATGAGGTAATTTAAAGTACCACAATGTTGACCTTCATGTTCTACATGAAGATGACAACTTCTGGGTGCAAACCCTTTCCAAAATAGAAAATATTGTCCAGTTGTTACCCAGGCTAACTGGTATGTTAAAAAGGGGGGAATAGAGCCCTTTAAAGAGCCTGAGAAAGACGGGTAGTAACCCCAAATGTATAACACAAAAATATAAGGCCTCATCCAATAACCCTCAATACATCGTGGACATGTGGAGGCAGGCTCGCTAGTGGTCCACTTTTGAATGCAAATGTGCAAACTGTAAGGGACAGGGGACGCTCCTTTGCCCGATTGAGAATAAAAGTTTGGACGCAGTGGGAGAAAGGGTGGGGGCAGGTGCCTCTAACCATTAACGTATTGCGAACTGATAGGCCTACCGGCAAGTTATGACGGGGCCCAATGGGACTAAATGAAGGGCTTGCTGCAGCATCTTACAAACTAATTTCGCTAAAGAGGGAAGGAACTGATTACAGAGGGCAAGACCATTTCTAGTTCAACTATTGGTTGCTGTAGGAGGCTGACTTAGTATATGGTGCACACTTATTTAAGTGAAGCACCTTGTACTAATCCAGGCATCCCTTATGGTGATTTTAGTGGCCTTGGACAACCGTAGAAAGCTCTTTGTGGTAGCTGTGGAGAGCAGCCTTCAGCCGTAGTCCAGAAGGAGTGTTAAGCAGCTTGTTTTACCAGAACTAATCATATAGTGTAATTTAAAAGAAAAGGAACCACACAGTGTAGTTATAAAAATAAGTATTTATTATACACACTCACAATTACATTGGTTTATCTCCTACCCGGAGATATCAACACAATACTTTAAATGTAAACCGGTAAGTAAGCACAAATACACAGTGGTCTCCAGGGGGAGACCAAACCATATACTAAAGAATTGGAATGCGAACTGCGACCGAACTTGGGACTTGGACCAGAAGACTCAGAAGAGCTGTGGACACAAGGAACCACCTTAGCTAAGTACCCAGGAACCCCAAGGAGGCTGTGTGCAGAGTGGAAACACAGCCGTGTACTTGATGCGAGTCAATGGGAAAGTCGCGGATGCGGTTTTCAAGAAGGACCCTTCCCAGTGGACCCTGAAGAAACCCCGTGGAAGACAGAAGGTTGGAGAGTCACCCCACCCATGGATACCTACACCAGGGAAGCCGGATGCATAGGTGCGAAGTGGGTCGGAAACCGCCAAAGGCGAAGATGGTGAAAGAGTCGATTGGAATCCAAGGATGGATTCTTGAAGAGAAGAACCCGCAGGCAGAGGGGACAGAGTCTATGCCACTCGGAGGTGACCATGAGCCACAGAAGAGCAATGACCACCAATGACGGAAGATGCAGGAGTGATGACGGTGGCCTTGTTACTGCAGCTGTGAGGACCAGACGACACTGTGGAAGACCAGGGAGCTGTTCACGAACTGTCCCACGTCGGGAGTCGAGAACCAGGGGGTTGGTGTCCGGCGGGAGCACCAGCAAGCCTTGGCAGCAGCAACAGACTGATAAACGACAAAGGTGCAACATTGGGACCAGCAAGGTCCAAGGGACTCACCAATTGCAGGAGAGTCTGAGCCGGCCCCGAGCAAGCAGGGGAGCCCACTGAAGCCAAAGAAGCCCTCAAGAGGACCCACAGGTGGAGTTGCAGAACCACCACCTGTGGTTCCTGTGTTGCTGAGCCTTTCAGAGTCCGTGGACCTTCAGGAGCAGCAGACCGGTCAGCTTTGTTGCGGTACCTGTAGATGCAGGGGAGTGACTCCACTCCAGGAGAGATTCCTTCGGGTGTCCTTGATGCCCACAGGCCTGGAGAGGAACCTGGATGAAGCACAGGCACAGACGACGAAGAAGACTTGCAGAACAGCGAGACCAGGAGCAGCAGGAGTCTCCTTGGTGCAGTCTTGGTTCCAGTCGAAGTCCAAGGTGCCCAGACGGTTGAAGTTGAAGTGGTTTCGAGTTTGAATCTTGTCCCATGACGAATGTGAAGAGCCAACCACAGGGTAAGCCCTTAAGTACCCTAGGGAAAGGGTTGGGACGATTCAAGGATCCCTCCCAGAGGAGATGCTGGACAGAGGGGAGGGGCTTGACAGAGGGGAGGATACTCCCATGTCCTTTGTCCTGTTTTTGTGCCAGAGCGGGAGCCAAGGGCTTCCTGAACTGGCTCAAACTGGAGTTTTCGAGCAGGGCACCAAATGTGCCCTTCAAAGCAATCTGGTGGAACTGGCAAGCGCCCCCACCCCAGCCCAATACACAGTCCTTTCTGGGAGGTGGTCACACCTCTCTGTAGCCGGAAACCTATTGTTCTGCCTTCCTCTGCTCGGGCTCAGCTCAGAAGCAGGAAGACAGAAATGTGACTGTGGTCGGCAGCAGTACTAGCTTGCAGTTAGAGCCAGAAAGGCTGGTACTGGGAATACAGAGGGGCATCCTAAGGTAGCCCCCCCCATTACATGGGATCCTACACCCGACATTGGAATCTGTGTTGGGGTAGGATTCCAACATGTTGGATTCCAAACATGACCGGTTTTAGTGCAGCTAAAATATAGTTAGACATCTTGTAATTGACTTGATGTTCACTATATGTATTAAATGGCTGACCGCACTTACAAAGCCTGGAGAATCGACTCCCCTGCTCATGCAGGGGCACCCTCACACCTGTAACCAAGCACCCTGTCCTCAAGACCGAAGAGCCTGCCATAGAGGTGACTTAGAGATTTTAAGTGTAGTGACCTCAGCTATAAGTAAACTTATATCTGTGGTGAGGAGTGCAAGCACCCACTCTCACAGGCTAAAATGGCAGGCCTGTAGTCACAGTTTGAGTGGTCTCTCATGGGTGGCATAATACATGCTGCAGCACATGGGAGACCCCTGGTGTACCTATGCCCTGGGAACCTTAGTACCATATACTAGGGACTTACAAGGGTACACCAGTAGCCAATTGTGCAGGTACCAAAGTACTTAACATTGTCAAATTTAGAGAGAGAGCACAGTAACAGGGGTCCTGATTAGCAGGATCCCAGTTAGACTAGTCAGAAAACAGTATAACACCAGCAAATGGTGGGGGTAACCATCAGAGCAAATCCTACAGTTGTGCCCTAGAAGCAACGGATACTATG
This sequence comes from Calotriton arnoldi, assembly GCA_963921515.1. NCBI lineage: Eukaryota > Metazoa > Chordata > Amphibia > Caudata > Salamandridae > Calotriton > Calotriton arnoldi. Next base: position 5,430,707 of record CAWUFW010000011.1, read on the forward strand.
GCCTGCAGGGTCAACACCAGTGCAGTATTCTTATCTGTTGTCAGGCATGACTATTCTTTTCGGGGTTTAAATCCGAAGTGCAGCAACATGTACTTAGCGTGCGTGCCCTTTGACAGAGAATACCTCTTTGGGCCACATTTTGACCAACTTTTGAAAAAGATTAAAATAATGATACCAGAAAGACCATGGGTGCCCTGCAAACCCCTGCCACCAGAGGGTCCTTCAGGAGTCACAGTATTGTAGCACCTTTAAAGCTGCCTGCCCATCCTTACACTCAGAGGACCCACTAATGACGTTTATAGAGGAAATAACAGAGGTAGAGATGAGGAAGGTTACATCAGTAAGAGGGCCTCCTCCACTACCAAGCTCTCTACACCTCCTCTCTGATCGACAACCTAAATTCCAGAATTTCTTGCCTCCCTGGCAAGAAATAACCTTTGACATATGGGTTCTAGCCATGATCCAACGCTTTTACTACCTAGAGCTTCTCACATACCCTCCCCACATACCACCCAGTCCATTACATCTCAGCAAAGATCTACTCCTTTTAGAGGAAGAGGTGCAAGTCCTCCTACAAAAAGAGGTCAACAAACCCATTCCCTTGGGACACCAGGGAAAGGGGTCCACACTCTCTCCTTCATTACCAAAAGGATGACTTCCTCAGGCCTCTACCTCAAGCCCCTCAACTGATGCATCCTGTCTGAACGTTTCCACATGGTAACCCTTCAGGATGTCATCCCTCTGCTGCAACAGGGTGACTTCCATATCCCCATCCATCCATCCACCCCACCATCGTTATCTGCGATTTGTGCCAAGTGGCCTTCATTACTAGTTCAAAGTTCTGCCTTTCGGTGTTACCACAGCGCCAAGCTTCTTCACTGAGTGCCTGGTGGTGGTAGCCTCACACCTAAAACTGGGATGCATCCACGTCTTCCCCCTACCTAGACAACCAAGACCTTAAGCAAACTTAGTGTCTGGCCCATACACAGACCTCTATATCTCTCCTTTACAGTCTAAGATTTACCATCAACCTTCCTAAATCACATTTGGATCCTCTAAAGTTTCAGCCCTTCCTAGTTTCAACCCTAGACTCGGTTACAGGCAAAGCCTATCCCAATCAACAAATGGTCGCTGCTCCCAGTCAGAAAAAAAAAGTGCCTCCTGGGCATGGTGGCATCCTACATAGCTATAGTACCCATAGTACCCTATGCCAGACTACTCATGCACCTGCTTTGATAGTGCTGTGCAGCACAGTGGTCCCAAGTGGAGGGTCAGATGAAGGATCTAGTTTGTATGAAGGCCAGTGTGCATCGCTCTCTGTCGGTAGTGGTGGAACAGCCATAACCTATTACAGGACTGGCCTTTTCAGGACACTATGCTGCATGTCACCATTACCATGGAAGCATCACACGCCTTTCTGGGGGAAAGCACACCTCAGTCATATGACTGTGCAGGTTTTGTGGAACCCACAACAGCAGGGGCACCACATCAGCTACCTCAAGCTCTACGCAGTCCAGCGCACCCTCAAAGCCTTTCTGCCACATATTGATTGACATCACATTTATCACTGAATCCTAACTAAATGACACCTTCTATCCTAGACCTACTAGTACCTCCTGGCTTCTCCATCTTCAAGAAAGACATTGAAAATCACACTGGGGGTGGCATAGCTATTATTCACAAGACCAACATCCACATGACGGAAACAGACACACACCTCTTTTGAACATATCAGCACAAACTTAACGACAAAGAACCGCAAATCAATAAAATGTCACCTCCTCTATCACCCAACAGGCAACCTGCCCTCCTTTGGAGAACACCTTTCGGAACTGATAATGCACTGCTCTCTCGCTAATGACAATAACCTATTCCTAGGCAACTTCAACCTACATTGGAATGATGAGGAAGACACTCATACAATCTTTAAACTATCTTCTTCTCCGCAAAATCCTTACCAAGCACTGCAAAGGACAAACGCATACCAGAGGCGCCATCCTGGATGCCATCATAGCGCAAAACTAAGTGGTAACTATTGACAACATACCCCCTGTTGACTGGTCGGATCACCACAATCTGAATTTCCCCACACCCGCACTCAGAAAACCTTTCAATGATCCTGCTACTTAAGCCCGATTCCCCTGGAGGATCTGTAAGATAAAATGTCCCAACTCCCCCCTTCTTCCCCCCAACAGTCAGCCTCTCAACAGACAAGCTTACTTCCCACTATAACTCCATGTCACCCATCCTAGACCAACTAGCTCCCCGAAAAGTGAAAACAATCAGACTCCCTCAAGATCGTGGTTCATCTAAGACCTCAACGCAGAAAGAAGACAACTGAGAGCGGCAGAAAGACTCTGGAGAACAAAACCCTCCCCGTCCCACCTTCAACAGCTCAGAATTGAACGCAGAAAATATAAAGACCACATCTTAAAAGAAAAAGCTGTATTCCTTCTTAAAGCGCTAGACAAAGCAAAAAAAGCCCCAACAAACCATTCAACATCATTAAACAAACTTCAAAATCAGCAAAGCTAATTCCCCATTTCTACAAAGTGCTGTGACAACTTTGCAAAATTCTTCAATGAGAAAATCATGAAGATCGAACTCTCCTTATACCACCACACTCTAATGTCCACCGAAAACCCTCTACTCAGAATGGAGGAAACCAACACTCCTTCGCCCTTGCCAAACTCACGAAGGACGGCCATCCACCCTGAGTCCTCCGGATTTAAATTACACCCAGGGTCCCACTCAACTCACAAGAGCTGGAGGACTTTCAACTCATTCATGGAGGATGGCATCTTGTGAGAAAGTGCCCTCTTTCTGCATGGTTGACCCCACTTTTTGCTGAACTGCTGATGTGCTTTTAATGAGTGTGCCCTGGGCTCCTGCCAATCAGGTACCCAGGGCCTATGTTCTTTCCCTAAAACTACATTGAAAACAAAACCCAATTGGCATCTCTGGCCACAGGTCATCCCCTGGTAAATGGTACCACAGGTACCCAGGGCACTGTGACCAGGGAAGGCCTCTAAGGGCTGCAGCACTTATTGTGCCACCCTTAGAGGTCCTGTACCTTTACACACACACTGCCTTTGCAGGCTGCGTGTTTTGGTGCAGAACAAAGTGAAGAGTCAGCATGGCACACATCCCTGTGTGCCATGCCTACAACCCACTGCCCTGGCATAGACGAGTCTCCCCTCTAGCTGGGTGCACTATACCAGTGGTGAGGGTGCAGGTGCATGAGCCCTGTACCCCTACAGTGTCCAAGTCCATTCTTAGACATTGTAAGTGCAGTGCTGCCATTAAGAGTATATGGTGCTGGGAGTTTGTCATTACGAACTCCACAGCACCATAATGGCTACACTGAAAACTGAGAAGTTTGGTATCAAACTTCTCAGCACATTAAACCCACACTGATGCCAGTGTGGGATTTAATGGAAAATGCACACAGAGGGCACCTTAGAGATGCCCCCTGAAAACTAGCCTACCACTACTGTCAAGGCCGAGTGGCTGCTTTCAGCTGCCACCACCAGACATGTTTCTGGACCCCTGGGTCGAGAGCCCGCTGCTTTCGGGGGCCCTGAAACACTGCACATCCTGGGACGAGGTGCCAAGCCTCCTTCCCCAGTATGGGCAGGGTGTGCGAAGGGGAAGCTACAAAGGCTTGCTGCCTTTGTGAGCTTCCCCGGGCCACTTGCTGCTTTCAGCAACTGGTCCCCACTGGTTCTGACCCCCACTTTGGGTGGGAGAGCCAGCGGGAAAAACAAGTGAGGAAGAGAGGTGTGCCCACCTCTGCCAACTCCACTCCTCAAGTGGGGGAGGCGAGGTGAAGCACTACTCTCAGTCCCCGCCATCTTGCAGATGGGGGGGAGGGACCCAGCCAACCAGGGAAAGGCTTATGCCCCCCTCCCACTGGAGGGTGGCACAATAGGGGGTGTACCCACCCCATGGAAGGGACCCATTGGTCCCAACCTTTTTACCTACCTGTAACGCCCCTAAATCTAGTATTTAGGGGCACACCTGAACCTTGCTTCCTCAGACAAGAAACTACAAGAAGAAAAGAAGGACCGAATAGCCGTGCCGAAGCTAACGAGGATGACTCTACCGGCCTTTCCCCACCTCAAACCTGCTCCAGCGAAATCCCAGAGTGTCCTGCAGCCAGCAACCTCGAGAAACCCGGAGGACCTGCCTGCCTTCAATCCCAAAGACACTGTCTCCCGTGAACACCGGATTTGTTCAACCACCTCCGCAAGGATCTGTGGGTCTGCACCACTCGGCACCCAATGCCCACGGCCCGAGTTAGAGTGGCCCAACACCAAGAGGAGGTCTCCCCAGTGATCCTGACCCGAGATCCGGTGACCTCTGACCTGCCTCCAGCCGACGCCTGCCTCAAACCGGAAGGTCCCCCCAACCGGGAGCTGGCAAGAAGATCCGACCCTGAAAAGGCACCCCTGCACCCGAAGCCCCACGGCCTTGGGTGGCCCAAACGACGGTGCCTAACCAACCCCCCAAGATCCCAACTTACCTCTCCAAGTGGTGGTCGCATCCAGAAGACCTTCGTCCCCGGGCCTGCAGTGCTTTTGCAAACCGGAGACTCCCCATTGAAAGCTACAGGGCACCCGACGCCAAAACAGCACTCTGCACCCGGCCGCCCCAGTGCCGCTGAGGGTCCATCTTTTGTGCTGGCCTAAACCCCCATTTGCCCTGAGCTTAAGTCCAGGAGCTTTGCTCGTCAGCAGCCACCAACCGGAGGCTCCCTATCCCCAATTGGATAACATTGGGCCTCAGCACTCTGCACCCGGCCGCCCTAGTGCCGCTGAGGGTGTAACAAGAGTGCATTCTTGACCCTGGGGGACCGCTGAGTCTAATCCCAGAATACCAACTCCCACAACAAAGTATTTACCTGCTAACCGATAACACTATTTTCCTCCATAGGATAACATTGACTGTTTTTCTATGAAAAGTTTCTAAGTGTGGAGTTGGAAAATCTAAGAAATCCTTTAAAACTGTAACTAAATGACCAAAATGCTTTTACTTACCCGTTTACAGGAAATGTCCCAGAGCAGTATCCTGGTATACTGCACTGTCTAAGAAAAGTAATCTGAAAAGTAACTTGCATGATATTCTACTGATGCCCGACTACCTAAAACTAGGAAAAGTCACTCCCATGCTAAATAAACCAGGAGCAGACCCAGACGACCTCAACTTAAGACCCATCTCCAACCTACCATTCCTGGCTAAAATACTTGGAAAAATGCTTCCTCTCCCAGCACATTTACTCCAACAATCTTCTCGACTCCCTACAATCAGGCTTTAGAAAAGGATGTAGCATGTAAACAGCCCTACTAAACATAGCGGACGACCTACACAAGTCGCTGATAGATGCTGCCTACTCATCCTCCTAGAACTATCAGCAGCCTTCGACACGGTTGATGATAAGCTGCTTCTTGAATCCCTCCATAAGTGGATCGGAATAGACGGCCTATTTCTGACATGGTTCACCTCCTATCTCCATAACTGATCCCAAATAATAAAAATCACCAACTCCATCTCTGACTCATTCGCCATAACCAGTGTTGCAGGGATTCTGCGCAAACACAGAACTATGGTTTGGATTATAGGACCTCAGTATGCAGGGACTGAGTTATCCTACCACCTTAGTACCCATGGGCCTGGGACCGACTAGCTATAGTGTCTCACTCGCCCTCCTACTCAGTCACAGAGGAACAAGTGATTAGACACCCCAGAACACAACACTCCGACTCTCTCAGGTATCACGGTTGTAAGACACACCCTTACGCTCACACTTTTGTATTCGTCCACAGTAAGATCTGGCAGAGACACCAACAAGTTTAAAATACTAACGTGCTCTTGTATGCAGTATACGTGCCACAATCTGCAGAAAAAGGCCTAAAACAAATACGGACAGCATAGCAAGTAGTCCGTAAATCATAAAAGGAGCCGTCATAATGAATGACAGAGTAGCCTAACCTCCCTCCCCTTGTCTAGAAGCAAGATGATTATATATTAGATCATCTCTGGGCGTTATCGGCAGACCCCGTACCTCAGTCTATAGATGGTAGATCTACATCACAGGTTACGGTCCTGCTCTCCTCCTTGGAAAGGTCCCTCTCCAAGTGTGCATTACCTATCCGTGTACTCTCATTTGAATAATGTACTTGTTCCCAAACAACAGCTGCATCTGCATGTTTTGTCTAGGTGCTAAGGCCTGACCAGAACAGAATAACAAGGGGGCATTGTTGTTCGACCTTGTTCACAATGTTCAGACTAAATCCCAGGAACAAGGAGCAAAGTGTAAAAACAACTAAGTTCTTATGTGAAAGTTTCAGTATGGCACAAGCAAAACAAATTTGTGTAATAAGGTGCGCAAAGCAGCGGACAGTCTGCAATGTGCTCATGCTAACATAGGGAAGACAATGTCCCCATGGGCCACGTGACACCCTCCCTTTGGTCAGGACGGTAGCACTAAGCAGATGCAGAAGTCAAAGGTAAGCAGCGACCTAGTCGAATGTCCAAATTAAAAAACCTGGCCAAAAGACATTATGCAAAAGGAAGGAGGAAAAATTTGTGTATGCAAAAATATATCCAATCACAGCGTATCATCAGTGCCCAATATATAGCTTGCCAAATGGAATGCCATTAGCTCCAATGAGGCGTCGGAACCTTCCAAAGTGCAAAGCGTTGCCATCCAATTGAGCAATTCAAATGAACAAACATGCTCCTCATATCCAGCAGCATTCCCGGACAACTTGTGTCGATTTCGATGAAACTGAGAACTAAGAGGCGCTGTGCACGAGCACAGGGACTCGCTTCGGCCGATGGCCCTAGTGAAGGATTGTACACAAGCCCCATACCCAAGGAACAGTCCTGGTTATGGGACATCAGCGGACCCATCAACAGTTCAAAATCCAGGGCAGCGTGTAACGTGGTAGCAAGGCAGACGTCCAATGCCCACTGAAAAGGGCACTGGATGCAGTAAAACACAGGTTGCACACAGGTGAAGTAGGCATAACGGAAGGTGAGCCAAAAATCGGCATCTAGACCTTCCTGTGGCATCAAACCAAAGAGCTGTCGCATCCGATCACTGTACAGCTGCAGCTGTTCCAGGCTTGGTAGAACCACAGATTGAGCAGCCATTGCGGAACAGCAGTAGTAGAACAAGAATCCCTCAAGCCAGGAGGACCCTCCAAATACACTGGAAAAAAAGGATTGAATAAAAGCAGGTATTACTCCAAAAATAATTTGAAAAAAGTTCAGGAGGCTGGACCCCACAATTAAAAAAAAAAAAAAAAAAAAAAAAGAGCTAGGCCAGCCTTATCAGGCGAATTAAATATTTGGTGAATTAATTCTCCTAAGTGCAGGGGGAGATTCGTGTTTAACAATGATTGTATTTCACTTGATGTTCTCGCCACCTGCAATTCGAAGGTCTCACGAGCTGACGTGAGAGCCACTTCTCGTTGAAACAATAGCACTTTGAGTCTGCTTAGCTTATTGAAATCGGTTTTCAAAGTTGGAATGCAAGGCCACAGCGAACTATCTACACTCCCATGTGGGAGGGGGGGGGAACAGGACGTTGCTGCAACAAGTAACTCGTTGTGAAAGTTACAATGTATGGGATGCCTGCCCGCAGATCGCCACAGTTCTGATATTTAAGGATGAGATAACTGCCATTGAAAAGCAAAGTAACAGTCGAAATAATAGCAGGAACAGGGGTAAGTTTTAACAAACATGCCAAATTAGGGACAGAAACATTGCAAGCGCCGTGAAGTTTTACTTGCCAGCATACAAGGGAATGTCCGACTGTGGAATCACAATCCTACCCTGTAAGAAAAACCTCTTTTTCAGCACGCTGACAACGGAATGCAAGGGACAAGGACCATAACTCATGTATGTAACTGCTCCCAAGCGGTTCGTATCTACCCACAGGATAATGTTTCATGCAAGCCATAAATTGGAGCATTGAGATCGGTAATAAAATAACACCATGTATCAACCATACTGCTGAATCTATCTCTGCCACAGTGAATGGTAACTGTTCCAATTTTTCAATGTGTAGCATAGTGTATGTAGCATCTTTCATGGCCATTAATTTTTGTTTCAGTCAAATTAGAGTAAAAACAATGCCGAGTTATTCAGATAATCCCATGGTGCCCTCCCATGTTTAAGTGTTTGCAGTGTTCATCCAAATTGCATAGCAGATCGAAGTTGATTTTGACCATGATGCAAAGTAGACACTTCATTCTGAACAATATCAATAACACGAGATACGATATAACATGTTTATAGTGTTATTGACAACTGCAAGAACCTTTTCTAAATTATTCTGATCTATTTGGCTTAAGCGTACAGCTGCCTCCATTTGTGACAGGTTCCAAAATTTATTATAGGCCGCATAAACAAAACATTTGGCGCGAGGGGATTTTGGACCCAGAAGGAAATCAGAAAGATCTATGTCACCCGATAAAAGGGAAAGATGGTGTTTTACAGACAGTGTAGAATGTTCCAACCACTGTTGGCACAGTTATCCAACAGAATAAGTGGTAACTGTATTTGAATGTGGATAGCGTGGATCTGGTCTGTGTAATGTAAACCCACTCGTAGTATTCAGAAAACACAAATGACAAGCATTTGTGTTCATTGGCCATAATACCCAGCTTTTTGGATTAATGATAAAATAATTAAAGGTACCTTTTTTTATCATACAATTTAATTGATCCGTAGTGTGGTTGTTATACATTTGCCATGTCTCATAAAGGGCCAGGGACGGAATAGTGGGAGTATTTGAATTTTTAGAAGTTGCCAATCCAAAGCAAGTAGTTTGCTTGACCGTATGATTAAGAAATATCATTTGAGTACGTATCAGACAAGCTTGATGCAAGGACTCAGTTCCCTGCACTTGCCAAAACTTAGTGCCCCATATAGATTTCAACTCAACATTCTCCTGCCAATAATCGTAACTCTTCAGGGACAAGTCTGCAATGAAGGATGGAGAATAAACTAACTTAGTCTGGGTAAGCATGTATTTATTTGATGTAGGGATATTCCATTTAAAATAAATAAATGAAATAATATGATGCTGGGTCGGAAAGATTGTAAAATATGTATTTCTTTTTTATGTTATAGAACTTCCCTTAGATGGAGTAGGGCAATGTTCCCATTGTGTATAATTAAAAGGTGTACGCTGAGTTCTTGTTTTGTGCAGAAAGTGATGCTCATAATGCTGGTAACAAAATAAATCGGCGAAATTCATATAAAAATCCTCTGTATCAAAGACAGTGTAATATTGCAAATCAGAAAACAAGGAATTTACAGCATTTACATCCCAATCATCTGAATGCAAGCCAGGTATAACGACATCGCCTAAGGAAATACAGAAGACCTATGGTATCTGTAGGGTCTCCATAGGACCATATACATTGAATGGTACTTTATACCACACAATGCCATCAGCGGTTGAGACTGCTGAAATGTTAAAAAGGGCTTGGTCTCCTTTCATTTTATGGGAGGAAGAATGTGGAGCTAATACTCTGTCGACCAGTTCGACTGCAGAGCGTTCAGGTCAGTAGTTGCCATTAATCAAAAGGAAAAAATCCAATCCACATGGAGAGGAACACCATCGAAAAAACGATCCAGATGTAAGTCCAAGGTGGGACCAGATAAGTTCGTTTTAACCACGCGATGAAACCACAAATCCGTGCAGGAGGCGGTGAGATAGCTGAAGACAATGAAGAAGTGTCGGAAGAAAAATTATCTTGGTTGATGTAGTAACCGCTCGGACGGAGTTGAAACAAAGGGGGCTGTTCAGGATTAGAATCTGAATGCAGTTGGGTCTCAAAGTTCAATATGTGGAGAAGTATAAGCACTTTCCACGGTTGAATATGTAGAAGGTAAAACTGATAGTTGGTCAACTGAAGGCTCAATCTCCCCTTCTGGCAGCCGGGGAGAATCAGAACAAACAGAATTCATAGGATGTAATGAAACATCCCGACGTGGGACGCTTGTAGGCATACTATTGAGTATCAGCCATATGGTGTAACTTGACATGTTCAATTGAAATAAAGCGATTGCCTTTGGATCCTGGTAGTGGAGGTAAAATCACAGTTCGGGTGCCCTTAAGACCAAGAACCGGGACCGGAGCACGGTATGTGGGACCAAATTCTTTCTTGTTCGCCGCTTTCTCCCAGACCAGATCACCAACCCAGAAACGGGAATAAGCACTGCTGCATCCGTTGAGGAGGCATTTATTCTTGTAGCCTGGGCCTGGGCCAGACAGCCCTAGTACTCTGCTCGGAATGTCTATCTCCTCCCACAAGAAGCCCCGCAACAGGCCTGACATTCTCACTAGAAACCAAGGACTAATCAGACTTCCAGACCCCAAACAGCACAACTTAGCAATTTGACACCTGGTGTCCTAGAATTTGGGTACACCTCCCACAGGAGTGCATGTGCATCCAAAAGAAAACCCGAAGGCCATCTACACAAACCTGTAATGCGGCCAAATGGAATAGAGTGATTAATTACTGTATCTCCAAACACGTGCCCTCCTCCCCCCCCCCCAAAACCTGCAGTCCATGACGGGGTTTGCTACCTCTTTTATCTACAACATTCTGGGTTAGCGTACACTGCCATCCAACTTCACTTAGCACTCATACCAGTCATTAAAGCTTTTATGGAAGTTATTAGGAGTAATCTCATTATAGTCCTTACTAGAATCAAGGGGCCCCACTTTCGGGCCCCTACATTCCTGCCCTCTCCAGTATTTTTCCTTAAGTATTATTCCTAGCCGTGATAACTTCACTCGGCACATTAGTGAATTGCAAGCACTGGCACTACAGAAACCTTATTCAAGTTTGCAGCAGGGTAGTTCTAAGAACTAATCCGAAGTTCTTTCCTGTGTATTTTCTCCTTTTCATCTTAACAAAACTGTAGAACTCCCAGTCTTTAGCCCACGTCCAGAGACTGTGCATAGAGCCTTCCACATTTTGGATTTCAAGTGGGCTCTCGTGTACAACATTGATAGAAATAAACCTTTTTGACAAGCAGACCAGCTGTTTGTAGCCTTTAGCAAGCCCCAGAAAGTTCAGCCAATTTCATAAGTGGGAATTACTAGGTGGATAGTCAAGTGTACCCGAACTACCTACAAAAAAGCCAAACTGGTTCTCTCACTACCCCCCAGGGCGCACACTACATGTAAAAAGGCCGCCACCACGGCCTTCATCAGGAATTTACCACTAGCTGACACGTGCAATGCAGCTGTGTGGTCAACCTCACACACACTACAGTAAGGGAATGCCTTTTTTTTGTTTGTTCACTGTAGGAAAGTAGGAACTGCTTTCATGGTTACCCCCACTTTTTCCCTGGTGTCAGTGTGTTTCTGACCTAGTCTGCTGGAATCCTGCTAATCAAGACCCCATTAACTGTGCTCTCTCCTCTAAATTGGTTCTTTGGTACCTACAATTGGCTACTGGTGTACCCTTATAAGTCCCTAGTATATGGTACTAAGGTACCCATGGCATAGGTACACCAGTGGTCTCCCATGGGCTGCAGCATGTATTGTTCCAACTATGACTACAGGCCTGCCATTGAAGCCTGTGAGTTGGCACTTGCACCTCTCACAACAGATGTTTCCTTATATTTGAGGTCATTGCACTTAAAACCTATGTCACCCCTATGGCAGGCTCTTCAGTCCTGAGGGCAGGGTGCTTGGTTACAAGTGTGAGGGTGCCCCTGCATGAGCAGGACACCCCTACAAACCCCGGAATCAATTCTCCAGGCTTTTGTAAGTGCGGTCAGTTATTTTAAGATAAATAGTGGATATCTGTCATTACGAGACGTCTAACTATATAGTGGCTGCACTACAGTCCCCCTACACAGAGATCATTATTTCAAGTCCATGTGGAAAAAGATTTCTTAGAGGGATTAAGAAAGGTGTTCCCACATCCGAACCCATACATAAGGCTACCCCACAGCACCTTACAACAAAAGCTGCTTTTCTGGTAGCAATTACTTCGGCACGCAGAGCCAGCGAGATTCAGGCTCTCTGCTCCACAGAACCTCGCACGGTTTTCCACGCTAACAGAGTGGTCATGAGGAGTTAACCTAGTTTCGTCCCCAAAGTAGTATCTGAGTTCCACATTAACCAAACGATTTCTCTGCCTACATTTTTTCCAAACCCTTCCACTCCAGCTGAAAGGGCGTTACACTCTTTAGACCTCAAATGAGTGTTGAAATTCTATTTACACAGAACTAAATCCATCAGGCATACGAACCACCTGTTCGTTAATTACGGTCCGATAAGAACAAGCCTAGCCTCTTATAAATAATCCATTTCTAGGTGGATAGTTTCTTGCATTATGTTTTCCTATCAATTGGCCATATTCAAGCAATACTTGATTATCACTTTGAACATTTAAATAAATTTACTCTCTGTTAATTACACATACTCCCTTTTCCTTGATAGACACACGTAACTCAAGCAGGTGAATACTGAGGACAGACTAGATCTAATCATAATAAAGATTGTCTTTTTGGGCTACAAAACCTTCCTTGAAGTTGGAGGAAAGACTTGATGGGCAACACTGCTGCTGATTTTAATTGTAAGAAGCAAGCAGGAACTAATTTTTAAACTCCGTTTTGAACTCATCCCTCAAACAATGATTCTCATTTAAATGTCACCTGAAAAGCCATGAAGAATGTGGAGATATTTTTCAACCAGTGCCACGTAAGTGTGGTGAACAAAGCAGTACTGCTTTCAGTCCTCCACAGCTGGGGAATTTTACAAATACATCTTTTCGCAACTAAAAGCAGTCCAGAATTTACTTCTGAGCATCTCTAACAATTCAAGTGCTGCCCAGATTCACAGATTACAGTGATTGTCCTCTTTTTGATCTCTGCTCTTCTGGGTCTTGATATTCCTGCGCTTCTTGCAGGAGAGTCTTGTGCTTCCTCAAGTCTCAGATCAATGTGTGTCCCTACTATTATTGAACTTTAGAACCAGGCTCCTAAAAATATGGAATTTGTAGGTTTAAACATTTTAGGATTTCTTACTATAACCTTGAGTGTGTTCCTTGAAATGAATCGACCAGGAAGCACTAGAAAGACTAGTGCCTTAGATTCTGCTACTGGACTTTGAAAATAAATCTAAATCCTTTCTGAGCTCTGTTGAATGACATCTTGTTTACTTCTCGTTTAGCTGGCACAGGAGCCTTAGTTCCAGCCAGTGTTACTGCTCAGCCATTGGGGCTTACATGAATATTTGCAGATGCCTCTTTTCCTTGAAAAATAAGGCTGTACTTCATCACATCATTTGAACCTGTGACTTTGTGTGATATAAATTTGCTGCCCTGGAATACTGCCTTTCTGGTTGCCCTAATTTTTCATGATCTGTTTTGAAGAGGATTTTTGTATTACATAAGACATGGTTGTCCTTTGGGTTGTACTTTCGTTTATTTCAATGGTACTCAGAATATTGCTTGAACCAGGGAAAATAGTTTTTCAGGCACTGCCCTACACTTCCTCTCATGTGGAAATATTAACATAATCTGACATTTTCTGAGCTCTGAAATTGTAATTTGAAAGTACTATTTTAATAGTTTTTATACATCTGCTATTTTTTCACCATCCCATGATTCATTCTTGCTTGTTGGAAAGGTCATGAGGGACTTTAATGGGGTATTTGATGTAAGAGTTTGGTAAGCTCATGCAATTGGAGGCAGGTACAGAACTCTCTCCAAAAATATATTTGGAGTGATTGTGACAGGCCTGCGTGCCACATGAAAAACACAATCAGTAGCCAAGGGAGAATAACAAAGGAGTAAGAGTCTTGATGACAAATATTATTTTTCTTTTTGTTTACTTAATCCCTTTTTGTGCCTCCGTAGGAAAATTCTGAGGACGACAAGAAGATTAGGGGCAGATCGACTGACAGTGAAGTAAGCCAGGTGAGTTATAATATCAGAATTAAATGTGAGCATATAATGCCCGTTTGTCTTGACTGTCCCTCACTGCTGTGAAAGTCTGTAAAAGAAAGAGCAGGTTCTGCTGTTCTTTGTGCCAAATGACCCTGCAGATTTCCTAGATTGCTTAATATGGCTTCTTCCTACAAGTCTGATGTTATTCCTTATCCAAGATTAAACATTACATAGATTCATAGCCTTTTAACACCTACTTTGAGGGAGTACTTAGTAGACATTTGATGTTTTGACATTAAGGTTAGTTATTAGGTTCATGTCATCAGCTCTAAAAAGACTTGTTTCAAAAGAAAAATGCAGAATCTAAAATCCTACAATTCAGAAGGCAAATTTTAGTTGACTTTCCCCGAACCACTATGGCAAGTAATGCAGGACGCTGAGCTATTCAATTTGGCCCTCCAAAACTTTCTGCCATGATTTCTTTCAGGTTTGAGGTTTTGTTTGGTTTCTTTCTTTATTCTCCAGTTTTGTTTGTAACCAAAGTATTTACTTCCATCAGGTTTTTCTGTGTTCGCTCGTAAACTACTGCATTATTTTTAATTTGCTATGTTTCCATCAGTAGTACTACTGACTTTTGAGTAAGTGCGGTCCACTTTTTCAAATTACCATGGAAATGGAGTCAACGATTATCTTGAATTTTTATAATTTTTGTTCTTGAATTTAATGATTTACATCACAGTTGTTCATTAACTAGCATGAAAATAAGCTGCATAAGACATTTATTTGACTGAAATTTGATTTGATTCCATAAACAATTGCACAATAATTGAGCCCATGATATGGCATCTAACACGGTTTTTGATCGCATCCTCAGGAAGTAATGTTACGTTTGATACACTTATAGCCACATATACTTTACCGTAGAATAATCCCAAGACAGACTGGATCAGGAAACTCTTGAGCAGTGCCTCTGCGTGCCGGTAGGTGGCTCTGCATAGGTGTTGTCCTCACTGGATGTGACCTGAGCTGTGCCTATATAGACGACACGACACCCCAGCACGCTGACTTCGGATTCTTTCTTGGCCAACAGCGCGAATCTGGAAGAGGTACCTTGGTCACTTTTCTACCACTTTTGCAACATTTGTGTCAAATCTTTTGAGTATTTTACTCCCATTGTGCTTTAGGCATGTCCCCCAAGAAACCAGTGGGTTTTAATCCCTGTGGAGCTTGCTACAGGCAGATGTCTGATTCCCCATCTGGTTTGCCTTATGTTCCCTGGAGCTGTACTAGGATCGCTGGAACTGTCCTGACTGTCGCACCATGAATCCTTAGAGATTCGTAAGTAGGAGACAGAGCTCCTGGTGGCCCGACGTCGACTCCGCACCTCTCCAGGTCCTGGTTGCTTGGAAGGTCCAGGGTCCACTCTTGAAGTCTTTCCTGTCAATTGCTGTCCCGGTCGAAGTCATCGTAGAGTAAATCCTACAAACACGAGAAGTCCAAGAAGTTGAAACGCTTTTTGACGTAGCTGCACTGGTCCAAGTCATCCGACGAGGAGAGGGAATGGCTAAACGAGTCTAGGCCCCACTCCCGCACTTCCTATGCGATGCCTGGGATGGCTCTGTGCCTCATATGGGAGGCCTGACCCCTCTGGAGTGCCTTTGGGCCCCATGGTCAGGAGGTATCTTGACTGGATTTCTGCCAGCTGGTTCGCCCTCTGATCCGTACCAAGACCTTTACAGTGGTACGGCCCTGGCGCCGTTCCCGGTGTCGCCGAGCCCATAGTCATTCCAGCCTCCAATACGGAGCCGGACCAGGGTGGCTTAATGCCCACTCCGACCGGATCCAAACAACTGTCAGGGACAGACGGTGCCTATTTTCTTTGACAGGATGTTGGACCTGGCCCTTTCTGCAGGGTCACCCCCAAACATTTTGCCTTCCTCCTCCCCTTTTTGCTGAAATAGGTTTTGTTGGCTTTACTTCTCTGGGCACTTTACCACTGGTAACCAATGCTAAAATTCATGTGCTCTCTACTTTAAAACATGGTAACATTGGCTTATCCACAACTAGCATATTGAATTTACTTAAGTCCCTTGTAGAGTCACCACATGTGCCCAGGGCCTGTAAGTTAAGTGCTACTAGTGGGCTTGCAGCACTGATTGTGCAACCCACTTCAGTAGCCCTTTAAACCTGTCTCAGGCCTGCCATTGTAGAGCCTGTGTGCAGTTTCAAACTGTCATGTCGAACTGACATGATAACCCACTTGCCTGGCCCAAACCTTCCTTTTTAATACATATAAGGCACCCTATTGGTAGGCCCTAGACAGCCCCAAGGGCGGGATGCAGTGTATTTAAAAAGTTGGATATGTACTTTTAAGTTTTACATGTCCAGGTATTGAAAAATGCGTACATTCATTTTTGAATACTGCAGTGCCTATCATGCCCTTAGGTTAACCCTGGGATTGCCTTGTTGCACCTTATTAGTGTAATTCTCAATTGCTAGATAGAAATTTCGATGTTGGTGTCTCTGGACTCACAATTTAAAATCACAACTCATGGTGAAGTCTGATTTTAAATTGTAAGTCTGAAAATGCCACTTTTAAGAAAGTTATTTTCTTACTTTATCCATTCTGTGCCTCTGCCTATCTCTTAATACACATCCAGGGTGCGTGACAGCTGGGCTTTGTGCATTCCCTCTAGATAGTCCCACACAAAGGGAGCTGAGGTGTGAAATTCACATCCTGATGGCCCATCACCAGGCTGATTGGTCTTCCTGGGCTAGCTGGGAGAGAGGAGTCGACACTTGCACCTGAATAGGGCTGTGACTGTCCCCACACAAAGAGCTGCATGGCCTCCGGTAGTGAGTCTGGAGTCAAGGCAGGAAGGGCAGGGATCCTGTGTACTTGAAAGACCTCTTTGAAGTCTCCCCCACTTCAAAGCCACAACTGGGTAGAAGTACTGGACCCCTGACACCACCAACTCAATACACTCCTGAGGACACTGCCAGGAAGGCCTACTGTGCTGCTGAAAGGAGTGTCACTCTACTGGATTTGCAGGACTCCTGCTCTTCTGTGCCTGCCCTGCTGCCCCTTGCCTGGTGGTGAGGATGGACCAGACTCACTACATCCCCAGAACCAAGAGACTCCAAGGGCTTGCCTCCTGTTCTGAAGTCTCAGATGTAGGAAGCTGGCTTTTTATGTAGTGCTCCAAAACGAGGTATACTATGTAGAAAGTCCAGACAACTCTTATTGGCTTCCAGGGCTTAAATTAATAATCCCAAATGCTCTTTGTGGTAGTTTGGGCAAGCAGTTAAGGCTCATCAGAGGATAGTGTTAAGCATTTGTTGTACACACAGTCTCAATAAATAAGACACACACTCAAGAAGAAACTTGATGCCAATTTAGAAAAATATCAGATTTTTATAATATTTTAGACACCAAGATCATTAGAATCCAGTAAGTATTTTAGACGTTATTGATTTTTACTGGAAAAAAGTAGAAAATCACATCTGTCAGATTTGAGGCATGAGCCTCGAACGTGGTAATGTTATCCTACGGGGAAAAACATTTTCTGCATAGGTGCACTTACAGACTACTTACAGGACTGTTCTTCTGGACTTAAGGTAAGTAAAAGCCAAGGTCCGAAAAAGCACCAGAAGTTCAAGTTTACCTTCCCTGGGGTGTCAGGGTGCTTTACGTGGTGGTAGCCTTGAACTCTACACGCTATAGTCAATGGGAAAAGTACCTGTTAAAAAAAGACTTCAAGTGGGGACTTGGGGACCAGTCTGGCTGAACCAAAGGGGAAAGGCTCGGCTCTTTAGGGTCTCCGGACCACAGAGACTGTCTGTTTGCTTGAGCTTGGGTGAAGAGGTGTTTTGTCCGGTGGGTCGGTGAGTTAGAGGCTCTCACGATTTCTGGTGTACTTGCAGAAGAGGGACAAGAAACATAGCAGGACCACTCTCTGTGTAGATCTGGCCTCTCTCGAAGTCCCGTGAAATGCAGGTAAGTTTTGGCAGTGGTGGTGTTCCAACTGTACTCAAACAAGCCTTTGTGTTTGCAACTGGCTCCGGTACATTGGGTATTGTTGCAGAGAGGCTCTGGGAAGGCTCAGCGTCTCGAAGACTGGATGGATCGACGGGGCTAACCTCCTGGACACTCAGTGACCTCTTCCTGGCAAGTTGCTCCCTCGGTTGACCTGATGGTCAGCAACACGGTGGACTGGGCCGATGCATTCGGTGCCTGCTGGTCCAGGGAAGTAGCTCCTCCACTCCAAGGGAGTTATTGCTGGATCAATAAAGTGCTGGGCAGACCTCCAAGGGTTTTGGGAGGCTATTCCGCTTCTGGACGAGTCAGACTTTGTGACAGCAGCAGCCAGGCAGGATTTTGCGCCAGGTTCAGTGCTGGTCCACAGTTCTCATGTCTTCGGCTCTTCTTTGCCCATCTTCTTATTTCATGCAGACAAATCTGAGTTCCTGGTGTCAGGAGGCCACCTAAATACTGAATCTGATAGAGACATCTAACCGCAGATTCCTTAACTTAGAATATCTCCAGGCGTCAGACTGGATCTGGAACATTTTGCGCAGCAGTACCTCTGCGCGCCGGTGGGCGGCGCCGCCTGGCTCCGCCCTGACGTCATCCCCGGTCATGACGTCAGTGGAGCCATATAGGACCCTCCCGGCGCGCTGACGTCAGTTTCCTTCTTTTCCGCGTCCCAACGCGGATCCTGGATTCAGCTGTTCCTCTGGCCTGTTTTTCGTCAGGCCTTTTTCGACGTCCTTTGGCGTTGGGGAACAGTGTGCGATGCCTTCAGGCTTTAAAGTGTGCGAGACTTGTTCGCGACAGATGTCGGCGTCGGACTCGCACGCCATTTGTATGTGGTGTCTTGGGTCGCACCACGACTCCGTGGAGTGTGCCGCCGGCCGGATGAAGCTCCTGGCCGCACGGATATCCCGCACGCCGTCTCCCCGCCGCTCTCCGGTTGGTCCTTCTGTCCTCGCCCGCTCCCGGAGTCCTTCCCGCGACCGTCGCTCACCTAAAGGTAAGTCCAAGCACAAGTCACGGAGGTCTAAGACCTCGCTTCCACGTGATGATGGGGGTCATGGTTCCCGTTCCCTCACAGAGCCGTGCCCCCAGAGTCGGCCTCCATTTACCCGCCCTTTCCGGGTAATGGGGCGACTCGACCCCAGATGGAAGCCTACTACAAGGCTCTGCACTCCATCTTCGGGTCACCTCCTCTCCCTGGCGCGCCTTCGGGTCCCACAGAGGAGGTAGGCATTCAGGTCGGATCTTCGCCGGCGCCGGCATAGTGCCTCGACTCCGGAGTCGTGCCGACGTCGGGTCACAACCCCGATGGGCGTTCCAGCCCCACGTCGTGCCATTCAAGGCCTCGTAGTCCATGTGGCTTTTGCCACGCAGCCTTCCTCTCCACCTCTATTGCTGCCTCCTACTAGGGAGTCTCGTTGGTTGGAGACATGTGGACGCTGCATTTTTGCGTCCGCTAGTTCAGCCTTACGTGCTCTGAACACAGCTTGCGTCTTTACCCGGGCTTCTTGTGCCCTTTGGGACTCTGTGGAGTGTCTTTTGCCTGCCCTCCCTGAGAGTACTCGTGCTGACATGGCTCGTCTCCTACACGAAGGCCGAGAGATGGCGCGCTTTACCATTCGGTCTGCCGTTGACTCTACCGATTCCATGGGTCAGGCAATGGCGAGGTCCGTTGCTCTTCGCCGCCATGCTTGGCTGCGCGACGGGGGTTTCCCCGAGAATGTCCGCGACAGTCTCCGGGATTTGCCATTTGATGGTGTGTCCCTGTTTAACGAACATGCGGACTCTGCGGTTCACCGCCTTCTGTCTACCCTTCCGTAGTTTTTATTCTGTTCTGGTCCGGTTGCGGACTTTGTCCTCACCCTCTGCTGTGTTGTCTCTGCTTCATGTCGGCCCTGGGTTCATGCTGTAATACCTGAACGACCTGGGCGGCTTCTCGCCGCCTTTTCTTTTCTTTCATGCAGCAGGTCAGCTGCTTATGTTTCTGTTACATCCTCTGTCTATGAGCTCACGCTCAAGAGGTGCCCCTTGTTGGGGTTGATACTTACCCTATGTGGGGTATTCGTTAGCTATTGTATAGCTGCCTTCTTCCCACAGCAGTCTTTGTACGCTTCTGTGGGGTCCTTTTCACTAGGTTGTCCTGCGGCTGTACCTGTACACTTTCACTGCTGCTGCGGTCCCTCCCGTGACCTTCTTGCGGTCCATTTGTTGGGCTCTCTCATGGTGTCTGCTGCTGGTCTGTGGCACTCCCCTGCATCTCACTGATCCATTTCTTGAGGCCCGGAAGGGCTTTCAGGTCCTAACTGTCTCGTTGTGGTTCTTTCGCTGCGGCCGTCCCATCTGTGGACTGCCTACCAGAGGGCCCTGTCGCTGTCCCCGAGCACGCACAGCTAGCTCGGCACTATTCTTCTGTGTTCTATAAGCGTCCGATAACTGCTCCGTAGTATGCTCGCTGTCACGGGCTGCAGCGTTTTCCAGCAACTTTACGTTGCCTAGCTCTACTCTCCTCTTTCCATGCTGCGTAGTCCTTTCATGGTTGGACTTCGCTCTCCATGGTGGCGTTCTGGCCCCAGACGTTGATGCTGTTCATTGTCTTGTGCCTTGCTTTTTTGGCCACTTCCCCTGCCAGAGCTTCCTATTTCCCTGCTGCATTCCGCGCAGGTGTTGTCATGCTTCCTTCAGGCTGCTGTTGCTGCTCTCAGCGGGAGTGTTCTCCTCAGAACATTGTTTGTCTGGTGGGCTATTGTGCGTATATCCACTCTTGTTCCTCCGGTACGTTTCGTACTGTCTCCTTCAGGTACTGCTCAGCCTCCCTGTCTGTCTCGCGGTAGACGGTGGATCTTCCCTACCGCCTGTGGCTGTTGCGTCTGGCTCTGGGCATTGCTCTGTCCGGTACCGCTGCTAAATAGCTGTTGGTGCCATGTGTTTTTTCTTTCTCAACTCATCCACCGGGCTGCGCCCTGTCTTCTTTTCTTCTGTCCGGTGTACTACACACACCCAGACCTCCCGCAGGCATGGTCCTCCTTGCGGTGGCCGTGGTCTTGTTCCTCACTTTTCGTGAGCGCAAGTCTTCTACGTGTGTTAGTTTTGCCGGCTCTCTTTCACGCGATACACCCTGGTGCTGCGTCTTCTCGTATTTCAGCTTCTGCTCGTGGCGCTTTATGGGGCCTTCTCCTTTCCATGGTGTGGTTCTGGCGGTACATACAGTATCTCTTGTGTACTTCTGTTCTCCACGTGCGTGGCACTGGTTGTTGCCATTATTCTCTGCCATTCTGCCTTTTGATGCCCGCCCTTTCACATGGGCGATGGTGCATTGGCAGGTCTTGTGTTTCCTGTAACACTGACTCATCCTGGGCGTCCTCAGCATCCTTCCGCTGCTGTTCCCTCTTCCACAGTGCTTCTTTCACTGTCATGCATATCCGTCCAGGCCTGCTCGGACTCGGTCCGTTCTTGTACCCTGGCTAGACCTTTCTCTTTTGAAGGTCCATCGGATCCTGTGGATCCCTCACATCCTACATTTGGTTCCTCTCCTTTTACAAAAGGTATCCACTCTCATTCCGCACTGCCCTTCTGGTTCTGTGCTCCCTTTCTCCACTGTTTAACCAACAGGGATTTCCTGCCGCCCTTGGCAGCTTTTGATGCCTTTGCCTCATTGTTGGCCACTCTCTACGGAGTATCCTGGTCCGGTGTTGGCCACTCTGGCAGTGCTGCCCCCACTGTGTTTAGTCAGCTGGTTGACACTTCTGTTCCGTTGGGAACTTAGTGGGGTTCTGTCGCAGACCCGCCTCCTATGGGGTATGGCTTTGGTATCTATTCTAAGTTAAGGAATCTGCGGCTAGATGTCTCTATCAGATGAACGAGTTACTTACCTTCGGTAACGATGTATCTGGTAGAGACGTTGTCTAGCCGCAGATTCCTTAACGCCCACCCATCCTCCCCGATCTGCGAGGACCTTTTCAGGTGGGGTTTTCTGCATTCCCCTCCCTTGGGGTGGCTTTGTCTTTCTACGGGGCGGTATCTTTTGCCTCCCTCCCCGTCAGGCTTATTCCTTTGGTTTCCTTGTTCTGCTCCTCCCAATCTCATGCTTGGGCGGTGAGTTCAGGTGTCCTCTGCGTTTTTCCACATGGGTTTCCTCTAGTATGGTGCCTACTGGTGTTCTCTACCCTCCCACCCACCTTCTCCGGTGACACTCCTACAGTCAATTGGTTTTGAGGTCTTTCTAGCCTGTTTCTCAGTCCAATAGTTCTATCACAGGGGACAGTCTCCCTATTTCTTTCTTTCTCTTTAATCCTGTGGGTTGGAGCTTTCTAGCCTGTCGCTGTTGGCTCTTTTCATTGCCGTTTTGCCTCAGGAGAGGGCATTCTCTCGCTTTTGTGGGGTTGCTTTTCATTCCCTTCATCTGGTGCAGTCTTTCTGTCGTCTGCCTCGGTCTTCTTTTTATAGATCTATTTCCCTCAGGGGTGACATTCACTTCGCTTTTGCGAAATAGCTTCTCAGAGTATTGCTCTTCTCTTTCCTTTTCAACACCTTTCAGTCGACAGTGCTTCTCACTGTCGTTCATGGTGCTTTCTCACCCTTTGGTTCTTTCTCTCTCACCAATTTTCTTTTTTATTCGCTCACTGTTCCCATACTCTCACAGTTTTGCTGGGGGCTCCGCGTTGTTGCGCGGAAAAGTTCCTCCGAAGAAAACTGACGTCAGCGCGCCGGGAGGGTCCTATATGGCTCCACTGATGTCATGTCCGGGGACGACGTCAGGGCGGAGCCAGGCGGCGCCGCCCCCCGGCGCGCAGAGGTACTGCTGCGCAAAATTTTCCGGATCCAGTCTGACGCCTGGGGATATTCTAAGTTAAGGAATCTGCGGCTAGACAACGTCTCTACCAAATACATCGTTACCGAAGGTAAGTAACTCGTACATTTTGGGGAGTGTAAGGTAGTAGCCAATGGGCTACTTACTCCTGGGGTCACAACAGCCCATATATGACCACTTCCTGTGGAAAGTGGACATACCCCTGTCCCAGAGTTCCTGATTCAGCCAGGAACCCTTCTTTTGTGGAGCACATCAGCTAGCCCACCTTAGGGGTGTGACTAGCTTGGAGGTGCCACAAGCCTACTCCACATCTAATTTCCCGCCTGTCCTGGTGCCAAATAGGCCTCAGGGCACGGGGTGGCATTCTCCAGGTCTGGAGGAAGCCGGGGTCGCATATCAGAGGCGTTGAAGCCTCTGGCCTTGGTATGCAGATTCACTAGCCATCCTGCTGGAGGAGGTGATAACATCTTCCCTGGAGCAGGGATTGTTTCCTGACCTCCGAGGCGCTGGCTCTGACCTACAGGAGGTCAGAAACTAGTCTGTGGTGGCAGGCTGGACAATACCATTTCTAGAAGACTGGTAGGGTTCAGGAGGCACCTCTAAGGTGCCCTCTGGGTGCCTGTCATAATACATCCAGTACTGGAATCAGTATGGATTTTTTAAGACAAGGTGCTTGATGCCAAACGCCATAGGTTTCAGTGAAGCCATTATGTAGCTGGGTAGCTTGTAATGACCAGTGCCCAGAACATACTGTAGGTAGCTGGCTCTGTATATACCATACCAAAGTAAGGTATAGTGTGCACAGAGTGGAGAGGTGTGGTGTGGGGTGGAGAGGTGTGGTGTGGTGCAGCGGCCAGGGCAGCTGACTTCGGAGCACAGGGTTCACGGTTCGATCCCCGGCTCCGGCGGCAGCTCAGCTCAGCACCATGTGACTCTGGGCAATAGCTCACTTAATTTCCACTCCGGCCCCCAGCGCCTTGAGACCCGTAAGGGTGAGTAGCTGCGCTATATAAAAACGGACTTACAAAAAAAAAAAACGGACTTACAGAGTCCACTGGACTCTGTGCACACTATACCTTACTTTGGTATACCAAAGGTAGGCAGAGGCTAAAGTAGATAATACCTTACTCTCTAATTGTGGTAGTGTGGGCGATCAGTAAGGCTTTATCAGAAGGTAGTGTTAAGCATTTATTGTACACAATCTGGCAAGAAATGATGCGTCACACACTCGGACTGAACTCTGACTAATTTGTTTTGTATAAAAATATTATTTAGTTGTATTCTATTTCTAGAACCAAGCCAGGCCTGGTACAGGTAAGTGTAATAGTACTTTGCAAGAACAATGTAGTTAAATACAGTTTGAATGCAATTAGATTGGTTACAGGTAAGTCACTTGTTCATAAAACAGTTGGAATTACTTTTCAGTTACTATTGAGATTACTTTGGCTTTGTTTTCTCCATAAGTACATGAGTACCAATCAGTAGGGGAAAGCAACTGTTTGTGTCATTTGCAGGCAATAGCGGGGGTAAACAAATACAAAAAAAACACCATCTCCTAGATAGATCACATACACAATCCAAATTTGTCACGCAACAGCGGGAGTACAGTTACAAACCAAACCTAAGGCACACTTGACTCGCAAAAAAGGAGTAACCATAGCCTTCCTGACGAATGCCATTGCAGGATATTTGCATGGCAGCTACTTGCTCATCAGTCGACACCTTCACAAAGCCCTGTTGCATAGACACAAAAATGAACAAGGAAGCTCAAGTGGGGCAAAGGGTATTAAAACATTTATTTAAAAGCTCAAACTCCTCTTCAACCCAACCACCACAAGGATGAAAAACCTCTACAAAATGGTTTCTTACCTCTAGGAGTAGTTTGCAGTTTGAAGAATTTTCTGGATTCACAGGTGACCCACCCACTTCACCATAAGATAAGGGAGCATCGAGGGGAAAAAAAGAATCTGAAGATGGCGCAGTCGTATCCAGGGACGATGGGCAATGCTTTTTTGATCAGTTTGTCCAAGATATTTGCCTACACCTTTCTGCCTTTTACCCTGATCCCCAGGGTGTTGAAGGCGAAAGTACAACATTGTACTCTGATCCTCATTTCTCTGGCATGGCCTCTCCAGTACTGGTACAGCGAGCTGCTGCAGTTGGCAGTACGTCCAGCCAGTTCTTTGAACGTGTATTGAGGATATTGTCCAGGCATCATTCAGAGATTCTCCACCACGACCCCATGCTGCTAAACTTGACAGCATGGTACCCGACCACCTAGAATTTGACCATTTCGGTCTGTCTCTAGAGTGTAAACAGATTCCAGCGCAGCCTCGTGCTCCACCAACCAATAAGACAACGCTAAATGGAAACGTTTTCGTGTCTGGTGCAGGAATAATGGTCATCATCCGCTTCAAATAAAGCCTTCTCAGATCCTGCCATATTTATTAAGTGTAGGAAGCTGGCTTTTTATGTAGTGGACCAAAAAGAGCTACACTATGTAGAAAGTCCAGACGACCCTTATTGGCTTACAGGGCTTAAATTAATAATCCCAAATGCTCTTTGTAGTAGTGTGGTTGAGCAGTTTAAGCTTATCAGAGGGTAGTATTAAGCATTTGTTGAACACACAGTCTCAATAAATGAGAGACACACTCAAGAAGAAACTTGAGACCAATTTAGAAAAATATCAGATTTTTATAATATTTTAGACACCAAGAACTTCGTTGGTTAAGTACTTTGAGACCTTCATTTTTACAGATGAGTAAAATTGCAACACAAATGTGTTTCTACGAAGTAATAATGTTTTCCTATGGAGAAAGAAACACATACTGTATACAGGTACTTGCACTTGTATTCCGGGGGTCCCCTTAAGTACTTAAGGTGCTAAGGGGCCGCCAAGGTCCAAAGACCCACTAGCAGTTCGCGTTTACCTGCCCTGGTGTGTCCGGGTGCAGAGGTGCTAGACGGATTGGTAGCCTTGTGCGCTACACTGTAGGCAAAGGGGGGGGTGGGGAAGGTGCGAGGCAGGAGGGGGGCAAGCACCTGGAAACAGACTGCAGAGGTGAACTTGGGGACAAGTCTGGGATCAGTAGGCTCAGTTTGTGAGGGTCCTGGGAGCGTGGGTGCACAGTTTGTTGTCGTAGACCCGTCCCGGGGAACTCTGTTAGAGGATTTAGGTCGGCAGGGCCCATGCATCAAAGGCACTTGTGGTTCTTGGTTAGACCTGCAGAGGGGATGGGGGGGCAAAACAAGACGACTGGGCCACGCTTGGTGCTGGCCTCTGCCATGCTGACGTCCCTCGTCAGCTGGTTGGTCATTTCGACGTTGAAGTTCGGATTGGACTTCAAACTTTGGTTGCTGCAAGGGGTCCGGGACTCCGGGTAACAATGCAGGGCGGTTCAGGTTGGTCCTGGCTTCTTCACACTTGGTGGGGAGATGAATCTTACCTTCTGGAGCATGGTAACCTCCTCCTGGGCAGCTGCTGCGTCAGTGGACCCGGTGGACAGCAGAACGCTGAACTGGATGTTGCGGTCGGTGGCTGCAGGGAAGTGGCTCCTCCACTTCAAGGGAGATGCAGACGACTTAACGAAGTGCTGGACGACCTCCAAGACTATTTGGAGGTTGCACAGCTGCAGGGCGAGTTGGGTTGTTGCAATTGTCTGTACAGGAGCAGTCAAGCAGGCAGGGTTTGGCGCCAGAGTCCACCAGTAGTCCACAGTTCTTTGTCCTTTTGTCAGGGGAATCTGAGTTCCTGGTGTCAGGGGGCCACCTAAATACTGAATACAAAATCAAGATGGTGCAAGCCTTCTCTCGTGGGACAAGTCCACCTTAGGGGTGTGACTGGTCTGGTAGTACTCCATGCCTCTTTGCATAGCTAATTTTCCGCCTGCCCTAGTGCCAATGGGCCTCAGAGCATGTCGGTGACATCCAGGTCTGGGAGAAGCCAGAGTCGCCTATCAAAGCTGGCAGGGGCTTTGAAGCTCCTAGCCTTGGTATGCAGATTCACTAGCCATCCTCCTGGAGGAAGTGTGATCACCTTCCTCCAGAGTAGGCATTGTTTCTGGCCTCGGAGTGCTGGATCCCACCTGCAGGGGGTAAGAAACTTGTCTGAGGTGGTAGGCTGGACGATGCTAGTCATCCAACACACTAAGAGGCTGGTTGGTTTTCAGGGGGCACCTAGTGGAGAGGTGTGGTGCAGCGGCCAGGGCAGCTGACTTCGGAGCACACGGCTCACGGTTCGATCCCCGGCTCCGGCGGCAGCTCAGCTCAGCACCTTGTGACTCTGGGCAATAGCTCACTTAATTTCCACGACGGCCCCCAGCGCCTTGAGACCCGTAAGGGTGAGTAGTTCGCGCTTTACAAATACCGATTTAAGGTGCCCTATGGCTGCATGTTTTATTAAATCCACTACTGGCATCAGCATGATGGATTTATTAAGGCAAGGTGTTTGATACCAAACACAATAGGTTTCAGTGAAGCCATCATGTAGCTGGGGAACTCCTAATCACCACTGCCCAGTATATATATATATTTAAGATGGTTTCCCTGTTCACTTGTACTGTCTACCAATTGACCTAGACAGCACAGGGGCATATCTGCTCATGCAGATATGTCCTCACATATAATATAATGCCCCCTGCCATAGGACTATATAAGCTGCTGTAGGGGTGACTTACATATGTTGCATGCAGTGTCTGTGGACATGTCACACAGAGTGTATGCCATGTCGTGTTTTCACATTTGTTTGCACCATTTCACGCAGCCTGCAATGGCAGCCTGCATGAGTTTGGTGGGTCCCTTCAGGTGGCACAATATATGCTGCAGCCCTTAGGGACCCTCTTTAGTTCCCATACACTAGGTACTAGGTTACCATTTACTGGGGACTTAAAGGTGCTAAAAGTCTTGCCAGTTGGGGAACAATTGCACAGTTAACTTGTTGTAGGGAAAGAGCCCTCTCACTGGGGACCTGGTTAGCAGGAACCCAGTGTACTTCAGTCAAAATTGCTTCAAATACCAGACAAAATGTGGGGTGACCATGTCAAATAGGGGCACTTTCCTACATTAAGCTTGCCCAAAGGTGGTCTCAAATATACTTTAGTCAGGGTCCATCTGAATGCAATATCTAGATTCAGAAGAACTGGCAGGTCAACATATCCTTTGGTTTCCCAAAGGATCATCTACCAGTTCCTAAAAGGGCTTTTTAAAGCTGGAGTTTGTTACTCAAAGTAATCCAAAGAGACGCATACAACCTGGATGTAACCTTTTTCTGGAAATGTTTGTAAGCGTCAAATTATTCGAAATTGCCAGTGCTTGTTTGCGGTTGAGTGAAGTCTTCATTTATTGTTCCTTTAAAAATCTTTATCTCTGGAAGCCTCCGGTGGGTCTTTTTTATTTTCCTGTCTATAAATCCATTAAAGTGCAGTCTATTTTCATAAATTGGTTTTGGATTTCTTGAGTCTTTATTTCTTCAATTGTTGTGGTGCGGTTTAAATGCTTTACACTAGTTTCTTGTTGAAGCCTGACTGCTCGAAGCCACAGCAATCCAAGTTTGAGCTAAGTTTTGACAGACAAAGCCTGACTGGTCCTAAGAAGGGTTTGTAGTGTTATTACACCGTGAGGTTTCAAGACCACACCATATAATACACCCCATTTCCTCTCAGTCATGCCACAGCAGGTTGTTTACACCTTCATAGCCATTTTATCAGCAGTTACGCCCCTTTGGCGTTTACACAAGCTGTTTTCAATACAGTCTTCACTGGACCCCGCCACCGGAACAACCACCACCTTATCCATTTCGTGGCCAAGGCTGTGGCTCCCAGAGATGACATTCTGTGTATCAGGGGGGAAAGTGCAGTTCAGTTGCCTGTACCTCCAGCAGCCACAACTGCAAAACCACTTTAGTGTGTCCTTTTCAACACCTATCCACCCTGTAGGAGGCAGGATCAAAACATTTCCTCCAAGGGTGGCAAGCCATCACTTCAGAGCATGGGTCCTCCAACTTGTCCAACAGGGATACACGCTCACTTTTTTTTTTTTTTTTTACAAAGCTGCTTTTTCCACTCACAGCACAGCTGACTGAGGAATGCATCCCCTCTTTGCAGCAGGAAGTGCAGGTCCTTTTGCCCAAAGAAGCCATATAGAATATTCCGGCCTCGATAGTAGGAACTCTGTGTGACTTCTGCTACTTCCTTGTGCCGAAGGACAGAGGCCTTAGTCCTGTTTTAGATCTCCACCCTCTCAACGCTTTCCTGTGGAAGGACTTATTTGAGATGTTCATGTAGGCCCGACTTTAATTTTTGCCCTGGATCCAGGAGACTGGATGGTGGTGTGTGACCTGCAGGAAGCTTATTGCCATAGTCCCGTCCTTCAAGCCCACAGACATTATCTGTGGTTCCCTGTGAGAGAGTAGCATTTTCGGTTTGCGGTTCTCCCCTTTGGCCTTACCAGTGCCCTTTGGGGTTCACAAAAATATTGGTGGTTGCAGCATATCTTAGGAGGTCGGGTGTACCAGTCTTTCCGTAACTCGAAGACTAGTTGTTTAAGGCAGGCTTGTCCCAAGCAGTCATAGAGCACCATATCATGCCTAACCTCCCAACATCATTGGGGTGGACTGTCAACATGCCAAAGTGACATCGGATTCTTTCTCAGACATCCTGGATACAGTGCAGTTTTGTGCCTTCCCTACGGAGCGGAGAGTCCATGACATTCAAGCTATGTTCCTGATGTTTCAGCCTCTTTCTTGGATCTCAGTGATGTCGCTGAGGCTGCTGGTAGTATTAGCCTCCTGCATCCTGCTTGTGAACCATGTCAAATGGCACATGCAGGCTCTGCAGTGGGACCTTGAAGTCCCAGTGAGCACAGCACCTGGAAAACCAATTTCCATCCAGATTTCGGAGGAGACTGCAAAAGTTCTGCAGTGGTGGCTTCTAGAAAGCTTTTGGGCCAGTGGCAGACACATCATCTTACCACACCCAGAGCTAACAATAGTGATGTATACTTCGCTGCTGAATTGGGGAGCCCATCTGTGAGAGATGGAGATTAGAGGACTCTGGTCTGACAGAATCCCGACTCACATCAATTTTCTAGAGTTGCTGACCATTTGCTTGGCGTTTCCTTCCTACCATCCATCAAGGAGAGGTTAGTACAGGTTAGTACAGGTTTGCACAGACAGCATTACCACTTACACAAGCAAGGCAGAGCGGGTCTAGGATCCTGTGCTAGGAGGCTCTGTGCTTCTGGAGGTGGTTTTCCCACTCTAGAGGAGATGCCACCTGTTTGCCTACACAAAGGAGGAGGCAGGTGAAGGTGTGATATCCATTTGCTTCACTGAAGCAGTAGCCTCTTTGAAGCTGTGCTTTCTGTGGCCACCGCCTGGTAGTACTCTTGAAGTAGGCGTTCACAACTTCCACCAACAGAATTTTGTTCTCTTTTCCTGGGAGCGCTTTACACTTTATAACGGGGCAGCCTGGTGTCTCAGCTGGCAACTGCTGCAGATAGAAAAGCGATACCAAAGGGGATGATGGGCTACTGCAGCTTTAGGCAGCTAAGTGGGAACTTTCAAAAGTCACCTTACCATTAGAAGTTACCTTAAAGTTACCTTAAATTAGACTTCAGCAAGAAGTTGAGTTTAATGCGACAATTACTTTGATACCTTGAAGTACCATGTTCAGTGGTCCCATATGGAAGTTAGCACTTAGTGTGCAGGCTTGTGAAACTACATGTTAGCTAATGGCACTACCGGCCTTCCTACAGTAAAAACTACAACTGCCAGTTTTTACTATTGGGACATGTAAGGTGTAAATTCAACATGTCCTTTTTAATATCAGCACCTTGCCTTATGGGCTTGTAAGGCCTTCCTTCGGGGTTACACAGACATTTAAAAGCAAGGTTTGCACCTGGCAAAAGGGTCATTCTGCCATGTTGAGTTGGCAGTTGTAACAGGATGTCAGATATGACTCCGAAACGGCATGGTGATGGTTACAAGTATTTATTTTAAATTAGTCAGTAAATTGCAGCCAGTCTCAGAAACACCAACTTGTAATTTCATCGCTGATACATGGTTGGCAGCCTCTACGAAACACCTGAAACACATATGGCTGACTCTATCCCATCCATACCACCATCTCAAAAGTGCAACTGCTGGGTAAAGACGTCATGCCTCCTGGATTGCCAGACACTGAAAAGAACAGCGTAACACACTGCATTAGGCTTTCACTAGTTTGAATTATAGTGCGTGCTACAATACCTTTTCTGTGAAAGAATGTTCGAGAAACGAGTGTGTATCACATGAGCACTAAAAAAAAATATATTTCTTGTGTGGGACAGCGTTCAAAAGGTGAAATTCTGAGTACCAGTTAAAAGGTTAATCCAAGACTGGCAGGTTGGCATTCGTTACTGTAATTCATAGAGGGTGGGAGATGAGATATTCGCCTGGGTACACAAAGTTGTGCACATTTCTTTTTAAAGCTCATTTTATTTTTTGCCTGAAGAAGTGAACTTGGTTCATGAAAGCTAGCAAATAAATGACTTCGTTAAATCTAGGTATTGATTCTTTACTTTCTAAGAATGTATTCTAATAATCTATATTTTATAAATGTATTTTTTTAGGTACAAAGCACTGTCTTTTCAGGAATGACAAATTTTCTTTGGCACAGATTGCATAAAGAATATTGAAAATGCTGCATTTCAGTTTCTTGTATTTTGTTTGATTGTGATGTGTTGGAACCACTTAAGTGTTAGAAATTAATTGAATTGGGTCGATGCAGAGCATTAGAAGGCTTGCTCTGACAGTTTTTGCAACCAGAGTAAAAAAAACTCGAGCTATCGCACCAAGAATTTTCAGTTGTTTTAATGATGCGGAGGTGTGGATTAGGTTTCTCAATCTTTGCTGCAAAAAAACACAGCAACCAATGAAATGTTTAACACAAAACTACATGTCTGATAGAAATTTATCGCCGCTGATTCCGTACCTTAGAATTATCCCTAGGCGGCAGACTGGATCTGGATATTTTTCGTGAGAAGTACCCCTATGCGCTGGTAGGTGGCATCGTTTGGGTCCGTGTGGCGTCGTCTGCGCCGGAAATGACGTTCGCAGTGCCTATATATATGTGCCACCCAGGCGCGCTGACGTCAGTTATTTTCTTCCTGCGCCAGCCAGTGCAGATCTGGGAAAAGCTACCCCTTAGTCATTATTTGACTAGGTTTTTTCAACGTTTTGTTGGTTGTTTTGAAGTTTACATCCTGGTGTGGCAGGGATGTCCTCCAATAAGGCCGGCATCAAGCCCTGCAGAGCCTGTCACCGACAAATGACTGTGACTGACTCGCGCTTTGTATGCCTCTGGTGCCTCGAGCAGGACTACGACCCGAAGGCCTGCCCTGATTGCTGCCTCATGCACTCGAAGGCTTTGAGGTACCGATTGTGAGAAGCTGGGTTTCTGTTGCAGTAACCCCACCCACTTTTTCCCAGACTATTGATGCACTTTTGACTCGATGTGCCCTGGTTCCCTGCCAATCAGGTTCCCAGGGCCTGTGTTCTTTCCCCCAAAACTGTACCCAAACCCAATTGGCATCTCTGGCCACAGGTCAGCCCCTGGTAAATGGTACCACAGGTACCCAGGGCACTGTGATCAGGGAAGACCTCTAAGGGCTGCAGCACTTATTGTGCCACCCTTAGAGGCCCTGTACCTTTACACACACACACACTGCCATTGCAGGCTGCGTGTTTTGGTGCAAAACAAAGTGAAGAGTCGACATGGCACCCATCACTGAGTGCCATGACTACAACCCACTGCCCTGGCATAGATCAGTCACCCCTCTAGCTGGGTGCCCTATACCAGTGGTGAGGGTACAGGTGCATGAGCCCTGTACCCCTACAGTGTCTGTTCATTCTTAGACTTTGTAAGTGCAGTGCTGCCATTAAGAGTATATGGTGCTGGGAGTTAGTCATTATGAACGCCACAGCACCATAATGGCTACACTGAAAACTGAGAAGTTTGGTATCAAACCTCTCAGCACATTCAACCCACACTGATGCCCCCTGAAAAACGACCAGCCTCTGGTGGGTTCCCTGACTGGTACACACCAGCCTGCCGCCAAGAGACATGTTTCCCGACCCCTAGGGTGGGAACCTTTGCTCCCTGAGCCCAGAAACAAAGCCTTTCCTGGGCAAAGGTGTTAACACCTCCCCCAGGCCAGGAAGAGCCATCTGTGGCAGGGGAGCTTCAAAGGCCTGGCAGCCTTTGTAATGCGACCCCAGCCTCTCCTGCTGTCAGGAGCAGGCCCCCTTCCTGTCTCCCCTCCTTTTTGGCGGGAAGACAGGCGGGAAGAATTAGCCAGCCCAGAAGGTGTGCCCACCTCTGCCAACCCCACCCCTCAGGTGGGGGAGGCGAGGTGAAGCCCACTCTTCAGTGCCCGCCATCTTGCAGATGGCAGGCACTCCCCAATCAGGATTAGGGATTGTGCTCACTCCCCCACGTGGGGTGAGCACACCAAGGGTGTAGTCACCCTAAGGTCAGTAGCCCACTGGCTACTGACCTCTGGACCCCTAAAACGCCCCCTAAATACAGTATTTAGGGGGCAGCCCTGAACCAAGAACTCAGATTCCCGCAACCTAAGAAGAAAAAGGACGAAAGAAGACGCCCAGCAGAGGAGACTGCAGAGAACAACTGACTTGGCCCCATCCCTACTGGCTCGTCTGCAGTTTCCAGAGAACCAGTGGCAAAAATCGTCCTGTTCTGCAGCCAGCGACCTCCAGAACCCCTGGGAGGACTGACTGCCTTCAGCAAAGACCGGGTTTCCTGTGAACAGCAGCTCTGTTCAGAAGAAACACCAAAGAAAGACTCAGAGCCTGCTGAGGAAAAAGAAACCCGACGCCTGGAACCACCACTGCACCAGTCGCCTACGGCCCGAGTTCGAGTGGCCCACCGGTCCCAGCGAGGTCCCCCAGCGCTCCAGAGTCCGAGTCCACCGTGGTTTGACCCCTCCCGGACTCTCCGACATCGCCTGCAGCCTCTGCACGGAGACCCCCTCCCAACCGCGAGTGGCCCAGTAAGGTGAAATCCGACCTCAAAAGACACCCCTGCATCCAGCCGCCCTGTGCCCTGGAGAAAAGAGCCCGAGGTGCACCTACGTCCCGAGCCCTCCAACTTACCAGTCCAGCTGTTGGTTCCTCCCGGAAGTCTTCCTGGACCGAGCCTGCAGCTAATAACCAAAACCGAAAATCCCCATTGAAAACAACAGGGCACCCGACGCCAAAACAGCACCCAGCCGCCCCTGCACAGCTGCGGGTGCGCTTTTTGTGCTAAACAGGATCCCCTTTTGCCCTGAGCCTAACACCAGGAGCTTGGCTCCCACAACTTTGTGGCCTGCTCATCAGCAGCCACCAACCGGAGGCCCCCTATCCCCATTGGATAACATTGGGCCTCAGCAGTCTGCACCCGGCCGCCCTAGTGCCCCTGAGGGTGTAACAAGAGTGCATCCTTGACCCTGGGGGACCCCTGAGTCTAACCCCATAATACCAACTCCCACAACAAAGTACTTACCTGCTAACCGATAACACTATTTTCCTCCATAGGATAACATTGACTGTTTTTCTATGAAAAGTTTCTAAGTGTGGAGCTGGAAATCCTAAGTAATCCTTTGAAAATTGTACTAAATACCAAAAACGCTTTTACTCACCTGTTTACTGGAAATGTCCCAGTGCAGTATCCAGGTATACTGTACTGTGTAAGAAAAGTAATCTGCAAAGTAATCTACTGGTCATTTTACTAAAAAGCCTACACAAAGTAGATGTACTGTATTTCCAAAGCATTGCATTTTCAGTAACAATACTGTAATCAAAACAAAGTGCATATACAATTGCAAACAAAACTGTATTACAACTGTATATTTACTGCAAAGTATTTATCACTTACCTGTGCCAGGCTTGCTTGGTTCTAGGAAATAAAATATCTAAAAGACTATTTTTATACAAAAACAATTGGTCTGAAGTTCAGTCTTTGAGTGTGTGAAATCATTTGCTGACTGAGTGGGTAAAATAAATGGTTAACGCTGTCCTCTGATAAAGCTTTACTGCTCGATCACACTACCACAAATAGAGAGTGAGGTGCTATCTACCGTACCTCTGTCTACCTTTTGGGTTCCACTTGACTCTGTGCACACTATACCTCACTTTGGTATAGTATATACAGAGCCAGCTTCCTACACCGATCCCTCAAGCTTATGGCGGCACGACGTGCGATGATCATGGGCCTGGTCATGAGCAAGGTCACGGGACTGGTCGTGGAGCCAGAGGGTGTCGTCGCATTCAAAGTCGTTTAGCTATTCAGGCAAGTCCCACAAGAAGTCATTGAAGCGTTCTTTGACTTTACCTCATCCATCGGCTGATAAGACGGGGAGCGTCGCCACTTGAGACTTGGCTCAGTCGTTGAGCCAGCGTCTGGGTTAGCTGTGCACCTCCCTGAGTTTCTGGGAGCTGGAGCGACCCCCACCCAATTGAGAGATTTTTATGAGTCCATGCCCCTCATCTTTGGGTGGCTCGTTCCCTCTGGCATGACTTTGTGCCTCTGAGGGTTCAGGAGTGGCCCCTACTGGAGTCACGGCTGGAGCTCTGGCTCCAGTCAGGCCCCAAAGATCCACAGATGGATTCGGATCAGCGCCGGTCGTACCACCTCGAACTTCCCCTACGCGACACTCCCGGCGGCACCATCCTCCTCATCCCCGACAAGGAGCCGGAGGGGCGTCATCAGACGCCTGCTTCAGTGCCAACTGGAGCCATGCCTTCCGGGTTGATGCCTGAGCCCTATACTTACAGGCTAAGACTTGGGGAGGATTGGGAGGGGTCGCTGGATTTGGAAGAATACTAACCTTATGAAAAACTGTTCAGGGTCTGGGCGATACCAGTGGACTGAATACTTCTCCAGACACTGGCATGCTTTCTCCCCCTGCCGTGGCTATGGAGGAGGGAGCGGAGCTATTTCGCAATGGTGGTGCGGATGGCATCTGCCCTCGTAGCAGTCAACACTAATGTCTTGATGAAAGTGCTTCAAATGGGAGTGTCCCCATCAGATCCAGTTCTCCCTTTAAATGAGGCTCTTACAGACGTCCTGCTTGGGACTTGGTCCAAGTCCAACACAGTGGCTCCTGGGAACAAGACCATTGCCGGCCACCACCGTCCCGATCCAACTGCTGGAGAGGAAGTTGGATAGTGGGGGGATGATGGGACACCGTCGGTGGGCACCCCAAAGACTGGGGGCTGTGGGTGCAGGGATATCTTTCGGTGTCTGGTTTCTCTCACCGGATCTGGTTGGGGGACCCTTCAAGATGAGCAGGCGTTGTGGGGAAGCTCAGGAGAGGTCGTCCAATGTTGGATCCCAGGTCAGGATCGCCGGGGAGACGCCACTGCATCACTGGGCAACCTGGACTTGTGCCGTGAACGATGGGTGCAGAGTGGTGCAAGTGTTGCGGATCTGCCTGGATCCGATGCCCTTGGGGTTTTCTTTCTGGGCAGATCTGGTGTCCACGGGAGAAAAGAGTCCTTGTCGAAGGCAGCTCAGGTCTCTAGGGTTCTAGGGTTCCTGGAGGTTGCTGGCTGCGGAACATGCCGGTTTCTGCAAGCAGGGTCCTTGAAGTGGGAGACAGGCCGGTAGGGCTGGGACAAAGTCAATTGTCGTCTTCCTCCTTTGCTACTGCACAGCTCCTTGGTCCTTCTTAGGTCATCGAATATGAGGAACATGTTTCAGGGAAGCCCTTAAATACTTTATTTAAGGGTGTTTACTGAGGCTGGGGGGGCAGTAGCCAATGGCACTGTTCCCTAGGGTGACTACACCCTTTAGGTGCCCCCTCCCTTTGGGAAGAGGAGCATATCCTTATTTCTATTGATCCTAATTCTTCAACCCAAGATGGATAATTCTGAAACGAGGGGTTCACCTCAGCTCCTGGCCAAGCCACAGGGGCATGCAAGTTGCAAGGGCAGTGGCATGGTCCCAGTGTGGGGTGTCCCAAGAAACCGTCTCCAGCTCCCAGGCCTTAGGTACCAGGGTGCCATTTACTAGGGACTTACATAGGGTAGAAGTACCAATTGGGAATTTGTTTTTAGGGAAGAAGCACTGGCACAGGGGATCTGGATGGCAGGGACTCTGTGCACTGCAATGGAAACCACATCAAAACCAGGCAAAAGGTGGCGGCTAACCATGCAAAAAGAGGCACTACTCACACAAAGGCTAGCAGTTAGCATTGTATTTACAGATAGTAAAGCCCAATGAGGAGTGTTAACTTCTGGTCTGTCTAAATTGGCAAAATACGTTGTTTGGTATAGAGATCAGCTTGCTGAAAAATCGATATAAGGGTCTATTGTGTGCACTCATTCTTCAGGTCAGTGGTACTTTGGGGGTTCTGTTAAGCTGTCATTTGGGCAGTCTTACAACTGTGCTTTTGATGCATTGACTCTGTTCTACAAGATGGAAGAATTCAGAATAATTTTCAACCAAAGTAGAAGTAAAGATTTTCACAAGGAAATTCTACTATTCTTTGTGTAGCAATAATGTTGGTTAGAAATATGTTTAAAAGTTTACATCCTTTTGTGCTTGTCAGTTGATATGTATGCTTACTCTTTTGCAGTCACCTGCAAAGAACGGTTCCAAAGGGCTACATAACCATCATCCACAGTCTCCAGCTGTGACGCCCAGCTACCAGACAGGAAGCAGCTCCAGCACGTCATCTTCACTTGGGAATGGGCCTGGTTCAAACAGTAATGGTGCAGTGTCTAATAGCAGTGGAAGCAGCAGTAGCAGCAGTAGCAGCAGTAAGAACCCTGTGTCTGGGCATACGCCAGGCACTCCCACCCCGTACGCACAGGCTGTTGCGCCGCCACCTTCCAACACGAACACTTCTCAACCACGACCACCCAGTGCCCAGCAGAATGCCAGCAAACAGAATGGGGCAACAAGTGAGTGTTTGCAGGCATTGCAAAAAATTAATGGTTGCTTGATTATCGGGCCTTTGCTCTTTCTTTACGCATTCTTCCTACAAATACTTCCTCTGCCTAAAGACCTCTGAAACCGAGCCAGAAAAAACTCAGGCTATTTACCGCTGCATTATTTTGGGTGGTGGAAGTAGTAATTTCAATATTTCGGATAATAGACCTGAATTATTTGTGCAGTGACCAGTATCCTGTGTGGATACTGTCGTTTACTCTGACATGCTAGGGCTATCATTAGTACAGTTGGATGAAAAAGTTTATGCTCTTGACTCACCTAGGGTAGCAAAGTCTACCAGTCAGGACTCTATGAGGTGAATGAGCTAAGTAACGAAAGTTCTTCACCATGGATTTCTCTGTTGTGCATATGAGAGAATCCTGAACACAGTTTATTTTTTAATATTCATTTTTTGCATCAACCAAGTATACAGAAACCATGCCCGCTAGCTAACATTAGCTATCTTTTATTTTACTTTTAACAGCTGCAAGTCAAAAAGTACATTTGACTGAAAACACCACCTACAAAATAGTGTACTTGTTGTAAAAGAAAAGCAGGAAGTGGTTCTAATGTAAAACACTACAGCAAGGATCCTGATCAATGATAACATTGTTAGACAGCACTATCCATCATGGTTAGCATGCTGCCAGGAAATTTGTGTTTTTTCGTGCTCCAGTAAGAAGTCTGAACACAATCCTGCTTTATCTAAAGCTGTATTTGGATATTAACACCAATTTTCTTTTGGGGGGGATAAGGAAGATTGACTATCTTCTGCTTCCAATGAAGTTATCTTCCTTTTTAAAGTTTTTTTATTGAGTAAGCGAGCATTTTTTCCTTACTTTCCTTGACGTATCACCTCCCTATTGCTTTAAGTTATTATGCATGTCTTTTTTTTTGGCAATTGCTCTACTTTTTTGAGGTTTGTCTTCCTTACATAACCTCATTAAAGACTGTGGCATTTTTCAGATGTACAGGCTGAGGGACAGGAAAGTGGTCTGCCTCAGGTCCAGGAAAGGGGAAATGAAACATAGGTTGTATTTCTGCAGCATCCAGGTCTGCCTTGGCTAGTAGAGATTGCCTTGCTCCTATATTGCTATTTCTGCTACTGTATGAGGTGAGTCGCAGCAGCTTAGTGTTGACGATGTTCACATTGAGAGACACTTTTAATTGGCACTTAACGGCAAGGCTTTCAAACGTTTAATCATCAAAGCTTGGAGTATTGTGGGTCGATCTCAGAGTTTTTTTGGGGGTGGGGAGGGGGTCAGGGGAGAAGGTCCCCATCTATCATGGTCTGTTCCACCCCCCAAGTGCATGGGTCCATCGACCTTGTGCTCTAGTGTCCTCCTTAGGCAACCCTGATTTGCAATATCCTGGCCCAATCCAAGCAGTTGTCCTCTGCTTGGATTGGGCCAGCCGCATGCGTCTCTCCGCCAATGTCCATTCAGCCATGTCTCAAACCCAAGCTTGTGGTGTTCGGACCCACCTGTGCCATCCATCTGATGGCCACCCGCCAGGCTTGAGTGCACTTTTAAGTAGCCATACTGTATGTACTGCTGGAGATGCAGCTGAAATATTTAAAACTTTTGGGAGGTTTTCTGGATGACATCTGTCAAGTTAGTTACTTTTTTAAATGTCTGGAATTTCGCTATGGAAGATTGTCCACAAACAATGGAATGTTCTAGTGAGATCAGTCACATCATTAGAGTAAGTTAGCAGGTGGTAGATATTTTCATGGCCACCGCCCATTTTTTCACTCACATGAGTTGCATAGCTTACAATCCTGGTCAGAATGCGAATATTATTCTCTTGTGGCTTTTTTTGCTTCACTACTAGAGGAAAATCAAAAAGATGTTAATGTCCGGTTTGGTGAGACCCACAGCTAAAAGACCTAGCCCTGACCATGCTCAGTGCTGGAGATTGGATAGTTTCAAAGATAACCGATGTCTATGTTGGATAAATCAACATAAGACAGACATTGAGAATCCCAACACCTATATACTGATGTTGATACTTGAGGCTGCTTTGCAGTTTTTGTTACGCTTTAGATGCTTTAGATCCAGCCAATGTCTGTTGATCAGGCCAATTGTTTTTACCTATGGGCTACCGTACATCATCATAGGTCTGGGATGAGATGGTTGACAGCAGTTCAGGCATTATATAAGTTCCCCTCTAACAGTGTTGTGGTGAAGTGGAACTTTTACATGGAAACCCTTACTGAGAGGCACGAGGTAGGGCTGTCCCCTTTCACAAGTCCTCTACAATGTATTTAGTGAAGGCTTCGCCCAGTGCATTAGGCAGGTATAGCTGGTGATTCTGTTTTCATGAAAGTATTTCAAGAAAAATTGCCTGCATACTGCTGAATTCCTTGTTCTATACAACAGAAGATAAAAGCACAACTGTGGAACATACCAAATCCAGTTGATCACTCCAAGTAGTTGGAAGCATCATATATATGGACTCACTCAATCCAAGTAGTAGTCTTCAATAAAAAAAAAATCATTTTTTTCTGAAGTGCATAGTGCAAGTCAAAGTGCCAAAGTGAAATTAAGTGCCTGATGCATTTTGACCTACTGCTCCAGCCTTTGTCGAAGGGGATTTTAAAAACTCCATATTGGACAGAGGTACTAAATAGATCATTTAATATGGCACATTTTACAGGTGCAAACAATCCTTAATGTCAGTCACATACAACAAGCACTAGTGTAGATAACCTCAATAATCCACCTGTAAATGCATATTCTAAATCATAAAACCAAGCCTTTGCAGAAGTATATATAAAGATCAATTGCCTCAAAACACACAACCTCCAACCGACCTGAACAGTTAAAA
The DNA here is from genome assembly GCA_963921515.1 of Calotriton arnoldi. Lineage (NCBI taxonomy): Eukaryota > Metazoa > Chordata > Amphibia > Caudata > Salamandridae > Calotriton > Calotriton arnoldi. Next base: position 5,471,282 of record CAWUFW010000011.1, read on the forward strand.
CCCTAATTTTATTTCAATTATCAAGCTCTCACATTATTCAGATGTGATGATTGGCATAGATCCTGGTCCAATGCTGCCTCATTATTCAGTAATAGTGCATTATACAAGTTGCATAAATAGGCATCATATAGTTAACGAAATATATGCAATCCCCTACAAAGTGAGACCCTTTGGAGACTTTGTAATCTCAGTTTTACCTTGGTTTTTCGAAGAAGCCTCTGTCTCCACCCCTCTTCCCATTTTGATTCTCTGTACTGTCCCACTGCTTGTAACACAGGCTCCCCACTGTCATTTTTGTCGGCAAAATGCAAAGCTACCAGATAATTCTTGTAGAAGTGATAGCTATAAACAAAGTGTTGCTGGCTTTACCAGACCTGCAGCTGTATCAATAGGTATTTCTGTTAAAAAAAGAAAATATCAGGCCTTGTAAGAGTATGATTTTTAGGGATATGTTGGAAGTTTATCGCAGGGGCGGTGTTCTATAAAAGTTCTTTTACTGAAAAAAGTCCAATTGAAAATTTTACAGTGGGCGGCCAGGACTTTGCAGTGAATGTTGAACTTTCCCAGCGATTCCGCAGTTTGTGGAACTTCTTCAGGCATTGATCTAGAGTGAGGGCTCTAGAATGAATGATGTCTTACCTTGGTAGTTACAGTCTGTTACTTTTAGGGTATGCAAACCAAAGTTGAATATATGCAGATGTTGTCTACTACTGCTGGCAGTCTGGGACTCTGACTCACAGCGGAGAGCTTATGACTCTCCTAAGACAGACAAATTGAATAGGTATAATTTTGTATGGGTAACTCAAGAAGAGAAGATGATTTCAGTATAGCAATTGTGTACCCGATGTTTGCCAACTATGTTTCAAGTCCACTGTCAAGTATCAATGAACATACAATATATATGCATGTCAGCTTTACCCAGAAAGAACCATTTCTTTACACTACTGGACCCTAGGGAAGTGGCCTACTTTCTGTCAAGCTGGTGAATTATTATTCCCAAAATGTGGTCCTCATGGGTTAAATTAATGAATTAAATATGCCATATAAACAGATGTTTCCTAAGTGCAAGAATTGATAAAATGGTTCTTTCTCCCCCAAATCTTAAGTTATATATGAAAAAAAATCCAGGTCCATTCTAGTTCTTAATGAATGCTTTAAGCTCTTTTTGTGCTTAAGGCTTCCATGTTTCACACAACTTTTACACTGTGCTCAGCCACACTAGTTTTTCTGACCTCTTGGAGAAACGTTCTCATACTATCTCTGTAAAGAACTGCCCAGTTAAATGTTCTACATTTTTCCAGGAGTGGATCGAAGAAGCTTCGCTGACCCCCCCATATTCCAGAGAGGTTTTTACAAATGTCTTTCAAAGGAGGGCACTGTTTTCGCTTTACAACATCTGATGTAAAAATATACAACTCATTAAAAAGGCCCTTTTAAAGGCTGCCTTTTTAGACTTCTTGGCCTAGTAAACAGGTGGAGGATATGGGAGAAACCAGAGAACCTGAAAATTAATCCTCATCTAATGCAGCTGTTGAATGAACTCGGTTTGTGTGGTATGACACCAATGGTGGGCTTAGACAACTTCAGCAGTGAAACCAGGGTAGCTGTTGGCTACCCTAGTCGTCTTAGTATATTTAAATGGTATAGTGGAGTAACTGGTTAAAGCTGCCCTCCAAGTTAAGATGGAATTCCCACTTTTACTCTGTGGAAGATTCAGTCCTCCTGCAACCACCTCTAATGCTAGTGAAGTTAACAAAGACCTACTGTGAAGAGAATTATATGAAAATAAACATTTCAAAAACTAAGATTATGGCCTGCTAACTCCAGTGGGAAAAAAGTATCCTTACAGAAATGTCAATAAAAGTTGTTTCTCTTGAGCCCTCTGCCACACTACTAAATTGTACTAAAGCCAAACTCCACAACAGTGGATCACTTAAATTCATCCTGACGATACTTAAAAGAAAGTGTAAGGCATCCTACTCTGGAGGCAGAACTGTGGACTTCACCCACCGAACTACAAACTGTGGAAGGTTTTCATAAAATTCTGAGTATCCATTCTTCAGTCCCCCAGATAACTCAAAATGCCTTTCTTGAAAAAGACTGTGGCATTATACACCATATATTGACCTCTTCGATGATAGCCATGCACTATAGACCCTTAGGAGCATAACAGCAAGGATTCTGACAAAATGCTTGAACTGGTCGATCTCTAAGGATTTAAGCTAACAGACAAAGTATGCCACAAATAAAGACTTTTCCGAAGCAAACCTAGAGAGCCATCGGGCAAGCACCTGCGAGGGGGAAAAAAAAATACCAATACCAAAATAATCTTCTTGGTGGGACATTTTCTACCAGCCATTCCAAATGCAATCACATATAACTAGCTTAAGATCTAGAAAGACAGAAGACTGTTTTGTATGGCGAGATGCAATTTGTTGTACTCTATGAATTTTTTCAATTGTACAAATTTGTAAAAATCGTCCTCTGTAGTGCATTGCTCCTTCTCCAACTCCTTAGTTGCGTGTGTGTGTGTGCATATGGGCCTTTATGGCTTCACTATGTGACATTTGGAGTAAGAGTCAGGAGCTGAGGCTGAAATGGAGTACTCTTACCTACTTTAGCGCATGTTGGTCGCTTTGTCACACTGGGAGAACAAGCTTGCCTCATAATGTTGTGTTGAGGTTCATCTGCAGACTGCTAAAGGATTCTGTTGCCAGTTGGTCCTTAACATTGGAACATTAGGAGTTCGAGTGTGCCCTGGTAATTATTACCAATAGGATTACAAAGCTGGACTCTAGGTAAACTTTATTTAGCTGCACTGGATGGGTTATGAGAGCGTATGTATAACCATTTAACAGTGGAATTTTTGTTAAACTCATGGCGTGAGTTAGGTCATTGGAGGACCAGGAAAAGCATGAAGCTTTAATAAACAAGCATTTACAATGCAATAGGTCTCGCAACTGCGAATTTTGGAGCTATTGGTATTGTAAATGGCAATGCCTTTTAAAAAATTAAAAGCCATTGTTATTTACAATACCAAAAGCAACACCTATTGCATTGCATAGCGCGTGTCCGTTACTGAACATATCTTGTAAGTAGGGATGGTGCTGTGCAGGTGAGAGCTGCAGGGTACGTAGTTTCAACGTAACAGGGTTAAATACCACCACTGGTGCGGAGTGGGGTGTAGTGTGACAACGTGCACAGAATTATGTAACTTGGTCGGGGAAGGTGGTAGCCAAGGTAATGTAACATAACATACAGCAGCTCAATAATCTATAAAGCTTTCGCCCACCTCGTGATGTCTCCTGGGCCTGTTACTGTTTACTACTAACTCTACTCAATGGTACTTTGTTAATGTACTCAATGGCTATAGTTGTATCTACCTTGGGAGGATGAGAGGCTGTGTTGACCCGCCAAGACTTGCACCCGAAGTGTGGACAAACATTCCTCTAGTAGAATCAATACTGCACTAAGCCCCTTGAGACCAGGTTTACAGGTTAGGTGTAAGCCCTTTCATGTCTCTATATATAAACAGGATGTATACATGAAAATAAGTTACACATAAGCTGCATATACATTTAACATTCTTCTATCCATGCTATAAACTATAAATATACACACATATACGTACACATAGCTATAATGTTTATCTGCATGCATTTACAGACATTCACAAAAATCTCGACACAAATTCACTGAAAACTGTGGTAAGAAAAAACGACCCACGCTTATAAGTATGAAAACAACCCACCTTTACAAACCCCGAGGCCTGCTCCGCGATCCTGTGAACTCCCTTGCAGCTTATTTTATAATTGCTCGCAATCTAAATGGTTGCTTATTGATATATCTCTGTGCCCGGCTGCCTGCTCCTGACAGTGCGGTTCAATAATACCTCTCTGGTGATTGACTTGACCTTCCAAGGAAGCATGGATTTTAGGCTGCAGTCCTAGTAAGGAGGGCACGGCACAAAGGGAGGGGGGCGCAGCGTGGATCACAGTGCCAGCAGATGGGTGGGGGGGGTTCTTCACCTCACACAGGCACAAGATTGGAGAGGCCGGTGGGAGGAGGGGGGGTAAGGGTTAGTCTTTGCCCTCGAAGTGGTTGGTTCTGGCTCCAACCCGCATAAGGAGAGGACGAGGGGGGTCCATGGATAGCGGTTCGAGGCGCAGTTTTTCATGCCCTCAGCCTCTCATCTTTCTGAGGCCAGTTAGATAAATTACAATTCCTGGTCAACCGTGGTGCCTACGGGCGCTGAAAAAGACAGAAGCGGGGGGGGTCAGGCGCTGTCTGGGGAGGGATAAAGGGGTGTTATTACAGTGAGAAATGCGGGGAGGGCCGAAGGTTGTTTGCACAGGTGGTGCGGAGCAGATGGTCACCTTCTAAAGTAGCAGCACATAAAACGTAGCGGGGGACAGTTGGGCAGGGACTATAGCCAGGTGCGCTGGGCGAATGGGTGCGAATTTGTGCAGTTAACATTCAGCACCACGCATTGAGGACGGGAAATCCCCCTCCTTCCCCCCCCCCCTCTTTTTCCGGCAGCAGGATTGGCAATGGGCGAAATGATGTGTGATGGGGAGGGGGGTTACACAGGGTAGTCACGATCGGGTGGCTTTAAAGGGTGGTAGGGCGGGCAGTATCACTGCAAGACAGGTATGCGCGGTTACACAGGGTAGTCACGATCGGGTGGCTTTAAAGGGTGGTAGGGCGGGCAGTATCACTGCAAGACAGGTATGCGCATATCCTGGGAAATGGCAGAGCGGCGATCTAAGCGCCATGTAGAGAGGATGGATGTTTTTGCCTGCTCGGCCCAATAACATGCACCGATACGTGAAGGATTAGAAGTACTATAGAGGGTTCTATACGTGAGGACAGCAGGTGGGGTCTAGGGAGTTTAGGTATGAGTTTACATAAGTGGGTAATGTGTAAAACTTCGCACGGGAAGGTTGGGTGCAGGGGTAACGCTGGTGAAGGGAGACCGTTTCTCTGACTGCTGGAGGCTCACTTTGGGGTCCCAGGGGGAGGAGATGGGCCTTTTGGGCAAAACTGTCGACTTTGGGGCAGTGGGAATAACGTTCCGATTTCGGTGGATCAACATCCGGTGATCCTGGGCAATTTGTTTTAAAACATCCTCGGAATAGCACAAAAAGGACTTTGTCCGGGTGGGACGCAATGGGTACCCGTAAAAAGCAAACGCATCCACACTGATTACGGTGTAGAGGGAGACAATAGCACGCCAGTAGGAGCGAGGGGGAGGGTACGAATTTAAGCCGCTAAGGAAGAGGCAGCGAGGGGTCTAGTTACAGGGTTAATGGGGGGGCCATCCTTAAGAAGGAATTTTTAAGATGAGGAGAACGGGGTGGGGCTGGCTACGATCCATGGGGGCGGTCCCCAACATCTGGTGGGTAGGGGGGGTTGTATGGGTGCTAAATGCGGGGTTGAGGTGGGGGGTGGCTGGGGGGCGAGGCCGCTCAGGTGAAGGAATTTTGAAGTGGGGAGAACAGGGTGGGGGCCGGCTATGGTCCATTGGGCGGTCCCTCACATCTGGTCGGTACGGGGGGAGTTGATTTTCCAGGCATGACAGGGTGCGCCGCCCAGAGATTGGGGGTTTTGCAGCGTGAATCTTTCTGGATTCACTATGCTGTGCATTATTCCGCGGTCTAGTGGTTGGGTCAGGAATCGTAGTCTTTTTTTTTTTTTTGTGTAGCCCAAGTGGGCGTCGACGCCCCACCATTTGGTGTCCTTCCGTGACGTCGGCGCGCTTCCTCCGGAAGCTCCCACCCTTGGGCGCCATCTTCAGATTCCTTTTTCCGCCGTTGGGTCTGGATCGTCGTGAAGAGCTCCAGAGTTGGAAGAGGAGAGAAGAAGTAAGAGAAAAGCAGAAAGAACCGAGAAAAATTGGAGATCTTCATCACAAGACAAAGAACATACTACCGGGACGACGAAGCTGGTGAGAGGTAGAAGAAACTTCGACGTCCAACGGAGAATGTGCACACAGGGGGCTCCCTGAGCGTGGGAATTGACAAGACACCATTCAAGTTCTGTCGTAACTGCCACCACAAGTTCGCACAGAAAGACCAACATCCAGTCTGCAACCTCTGCCTACCGATCGACCATCGAAGCGACGACTGCAACGCCTGCGCAGCATTCGCCGCCAAGACCCTCATGGTGAGGGACAGACAGAGGAGAGCAAACTACAGCATGCAGGGCCAAGGGCCACCTCCGTCGCTGCGGGACCTGGGCCTCTCCAGTGGGGAAGAGGACGACATCGCCAAGGGACCAGAGGACTGCACGGTCGTAGAGACCGATAACACTTCCAGGAAGGAGGTAAGAGACACGTCGACCCAAAGAACCCCGACAGACTCTCGAAAATCCGAGCCAAAGTCCTCGAAAGGAGCACCGGCGTCGAAGCACTCGATGACCGAAGCAGCATCCAGGGACAAACAGCCCAGCGGATCCTTCGAAAAGGACTCCCGGTCGGCGAAAGCTCTTGACACACCCAGGTCGTCGAAGCACGGTTCCGAGAAACCGCACTCGACGCCGAAGGGGAAAGAGCAGAAGGCACCTCCGACGTCAACTACGACCTCGAAGAGAACTGCCGAAACTCTCGACGCCGATCAAGCGTCGGAGATGGAGAGGAAGAAGAAAAGGCTCGAGGCCGAAATGGCCAGTATCATCCAAAAGAAGAAGGACTTCGACGACCGGATGAGTAGATACACCATCCCTTCGAAGCCCTCGACGGTCGTCGAGCGGAAACGCAAGAGGAGTTCGACAGCACCGAGCCGCCGAAAACTCCCGAACCGTCGGAACAACAGGACGAAGAGGTCATGTACGATTATACGGAGGGTGATGACGACCAGCAGACGCACTACGGCTCGACACCCTCGGAGGCTCAAGACCTGGAATGGCAGGATCTCGACGCCGAAGACCCGGAGGAGGCCGTGGAGACATATCCGTCGAGGCCTTCGCCGCCGGACGACATAGGAATGTACAACATGGTCGTCAGGAACGCGGCAGCCACCTATAGAGTGGAAATGGAGGAGGAAAAGCCTAAAGCCTGTTTTCTCCTGGAAACACTGCTACCAACACAAACTAGGAGCCAATTCCTTCCTATGCTCCCTAGTTTGCTAGACCAAGGCAGGGAAGCTTTCAAGGAGCCATCTACCTGCAGATCGGTCACACCCAGAACTGAGAAAAAATATAAACACTCTTCAAAGGATCCACCATATATCCAGGGATCTGTGCCAGCTGATTCAATAATAACAGCAACAGCCAGGAAGAGGGCCAACGTTCCCACAAACTCCGGTCCGCCCCCAGACAAGGAGAGCAAGAGGATAGACCTCACAGGGAGGAAAATTGAAAGGAATGCGGCAATACATTGGCGCATTGCCAACTCCAACGCCCTTATAAATAGGCACGCCTACCAGCACTGGGAAGAAGTTGGGCAGTTGCTCAAACTGCTCCCCACGGAAAACCAGCAGAGAGCGGCCCACCTGGTGGAGGAGGGGAAGAACATGGCCAACACCTGCCTAAAGTCGGCCCTAGACGCAGCTGATACATCAAGCAGGCTGATGATGATCGGGGTGACAGAGAGGAGACATGCCTGGCTCAGGATCTCCGGGTTCAAGCCGGAGGTACAAAACAACATCCTGAAGTTGCCCTTCAACGGGGAAAAGCTGTTCGGCACGCCCGTGGACGAGACGCTGACGCAGCTCAAAAAAGATAACGAAACGGCAAGGTCCATGGGAGCACTACAGTTCAGGGGTATGAGAAGGGGCACCCCCTCACGAAGACCAAACGGCAGAGGTGGAAACCAGCCGGGAACATCGCACCAGGCCTTCCAGCAAACATTTCAGGGAAGCAGCCAGGCACAACAGGGTCAGCAGCAACAAGGCTGGCAGAACCAACAGAGGGGCCAGTCCTTTCGTAGCCGACCAAACGGACGAGGCAATACAAGAGGCGGCCAGCAGCCCGCCCCCAAGTGACTCCACACTACAACACGTGCCCGCACCCCCAACATCGCTAGTGCCGCGGCACAACAAAGGACACACACAAAATGTACAAATTTACCATCATACAACGCCCGTAGAAGGAAGACTAAAACACTTCTCCCAGGAGCGGGAGAAGATAACTGACAAGTGGATACTCAACATCATACAGTTCGGCTACTGCATAGAACTCGTAAAGAGGCCACCAAGCAAGAGGCCAACAAACAAAAAACATTCAACAAAAGAGCTGTCACTATTGTGGCAGGAAGCACAAGAACTCCTCCACAAACAGGCTATAGAAAAGGTGCCGTACAGAGAAAAGGGCACAGGAGTGTACTCCAACTACTTCCTCGTACCAAAAGTAGACGAAACGTTACGGCCCATACTGGACCTACGGTTCCTAAACAAATACATCAAAACTCAAAAGTTCAAGATGACGTCCTTACAAGAGGTCATACCTCAAATAAGGCACGGGGATTTTATGTCCACAATAGACCTCAAGGATGCCTACCTACACATCCCCATAAACCAAGGACACAAGCGTCTGCTCAGATTCACCATCAGCAAGACGCACTACCAGTTCACGGTCCTAGCCTTCGGCCTCAAATCAGCGCCAAGAGTATTCACCAAATGCCTAGCTGCCATAGCAGCACATCTGCGAAGACAGGGATACACGTATACCCCTACCTAGACGACTGGTTGGTAAAAGCGAACTCCTACAACCAATGCAAACTACATACTCAGCAAGTCACACAAACGCTGACAAAACTAGGCTTCTCCATACACAAGGAGAAGTCATCGCTGGAACCAGAACAAGTGAAGATCTTCCTGGGTGCGAAGTTCGACACCATTCAGGGGAGAGTGTTCCCCAGCGAGAAAAGGATCCTCGCACTACTGAAGGAGACTCGCCGCTACCTGAAGGGGCAACGTCTGACAGTGAGGACAGTGAGCAAGCTCATGGGCATGATGGCATCCTGCTTACATTTAGTCCCCAATATTCGGCTACACATGAAACCATTCCAGGAATGGCTGCAACAGCAATGGTCACAGTCAACAGGGAGTTGGGAAGATCTAGTGGTTGTAACGCACGCAGTGCAGGAAGAGATAGCATGGTGGAACAGGGGCAACATAAGGGGAAACCCATTCACACCACCAACTCCAACAGTGACCATCACAACAGACGCATCCCAGATGGGGTGGGGAGCGCACATGAAACTGCTCAAGGTAAGGGGGTTATGGACACAGATGCCATCAAACACATCAACTACCTAGAACTCAAGACCGTGTTCCTTGCCCTAAAAGCGTTCCAGAAACAGCTGTACGGCCAAAGGGTGTTAGTACAAACCGACAACACCACAACGATGTTCTACATCAACAAGCAGGGAGGAACACACTCAGTGGCGCTCTCAGATCTAGCGCAACAGATATGGAAATGGGCAATTCCATTACAAATAGACCTCCTGGCAATACATCTGCCAGGGAAGGACAATGTGGAAGCAGACAGACTGAGCAGACAGACGTCAATCTCACACGAGTGGGAGCTCAACGCGCAGGAGACGCAAAACTATTCAAGAAGTGGGGACCCCACAACTAGACCTGTTTGCAACACACCAGAATGCAAAATGCCAATACTTCGCATCCAGGCAGCCAGGCCATCAATCCCAAGGAAATGCCCTATGGATGAGCTGGTCAAAGACATTTGCCTACGCTTTTCCACCGATACCGCTGATACACAAAGTGCTCAGCAAATGCAGAACAAGCAACATGACACTAATTCTGGTAGCACCACAGTGGGCCAGGCAGTCCTGGTTCTCGCAGATCGTGGAGATGGCACAGGGACCACCACACAAGTTCCCAAGAAGGAAAGACCTGCTCTCGCTACAAAACGGAAGGGTACTCCATCCAGAACCAGAGAGCCTCAGCCTAGCAGCGTGGCTCCTGAGGACTTGGAGTTCGCTCACCTCAAGCTTCCACAAAGCACGCTGGCAGTGCTGCGAGAAGCGAGGAGACCCACCACACGGAAATGCTATGCAGCAAAGTGGAAGAGATTCACTGAATGGTGGTGCATCAACAAAAAGCTCCACAGGAGAATCACTAAAGAATCAACTGTGCTAAAATACTTCACACACTTACTAAAAAGTAACCTAAGCTGCACTTCTCTAAGAGTGCACCTGGCAGCAATAGTAGCCTATACAAGAGGAGAAACAGGGAAAAGCTTCTTTACATCTCAAGTAGTAAAAAGATTCCTAGAAGGAGCCAAAAGAATAGCACCGCCAAAGAGGATGCCACCGCCTGCATGGAACCTCAATGTAGTTCTAACACAGCTTATGAAGGCACCGTTCGAACCCATCCACAAGGCATCGCTACATATGCTCACAATAAAGACGGCCTTTTTGGTAGCGATTACCTCGCTACGTAGGGTCAGCGAGTTGCAGGCACTCACACTACAAGAACCCTACATTCAGATTCACAATGACAGGGTGGTAATGAGGACGGACCCACACTTCATGCCAAAGGTGGTGTCCAGGTTCCATATAAACCAAACTATACAAATTCCCAGTTTCTTCCAGAAACCATCCACCAGCGCTGAGAGGGCACTGCACACTCTGGATGCCAGGAGAGCAGTAATGCATTACATCGAAAGGACTAAAGATTGTAGAAAAACAAAGCAGTTCTTTGTGTCCTTCGCAAGCAGTTTCCTGGGCAGACCAGTGACGAAAAATACCATTGCACGATGGATCGCACAAACAATTCAATACTGCCACAAACAGGCAGGCCAAGAGCTACAGGGAGCAGCTCAGGCTCACTCAACCAGGAAAAAGGGAGCAACAATAGCCTTCCTAGCAAACACACCTATCCAAGACATTTGCCTGGCGGCAACATGGGCTTCAGTGCACACATTCACTAAGCACTACTGCGTGGATATACAGATGAACAAGGAAGCACAAGTAGGTCAAAAAATGCTTTAACATATATTCAACAACCAACGCTCATCTTCCACCCAGCCGCCACAAATATAGCAAACCGCTACAAAATCTATGCACAGCATAGTGAATCCAGAAAGATTCACGCTGCAAAACGAATAGTTTCTTACCTGTCGGTATAGTTTTGCAGCATGAAGACTTTCTGGATTCACTAGCGAACCCACCCGCCTCCGCCAGAAAGATGAGACAGGAGGAAGATGGGACTAACAAATGGAAAACACCTTTAAAAAGGGTAAAAGGATAAACAACACAAGCGCAAGACAAGAAAAAAAGAATCCGAAGATGGCGCCCAAGGGTGGGAGCTTCCGGAGGAAGCGCGCCGACGTCACGGAAGGACACCAAATGGTGGGGCGTCGACGCCCACCTGGGCTACACAAAAAAAAAAAAAAGACTACGATTCTGGACCCAACCACTAGACCGCGCAATAATGCACAGCATAGTGAATCCAGAAAGTCTTCAAGCTGCAAAACTATACCGACAGGTAAACTATTCGTTTGGAGCCATTCCGACAATGGACGGAGTCCTTTGATTTTGCAGACAATAGCGGTTTAGTAGAACACAAAGTGGGCTAGAATTCTGGGACAGGTGCTAGGCCACAGCGTTGGTGCCCTCGGACAGGGCGTATTTGAGGGGTTTTTCCGGGGAGCAACAGTTTCGCAGCGGCCTCGATTTCACGACTGGGTGTGGTGCTTCGCTGGTTGTGGAGGGCGAATGTCGCCGCCTCTGAGGTCACCCACTCAGGGACGTCTCCATTGATGGGGTCCGTGGTCTTAGTCGCACCAGGCGGGAGGTCCGCGGATCGGGGGGACCTGCTTGGGCACTTTGTGAGGCAGGCGCAATAGCTGAGTGACTGCCAGACTTACTTGACTGCCTGATGACAGCGCTCGGCACAGAACGGTGCAAACTGAGAGCAGGCGGAGACGGTCAATACAGCTGACAACAGCTCAGGTCCACTCCGAACTTTTTCTGTTCCAGCCGGCGGGCCGCGAAGTGCGAGCTCACCTGAAGCTCCGGGCTCCCTGGCTGTGCTGGCTGCAAAAGTGCGCAAATTAAACTCTGGTCTGGCTGAGAGTCGCAGCCTGAGACTCAGTCTCTACGTGATGGCTGGTAACTGTGCTGTGCGGTAATTGAAATAAGGTAGTCAGCCATTCCCAAAGCGAGCTGCCCGACCGGCCCCCCGAGCCTGCCACAGCAACACGCACTGCCTGCTAATACAAAACAGGGGTACTTAAGCAGCGCTCAGACAATTTCGTAATTTCGGTGGGGTGTGAGTGACGTAGAAGCCGATGCGAGTGGCGCTGTCCTGCGGGTCGGGCAGAGAAGACAAGGAAAACATAAGTCAGGGAGGGTGGGAGGCCCGGAGAGTGCCTGTATCCGGAAGTGTTATTTTAAACACACCGCCTGCACCAGCCCGGGTTAGGAGAGCCAGTGTGAGGAGAGGGAGGGGGGTGGACAGAGCAGCGCTCCTCCCTGCTATCTGCTCGCATCAGTAAACAGCTAGAGCATCGCGACGATCCTGTGAACAATCCTGTAAATTCTTGAAACATCGCGCCGAAAGCACGCACTCCTCGCTGCTCTCTGCTTCCATCAAAGGGGCTGGGGGTCGAAACATCGCGCCGAAGACACGCACTCCTCCCTGGCATCGGCAAACCGCTAAGCCACAGCAACGGTCCGGTGAACACGAAAAAAAAACATTGAAACACAGACTAATACAACACGCCCACTAAAGATAAGAAATGGCGTTACGACAGAAGGAAAGCATTCGAGCCAGTCCGGGTGGGCCGGACCAAAAGGTGAAAGGGAGGCAATGCCAACAGCTCATTTCCAATGGCAGGCCAAACGGTGACGCCAGCCAATGGAAATGAGGGGCGGGGCTTAAAGCCCTCTTCTGAAAGTACTCATATGCAATAAATCTCGCCGAGCGAGCTGCGCATGTGCGCAGCAACGCTAGGCGAGACCTAAAAAGGGAAGATATGATAAAAGGAAATGTGTAAAGGAGGTAGATGTGAAGGTTGGGTATCAGGTCACAGTTTGTGCCCCAATGGAAGCAAAGGAGTGGTCAAAGTTTACTGAACCAAGGAAAGGTGTGAAGTCACTCTATAATACAGTTTGATGTTCAAAATGCAACGTTAGCAAAGTAGTTGGTCTCAATGATAAATCGGATAAACATTGTTCTGCTGAAGTTCCTTTTAAAATTCTTAAGGTAGTGAAACTTTGACAGCTAAAAATTCACACAAAAATATGTTTGTAGCATGTGTGACTGTAGATACACATGCTTTGCGTACTTCGATCGTCTAGTGTTGGGCTAGGAGGTTGCAAATTTTTGTTCAGAGAAGTCTTTTTGAGTCACAAGGTACCTTCTGACTCCTCCCTTTGTTAGCAAAGCGCATGGGCACTGACCATTGTTTTTCGTCGCCATCCGGTTTGGATGTGTACCAGTGGGGCTCTTGGATTTGACACATTTGCATACGTGCTTAAAGTCCACACTCTTGTTCCCTCCACTGCCACTTCCGTGAAAGACTATCAACATATCTGTTTTGATATTGTTTTCCTGTATTCCATCAGACTTTGCAGGCCATCACATATCTTCAGTTCCCGCCCATCGGGGTGCTCCTGGGCCCTGTGCCCTCGAACTGCTGTCATGTTGTTGGTGTTTTTATAGTTTGTTAATCACCCGTGCGGGTACCTAGGCACTCTGTAGCTGGTGTAAGAGGCCAGCCATGGGACTTGAAAAACCAGGTCTTCAGCTTCTTGCGAAAGTCGAGGAGAGGAGACTCTGATTTCAGGCTTTAGGGGCCAGGTACAAGAAGGGTGGTGCCCCTGCTCTGCTTTTGTGGATGTGTGGGGTGTGTGCTAGCAAGAGACCAGCAGAGTGGATGTGTCTGTAAGGTTGGTGGAAGTGAATGTGGCTGTTCAGGTAGGCTGGGCCAATGTTGTGGAGTGCTTTGTAGGTATGGGTGAGGAGTTTGAAGTGTGCGCTTGTGTATTGGGAGTCAGTGGAGTCCCTCTGGCCCCATATACATCAAAGGTCATTTATCTCCTGGCTCTTTGGTGCACACATCCTGTAAGCAGGCCTCCGCAAGAAACAGGTGATGCTCCCCCCACTTAATAAGGCAAGCAGACGTATAGGTGCAGCAGGGGGCAATAAGGATAGCAGTTAGAGCAACCACACACTGGTGGCTTGCCAATTACGTTGGTCTCCTCACACGATATGACAGGGCTCAGTGGGGTCTCCCCGAACATATTTGCAAGAGGGGAGAGGTACTTGTGACCGAAGGGAAAGCAATTTCCAGTGCCACAATATGCTGCAAACTTTACGTTTCAGACACTGCTGCCAGCGGGATGAAAACCTCAGTAATGCTGCATCAGCACTCTTGGCTTTTGCATATCTAGCTTCAAGCCAGAAGTATCTTATGAACCTACCATTCAATGGAGAACATATTTTCGGACCACAGGTTGATGGAATGATCTAAAAAATTAAATAGAACACGGAAATTGGGGAGTTGATGGGTGCCCTACAGACCCTAACCACTAAATGATCCTTTCAGAAGAAGCAGTACAGAGGGGGTATCTAAGACTAACTCTCCTGACAAGCCCCAAACCTATCACCAGCAGCAGCACACCTACCATCAGCAAGGGGCAGTAATTCTACCAAGGGTAGGGATAGAGGAAGGCCCATTAAGGGAGCTTCTGCATTCAAGCACTGACACCTGTTGGGGCAGATTAAAATATTTCCTTCCACGTTGGGAGGAAATCTCCTCAGATTGGTTTTGGCAGTTGCATAGCACTGTTATTGTCCTCGGATTCTCTCAACTCCACCAAACATCCCACCATGTGCACACATCTCCACCATCGATTCAAGTGCTACTCCTCAAAGGAGCCATAGGGGTTACTGCCTCCACAATACCAAGGCACAGGACAGTACTCCATATATTTCCTCATTCCCGAAAAGGATGGCTCACCCAGGCCAGCCCTCGATCTCAGGCCCCTGAATAGGTACATCCTGTCAGAACATTTCCTTATTACAACTCTACGTGATATTATCATGCTACTATGACAAGGCGACTTCATGACTGCCCTGCATCTAAAGGACACCTGCTTCTACATCCAATTCATCCAGCTCAGCTGTGATGGCTTCGCTTCATGGTAAGTGGACAACACTACCAATTCAAGATACTACCTTTCAGGGTTGCCACAGTCCGAAGAGAATTCACGAAATGTCTAGTGGTCGTATCTGCCCACCACAGCAGGGGAGGCATAAATGTCTTCCCCTGTCTAGCCAATTGGCTGATCAGGAGCGCAAGCAAAGAGTAGCACACACTAAGGTGGCTATCTCCTTGATTCATAGATTGGGGGTTACAATAAATACCACCAAGTTGCCCCTACAAATTCAATCTTTCCTAGAGTTGATTCTCAGTGCCGTCACAGGCAGGACATATCCCAGCCAACAGAGGATGCAGACTTTTCAGCACATTCTGCCTCTTTTTCAGCCAGATCGTTGTCTTCCAGTGAGAACAATCATGTCCCTTTTAGGGATGATGGCATCCTGGATTGCTATAGTTCTTGCCAGATTCCACAAGCGCCCTTACAGGAGTACCTCTCAGCACAATGTTCACAAGTGGTGGGTGGTCTGCAAGATCTTGAGGATCCACCCTCATCACTCTCTGCAGTGGTGGAACAGCAACAGCCTGTTGCAGGGCAAGTCCTTCATGAAACCCATTCGGCAGGTAACCATCACAATGGGCGCATCTCTAGTTTGGGAGGGGGGGTGCATCCACACATCATTCACAACATATAATTCCTAGGACATTGGCCAGCCCAGCAGCAGGAGTACCACATCAGTTATCTGGAACTCCTTGCCATGCATCTAGCCCTAAAAGCCTTCTTTCATAACATTCAGGGTAAGATGGTACTCCTAAAGGCAGACAACATGACCGCCATGTACCTCCAGAAACCAGGCAGCACCCATTTGCAGCAATTATTAGCACTACCCAGAAGAGTTGACATCTGGCGATTCATCATCAGAAAGAGTACCTACCCGGAGTGGACAATGTTTTTGTGGGCCTGGTCAGCAGACGCATCAACAAGTTTGCAAGTGGGAGTTCCACCTGCAGGTCCTACTCCCCTACTTCCAATGTTTGGGGGTTTCGGCAAGAAGACCTCTTCCCCACTCACAAAATGCCAAAACTTCACCATCCAGGTTCCCACAGCCCATTTGCAGTGCTCTGTGGATTAACTGGTCAGGGATTGGTGCCTAAGCTTTTCCTCCTCTCCCACACCTTCAATACGTGATGAGAAAGCTGCGATACATGTCGCTCACTCTTATCCTAGTGGCTCCCACATTAGCCAGACAACCATGGTTCTCAGCCCTCCTTGAAATGTCTGTTTCTCCTCACAAGAGGCCTGACCTTCTCGTGTAGAAACACAGCAGGTTTAGACACCTTCACCCCAGGGACTTCAGACTAGCAATTTGACACTTGAAGTTTTAGAATTACGCTACTCAAGTCTCCCATCAACAGTGTATGAACATTCTTAAGGAAGCTTGCAGACCCACCAGTAGAGCTTGCTATACAGCAAGGTGGAAACAGTGTGTCCACTACTGCATTACTAAGAACCTTGACTATCTTACACCAGCGGTTTAAGATATTGTGTATTATTTACTCTAACTACAAAATCAGGATTAGTGTACACCTCCATACGTTTACACCTTGCGGCTATTGCCACATACATGTAAAATAGGGAACATTCATCTCTCTTCAGAATTCCAGTTTTTAAGGCCTTAATGAAATGCCTCAAAATGGTTATTCCACCAAGAGTCCCAACTGCCCCTCTAAGGAACCTTAGTATAGCACTCCTAAGACTCATGGGTTCCCCATTTGAGTCATAGCATTCCTGCCCCATGGAATGCCTCTTCGGAAAGTAGCTTTCCTCATAGCTTTTACCATACTGAGGGGAATAGGTGTGCGACAGGCATTCACTTAGCAAGAAACCTTTTATTCAAGTTTATGCAAATAGAATTGTACTCTGAATCGACCCTAAATTTCTCCCAAAAGTGATCTCTCCCCAACTAAACAATTGAGCTACCAGTTTTTTTCCCTCTCCCAGTCTCCATAGCAGAAAGGCCCTTCATACACTGGATATCAATTTTATTTTGTATATAGGGAAGACAAGTGTGACAAAGCTGCCATTACACATTACAGTAGGTAAAAGTACTCTTTATTTCAACCTCTGACACTGTCTCTTACTTCAACTGTTTCATATGGAACCTTTCCCTAATGAAGGCATGAGGCTCCATATGTACCCAAGAAGCTGATGTAAAAGGAAGAAAAGATAGCACTGTCTTTAAAAGGCATAGTTTATAGAAGCTAGAGCATTGGTTTTTGACATCTGTGGATCCCCACTTAATAATTATTGGACCCCCCACTGTCATTACTGGAAGCTGGAGACCCTGGCTTTAGCCATTTCGCGGATTTGAACTTTAAAACAATACTCAAAAATACAGACACGCATTCATCAAACAAAAACACAAATGATGACATTTTACTTAATTCACAAAAAATTCTAAACTTTCATTTTAATGGGAAGGTTGGTGATTTTATAAGTTTAGCTGAGGCCACCCAACTTCCATACTATATTCTTTGTACTGCTCCCACGAGTCAATATGAGGACACCAACTTAACTGTTGGCCTCCAATTCAGACTCCTTCACATTTTCGAAACATTTAAAAAAAATATATTTTATATTTTCTTCTTTAATTATATGCACCGTAGTAATCTGCTAACCTGTTTTAATTTTGTAAGCAGTTGCAGACCACCCTGAGTAGATATCGGGGACCTCCAGGACTCCCCGAACCACAGGTTCTGCGGAGCTACAGGATGAGATTGTACTCGCCTCTTTGGAATGGGAGAATTTGCTAGGAAACAAACTACTAAATTTCCAACTTCTGGTTCTGGGATGGGACTTCCAAGTGCCTCTGACCACGAATTGGTTAACCAGACCTCTGCTTTGTTTTACTGCTTACTATACCAGACTGCAGAAGCCTCAAAGGATCAAGCTTATGTGGCTGCAATTGCGGTCAAGTGGAAAATCTCTTCCTAGTTTTCTTCTGCCTGTGTTATAGCCTCCTAAAGAAAGGTTTTCTGTAGAAAATATAGCGATTCTGGCACTAAGAGCTACAGCGAAATTAGTATTCCTAATGGGCAATGGAACATAGCAGCTAAGTAGGACTATATCTTAAACTGATGACCCAAGACGCACCCACCCAACCCTCAATCACTGCGCCCAATGTCTCCAGCCCCCAGCAGACCTTGACCAACTGGACTACCCTCACCTGTAACGACACCTTCAGGATCATGGAGAGCATTCATTCTGGAGCCCTCTTGGATCCCTGCCCTCACCACATCTTCCAACAGAGCCGGCACCTCCATCACACCCGCACTCTGCCGCACTATCAGCTGCTCCATCAAATCTGCAACTTTCCCAGAAGACTGGAAGCATGCAGAGATCAACCCCCTGCTGAAGAAACCTTCTGCCGACCCGAAGGACCTCAAGAACTACAGACCCATCTCTCTGCTCCCCGTCCCAGCCAGTCATCGAGAAAGCCATCAACTCCCAACTCTCTGTGTTCGTCGAGATGATGAACAACATCCTCAAACTCTCCCAATCGGGATTCAAAAACAACCACAGGGCTGAGACAGTTTTCCTCGCCGCTACATACGACATCCTCATGCACCCTCCTCCACAGTCTCCCACCAAATCCTCTGCACAAGACTCCACGACACCGGCATCCGCTACAAAGCCTTAAAATGGATCCGCTACTTCCTCACAGGCCAAACACAGAGTCAGACTTCTGCTGTTGAAATTGGAACCCACAGAGATCAGCTGCGGAGTGCCTCAAGGATTCTCCCTGAGCCCCACCCACTTCAACGTTTACATGGCCCCGTTTGCAGCCATCGTCAGAAGGCAGTCGCCACCTGGATGAAGGACCGCTGCCTCAAGCTTAACTCTGACAAGACCGAAGGCCTCATCCTGGGCTCCTCCCCCTACTCCTAGGGTGACTCTTGGTGGCCCGCAGTGCTTGTAGTGGCCCCCCGCCCCCCCAATCCCAGCCATGGACCACGTACGAAACCTCTGCATCATCCTGTACTCCTCGCTCTCAATGAACCGACAAATTAACGCCGTCTCGTCCTCCTGCTCCAACACGCTCCGCCTCCTTCGTAAGATCTTAAAGGGGATCCCCACCGAGTCCAGGTAAACGGTCATCCAGACTTGACTACAGCAACACTCTACGCCGCCACCACCCAGAAACTCCAAAATATAAAACTGCAAACCGTCCAGAACGCCTTCGCCAGACTCATCCTGAACATCCCATGCCACAACCACATCACCGGCCACCTGAGAGACCTTCACTGGCTACCAGTCAACAAGAGAATCACCTACAAGCTTCTCACGCGTGCCTACAAAGCCCTCCACAACGCCGCACCTGCATACCTAAACCACAGCCTCTCCTACACTCACACTGCTCTGCCCAACTGGCCCTGGTCACCGTCCCAAGAATCTGCAAGACCACGGCTGTAGGAAGATTCTTCTCCTACCTTGCTGCGTAGACCTGGAACTCCTTGCCTCTGCACCTCAGGCAATCACCATCACTGCCGCAATTCAAGAAGGACCTCAAGAACTGGCTCTTCGACTGAAGGCAGACCCAGCACCTTGAGACACGGGTGAGTAGGCGGGCTTTAGAAGAGACTGATTGATTGATTGATTGATGAAGGAAAGGAAAAGAACATTTGGTGTGAAGGAAGGAGCAAGATCCACAAATGAACTGAAGATGAACTGAAGCATAGCTGGTGATCATTCACAGTCCATTCTTGCTGTCAAGCCTGATAAGGTTGCTGTCTGTACTATAATTGAAAGAGGTAATAAGTTAGATACGGCAACAAAACAAATGCACACATACTTTTTGGCTTAGCCTTGTGTTTGAGGATTTAGTTCCTCAAAGGGCCTGCGCCTTTTGTACTTGCCGGTTTAAATTTGCAAGAACTAAGAACAAATATGCCCATTTCAAAAAGTAGCAAAGTGATGTTCCCTCACTTGTGATCTTACTGAACTTTGTCCCTGTGACTTCTACCCCCACTGCTACAGCCCTGGCCCCAGGGATACTGCATCTAGTAAGATAGTCCGATCGAAATGTCATGCAGGGGCAGATCTCCAAAATGGAGAGGGCTTGATTAAACATCAGGAACCTAAGGACTTATTCACTGGCTGAGGCAGTGAACTCAAGAATAGCAGCAACAGTAGCAACACACTTAGCACAAGCCATCCTTGCGCTTGAAGCAGTAGCATTGTCATAAGGCAGCACTTGCAAGAAATGCCTCTTTTTGTATGGTCACCCCCAAAGCTTTGGACAGATGCTGCTGGTTTTTCGACTCCAAGTGCACTGCAACCTGTAACCAGACCTCGGTGCCAGTGCCCTGACCTTTAAACGTGTATATTTGATTAACTCCTACCCAATTGACACAAGCTAACTTAATGTATGGTACAAGGGAGCTGTAAGTTGGTGTCTCCCATCAGGGACTGAAACACTTACTGTACCACTCAGAGTGGGACAAGGTAAAACATAGCTCCCAGTCTGTCACTGCAGACGGGAAGGGCAGTTTAAAACTGCTAACTCGACATTGCCATTTTAATCAATGGCAATGCTCAAACTCCCATTTTAATGTGCGTATGTCACCCCTACAGCAAGCCTATTGACTCCTAAGGCAAGGTGCAGCATATTAACAAGCAGTGGCAAAGCCAATAGATCTTGCCTATGCGCTATCTATTTACTTTCAGTGTTTTTAGTCATGTTATACAGCAGCCTATCTGCTATGCAGCATGGCTAAAACATTTTAAAAAAGTACTATGACAGTCAACGCTTTATAGTGTTTTTTATTTTCAACTGTTCTGCAGATCAGCAACGCAACTGTAAAACATGATTAAGAAAACACCAATCTGATACACATCTAGCCGCAGATTCCTTACCTTTGAATTATCGCCAGGTGCCAGACTGGATCAGGAAAATTTTCTACAGCAGTACCTCTGCACGTTGGTAGACAGTCCATATAAGCCCTCCACTGACATCAGTTTCTTCCTTTCTCCGCTTCCACCTGGATCCGTATAGTGATACCTCTGGCCATTTTTGGCCTATCAACGTTTGTCGACACAGTATGCCCTTTTTTGGATGTTTTTTTTGGATCCTGTGGACTACGATGTTGACCCGCGCAGCCCCTTTGCTATTTGCATGTGGTGCCTAGGCATGCACCGTGACTCCGAAGGGTGCGGCTTGTGTCTTCAGGTTCGGGTGGCGGTGCAGGAGCGCCGCAAGACACTGTTAGCAGATCGGTGGTCGAAGGTCCTTCGGTCACGGTCTTCTCCCTCCAAGGAGCCCTTGAGGGCCAGCTCCCGAAGTCCTTAGTCTTTGCTGTAGACTGGTAAGTCAAGCCGTTTGGGTCGGAGTTCCAGACTTCCCCGACTTTAGGGCATACACGTTGTCTCTGATACGCCTCCAATTCCTCTCTTTGCCGAGTAGGAGCGATAGTCTGCCCCCAACCTCTGGTATACCCAGGCGCAGAGACAACTCTGGATCAGATGAGTGAATACTGTCTCTCCCTTCATTCTCTTTTTGGTTCTCCGCCTCCCTCTGGTGCACGTCTCGGCCCCATGGAGGCCAGAGAAGCCTTGACTGACTCCAAGCCGGCGGGACCTCCCTCGATGTCAGTGAGGCCCCCTGGATCCGTCACCGAATCCATATCGGCTCCGGCAAACAGCCCTTGGGGGTTCCCACCTGTGGCGCCAGTGTTGGATCTGCCGACATAGGCATCGACGGCACTGATCGATGCTACTATGTATTGCCTTCCGGACGCCGAGTTGTCGCCTCTTCGAAATCGGGGGCGGCGTCGGCAGAACAGTTCTTTTTGGGCTACCTTCCTCTGCCTTCAGAGGAGCCGTCTGCTATTTTCCCCTCGGGAGACAAGTATTTTGGTGAAGCCTGTGATGACCTAAGTGACACTACTCAGCCTCCTCTGTTGTTTCATTGGCTGTCTTACCTTGGTGAGGCTAGTGGCCTTGGCTCTTCCCCATCCTCTGGCTTATTTTCTCCTCCTAGCCTCTCTACTGAGGCTACCACTGCTTTTGCTGAGCTTCTGCAGAGGGTTGCTGTGCATCTGGATCTACAGCTCCCTTCTGTAGAGGTGGGCATTGACCCCTAATTGGGGTGCTTCATCAGGGCCAGATGGGAGCTGAGCCTGTGCTCCCCTTCAGTGAAGCCCTCTTTGATATTCTGCTGGGCTCTTGAGCTAAACCCGTTTCAAGGGCCTCCGTGGACCGGTCAATAGCTCATAGGCACCCTCCTGCCCAGGAGACCCGATCTGCCTCGTCCGACAGCCTACTCCACACAGCTCTGTGGTTCAGGCTGCTACAGCCTCTTTCGACATCGGCGCCCTGCCTGTCGTCGCTCCAAACAAAGAGTCTAAAAGTCTAGATACTCTTGGTCGATATATCTTTTCTGCGACCAGTTCTGCTTTATGGTCCTTTTATACTGCTTGTGTTCTGGGCAGTTTTGCAGCGTGAATCTTTCTGGATTCACTATGCTGTGCATTATTCCGCCATCTCGTGGTTGGGTCCGGATTCGTAGTCTTTTCTTTCTTTTTTTTTTTTTTTTTGTTGTTGGCCCAGGTGGGCGGCGACGCCCCCACCATTTGGTGTCCTCGGTGACGTTGTCGCGCTTCCTGCGGAAGCTCCCACCTTTGGTCGCCATCTTCAGATTCTTTTTTCCGCCGTGGGGTCTGGATCGTCGACGAGAAGTTCCAGAAAGTTGGACGAAGAATCTCGAAAATTTGAAATAATCACCAAAAGATCGTTTCCTGAAGACACCGGACGAGGAGACGAGTACAGGAGGCGACGAGAAGGACGACGAGGTAGAAGGTCCACGACCAAAATCTCGACGCCTACAGAGAATGCGCTCACAGGGGGCCCCCTGAGCGCGGGTATGGACAAGACACCGTTTAAGTTTTGCCAAAACTGTCACCACAAGTACGCCCAGAATGACCAGCACCCAGGACCAGCACCCAGTCTGCAACCTCTGCTTGCCGCTCGACCACATCAGCGAAGACTGCAACGCGTGTTCGGCGTTCACCCCGAAAACCATCCGGGTGAGAGAGAGGCAAAGAAGGGCGAACGACAACATGCAGGGCCAGGGAGCACCTCCATCGCTCCGAGACCTGGGCCTCTCGAGTGGAGAGGAAGACAGCATCGCAGAGGGACCGGAGGACTGCTCAGTCGTCGAGGTCCACAAGAAAACTTCGAAGGAGGTAAGGGAGACGTCGACCCCGAAGCACCCAAGCGACTCTCGAAAGAGTGAAGCTAAGGCCCCGAGCGACACTCTCAGAAGGGAAGCCAAGTCCTCGAAGGGAGCGTTGCCGCCGAAACACCCGACGAAAGCAACAGCAACCAAGGACAAACAACCGAGCGGATCCTTCGTGAAGGACTCCCAATCGGCAAAAGCCTCCGAAAAACCAAGGACGTCGAAGGTAACCTCCGAAAAGGAAGCCTCGACGCCCAGAAAGGAAGGCCCGGCGTCATCCTCGACGTCAGAGACCGCGAAGAGGGGCGCTTCAGCCATCGACGCCGAAAGGGTCCACGAGATGGAGAAGAAGAAGAGAAGGCTCGAAGCAGCATCCTGCAACGGAAAAAAGACTTCGAAGAAAAAATGAAGCAATACGCCATTCCGTCGAAGCCATCACGCGAAGCACTCGGGAGGGCGACAACGAAGACATCGAGCCCCCTAAAACCCCGAACCGCTCGACGAACAGGGCGAAGAGGACTACTACTGCGAAGGCGAAGAAGAGTTCCAGTCTTACCGGGACTCTGCGCCCTCGGAAGAACAAGACCGAGACTGGCAAGACCTCGACGCAGAATCACCAGAAGAAGGGGTAGACTCTTATCCCTCGAGGCCTTCGCCGCCAGACGACATTGGAGCCTACAATGTGGTGCGTCCAAAGGGCTGCAGCAACGTATGGCGTCGAAATGCAAGAGGAGAAGGCAAAGGCATGTTTCCTTTTGGAAACCCTACTTCCTCAACAAACAAGGTCCCAGTTCCTACCCATGCTCCCTAGCGTCCTGGACCAGGGAAGGGAGGCCTTCAAAGAACCGGCAGTCTGCAAGGCTGTTACACCAAGGAGCGAAAAGAAGTACAAGCACTCCTCTAAAGACCCTGCGTACATACAAGGGTCAGTGCCAGCAGACTCCATTATCACTGCAACGGCCAGGAAAAGGGCAAATGTGCCCACTAACACAGGTCCACCTCCAGACAAGGAGAGCAAACGAATGGACCTCACAGGACGAAAGGTGGAGAGGAACGCAGCCATACACTGGCGCATCGCCAACTCCAACGCCCTCATCAGCATGCATGCATACCAGCATTGGGATGAAATGAGCCAGCTCATAACACACCTACCACAACAACACCAACAAAGGGCAAATCACCTAGTTGAAGAGGGCAAGGCTATCGCAAACACTTGCCTAAAATCAGCCTTGGACGCAGCAGAGAACTCCGGCAGGCAGATGATGATAGGGGTGACTGAAAGGAGACACGCATGGCTCAGGATCTCAGGTTTCAAACCTGAGGTACAAAGCAACATCCTGAACACGCCATTCGACGGCCAGAAACTGTTTGGAGCCCCAGTGGACGAGAAGTTAACGCAGCTCAAAAAAGACAATGAAACTGCGAGGTCCATGGGAGCACTGCAATTCAGGGGGATGAGAAGAGGAACCCCCTCAAGACGGCCCAATGGTAGAGGGGGCAATGCGCCCGCCACTTCCCACCAATCTCCCCAACAAGGATACCAGGGGAACAACCAGGGCCAAAGCCAACAGGGACAACAGCAGCAAAATTGGCAGTATCAACCCAGAGGACGGTCCTTTCGAGGACGCGGGTACGGACGGGGACAGTCCCGAAGAGGGGGTCAGCAGCCCACCTCAAAGTGACTCCACAAACAAACCAAACCCTCCCCTATTAACACCAAGGGAGAGGAGAAGTCAACAGAAGGGAAAAATAAGAAACACACACAGCAAACAAATAACCACCGAGCATACAACCCCGGTGGGGGGCAGAATAGGAAACTTCCTCACACAATGGAGGGAGATTACCAAGGACAAGTGGATACTGAACATCATACAGCATGGTTACTGCATAGAACTCCAAAAACACCCCCCGGGCAAAAAACCAAGACACCGGGCAATTCCCGCAAGGGAGCTCGCCCTCCTACGTCTAGAAGCAGAGGAGCTGCTACAAAAAAGAGCAATAGAACCAGTTCCAGGAACAAGGGAGTCTACTCAACGTACTTCCTAGTGCCAAAGGTAGACGAAACACTAAGGCCAATACTGGACCTCAGATTCCTCAACAAGTTCGTAAAAACTCAAAAATTCAAAATGACGTCACTTCAGGAAGTAATACCCCAAATCCAAGAAGGGGATTACATGGCGACCATAGACATGAAAGACGCATATCTGCACATACCCGTCAACCACAAACACAAACGTCTACTAAGATTCGTGATAGGCCACAATCACTACCAGTTCACAGTGCTAGCCTTCGGGCTCAAGTCCGCACCAAGGGTGTTCACAAAATGCCTTGCGGCAGCGCACCTACGG
Source organism: Calotriton arnoldi (assembly GCA_963921515.1). Taxonomy (NCBI): domain Eukaryota; kingdom Metazoa; phylum Chordata; class Amphibia; order Caudata; family Salamandridae; genus Calotriton; species Calotriton arnoldi. The sequence continues at coordinate 5,496,939 of CAWUFW010000011.1, forward strand.
AGAAAGGGCATACATGTATACCCCTACCTCGACGACTGGCTTGTGAAAGCAGGATCATACAGACACTGCAAGGATCACATCAAACAAGTCATACAAACACTGTCCAGACTAGGTTTCTCAATACATTGGGAGAAATCGTCAACAAAACCTCAGCAGACCAAAATATTCTTAGGGGCACAAATCGACAGCACACAGTCCAAGGTGTTCCCCCAGCGACAAGAGAACTATAGCGCTCCTGAGGGAAACACGTCATTACCGCAAGGGGCAAGTTCTGACAGTGAGGACGGTGAGCAGACTAATGGGGATGATGGCATCATGCATCCACCTAGTGCCACATATCAGGCTGCACATGAGACCGTTCCAAGAATGGATACAGCAGCAGTGGTCACAAGCGACAGGGAGTTGGGAAGATCTAGTGGTTGTCACACACGCAGTGCAGCAAGAAATAGCGTGGTGGAAGGAAGAGAACATATTACAGGGGAAGCCATTCACACAGCCAACTCCAACAGTGACCATCACAACAGATGCCTCACAGCAGGGCTGGGGCGCGCACATGGACAGACTCCGCGTCAGGGGGCTGTGGTCACAACAAGATGCAGTGAAACACATCAACTACCTAGAACTAAAAACTGTGTTCCTAGCCTTAAAAGCCTTTCAGAAGCAGCTTTACGGACAGAGAGTGCTGATACAAACAGACAACACAACCACCATGTTCTACATCAACAAACAAGGTGGAACACAGTCAGCACCGCTATCAAGCCTGGCACAAGAGATTTGGAGATGGGCCATCCCTCTAAGGATAGACCTACTGGCAATACACCTTCCAGGAATAGACAATGTAGAAGCAGACCGACTCAGCAGGCAGACGTCGGCATCCCACGAATGGGAGCTCAACCAACAGGAGGTGCAGCGGCTGTTCCAAAAGTGGGGTACACCACGGATAGACCTGTTTGCAACACTCCAGAATGCAAAATGCCAACATTACGCATCCAGACAACCGGACCAAAGGTCCCTAGGGAATGCACTATGGATAAGTTGGTCGAACGAATTTGCATACGCTTTTCCCCCGATACCACTGTTACACAAGGTACTCAGCAAATGCAGGAGCAGCAGCATGACACTCATACTGGTGGCACCTCAGTGGGCCAGACAATCATGGTTCTCACAAATAATGGAAATGGCGCAGGAACCAGCGCACAGGTTCAGCAGAAGGAAAGACCTCCTGACAATGCAAGACGGAAAAGTGCTCCACCCAGAACCAGAGAGCCTCAGCCTTGCAGCATGGCTCCTGAGGACCTAGAATTCGCACACCTCAAGCTACCACCAAGCACCATGGCAGTACTCAGAGAAGCGAGGCGACCCACTACAAGAAAATGCTACATTGCAAAGTGGAAAAGGTTCTCGCAATGGTGCATTAAAGAGGGACTGCAACGAAAGGTCACAAAAGAATCAACGGTACTACAATACTTAACGCACCTACTACACAGCGGGCTAAGCTACTCGTCACTAAGGGTTCACTTAGCAGCCATAGTGGCCTACACCAGGGAGAAGCGGGGAAAAGTTTCTTCACCTCCCAGGTGGTCAAAAGATTCCTGGAGGGAGCTAAAAGAATAGCCCCCCAAAAAGGATGCCAGCCCCAAGCTGGAACCTCAACACGGTGCTAACACAGTTGATGAAATCACCATTTGAGCCCATACACAAGATCACACTGCACATGCTCACACTAAAGACGGCATTCTTGGTGGCCATCACGTCACTGCGAAGGGTCAGTGAACTGCAGGCTCTTACACTACAAGAGCCCTACTTGCAAATACACAAGGACAGAATTGTCATGAGAACGGACCCACACTTCCTGCCAAAGGTGGTGTCGCGGTTCCATATTAACCAGACAATACAGATACCAAGTTTCTTCCAGAAACCATCAACGCCCACAGAAAAGGCGCTACACACGCTGGACGCCAGAAGGGCAGTGATGCACTACATAGAAAGGACGAAGGAATGCAGGAAAACAAAACAACTCTTCGTTTCCTTCACAAGCAGTTTCTTGGGACGACCAGTAACAAAAAATACCATAGCACGATGGATTGCACAGGCAATACAACTCTGCCACAAGCAGGCAGGACAAAAATTACAGGGAGCCGCCCAGGCTCACTCAACAAGGAAGAAGGGAGCAACGGTTGCGTTCCTAGCGAACACACCTATACAAGACATTTGCCAAGCGGCAACATGGTCTTCCGTGCACACGTTCACCAAACACTACTGTGTGGATATCCAGATGAACAAAGAGGCACAAGTAGGACAGAAGGTCTTACAGCACATTTTCAGCAACCAATGCTCATCTTCCACCCAATAACAAAACCGCTACAAAGTCTATGCACAGCATAGTGAATCCAGAAAGATTCACGCTGCAAAACGAATAGTTTCTTACCTGTCGGTGTAGTTTTGCAGCTTGAAGACTTTCTGGATTCACTAGCGATCCCACCCGCCTCCGCCAGGAAGATAACATAGGAGGTTAAGGGTAAAACTAGACTACATACAGAGTTTAGAGGGATGAAAAGAAAAATAAAAGGATAAAAGAGAAAGACATAGACCACAAAACAATAACAGGAAAAGAAAAAAGAATCCGAAGTTGGCGACCAAAGGTGGGAGCTTCCGCAGGAAGCGCGACTATGTCACCGAGGACACCAAATGGTGGGGGCGTCGCCGCCCACCTGGGCCAACAACAAAAAAAAGAAAGAAAAGACTACGAATCCGGACCCAACCACGAGATGGCGGAATAATGCACAGCATAGTGAATCCAGAAAGTCTTCAAGCTGCAAAACTACACCGACAGGTAAGAAACTATTCGTTTTCCTCAAGTGTTGTGGGATTCGGTCTTGTGCCTTCTCCCCTCTATCCCTGATGACAGCCGGGACGCTCTTACTCCGCTGTTCCAGGATGGCCGTCAAGCACCTAAATTTCTGACTGACTGTGGCATATATACCACAGATTCTGTTGTGCGAGCCATGGCTCTTTCGGTAGCTCTTCGCCGGCATGCCTGGCTACGCACCTCTAGTTTTTGAGAGGCTGTTCAATCCACCTTGGTGGACATGACTTTCGATTGTCAGCATCTGTTAGACGCTCAAGCTGACTCAGCTTTACACCATTTTCCGGATAGTCGGGGTGGAGCGAAATCTTAAGCTCTGCTTGCTATACAGTCCATTCCTCTTTTTCGCCTTTGCGGAGCTTGTATGGGGTATGGCCACCTGGTTTTTCTTGCATTTGAGCCGTTTTGGAACGGTGCTTTGGTTTTTTTCTTTTACATTTCACCTATGAATGGCACCCAGTAAGGTGCTCCTGCATCCTACAGGTATTTTTTATTGGTTCTTGACTTGTCAATGGCTAGTTATGGTCCCAGTTATTGGGGCACCTTTTGTTTTAAGGCCATATTGGCTTCCATGCCTTTTGATGCCAGGTGTTTTGTTTTTTTCTACCCAGGTTCCGTTGGGGTATTCTGCTCGTCTTGTGCGAATGCACTGTTGCCTTGTTCCATGTCCGCCAGGGTACTCTGTCGGTATGCCCTGTGGGTATTCCTCCATATGTGTTTCTAGCACTTTGGTACCCTTTATAGGTAACGTCACATTGTGTGCTTGATAGGATGGTGCATGGGGTTTCTCCTTTCTCTTTTCCTTACACTGTATCTGTTACCCTTCTTTCCTAGCAGACATTAGGAAAGAGGGCATACTTCTTGACCTAGGGTACATTGTCAGCTTCTTCCCTAGGCGATGTTCTTTCCTTCTTTTTGGTTTAGCACCTCTTTGTGCGATTTTCCGTTATGCACAGGTACAGTGGACTCTTGTCATTTCTCTTTCTCCCAAGGTTCCTTGTGAATGTACCTTGTCCGTTTCTTGGAATGGGTGCTCTACTTTGCTGACTTTTTCTATGCAAACACAAGGAGATGATGGATGGAGCGCTGAAACTTTTCAGACAGTCACCCCCAGTCACAAATCTGGGATTGAATCCATCATCGTTCTTTAGCTCACTTCGCCACCCCAGTTCAGACCCAGCTATATGCAAATCAGTCTTGACCCTGTGCCTCATGGGAACAGTTCCACCCGAACTGCCAAGCCAGGTCTTCCCTGGACCAGAAACAAGCATCCTGGGACCGGTTTCAGGGTAACACCCCTCATCAGCCAGGCTAGCTTGAATCCAGTGGCAAAGTGAGCAAGGGACCCACGTCTGGGCATACCCTGCCAACTTAGGGCAAACAAAGCAAACACAAGGAGATGATGGACGGAGCGCTGAAACTTTTCAGACACTCACCCCCCAGTTACAGATCAGGGTTGAATCCATCACTCTTTTTCTATGCCACTGTGTGGTCTGTATTAACTTTGCTTCTGCCTTGCACAAAGCGGTTGCAGCTTTTAGTTTTTGGGCAATGTTTTTGTGCTTTATTGGAAACCTTTCCATGACCCTTCCTATACCAACCCCAACATTCAGTTAATGAACTGGTTGTTCTTCTCGAACGTGTGTTCCTTGACCACCCTCTTGGATTGGTTCGTACGGAGGTTTAGTACTTCTTTTCTACTCCTTGGGGGTTCGTTATCCCTTGGATTAATGAGTGGGAAAATAACTCTCTATGGTGAGGCAAAGATATTCACTTTTTATGTCACTGGAACTGTTGGCTGGACACGTTGGCCCCTGAACACTGGAGATTTCGTTTTACTTGTGGAATTTTCTCTTTCTCTTCCAGGGGATACTCATCAATAGTCATAAGCACTGAATTATCTCCGCCCACGTGCGGGAACCCGGAGCATATACAAAAATACATATATATGTGTATGTAGTAGAAAAAGAGTACTTAGTACGAAATAAACACACACATTTACATGTATAACATAAAAAATATGCAGCCCCAAACATATCCAATAGGCTAAGAAGCCAGAGTTACATGTATTTCTCTAGTATGAAAATAACATATAAACATATAATGTAAGAGAAGGACATGTACAGTAATAGCATTCCGCAAAAACCTTTAATTTTCATCAAAGAAAACAGTTAATGCCAGGCAATTAGCCTAAAGAAGGCTGCATAAATAAATAACATCCCTGTACAGAAAAGGAAACTGGCACCTCGCCTTTAAGGCCTCAGAGACCCTGAGCACTTTGCCTTTAAGGCCTCCAGGAGACCCCTGCTCCCATCATGCACCACAGGTGACAGTTAGGTCAGTTCTTTTTCCGGCTCCTTCTGTGAGGAACCTGGAGCTTGAGCTTAACTGATTTTGACTTTTTCCAGTCAGAATTTATACTCTAACTACTTTTTCGATATTTCTTGTTACTGGTTGTATTTACCAGTCTTTTTCTGACTAATTGGTCATTCTTTTTAGTCAGATATGCCACCTTTATTTTATAAATGTCCTTCCTGTGGGAAGAAGATGGCCAAATCAGATCCTCATTCGGTCTGCGTCATGTGTCTTCCTTCTTCTCACGACACAGAGACATGCTACCACTGTCGTCAACTTTCAAGAAGAACATTGAAAGACAGAGAGAAGATCAGACTTCTAGGCTTGATGGAGAGAGGAAAACTTCATAAAAGTGGCCCGGAGAGTCATCATTCATCTGGAGGGCCCTCCTCTCCGAGAAAACGGCGAAGATCTACATCAACAGAAGCTAGAAGTAAGAAAAAACATCACAGCATGTCGTCGACGTCGAGACCAACTAAACAAGTAAGGTCGACGTCGAAGACAAGATCGCCGTCGAGAAGTAAGTCGACGTCGAGACCTACGACGCAAGCAAGATCGACGTCAACGCAAGTTAGGTCGACGTCGATGACCAGATCGCCGTCGAGGAGTAAGTCGATGTCCAGACATGCTTCGGGCTCGAAGCATGATAGACCTCAGTCAACGTCGAAACGCCCGTCGACATCAATACAGAGGTCGACGTTGAGATCTCCGCCCCCTTCTCGAAGGTCGGTGTCGAGACACTCCAGATCACCCTCTCGGACCCGTCCAGCGGTCTACGTCGAGGGCAGGGTCGACGTCGAAGATACCGCATGAACACCAGCGGTCGACGTCGAAGAGACCGACGCCGAGGGCTTCGTCCCATAGATCTCCGCCGTCAAGAGTGTCACCTCCACGGTCGTCGTCGATGGTGGCTCATTCTGGTTCGACGTCTAGGCGTTCGACGCCGAGGGACAGGCAAGTTATTCCTGCTGAAGGCTTAGAAAGACCGACGTCGAGATCACGGCGCTCGACGTCGAGGGAAGCTTCTTCCTCGCCTGGTATAACTATCATTCAAGTTACACCGGAGGGCTCTCCGGCAAGTGGGAACAAATCTCCTCCCATCAACATGTCACCCAGATGGTTGGAGGACATTAGGCACTGGAAGATCCAACCCAGACCTACTGAGAGACCTCCTCCCACGGAATCCTCAAGACCTTCCACTGGTAGGTCCCCGAGGCGTTCCAGATCTCCATTAAGACGGCGCTCACGCTCAAAAGAGCGCTCAAGGTCCTGCCGATCGCATACGCCAAGGAGAAGACAGAGGTCTCCTACAGCGACCTCATCAACAAGGTCATCGTATAGAGACTATTCCCCTACTATATCTTCAACTCCACCATCCAGGGTTTCCCCTGTTGATGATATTGGGACGTTCAACGAGGTGCTCTGTAGAGGTGCCAGCAAGTTGAACATAACCATGACTGTGTCTCAGGTGACTACATCCATCATATTTGAAACTTTGCACCATCGGGCTTCGGCAAAGCCCCTTCTACCTTTGGTGCCAGGATTGTTAGAGCCTGCGATGAAGACTTTTTTGACACCTGCCACAGTGGGCTCGGGTCCCGCAAGAATTTCAAAAAAGTATAAGGCCCCAGACCAAGATCCTTTGTTTCTGTGGTCTGATCCGCCACCGGATTCTCTTATAGTCGCCGCTGCCAGGAAAGCACATTCCAATACCTCTGTCATCTGCTCCTCCAGAGAAGGACAGCAAAAACATGGATTCTTTGGGACGGAGAATGTGCAATACGTCAGGATCTGTTATGAGAGTGGCTTTATGGGACTCTTTAACAAGATTCACAGAGAAATTACTCAAAGAAGATCAAAAGGATTTTCTAGAGATTGTGCAGGAAGGTGGCCTGGTAGCTAACCAGATCATTAGTACAGCGGCCGATTCTGCATTTTTGGCAGCTCACGGATACGCACATGGCATTTGTTCACGAAGATCAGCGTGGCTTCGACTCACGGGTCTCAAGCCCGCTGCTCAAAGAAAGATAGTTAATCTGCCCTTTAATGGATCATCGTGGTTTGGTTCACATGCGGACGACGAAATGGCAAAAATGAAAACTGAGTTGGATACTCTCAAGGCTGAGGGCCTTGAAAAGAAGAAGGAATTTCGTCGTCGCTTTCGTCCCTATGACAAACGCTCTTTTCAACAGCGAGGTCAATCATCTAACTGGTCATCGCAGAACCAAGGTCAAACGCAACAAAGGTCCCAGTTCCAACAACGTAGACCGGGACGTGGCAGAGGTGGAAACAAACAGCAGTCAACAGCACCAAAGCAGCCACAAAAGCAATGAGGTGTGTCTTCCTCCAAAGCTGTTGTCCACTCCGGTGGGAGGAAGTGTTTCATTACATCTGGAGGAGTGGAAACGTATAACAAAAGACAATGGGTCATCAACATTGTTCAAAATGGCTATCTTCTCAAGTTCAAAACTCCTCCTCCATCTATACCTCCGAGGCATTTTTCACCGCGACCAACGATTGTTACAAAGGGAGGTAAACACCTTATTGAAAAAAGGAGCTATAGAAAAAGTCCCCGCTCCTCAAAGAAATCAAGGAGTCTACTCTTGTTACTTCCTTGTGCAAAAAAGAGGCCCCACCACAGAATACAGACCTATACTGGACTTGAGACTGTTGAACAAATACATTCGCAGAGAGAATTTTCGAATGTTGGCACTCCATCAAATTTTCCCACAGCTTCATCAAGGGGATTAGATGTGCTCCATCGACTTACAGGACGCATACTTCCACGTACCAATATCAAAGAAACATCGCAAATTTCTACGCTTTCGAGTGTCTTTTTAACATTACCAGTACTCAGTTCTCCCGTTCGGGCTCAAATCAGCTCCCCGAACATTCTCCAAATGTATGGCTGTGGTGGCCGCTTTTCTCCGCAAGCAGAAAATATTCATATATCCTTACCTGGACGACTGACTCTTGAAGAGCTCATCTCCAACTCTGCTGCAGGATCATCTCTCGTGCTGCCTTCAGCTTCTCCACAACTTGGGCCTTCACGTCAATTTCAAGAAATCCATACTAAATCCAATGCAAAAGCTCCTTTACCTAGGCTCCTTCCTGGACACCGAAAAAGCAAGCGTGTGTCCTTCGGAGGAGAGGTTGTCATCAATCCAAGGAAAATGCCTGACCCTTCTTCACACGCATCTCCCGACAGTTCGACAGGTGTCATCACTACTGGGATCGATGGCGTTGTGCATCTTTATAGTACCAAACGCACGATTACACATGCGTCCACTAGAACAATGTTTGGAGGACCAGTGGATGCAAGTATCAGGGCGCTGGGAGGATCATGTAATTCTCCATCAATCAGCCAAAGACTCCATCCGGTGGTGGATGAAGCGATCGCACCTGATGAAGGGAGTCCCTTTCCACCAGGACCCTCCAACCCAGACTTTAGTCACGGACGCTTCTCTCCAGGGTTGGGGTGCTCATATGGGCCCTCTGCAAGTACAAGGTCTATGGTCCGACTCGAAAAGAGCTACCACATCAACCTGCTAGAGCTGAGAGCCGTACATCTAGCTCTCAAGTCCCTGTTTCCATCGTTCAAGTCTCGCTCCATTCTAATCCAAACGGACAATACAACGACGATGTATTATTTGAACAAACAGGGAGGTACCCGATCAAGAACACTCTCCATAGAGTCTCAAACCATATGGCCCCGTCTTCGCATCCAGGTTTCCCCAACAAGGATCTCAAGGGAATGCCCTTTTGATCGAATGGTCTCAGAGCTTACTGTACGCTTTTCCACCGATTCCGTTGATACCAGTTGTGATCAACAAGCTGTACAGGACCAACTCCAGGATGATCCTAATAGCCCCGGAGTTGCCTCGCCAGTGGTGGTTTCCGGACCTCCTTCAACTATCGGAAGTGCCACACAAGAGGTTGCCATGCCGCCCGGATCTCCTATCCAAACAGGCAGGGAGAGTATTCCACCCCAACCTGTCCTCCCTCCGGTTGACAGCATGGCTCCTGAAGTCATACAATATGGACACCTACAATTGAATCCAGACTGTATGGCTATTCTCAAAGAAGCGAAAAGACCTTCCTCGAGGAAATCGTATGCCTTCAAGTGGAAGCGGTTCTTCCTATGGTGTGTGGAAAATGGACATGATCCCATCCGGGGTCAGGAACAGGTGATTTTACCCTATTTGCTGCATTTGGCTAGATCTGGTCTTCAGTTCGCTTCTATCAAAGTCCACCTTGCAGCAATCACAGCCTATAGGAAGTCCCCCAACCAGACTTCTTTGTTTAGAATTCCGGTGGTAAAGGATTTTCTTGAGGGCTTGAAAAAGGTTTACCCACCAGTCAGGTCTCCCTCTCCTCCATGGGAGCTTAACATTGTGTTAACAAAGTTGATGGGGTCTCCTTTCGAGCCTATACATAAAGCTTCCTTACAGCATTTAACATGGAAAGCCGCGTTCCTGGTGGCCATTACATCTGCTCGCAGGGTCAGTGAGATCCAGGCTCTTTGCTGTAAGGAACCTTATACTGTGTTTCACGCTAACAGAGTAGTTCTCAGAACACATCCTAGTTTTTTGCCTAAACTAGTCTCGGACTTCCATATTAACCAGACTATCACTTTACCTACCTTTTTTCCGAATCCTTCAGAAAGATCTCTTCACTCTCTAGATCTCAAGAGGGTTCTGAAGTTTTATTTGGACAGAACAAAGACACTGAGGAACTCAGAACGTTTGTTTATTAACTATGGTCCTGTTAAGACAGGTTCTGCAGCTTCCAAGAGATCCATTTCTAGATGGATAGTTTCTTGTATTCTACTGTCATACCAATTGGCCAACAAATCCCTTCCGGGGAAGCCTAAGGCCCATTCCACTAGGGGGAAAGCTTCTACCACGGCTCTCCTGAGGAATGTCCCCATGGCAGAGATTTGTAAAGCAGCTACATGGCGATCAGTTCATACGTTTACTCGCCACTACTGTTTAGATGCTGACACGCAGGCAGATGCTCAGGTTGGGCAAGCCTCGCTGAGAAACTTGTTTGCTAATACTGTTTAACATGTGTACGTCAATTTAGTTCGCTGTTTTTTGCTCGTCCGCGCGGAAGTGGGTATGGGCTTGCTACTCTATTCAGTGCTTATGACTATTGATGAGTATCCCTGGAAGAGAAGGATAAGTTACTTACCTGTAATCCTAGTTCTCTTCCAGGGGTATACTCATCAAAGTCATAAGCAACCCTCCCGCCTCCCCGGACGAGCATTAACAGTTTACTCGGTATTCTTGCATCTTTGATGCAGGTTCCTACAGGTTTCTTATACCGTACAAAAGAACTGACCTAACTGTCACCTGTGGTGCATGATGGGAGCAGGGGTCTCCTGGAGGCCTTAAAGGCAAAGTGCTCAGGGTCTCTGAGGCCTTAAAGGCGAGGTGCCAGTTTCCTTTTCTGTACAGGGATGTTATTTATTTATGCAGCCTTCTTTAGGCTAATTGCCTGGCATTAACTGTTTTCTTTGATGAAAATAAAAGGTTTTTTGCGGAATGCTATTACTGTACATGTCCTTCTCTTACATTATATGTTTATATGTTATTTTCATACTAGAGAAATACATGTAACTCTGGCTTCTTAGCCTATTGGATATGTTTGGGGCTGCATATTTTTTATGTTATACATGTATATATATGTGTGTGTTTATTTCGTACTATGTACTCTTTTTCTACTACATACACATATATATGTATTTTTGTATATGCTCCGGGTTCCCGCACGTGTGCGGAGATAATTCAGTGCTTATGACTTTGATGAGTATACCCCTGGAAGAGAACTAGGATTACATGTAAGTAACTTACCCTTCTCTTCCTCTGGAAGAGGTGAGGTACTTTCTCCTCCATAGTCGTGGTATGCTGTGGGTTTTTTGCTGTGTTTCAGTTACACCTTCTAACGCTTTTATGGGTCCCGTCTCCTATGAACACAGTTCTTTTGTGGCCCTCTCTACTGGTTATGCTGTGTGCGCTGCCACTCCGTCTGTTGCTCCAGTCCTTTTACTGATCCGTTGGTTGTGGACCTCCGCTTGTGGTGTTGGTCTTCTCACAATTATTATTCTGTCTTTCTCCGCGGTTTCAACCACCCCCTCCCCGTTTTTTTGTCTGATATTTGTTCTTCTAAGATGGAGACTGGTTGCCCTGTGTTGGCCATTGTTCCACTTCGTTGCTTTATTCTAGCGGGTTGTTTTTCACTTGCTGTTTTCCCTTTTGGTCATCTCTCAGCTGCCCGATTGTCGCAATTCAGTCAGTAGTGTTTTATGTTCAAATGCTTTTCTTTTTCTGGGAGGTGGGATATCTTCCTCTATTCCTTTATGTGGTACCATATGGCTGTTGCCAGCCCGCCGCTATCACATCTAAGCCAATGTCCAGTGTTTTGCAAGTTTCTATGTACCCTTTTTGGGTATATTTTAATATACAGTGTATATGATGCATTTCTATGTATTTTATACATTATACATATATGTTCATATGAATTATTCTAGTGTCTTTAGTCATACATCTTTTCTATCTGTATCTTTATAGACAGTCCTGTTCTGCTACCTTTCTAGGAGGAAGCAGGTTTTTGCTTACGTTGCTGCGTTTTTAGGTCGAGCCTCGAGTAGCGCGCAAGCGCTGCTCTGCGAGACTTATAGTTAGGGAGTTTGAAAAGCTGACCAGACGCTCGTGCGTCATGGCCTTTTACCTGCGGTTACGCGCGCGGCAGACATGTGTTTCCAATTATCGTGCCCAGACGCGGGCGCGATAATTGGAAACACATGCCTGCCGTGCGGGTAATCGCAGGCAAAGGCCATGACGCACGAGCGTCTGGTCAGCTCTGCAGGCTGCCGCGCTCGCTCGCCCCCGCTCCTCTTTTTCCTTTCTATCTGGCCCAACATCCCAGTTTCTTTAGTTCCCTCCGTCGCGCGCCTACTATCAATACGGAGTAACTGTTGGATATGTTTGATCTCAAAGAACAATTTAAAAAAAAAAAAATTGGAATGGAGGCGGTAATATATTTCCAAGAAGCTTTTTCTTGAGACCAGAATGCCCCTTTTTCAGGCATTGCTCTATATCCACCGACTATGGAGCTTTCTCTTGTAATAAAGATGGCCTGAATGATAATGTTATACATCAACCAGCAGATGTCAGTAGAGGCTCAGGAATAATGGATTGGATTTAACAAAGCTTCAGGAAATATTTTAATCTAGGGAAAGCTATTTGGGCTGGCTGCAACACGAAGTATTTCTGTAACAGTTTGTAAGCATTAAGCCACTGTTGCATAATTAGAAAAGCTGCTGCAAGGGTATATGTGCCGAGTAATGTGTTTTTTCAATTAAGTACTAAAGCTGGGACAACAGTAGCTTAACGAGCTATGATAAATGCTCGCTCGCTCTCTCCGGTGTTTGCAATCATGAGCTCCAGTCATGGCAAGGCACTCTTCCAGCATTCTCAGCGGATAACTTGAATGATGCAAACTGGATAGCAGTAAAATCCGTTATTTAAGCTGGCAAAACTGCTGAATCTAGCAACATATGTCAGCATCACCGGACTACCTACCATACAGGATCAATCACTTCAGGATTCCTCAAATCAACATGAGCAAAATGGGAAAAAGACACCATGTGCGTCATTCTGTTGGCACGCGCGTACAAGTCATTAAGTGTGCGAGTGACGTGGGCGCCATTTTTTTTCAATTCACCAATCCTAAATGGATCGTTAATATGTTTAAAAAAAGAAAAAACTATATTTCTCACAATATAGTAGCACAAATGCTCTATTCTTTAGAAAGCGGAAGAGCAGGCAGAATTGCTGCCTGTCCCTCTAAAAAAAAAAAACTGAGGTAAAAGTTAATAAAACAAGCATTGGCATAGCCAATAGGTCTCGCCTTTGGGACCTTATAAGTATTTAGTTATGCAGCACAATATCCTTGGTGCAACAACATTAACTGTTGCATGGCTAAACACTTATAAGGTCCTAAAGGCGAGACCTATTGGCTATGCCAATGCTTGTTCCTCATGTCCTATCAGGGCCTTCACTTGTTTGTTGTTTTGCAGTCGCAAACCTTCCTCCTCTATGGTTCTCCGTTTCATGGTCTCACAGGGCTCGCATTTCTCTCGGAGTGTTTCCAATGGCTGTGCATGGTCTATGGCTGTCCTTGTTGTTTGCCATGCTTTCTTACGGCTTTGTGGGGTGCTTTTTGCATTGCTTGTGCCTATGGCAAGGAACTTGGGCTCCGTGGGATTAGCCATTATCCTTTGCCTTCAGCTCCGTCTGGTAATGATCTGCTTACCATTGCGGATGCTCTATGGTGTTGTAATTATCTGAAGTGTTCTTCTAATCCATCCTTATTCTCCTGCCATGGTTGTCTTTTCCCATGTTTTCTACGATATTTCTGGTGGAGTCTCTTCTCCCTCCCTCACCTACCTTTCCGACAGCTGGTCACTCTCTTATAAAGGCTGGCTAGTTCTAGTCGGGGATCTTTTGTGTGCCAGTTCGCAGACCCTCCGGGAATGGTATTCCTTCGGTATCTAATTCAAAGGTAAGGAATCTACGGCTAGATGTCTCTATCAGATGAATACGTTACTTACCTTCCGTACCACCTTATCTGCTAGAGACTGGATCTAGCCGCAGATTCCTTACCGACCTGCCCTGCGAACTGGGTTGCCCTTTCCTTACCCAGATCCCTTCTGGAATTTCTCGTGCCTTTCAGTTAAAAAAAATAATCACAATACAACAAATGTTTTTCAAAAGGAAAATTCTTTTTGGGCACACCGTTTCCTAGCAGTTTCTATAAGTGGCTCTGCGTTTTAGTGCGGAAAGTGGTCACGAAAGAAACTGATCTCTGCTCATCAGGGGAGGGCTTGTATTGACTGACGCCCCATCTGGTGGACGACGTAGTTATGGAGTCGCTTGACTCCCTATACTGACTCGCAGAGGTGCTGCTGTACAAAATTTTCTGGATCGAGTCTGGCGCCTTGTGTGAGAAAGTGCCCTCTTTCTGCATGGTTGCCCCCACTTTTGCTGAATTGCTGATGTACTTTCACGGAGTGTGCCCTGGGCTCCTGCTAATCAGGTACCCAGGGCCTATGTACTTTCCCTAAAACTGCATTGAAGTCTAAACCCAATTGGCATCTCTGGCCACAGGTCAGCCCCTGGTAAATGGTACCACAGGTACCCAGGGCACTGTGACCAGAGAAGGCCCCTACGGGCTGCAGCACTTATTGTGCCACCCTTAGAGGCCCTGTACCACTACACTCACACACTGCCTTTGCAGGCTGCGTGTTTTGGTGCAGAACAAAGTGAAGAGTCGACATGGCACACATCCCAGTGTAATAAAGTTAATGGAGCGAAGTTACCCTCCTAGGTCCAGTGCACAGCAGATGAACGCAATTGTAACACACATATGACTCGTTTCTCCGATTTCAAAAATAAGTCATTCCAACTGTTCCAATTCGTTACAATCGTATATTTATTGAAGTTCTTGTAATTACACACGTGGGATGCTGGTAATTTCAACAAAGTTTCTCATACGTCAGATATGCCCGTCCGGGCCTTTTTCTGGGTACGCTAGAATCCACCAAAGCATTCTCAGTCATGATCGATATAATACCCAATGCATTTTGAGCCATGAGTGGCCCTTCGTCAGGGGTTTACTACGGATAAAAACAATGTCGTTAGATTAAAGGTTCGGAAACCCTGTGTCTTCACAAACGATCACAGATATTGTACAACAAAAACTCGTCATGCTTTTATGGACTAACTACGCACGGCGTATTCCCTCTACGAGCGTAACTATACGCTCAAACAATTTAGCCTGAGAGAGCCTCAACCCCACTCCATCTTGCTACCTAAATTCACTAACCCATTACAACATGCCCCCAACATGGTGTTAACCCTCATAACAATGCTGCCGCCTGATAACTGCACGATTCTGTGATAAACAACGACGCAAGCTTAGCTTCATACCTCCATGACTTCATCCGATAACATCAACTCCTCAATATTTGTTGCTCACACAAGACAACGTTCCATTCGTACCTAACTTTCCCCCTCCTTTAATAAACAAGACGGAACTCCACCCCTCCCAATTAACCAATGCCCGCAACCCCACAGTGATCTAAACAGTCCTCTCGCACTCCATTAACCATAATGCACTGCAAATGACTGCGCTAAAACACGAACAAACTGTTACGTGCTGTTACAGGAATTGCTCTTGCCCTCGCTGAATTCAAATGCTCTCCCCAGACAAGCCAGAGTACCCCGCCCTCCCTAAAGATGTAAATTATCATGCTCGTGCGTGGTTGTTAACATTTATAATCCCCAATATGCGGATGTGCCGCGCATGACACACAACGTTTGCAAACACAAAAATGCTCTAATTAATGGTGTCCATGAACTCAAAAATCCAACACAAATTGATAAAAAATCCGTTGCTGGGATGGTTTAAATTTATAAATCGGGAGGTATCATGGTCAAGTTGAAAGATTGGTGTGCACTGTATCATTTTGTTACACATCCCAGTGTGCCATGCCTACAACCCACTGCCCTGGCATAGATCAGTCACCCCCTAGCTGGGTGCACTATACCAGTGGTGAGGGTACAAGTGCATGAGCCCTGTACCCCTACAGTGTCTGTCCATTCTTAGACTTTGTAAGTGCAGTGCTGCCATTAAGAGTATATGGTGCTGGGAGTTTGTCATTACGAACTCCACAGCACCATAATGGCTACACTGAGAACTGAGAAGTTTTGTATCAAACTTATCAGCACATTAAACCCACACTGATGCCAGTGTGGGATTTAATGTAAAATGCACACAGAGGGCATCTTTTGCCCCCTGAAACCTAACCTAACCCACCTCTAGTGTCCAGGCTCATTGGCTGCTTTCAGCTGCCACCACCACACATGTTTCTGGACCCCTGGGTCGAGAGCCTGCTGCTATCTGGGGCCTGAAACAATGCACATCCTGGGACGAGATGCCAAGCTTCCTCCCCCAGGATGGGCAGGGTTCACGAAGGGGAAGCTTCAAAGGCTTGCCGCCTTTGTGAGCTTCCCCAGGCCACTTGCTGCTTTCAGCAACTGGTCCCCACTGGTTCTGACCCCCACTTTGGGCGGGAGAACCGGCGGGAAAAACAAGTGAGGAAGGGAGGTGTGCCCACCTCAGCCAACTCCACCCCTCAAGTGGGGGAGGAGAGGCGAGGCGAAGCACAACTCTCAGTCCCCGCCATCTTGAAGATGGGGGGACCCAGCCAACCAGAGACAGGCTCCTGCCCCCCCTCCCACTGGAGGGTGGCACAATAGGGGGTGTACCCACCCCAGGGAAGGGACCCATTAGTCCCTGACCTCTACCGACCTGTAACGCCCCTAAATTTAGTATTTAGGGGCACCCCTGAAACTTGCTTCATCAGATCCAGACAAGAAACAAGAAGAAAAGAAGGACCGAACAGCCGTGCAGCAGCTAACAAGAGGAAGACGCCTACTGACTTGGCCCCAGCCCTACTGGCCTGTCTCCCCCCTCGAACTTGCTCCTGCGAAACCCCGGTGTGTCCTGCAGCCAGCAACCTCAAAAACCCCGGAGGACCTGCCTGCCTTTACTTCCAAAGCCTGCTTCTCCCGTGAACACCGGATTTGTTCAACTGCAACCTCTGGCAGCAGCCGGAGACAGCGGATCCGCCCCACTCTGCACCTGCCATCCACGGCCCGAGCTCGAGTGGGTAAACACCACGAGGAGGTCACCCCGGCGATCCTGAACCGAGATCCAGCGACCCCTGACCTGCCTCAAGCCTCCAGCCGACGCCTGCAGTTGAAATCCAGAAGGCCCCCCTAACCGCGACCAGGAGCTGGTAAGAAGATCCGACCCCAAAAGGCACCCCTGCACCCGACGCCCCAAGGCCTTGTGTGCCCAAACCGACGGTGCCTAACCAACCCCTAACTTCCCTCTCGAAGTGGTGGTCGCACCCAGAAGTCCTTCGTCTCCCTGCCTGCAGTGATTTTGCCAACCGGAGGTTCTCCATTGGAAACAACAGGGCATCCGACCTCGAAACAGCACCCTGCTCCCTGCTGACCCAGTGCGGCTGAGGGTGCACCTTTGGTGCCAATTTGTTTCCCCATTTGCCCTGAGCTAAAGTCCAGGAGCTTTGCTCCCACAACCCAGTGGCCTGCTTGCCAGCAGCCACCAACCAGAGGCCCCCTATCCCCCATTGGATAACATTGGGCCTCAACACTCTGCACCCGGCCGCCCTATTGCCGCTGAGGGTGTAACAAGAGTGCATCACTGACCTTGTGGGACCCCTGAGTCTAACCCCAAAACCTCAACTCCAAAGACCGATTACTTACCTAAAAACTGATAACCATATTTTCCTCCATAGGATAACATTGACACTTTTTCCTGAAAAAGTTTCCAAGTGTGGAGTTTTGAAACCTAAAGAAATTCTTTAAAATTGTACGATTTAACAAAAACGCTTTTACTCACCTGTTTACAGGAAATGTCCCAGTGCTGCATCCAGGCATACAGCACTGAGTAAGAAAAGTAATCCAAAAGTAACTTACCTGCTATTTTACTGAAAATCCCATTGAAGTCAATGTACTGTATTTACAAGTGATTGCATTTCTCTGAAACAATACTGCAAGTCAAACCATAGTACATTTACAATTGAACTGTTTTACAATCAGCATTTATTACTGTAAAGTATTTATTGCTTACCTGTGCCAGGCTTCCTTGGTTCTAGAAATAAAATAACTACAAGAATATTTTTATACAAAAACAATTGGTCTGAAGTTGTCTGTGTGTGAATTCATTTGCTGATCGAGTGTGTACAACAAATGCTTAACACTGTCGTCTGATACTGCCTTACTGCTCGACCACACTACCACAAATAGAGAGTAAGATTCTATCTAACTTTGCCTCTGCCTACCTTTGGGGTTCCACTGGACTCTGTGCACACTATACCTCACTTTGGTAAAGTATATACTGAGCCAGCTTCCTACACCTTGGGATAATTCAAAGGTAAGGACTCTGCGGCTTGATCCTGTCTCTGCCAGATAAGTAACTTATTCAACAAAGCCAAATAATTCTACTATTGGACGTTTTAATGTTTTTCAAGCTGTGTTGCACAACTGTGTGGCTGCTGTGCAGCATGGTTGAAAGTAAGAGGAAAAAAAAGCGATATGACGTGCCCAGTGTAACACTGTGGTGGATAAATGTGCACAGGATCAACTACTCGCACCTGAAATGAAACAATGTGAATATGCTATTGAAGGTCTAGTGCAAGATTTTTGGACATTTATGGTGCATGTGAGCCTTCGCCTTCATTATTTCCACTAGATGTTTGTGTTTTCACATTGGTAGCTCCCAAAGTGGGAATATGCAGCAGCATTGGTTATTTTAGTTTCTCTAGTATTGGCTACTAATACCAAAGCGATGTGGGGTCTAAGACTTGCAAGGAGCAGGACCAATCACAAGATTTCACTGGGCTGCTAATGATTATGGCAGATGGTCTTCAGAGACGGATTTACAACAAGAGACTGCTGATACCATACTCTGACTCCTAGCGGAGTCAGACGAATTCTTCATTGTAGGGATTGTATGGTGACAGAAATACCACTGGTGGGGTTTTGCACTCATGATCAAGTGTCACACTTAAGGCATGGCAATGTCACACACAGGGATATTGCAAACATGGAAATGCCACATAAGTAAACAAACTTTGGCAACTATTTTGTTTTATAAATCTTTTCCTGTTCTTAAAGTCAATTGTATTGACCGCAGTGCTCTTGGACTATACTCTCAGCACGCACTGGATATAAAATCTAAACCCACTGGGTTGAGAATTACGGCGTACTTGATAACCAACTGCTCTGGGTCTCCCCCTAGAAACGGAACAACCTGAACCATTTGTTCAAAATAACCGTAGTCTCCAGCTCATTGCGGAATAATTTGTTGACACAAAATAGACAAACCATTTTAATAAGCTCACACTCTAACAATGAAAGCACTACTTTGCCTTTTTGGGGATTACAAGCTATGTAAATGCATTTGTAATTGCAGTCTGTGCTGTGGTGCCAACTAACTTGTCATCTATGATGACTTCTTGTCAGGCTTGTGATTTTATTTAACTAATTGATGCAGTCCAGGAGTTGTAGTCTCAATGTAGTGGAATCAGTCGAGTTCTCAAATCGCTGATTTGTAAAAGGAAACCAAACCCACGGATTGAAAAACCAACTCCCCACTGACGAGGACTAATCGGACAACCCAGACTGTGTGCGAAGTACGTGTGATCAGAGATCTCAAGTCTTCCTGAGTTTATGCTCGAATAGCAAAACCAGACCAGATTTTAATTTTTATCTGGGCACTTGCAGTCCTTTTCTCTCATAATAAATGTAGGACAAGTATTAGAATTGGAAGAAAAAAAACTAAGAAAAAGGCTACTCACACATAATAGGCAACCTTGCGCACTCTGATGCCTTTCAGTCCTGACAGGTGGCCCTGTATCACAGTGAAACACGCCCATTCAGTCCTGATCTTATAGCATTTTGAGATGCCGGAGCCGAAAAGCGGCAATACCGCGGCACACTGGTGAATTACAAGCAAATGAAGAAACTGGATTTGTAGTTGAGCGGTTTAATGCTTTTTTTTGGGGCAGCTTTATATATATATATATATATATATATATATCACTGCACCTCATAAAATCGTTCCACTTCCAAACAAAGATGAGTGCAGACCTCCGATAGTGCATAAATTATTTATTGCATAAGTCTTCTGCCATTACGCGTTTCGGCCGTGCAAACCAAAAGGTGCCCTGTGCTCGGGGGCGCACTCCAAAGCAGGCTGATTCTGGAGGGAAATAAAATTGTTTAAAAAACGAGTGCACCTTGGGTCTTTGTTTGCAGAAGCTGTTAAACTGCCTTTGAGAAAGGAGCTGGGGGCTCTGAAACGCGTCGGGCGAGGAAAGAATTCAGGAAGCAACTTGCCGGTTCCCCTGCATGTAAAGATTTGGAAGAATCCGCCTGCTTTGGAGTGCGTCCCCGAGCACAGGGCACCTTTTGGTTTGCATATTTCAACACAGCAGCCTGGCCGTGGGGGCAGCACCACCCAACAACAATATGGGGCGCAGGTAAAGAAACTGCTTTTACCTGAATGCGGCATCGCAGTGCTTTTAATATTGGACTGTGCAAGCTACTTTCTGAGACCCACTGGAGGGATTAAAATATAATGAAAGTCGACAGCTGCGCAACACCTACTACAGGACTCTAATTTACCTAATGTGCACTACGGATACCAGAATCCTTTAGGAACTTACACACCTGAACCCACTGGAGGGAAATAAAATTGTTTAAAAACGAGTGCACCTTGGGTCTTTGTTTGCAGAAGCAGTTAAACTGCCTTTGAGAAAGGAGCTGGGGGCTCTGAAACGCGTCAGGCGAGGAAAGAATTCAGGAAGCAACTTGCCGGTTCCCCTGCATGTAAAGATTTGGAAGAATCAGCCTGCTTTGGAGTGCGTCCCCGGACACAGGGCACCTTTTGGTTTGCATATTTCAACACGGCAGCCTGGCCGTGGGGGGCAGCACCACCCAACAACAATATGGGGCGCAAGGTAAAGAAACTGCTTTTACCTGAATGCGGCATCGCAGTGCTTTTAATATTGGACTGTGCAAGCTACTTTCTGAGACCCACTAGAGGGATTAAAATATAATGAAAGTAGACAGCTGCGCAACACCTACTACAGGACTCTAATTTACCTAATGTGCACTACGGATACCAGAATCCTTTAGGAACTTACACACCTGAACCCACTGGAGGGAAATAAAATTGTTTAAAAAACGAGTGCACCTTGGGTCTTTGTTTGCAGAAGCTGTTAAACTGCCTTTGAGAAAGGAGCTGGGGGCTCTGAAACGCGTCAGGCGAGGAAAGAATTCAGGAAGCAACTTGCCGGTTCCCCTGCATGTAAAGATTTGGAAGAATCAGCCTGCTTTGGAGTGCGTCCCGAGCACAGGGCACCTTTTGGTTTGTGTATATGTGTGTGTATATATATATATATATATATATATTGCTGCAGTTTTATGTAGCATGAACACAACCCAAAGGTGTGAAGCACGTTGTACTTGCTATCACACTGCAATACCCCAGTACATACTGCATTTTTATTTTTTTGCAATATTTGAAAAGGACTTTTATTTTGTACCATGGGAGAATTTAAAGCCTAAAAAGTGTATAACGCAATCTGTCTGTCTTGTAAAGGGTTGTAATGCCGTCAGGCCAAGCTTCCTCTATATTAAACGACTACAATGCCCACGACGTGCCACACAATAGAACATGCTGTAGCGGCAACTAATGATTAATTATGCAGAGTTTGAACCTGGCCCTTATCACACAAAACCTGCATGAAGGAGTGGGTCAGAGGGGGGGAAGGAGGATGTGGTGCCACAGGCAAAGATGCGGACTTCTGAACTGAGGGCCCAGTTCCTGCGTCGCCTCAACGTCCTGCGATTCTGGATAAATCACTTTTAAAAACAAAAATGTGAACTTGTGTAAAGTGCCCCAATACCTTCCAATCTGGTTGAATTTGCACTATTTAAAACAAATGCAAAAAAATAACAAATAGTAACTCAATCACAACGGACGGACACTAACTAAGGTAAAACAATCTGTACTTGGTCCATGCTCCACGCAAAGACAAGTAAGTGATGCTAGAAATTACGACATTGCAAGCACTGCCAAAATAAAAGCTAGCAAAGAAGATTCCTTACCTTAGAATAATCCCCAGGCGTCGGACTGGATCAAGAGATTTTTTTGAGCAATACCCCTGCGCACCGGTAGGTGGCGTATTTCTGCTCCTCGTCAGCATTGTCCATGATGGAAATAATAGCGCAGTAACTATATAGGTGACACCCCAGCAGGTTGATGTCCGTTTTTTCTGCGCCAGATAGCCAGCTACCCCCAGTCATGTTTTGATACCTTTTTCTGATTTTCTTAATTTTTTTTATTTTATATTTATTGACTTTTTGAGACTTGATCTCTCCTGGTGTAAGGATGTCATCTAAGAAACTGGCTGGCTTCATACCATGTGGTGCCTGTCAGACAGATGTCTGACAGACCTCCGCTTGGTGTACTTATGGTGCTTGGAGTGTGACCATGACTCCAAGACCTGTGAGGACTGCTGCGCCATGCACCTAAAAGCGCTGAGGGAACGATTTTACGAGCTGCTTGCCTTCAGGCGACTATCAAGATCCCGATCAAGTGTAAGGTCCTGAAATTGTTGACGGAGTCGTACCTGTTGATCAGCGTATCCCTCGAAGACGTCAAGTAAGCCCCACAATCATAACTAATAAAAAAAAAAAGTCTAAGAGGTCTTCGACTTTGCCCTGCCCATCGTAGTCTTCCGATGAGCGTGGGAGTTAGCACTCCGATTTGTCTACACCATTTCATGCGGACTGCAATGGCAGTCTGTATGGTTTTGGTGGTGGGTACCTTAGGTTGGCACAATACATGCTGAAGCCATTATGGACCCTCCTTAGTACCCATCCCCGAGGTACCAGGAGTACCATTTAGAAGGAGACTTGCAGGGGTGCTAAAGGTCTTGGCAATTGGGGAACAATTGCACAGTTACCTTGTTTTAGGGAAAGAGCACGGACACTGGGAACCTAAAGAGTACTGACACTGGGAACCTAGTTAGCAAGAACCCGGTGCTCATCAGTCAAAATTGCATCAAATACCAGGCAAAAAATGGAGGTGGTCATGTTAAAAAAAAAAAAAAAAAGCTCTTTCCGACAAACCCTCTCTCCCCCACCCCCAACGAAAGAGAATAGACTAACCTTTCCCTAGAGTCTTCATCTTCTAAGTGGAAAAACCTGGAAAGGCCATCTGCATTGGCATGGTCAGTACTAGGTCTGTGCTCCGCTGTAAAGTCCATTCCCTGTAGGGAGATGGACCACCTCAACAGGTTGGAGTTTTCACCTTTCATTTGTACCAGCCATCTGAGAGGCCTTTGGTCGGTTTGTACAAGGAAATGAGTACCAAACAGGTACGGTCTCTGCTTGTTCAGGGACCTAACCACAGCAAAGGCTTCCCTCTCAGTGGCACTCAAACGCTGTTCTATGGGGATCAACCTCCTGGTAATGAAAGCCACAGGCTGGTCATGGCCATCCTCGTTGGTCTGGGATAGGACAGCTCCATTGCCATGTTCAGAGGCATTAGTCTGCACTATAAACTGCTTAGAATAATCAAGAGCTTTCAGAATGGGTGCTGAGCACATTGCTTCCTTCAGTGTGTCAAAAGTCTTTTGGCAGCTCACTGTCCAGTTTACCTTCTTTGATTGCTTCTTGGAGGCCGACTCTGTTAGGGGTGCCACAATGGTACTATACCCCTTCACAAACCACCTGTAGTACTCAGTCAAGCCAAGAAATACCCTGACTGGAGTCTGGGTTGTTGGAGCTACCCAGTCCACAACTGTTTGGATCTTGGGTTGTAAGGGTTGAACTTTGCCTCCACCTGCAAGGTGGCCCAAGACAGATCCCTTTCCTATCTGGCACTTACTTGCTTGCCTAGATAGTGAGGCCTGCACTCTGCAGACCCTCAAGGACGTTGCCAAGGTGGATCAGTTGATCCTGCCAGGTGGAGCTATAGACAGCAATATCATCAAGATATGCTGTTCTAAAAGTCTCCAACCCAGCACAGACTTTGTTCATCCACCTTTGGGAGGTGGCAGGGGCATTCTTTAATCCAAGTGGCATCACTGTGAACTGGTTGTCATCTGGGGTCGAGAATGCTGACTAATCTTTTGCTCCTGGGATCAGACAAATCTGCCAGTACCATGATGTCAAATCAAAAGAACTGAGAAAGTTAGCTGCCCCAACCTGTCAGTTCATTAATCAGCTCTTGAGACAGGGTGTGCATTCGTCTTGGTGACCGCATTAAGACCTCTATAGTTGAAACAAAACCTCAGCTCTCATTTACCACCCTTGGAATGAGGCTTGGGGACTAAGCCCACTGGGCTAGCCCAGGGACTTTTCAGAGGGCTCAATCACCTCTAACTCCAGCAGCTTGCTGACTTCAGCCCTGATGCTTTCCTTAACTTGGTAGGCTGTCTCTATATTTTGTTTTTACCAGGTAGGGTGTCTCCAGTGTCCACATCATGGTTCTCTGACCAGGGGTTAGGGAAAAGATCCCAGCATACTGCCTCAGAACTTGTCTGCAGTCAAACTTGTCTGCAGTCAGCTTGCTGTTGGGAAGAGAGGGTGTCTGAGAAGACAACTCCTTCAACTGACCCTTCTTTAGGACTGTGGGAGAGGTCAGGGAGAGCTACACTCTCTTCTTCCTGATCCTCATCAGTGACCATCGGCATGGCCACATTAGCTCTGTCATAAAAAAGTTTTCAGGCTGTTTCCATGGATGAGCCTGTGAGGGTTTCTGCACGTGTCTACGTCAACCTGGTTGGTGACCTCACCTTTCCTCTCAAGAATAGGGTAAGGACCCCTCCATTTGTCCTTGAGGGCCCTAGGTTCCACAGGCTCCAGCACCCATACCTTCTACCCTGGTTGTAACTCCACCAGTGCAGTCTTTTGGTCATACCAGAGATTCTGGACTTGGGCCAAGCACACAGTCCACAATATCTTGCTTAGGCTCTTGGACAGGTCTCTTCCAACCTTCCTTTACTAGACATAGTGGTCCCCTCACAGGATGACCAAACATGTTCAAAGGGACTAATTCACTCCCTTCTGTGGCATTTCTCTGTAGGCAAAAAGCAGGCATGGCAAAAGGACATCCCATCATGCCTTTAATGGTCTTGTTGAATCTCTCAACTAGACCATTGGTTTGTATGTGATTTGGGGTGGTAAACGTGTATGTCACCCCTCACTCAGCCCGCATGGCTTTTAAGTGGCCAGACATGAAGTTTGTACCTCTGTCTGATGCCACCTCCTTGGGAAATCCCACTTTAGTAAAGATACTGATGAGGGCCCTGGAAACTGCAGGAGCAGTAACAGTCCTAATTAGGATTGCTTCAAGATACCTGGTGGCTTGATCCACTACCCCTAGTATAAATCTGTTTACCTGATGCTGTTGGAGGGTCAAGGGGACCGACTAGGCCAATCCCTACCCTTTCAAAGGGAACCCCCAACCACTGGAAGTGGAATTAAGGGGGTCTTTTGGTGGTTCCCTGTCTTGCCGCTGGCTTAACAGGTAACACAAGAGTTACAAAACTCCTTCTGGGAGATGGTTGGCCAGTAGAAGTGGGCGACAAGCCTACTTCATGTCTTTGCTTGGCCAAAATGTCCAGCTAGGGAGATGCCATGGGTCAATGAGAGTAAAAACTCTGTATTGGTGAGGCACTACCACTCTCCTGCTGGAAACTGGTGTGGGATCTCTGACCGCGGTATGTAGGAGCCCCTCCTCCCAACAGGTCCTGTGGGAGCCACTGACAGCTCCCTTTTCCTGTGCAGCAACTTGCTGTTTCAGTCTCTTAAGAGTAGGACAGGTTCTCTGTTCCTGGAACAGCTGTCCCTTAGAGGGTCCCCCTGGGCCTAGGAGCTCTGCCATGTAAGGCCCAAGATCCTGAGGCTCAGTTCCCTCTGGAGCGACAGGTCTTCTCCCTTAGGACAGGTGACTTGAGCTTGTGGCTGTTCAGAAGTTGGTTTCCCAGACTTCTTAACTTTTGTCTTGGAGGATTGGGCCATGATTCCAGGCTCCAATCCTCTTTTTCACCCTGGGCTTTGCTCTGTGTTTTGCGCTTGCTCATTCAGCATGAGTGCAGGGGATCTTGGCTCTACTTCAGCCCATGCTGAGGTCTCCAGAATCTTCCCCTGCTGACATTCAACAGGAATTGCAAAGGCCTTGACCAGCTTCTTTTGGCCAGTGACCCCCTCCCCACTCTAAAGACACCATAGTCATGGGATTAGCCTTAGTATGGTTATCAGCATTGGTGACTGGATAAGTTTGCCCAGCCAAATACTGCTCCGAGGTAGTCAGTTTTTCATTATTCATTTTCTCATTTCATTGCGCGCTTTATAAATCTAGTTAACATTCACCAAGGTGACACTCGCACCTGTATCCCTCCGTGCTTCTACTGTAACCTCATTGATATTAGCCGTCTATTGTCTGTATTTCTCCAGGTTACTGGGCCAGACAACCACCCTGCCCTCTAAGATTAGGGTAGTTTAAGTGTGCTCTCTGACCTGGTCAGGGCGTACCAAGGATCACATCTGGAGACTCTCCCCCACAGTGGTAACTGTTTTTGCACTAGGGGAAGCCTTTGTGGGACAGCTAGTGTCTCCAGTTCGGTGTCCATTGGCTGTACAATTGAAGCACCAAGCCTCTTTGGGATCTCAGTTCTTACCCTGGTACTCACCCTTGGATTGTAAAGTCTCTGGGCCTACCCTCCTGAACAGGTCTTTGGGGGCCTTTAGAAGACTCTTTACCTTTACTGTCCCACATCTTTCCCTTTAGTGGTATTAGCAACCCCTTTCTTTTGGCCACCCCCTCCATGAGACTTTTTAAACATCCTAGTCTAGACCGAATGGTCAGCCCCCTTCCCCAACTCCTGGGGAGAGACTAAACATAGGTCCACCAAGTATTAATGCAATTTTTCAGAAGTATAGTTACTTAACAGATGCTCTTTCATAATTAAATTATAAAGCCCATCATAGTCCTTACTCCCTTTTAACCAACCAACTAGTGTTTTGACTGAAAAGTCTACAAAATGAACCCAGGACTGACTCGAGCTTTTGTGAGTCTCCCTCAACTTAATTCTATACTTCTCAATGGTGAGCCTAAAGCCCTCAATCGGGGTATCCTTTGAGGTCACAAGACTCTGCATCTACCTCATCCAAGGTCAGGAGTCTATCCCTGCATTTCCTGAGAACTCCCAGAGTCGAGAGCCCCCAGTATCTCTGCTGCAACCGTCTCATTTTACATGCCCTCTCAAAGGCAGTAAGCCATTTGGTAATGTCATTACCCTCAACATATTTAGGGACAATCCCTTTGTTGATTTTGGGATCAAAAGTTTCCCCCTCTCTCCCTGTTTAATTTGCTGCCAGCATTTATGGGTCCTAAACCCATCTCAGCCCTTTCTTTCTATGACCAGGATTTTGGGCAGCTCTTTTGGCAGCTCTTTTGGCCAGTCTCACAAGGATTAAGTCCTCTTCATCTAGCTCTTCTTCCTGTCCTGAGTGGCCTGACCTCCCCCCAGTAGGGGTAGACACTCCAGGTATAGTTCTAAGGTAAATGTGAGGCGTTTCCTCATAACCCTCTCTAATAGGTTGGGGATGCCGACCTCACCCTCCCTCTTCTATGAGTTTGCCAGTGTCATCTGTGAGATGGATGGCATCATACTTTTCAAGAAGCTCTTGGAACCTGAGTTTTGTAGGGTTTGAGCCAGTTTTTTTTAATAGTTTTTACAGAGGAGCCTTAACTGCTGTGTTTTAAGATGCAGAGAATGGGGTCAGTTCGAGCTTCTCAAACATCTCTCCTGTGGAAGTCATTTCTAGTAAAGTTGGGACCTTTTTAAAAGATGGAAAAAAATTCTAAACAGACTTTTAAGGCCTAACTAGTATATGTTTTCAATGTCTAATACCAAGGTCTAGTTCAGATTAGAAAATTTGGGAAAAATTGGAAAAACTTACTAAAGTCAATTGTGGGTGTCTTCGTGGAATCACCTATTGACTAAGTGGTGTCAGCAAATGCAAAGTTTTGTACCCCACTGCTGATCCACTAATGTAGGAAGCTGGCTTTTTACGTAGTATACCAAAATGAGGTTTACTGTGTAGTAAAATTGTTCACTCAAATGCATTTTTATGTGGGAATGCTTTCTTATGGAGAAAAAGGCATACACTGCATACGGGTATTTGCAAACGATTCTCAGGGGTCCCCTTAAAGACTTAAGGTGCTAAGAGCCAAGGTCCAAAGTACCACCAGGTGTTCAAGTTTACCTACCCTGGAGTTTCTGGGTGCGGAGGTGCTGGCAGGGTAGGTAGCCTTGCGCTCTACACCATAGGCAAAGAGGGAGGCCACCTAGAAACAGGCTGCAGAGGGGGACTTGGGGACAAGTCCAGGAGCTCCCAATGGGGGGCTCGGTTCAGGGGGGATCCTGGGAGCAGGGGAGCACATTCAGTTGTTATGGACCTGGGCCGGGGAGCTCTGGTGCAGAGGGTTTTGGTCAGCTGGTGCCCGTGCGTCAAAGACACCCACGGATCTCGGTTAGACCTGCAAAGGAGGAAAAAGCAGAATAGCTGGGCCACTCTTGGTACTGGCCTCTGCGATGCTGACGTCCCTCTTTTGCTGCTCGGTCTTTGCGGCGTTGGAGTCCGGATTGGACTTAAACATGTGTGACTGGCCCGGTCGTGCACCGCGCCTCCTTGCATAGCTAATTTCCCCCTGTCCTGGTGCCAAATGGGCCTCAGGGCAGGGGGTGGCATCTCCCACGTCTGGGGGAAACCGTGATCGCATATCAAAGGTGGCAGGGGCTTTGAAGTCCCTGGCCTTGGCATGCAGATTTACTAGCCATCTTGATGGAGGTGGTGTGAAACCTTCCTTCGGAGCAGGCATTGTTTCTGGCCTCAGAGCGTGGGCTGTCAACCAGCAGGGGGTCAGAAACATGTCTGTGGTGGCAGGCTGGACGATACCCGTCAGCCAGCACACTAAAGAGGCTGGTAGGTTTACAGGGGCCTGAGTTTTGTAGGGTTTGAGACAGTTTTTTTTTAGGTCTCGCGCCTAGCGTTGCAGTGCTTAGCACTGCTCGCGCAGCGCGAGACCTCTTGTACGGGGTTCTGAAAGCTAACCACACGCTCGTGCGTGTGGTTTTGCTTTCGCCGGCTGCCATTGGCTTTAGCGTGTTTTAAAAAAAAAAATAAGGCACTCAATTGGGCAAAGGTGGGCGCATGTCCCGCCTTTGCTCCTCCCATTCCCACTGGTGGCTAGCACGCGCAGCAGCGCGCGTTCGCCTCGCTGCCGCGCTCCCTCCCCCCGCTCCTCTGTGGTGCGCGCACACCACTGTTTAGTTTCATGTTTTCTATGTTGGCGGCTAGATGAGCAGTGTTGTGTTTCCGCTGCTCTCCTTCCGGGGTGACTTCTCTGTGTTTCTCCACTCCCCCCACCTGTAGCGCCACAGGCAGCCCTGCTCCCAATGAGCTGAGTTTTCAGATCAGTGAGGTGGGGGATGGGATCCCCGAGGAGGATCCTGCTGCTGCTTTACTTGGCCAACAGGAGAGCGAGATAGCAGGCATTCCAACACGGGCGAAAAGCGGGATCTAGTTTTCAGTTTGGATAGGCTTCGCTTCTTGAGCACACTCAGCAAAAATACACCAACAATTCATGATGGGGAGTAGTATATGCTTAGTTTTGTTCTTGTGCTTTGTAGGGGTTCTGTTCCCGCATGCCTTGGCGATTAGTGTCTCGTGATAAGAGCATGTGTGTTAGAAGGTACATGTGGTTTACCATCCCATTAGAGCCTCATTGTTCTTCCTGTCAAGGCGAGGAAGCTACTTCTTTTGATTTTTGGGAGAACATCACCCTGAACAATCAAAGTGTGACACTTTGTGAAGAGAAACAGCGACCGCCGTCAAATAATCACCGTAACCCCTTGTCCATTGGGCTGCCTTGGATCTTCTAATTTTTTTATGTAGAGTGAGAATAAATAGGAAGTGGTGCAAGTCCTGTAATGACTGGCATTAAATACTTTTTTAACATTATAAGGTAGAAGTTAAGTGGTGTTTCTTTGCAGTTATACTAAAAGTAAGGTAAACATGATAATCAGGGCACACAGACACTCAACGCCTATTAAGCTGAGCGGGCTTTAGTTTCCCCGTCAGTGGGCTGGACTGGCTGAGCAGGGGTTGTTAACCCTACTTGTAGGTTACACGCATTAATCTATATTTCTCTTATCCTCCGAAGGACATTTAAGTTGGACGTTTTGTTTTAAATTTTTAATAACTTAAGGAGCTCCTTCCACCACACTATGCCTAATTGTTTCCCTTGCATGAATATCTGAAAGAGACACGTTAGTGACAGATTCCTTACCTTAGAATATCCCCAGGCGTCAGGCTGGATCCGGAAAGTTTTTGCGTTGCAGTACCCTTGCGCGTCGGTAGGCGGCGTCGTGCGGCTCCGCGTCCGTCGTCGGCGTCGTGATCGCCGGGATGACGTCGCGGGCAGTACTTAGGCGCCGCCCCTGCGCGCTGACGTCCGTTCTTCTTTTTCCGCGCCAGCAAGCGCAGATCCGGGAAGAGCAGTGCCCTAGTCATTTTTTTGACTAACTTTTTGGGTGAATTTTTTCACTATTTCTTTCATATCGACTCCAAGGTGTCGTAGGGATGCCCGGCTTTAAACGTTGCGACGCCTGTGCTCGGATGATGTCCATCACAGACCCGCATCTGGAGTGTCTCTTCTGCCTCGGGCGAGACCACGACACGAAGTCGTGTTCCGACTGCCGGTCCCTAAACCCGAAAGCTTTGCGAGAGCGGTCTCGAAAGCTCCTCGAGGCCCGGCAGTCGGCTCAGCGCCACACCAAGCCCCGGTCGCGTGAGAGGTCGAGGGGTCGGTCGCGGAGTCCTCGCCGGTCGTCGGGATCCAAGTCTTCGTCGTCCGGTAAGTCTAAACACAAGAAGTCCAAAAAGCATCATCGCTCTAGGACTTCGCCCGCTGGTCTCGCGACTCGGCTGAGGCCCCTCCTGGCACCGTCCCCGCGGCCCCGAACATGCCTGTGGAGTCGCCCCCGCAATACCCGTCCTTCCCGGGTTCGGGGGCGGATCCGGCCCAAGTACAGGAATTCCTGTCGGCCATGGCTCCGCCTCTTCGGGCCTCAAGGTCCCTCCGGTGCGCCTTCGGGCCCCGCGGGCCCTGATGGGGTTGCCCCGGCGCCGCCGACGACTCCGGTCCCGGCGTCGCTCGTGCCTCCAGCCTCGGTCCCGGCTCCGGCCTCGGCCCCGGCCTCGATCCCGGCTCCGGTGGTACCGCAACCCCCATCGACGCCGGTCGACCTGACCACGCCTCCGAAGGCGCCGATGTCTCCGGTGCCGTTCCTGACGCCGCCCGGGGCTCCGGGCGGCGTCGTCCTCATGTACTCTCCGGCTCCGGACATGGAGCCGGACCGACGCGCCGCTCGACGCCGGTTCCGGCGCCGATGAGACCTTGGGTCCCAAATGTCCCTCCTCCTTATTTTGAACCGGAGGAGGACCAGGAGGACTGGGAGGGGTCTGAGGACCCTCTTGCACAACAGTGTCAGTATGATGAGGACTGGGCAGAGGAACTAGGGGATGCCAGTGGTCTAGATACTTCCCCTGACACTGGCATGCTGTCTCCTCCCGTGGCTACGGAGGAGGGAGCCAATTTTGCAACGGTGTTGCGTAGGGCAGCTGGAGCCTTACATCTCCGACTCCCTACTGTGGCGGTCAAGACTAATCTCTTGACAGAAGTGCTTCAGCCGGCAGCCTCCTCCTTGGAGACTGTGCTGCCGTTCAACGATGCACTAACTGACGTTCTTTGGGCGCCTGGTCCAAGCCCAACACAGGGGCTCCTGTGGATAGGAACGTGTCCCGACGCCATCGCCCAGCTCCGGGCGACCCCTTGTTTCTCTCTGTCCACCCCACTCCTGAGAGCTTGGTTGTCCAAGCCTCGGCTTCCCAAACCGCCTTCCCTACTGCCCCTCCGGATAGGGAATCCAAACGCCTGGATCAATTTGGGAAGAAGGGTTTTTCTTCCTCCAGTGCTGGCTTGCGGTCCATCAACACAGCTTGTCTTTTGGGCCGATATACCCACTCCTTGTGGGATTCGGTGGCGACTGTTTTGCCCCAGTGTTCTGAGGAGGTCCAGACACTGCTTACCCGCGCCATTGCGGAAGGAAGGGATCTGGCCAAATACACCATATGTTGTGGCCTTGATACCGCCGACTCGCTGGGCAGATCTATTGCAACGACGGTGGCGCTGCATCGCCACGCCTGGCTGAGAACCACTGGTTTTTCGGGTGATGTCCAGAATACACTCATGGACATGCCCTTTGATGGAGTCGGTCTTTTTGGTTCCAAAGCAGACCATGCGTTGGAGCGTTTTAAGGACTCACGGGCTACTGCCAAGTCCCTGAGCCTTTCTGCTACACGCCCTCCGCTACCTTCTGCTTTTTGCCCCTATCGTGGCCACGGAAGGGGCGCCCAGTCACGTCAGCAGCCCAGCCACCGGCCCGCGCAGCAGGCGTCTTCGCGTGGCCGAGGACGTGGATACCGCCGTGGCGGTTCGGGCAACCAGAGTGCGGGTCAGGCCACCACCTCCAACCCGTCCGCGGCCTCCAAGCCCTCCTAGTCCCTCCTTTCAGGTGCACAGCACGCCAGTAGGGGGCAGGGTCCGCCATCACCTTCACCACTGGCGTCCCATCACCTCGGACAGGTGGGTCTTGGACATTGTCCGAAGGGGCTACTCCCTCCCCTTCAAGACCACCCCCCCAGCCATGCCACCTCAATTCCACCGCATGTCAGGGGATCACTTGGTACTTCTGCAGAAGGAAGTCACGGCCCTCTTGGCCAAGAGGGCCATCGAGCATGTTCCGACCCCAGAAGTAGGACGTGGTTGCTACTTCCTGGTGCCCAAAAAGGACAAGGAGGACATGCGTACTATCTTGGACCTCCGGAACGTCAATCGCTTCCTCCGGAAGGAGAAGTTCAAGATGCTCACCCTAGCTCAGGTCTTGACTGCCCTCGACCCTGGAGACTGGTTGGTAGCGTTGGACTTGCAGGACGCCTATTTCCACATCCCCGTCCTGCCGGCCCACCGGCGTTACCTTCGGTTCACGGTAGGCCTCGAGCATTTTCAGTTCACCGTGCTCCCCTTTGGCCTTACCAGTGCCCCTCGGGTGTTCACGAAAGTGATGGCGGTGGTCGCAGCTCATCTGCGCCGGGCAGGGGTTTCAGTCTTCCCCTAACTAGACTACTGGCTGCTGAAGGCGGGCTCGTCCCAGGCAGTCGTCTCCCACCTCCAGACTACGGCCGAACTCCTGCACTCGCTGGGGTTCTCCATCAATGTGCCGAAGTCTCATCTGATTCCTTCTCCACAGCTCCTTTTCATCGGAGCAGTTCTGGACACGACGCAGTTTCGGGCCTATCCTCCCGAACGGCGAGTCTGGGATATTCAGGCTATGATTCCGATCTTTCAGCCTTTATCCTGGGTTTCGGTACGGATGACCCTGAGGCTGCTGGGCCTCATGGCCTCCTGCATCCTGCTGGTCAATCATGCCAGATGGCATATGCGGGCTCTGCAGTGGGACCTGAAGTTCCAGTGGGCGCAGCACCAGGGCAACCTGTCCGATCACGTCCAGATCTCGGAGGGGACTGCAAAACAGTTGCAGTGGTGGCTCTCGAACCGGCAATGGGTCATGGGCAGATCCCTCTCCCTTCCCCAGCCAGAGCACACAGTTGTGACGGACGCGTCCCTTCTGGGATGGGGCGGTCACATGGGAGAGGCGGAGATCAGAGGCCTCTGGTCTCCGGCGGAGTCCCGGCTCCATATCAACATTCTGGAGCTCCGGGCGATCCGACTTGCACTCAAGGCATTCCTTCCCTCTGTCAAAGGGAAGGTAGTGCAGGTGTTCACAGACAACACCACCGCCATGTGGTACTGCAACAAACAGGGCGGGGTGGGGTCGTGGACCCTCTGTCAGGAGGCTCTGCGCCTCTGGACATGGCTGGAACATCAGGGCATGTTCCTGATGGTTCAACACCTGGCAGGTTCCCTGAACGCCAGGGCGGACGAACTCCAGCCGCAGGTGCATGATGGATCACGAATGGCGTCTTCACTCGGAAGTGGCGCAAGGACTCTTTCTACAATGGGGAGAGCCTTGGTTAGATCTATTCGCCACCGAAGAGAACGCGCAATGTCATCTGTTCTGCGCGTTGGAATTTCCAAGGCGGCACTCGCTCGGCGACGCTTTTCGTCGCGAGTGGAGTTGCGGTCTGTTGTACGCCTTTCCGCCTATACCACTTCTACCCAGAGTGTTGAAGAAGATTCGGCACGACCGGGCCCAAGTCATCCTTGTGGCTCCGGACTGGGCTCGAAGAGTTTGGTATCCCGAGCTACTCAGTATGAGCGTAGATCCCCCGATCCGTCTGCCTCTTCGGGAGGATCTTCTGTCGCAGCAGCAGGGGACGGTCCTCCACCCGAACCTGTCCAGTCTACACCTGCTTGCGTGGAGATTGAGCGGCGGCAGTTGATTCCTTTCGACTTGCCTCCCGAAGTTTGTGATGTGATTCTGGCAGCCAGGCGTCCCTCCACTAAGGTGGTATACGCCTGCAGGTGGAACAAATTTGTGGCATGGTGCACAGCAAAGGCTGTGAATCCCCTTTCTGCCCCTCTTTCTGAGGTCCTTCTGTTCCTTCTTTCTCTGGCCCAACAGGGTTCTGCCCTGGGTACCATCAAGGGTTATCTTTGTGCTATCTCGGCCTTCCTCAGGCTCCCTGATCAGCCCTCCCTTTTCAAGTCCCCTGTTGTTAACAGGTTCTTAAAAGGCATTACACACCTCTTCCCTCCTGTTCCGTTTGTAATGCCTCAGTGGGACTTGAACTTGGTTCTTACCTTTTTAATGTGCGCTCCCTTTGAGCCTCTCCATAACTGTCCTCTTCGTCTTCTGACTCTGAAGACAGCCTTTCTAGTGGCCATCACCTCCGCTCGGCGGGTGAGTGAGCTCCAGGCTCTATCTTGCAAACCTCCCTTTCTGTCTGTTCATCCAGACAAGGTTGTTCTTCGGACGCGTCCGTCCTTCTTGCCAAAGGTGGTTACTGCCTTCCACATTGGGCAGACCATCACTTTGCCTACCTTCTTTCCGCCTCCGCATCCTTCCAGAGAGGAAGAGAGGCTCCACCGTCTGGACCCAAAACGTGCGCTCTCCTTCTATATCGACCGCACAAAACACTTCCGGGTGGATGACCAGCTCTTTGTTGGCTACGTGGGCGCCAAAAAGGTCGGGCGGTGCACAAACGAACCATCTCCCGCTGGGTTACCTTGTGCATCAAGGCCTGCTATTCTTTGGCTAAGAAGGAGCCTCCTGTTGGGCTGCGTGCCCATTCCACCAGGGCAACGGCTGCTACCACGGCCTTGGGCCGCGGTGTTCCGCTGCCGGTTATCTGTCAGGCAGCTACGTGGGCCTCGCTGCACACGTTTACAAAGCATTACTGCCTTGACAGTCCGGTCCGGAGGGACGGCTTCTTTGGCCGTTCTGTCCTCCAGGACTTCCTTGTCTGATCTTTGTTCGCAGACCCACCACCGGGGTTGGTATTGCTGGGGTATCTATTCTAAGGTAAGGAATCTGTCACTAACGTGTCTCTTTCAGATGCACAAGTTACTAACTTGTGTAACGATATATCTGTAAGAGACAGTAGTTAGTGACAGATTCCTTACCGCCCACCCATCCTCCCCGTTCTGCGAACTGATTTCTAGGGTTAAGGACATCCCTTTCAGGGCCCTAGTATTTTTCAGACACCTATGTCAGCTTCTTGCATGGCTCTGCGTTCCTGGCGCGGAAAGTCGTGTACAGAACTGACGCGATACAAAAGGGGATGATGGACGGAACGTTTGAGCCAATCAAACACTCACCCCCAGTCAACTGATCTGGGTTTAATCCATCATCATTCTTTAGCTCACTCCACCACCCCAGTTCAGACATGGCCATATGCAAATCAGTCTGACCCTGTGCCTCATGGGAACAGTCCAGCCCGAACTGCCAAGCCATGTCTTCCCTGGACCGGAAACAAGCATCCTAGGTCGTGTACAGAACTGACGTCAGCGCGCAGGGGCGGCGTCTAAGTACTGCCCGCGACGTCATCCCGGCGATCACGACGCCGACGACGGACGCGGAGCTGCACGACGCCGCCTACCGACGCGCAAGGGTACTGCTACGCAAAAACTTTTCCGGATCCAGCCTGACGCCTGGGGATATTCTAAGGTAAGGAATCTGTCACTAACTACTGTCTCTTACAGATATATCGTTACACAAGTTAGTAACTTGTGCGTTAAAGTACTGGTGCAAAAAATGCTTTCGGGATAGAGGCAAGCATATATGCCCTCTACAGGGACCTAGCACCCACAGACACGGATTTGAATCTAAGCAGAAGCATCTCAGCCTTTCATCGGAGACTGATAAAAATGGTATCTGTACTCAACATTTACAATGCAGCAAATGTGCCATAGGACGCACCATGAACAATGACTATAAGGAGGTGTGGGCAATTTTTTTATTAAAATAGGGAAATTCTCGAAAAGTGGAGGGTTGTTAACCCGACTAGTAGGTTATACGCATTGGTGTATATTTCTCTTGTCTTCCGAAGGACATTTAAGTTGGACGTTTTGTTTTAAATTTTTAATAACTTAAGGAGTTCCTCCCACCACACTATGCCTAATTGTTTCCCTTGCTTGAATGTTAATGTACAGTTGCAAAACATGCAAAAAAATCTTTCGGTATAGAGGTAAGCGTGTATGCCTTCTACAGGGACCTAACACCCGCAGACACGGATTTGAATTTAAGCAGAAGCATTGCAGCCTTTCATCTTTCTGAGACTGATAAAAAAGGTATCTGTACTCAACATTTACAATGCTGCAAATGTGCCGTATGACGTACCATGAACAATGACTCTGGGGCAAATGTTTTATTAAAATAGGGAAATTTTCGAAATGTCTGAATTTCCTGTAACATGAAAATTTCCCAAAAGTTTGCAATATGTCAAATCTACATAACTTTTTTGTGATAAGAGCATATTTCTCATAAAAAGTCTTGCAAGATACCAGAGGGACACTGTTTATTATGCTGAGAAGGCTTTCGATCCCCCGTCAGTGGGCTGGACTGGCTGAGCAGGGGTTGTTAACCCAACTTGTAGTTACACGCATTAATGTATATTTCTCTTGTCCTTCAAAGGACATTTAAGTTGGACTTTTTGTTTTCAGTTTTTAATAACTTAAGGAGCTCCTTCCACCACACTATGCCTAATTGTTTCCCTTGCTTGAATGTTAACGTACTGTTGCAAAACATGCAAAAAACGCTTTCGGTATACAAGTAAGCATATATGCCTTCTACAGGGACCTAACACCCGCAGACACGGATTTGAATTCAAGCAGAAGCATCTCAGCCTTTCATCTTTCTGAGACTAATAAAAATAGTATCTGTACTCAACATTTACATTGCTGCAAATGTGCCGTAGGGCGCACTATGAACAATGACTATAAGGATGTTGGGGTACATTTTTTTATTACAATAGGGAATTTCTCAAAATATCTGAATTTCCTGTAACATGAAAATTTCCCAAAAGTTTGCATTATGTAAAATCCACATAAATTTTTTGTGACAAGCGCACATTTCTCATAAAAAGTCTTGCAAGATTCAGGGGGACACTGTTTTGCACAGAAAATATACTGTTAAACCTTTTCTGCTCAAGTCAGTGTCTTGCTGTAATCTTTTGAGACTTTTCATGTTATGTGCACACTCCCTAGGTTTTACCTGAGACGTGCACTCCCTAAATTTCCTTTTTTTGGTCGAGCCTGGACAGTGCATGTGCTGCTCTCCGGCATGCTGTATTGGAGTATGGAATAGAAGCCCCGCCCACTCTCTGCCCATATTTGTCATTGGCTTGTGTCATTACCCTTCGTTAATGCTGGCTTCTGATTCGTTAATAGGCTTGTTAGTCCCTCCTTAGTACCACATTGACTTTATTTGTAACCTCCCATGAGGACTGGCCCTTTTGCTTCGGTTTTTACACGGTACGTCTTTTTTAGTCTGTAACCACTATTTTCTTTAAAGAGTTTCTCCTGCTGCAGGCACGACATGCTTTCCTGCAACATTCGGTGCGCCATGCGCGCTTTCACTTTCCTAGCAGCCCGGGACAATGGCGGCCGCTTCTTTGAATAGGTCTGCATTTACAAGAGTTTGAGCTATTGGCATTGTAAATGACAATGCCTTTTATTTATGTGTTAATTAGCAAAACAGATAAATAAAAGACATAGTGGTTTACAATGCCAATAGCTTAAACTCTTGCAAATGCGAGACCTATTGCATTGCAAATGCTTGTTTATAGTTTTTACAGAGGAGCCTTAACTGCTGTGTTTTAAGATGCAGAGAATGGGGTCAGTTCGAGCTTCTCAAACATCTCTCCTGTGGAAGTCATTTCTAGTAAAGTTGGGACCTTTTTAAAAGATGGAAAAAAATTCTAAACAGACTTTTAAGGCCTAACTAGTATGTTTTCAATGTCTTATACCAAGGTCTAGTTCAGATTAGAAAATTTGGGAAAAATTGGAAAAACTTACTAAAGTCAATTGTGGGTGTCTTCGTGGAATCACCTATTGACTAAGTGGTGTCAGCAAATGCAAAGTTTTGTACCCCACTGCTGATCCACTAATGTAGGAAGCTGGCTTTTTACGTAGTATACCAAAATGAGGTTTACTGTGTAGTAAAATTGTTCACTCAAATGCATTTTTATGTGGAATGCTTTCTTATGTTGAAAAAGGCATACACTGCATACAGGTATTTGCAAACGATTCTCAGGGGTCCCCTTAAAGACTTAAGGTGCTAAGAGCCAAAGTACCACCAGGAGTTCAAGTTTACCTACCCTGGAGTTTCTGGGTGCGGAGGTGCTGGCAGGGTAGGTAGCCTTGCGCTCTACACCACAGGCAAAGAAGGAGGCCACCTAGAAACAGGCTGCAGAGGGGGACTTGGGGACAAGTCTAGGAGCTCCCAATGGGGGGTGGGGGCTTGGTTCAGGGGGGATCCTGGGAGCAGGGGAGCACATTCAGTTGTTGTGGACCTGGGCCGGGGAGCTCTGGTGCAGAGGGTTTTGGTCAGCTGGTGCCCGTGCGTCAAAGACACCCACGGATCTCGGTTAGACCTGCAAAGGAGGACAAAACAGAATAGCTGGGCCACTCTTGGTACTGGCCTCTGCGATGCTGACGTCCCTCTTTGGCTGCTTGGTCTTTGCGGCGTTGGAGTTCGGATTGGACTTAAACATGTGTGACTGGCCCGGTCGTGCACCGCGCCTCCTTGCATAGCTAATTTCCCCCTGTCCTGATGCCAAATGGGCCTCAGGGCAGGGGGTGGCATCTCCCACGTCTGGGTGAAACCGGGATCGCATATCAAAGGTGGCAGGGGCTGTGAAGTCCCTGGCCTTGGCATGCAGATTTACTAGCCATCTTGCTGGAGGTGGTGTGAAACCTTCCTTCGGAGCAGGCATTGTTTCTGGCCTCAGAGAGCATGGGCTGTCAACCTGCAGGGGGTCAGAAACATGTCTGTGGTGGCAGGCTGGACAATACCTGTCAGCCAGCACACTAAGAGGCTGGTAGGTTTACAGGGGGCACCTGTAAGGTGCCCTCTGGGTGCATGTTTTAATAAATCCAATACTGGCATCAGTAGGGCTTTATTAAGACAAGGTGTTTGATACCAAACACCATAGGTTTCAGTGAAGCCATCATGTAGCTGGGGGAACTAGTAATGACCAGTGCTCAGTTGTAGGAAGCTGGCTCTGTATATACTATATCAAAGTAAGGTATAGTGTGCACAGAGTCCAGTGGAACCCCAAAGGTAGGCAGAGGTAAAAGTAGATAATACCTTACTCTCTATTTGTGGTAGTGTGGGCAAACAGTAAGGCTTTATCAGAGGGTAGTGTTAAGCATTTATTGTACACACTCAGGCAAGAAATGTCACACAGACAAATTACGTTGCGCACACCATTACAAATTAAGCATTATAATATAACCAATGTATATGGTGTACAGTTGTCGACGACGTTTCGATCCCGTTTTAAATCAGTGGGATCATCTTCAGGACATTGACAATGACATGCCTGTATTAAATAGCTCAATTACAACAAGGATTAGGTGAGCCGCGATGACTGCGGGGACCGCAACAATTAACGGAGCAACCTTAATAGGGAGCGTGCCAAAGTTGCAATGGAGCCGCTTCTGCGTACTCCGTGTTTATGCCGTGCGAGTCAAGGCTTCAGGAGCAGTCCCCGCGGGAGTGCGTGCGCGAGCAGATCCTCAGCGCATTGGTCAATGCGCTGAGGACGTCGTCGACAACTGTACACCATATACATTGGTTATATTATAATGCTTAATTTGTAATGGTGTGCGCAACGTAATTTGTCTGTTGTATTTATATCCAATGTAATTACAGACACGGTTTTCTTGCCTGAACCCCCTTCCCTCATGTTGTTTGTAAAATGTACGTCAGCAGGACGCAGGCTGTGTCCCGCTTGTAAATTCTTGTCTTAATGGTTTTATACAATCACTGTATATTAATAAACTGTCCGGCTGGACAGACAATATAGTACTGACTGGGTCTATATTTAACTTTATTTTTCATCGAATTGTCTAGGGACCACTGTTCTCTAAAATAGATATCACACTGGGACATTTCCTAGAGAAAAGGTAAGTAATTCAGTTTTTGTACATTTGCAGTTCATTAGGGTTTCATACAAACCTACTCCACACTTAGAAGATTTTTCACAGAAAAGCAGTCAATGCAGTCATATGGGAGAAAACAGTGTTATTAGTTTATCAGTAAGTACTTCGGTTTGGGAGTTGGTATTCTGGGGTTAGAACCAGGGTTCCCCCAGGGACGAGGAGGCACTCTCAAAGCACCCTCAGCGGCACTAGGGCGGCCAGGTGCAGAGTGCTGAGTCCCAATTTTACCCAATAAGGGATAGGGGGCCTCCGGTTGGTGGCTGCTCACGAGCAGGCCACAAAGTTGTGGGAGCAAATCTCCTGGTGTTAGGCTCAGGGCAAAGGGGGATTCGATTTAGCACACCAGGTGCGCCCACAGGGGTTGCTGCGTGTAGCGTGCTGTTTTGGCATCGGGTGCCCTGTTGATTTCAATGGGGTTCTCCGGGTGCAACAAACACTGCAGGCTCAGGGACGAAGATCTTCTGGAGGCGACCACTGGTTGGAGAGGTAAGTTGGGATGCCAGGACACCGTGGGTTGGGCCGCCAAAGGCCATGGGACGTCGGGTGCAGGGGGGTCTCTTGGTGTCTGGTTTATCTTACCGGCTCCGGTCGTGGTCGGGGGGGATCCTCCAAAAAGGGGCTGCAGGTGTCGGTTGGAGACTTGAGCTAGGTCAGGGATCACCAGATCCCAGGTCAGGATTGCCGGGGAGACCGCCTCATGGTGTTGGGCCACTCTAACTCGGGCCGTGGGCGTGGGGTGCAGAGTGGTGCAGATTTGCGGATTTGGCCGGAGCCAGAGTCTTTGGGTGTGCAAATCCGGTGCTTACGGGAGACCGTCTGGTTTGGGAAGGCAGGGCAGGTCCTCCGGGTTCTTGGGGGCTACTGGCTGCAGGACACACCAGGATTTCGCTGTAGCAGGTCGAGGTCAGGACAGGCCGGTAAGGCGAGGGCCAAGTCAGTTGGTGTCCTCCTCCTCTTCTTCAGCACAGCTCTTTGGTCCTTCTTCTTGTCTGAGGAGGCAAGGTTCAGGGTTGTCCCTAAATACTAAATTTAGGGCGTTACAGGTAAGTACAGGTCGGTACCAATGTGTTCCTTCCTTGGGGTGAGTACACCCCCTATTGTGCCACCCTCCAGTGAGAGGGGGGGCATAAGCCTCACTCTGGTTGGCTGGGTCCCCCCTTCTGCAAGATGGCGGGGACAGAGTTGTGCTTCACCTCTCCTCCACCACCTGAGGGGTGGGGTTGGCAAAAGTGGGCACACCTCTCCTCCTAACTTGGTTTTCCCGCCGATTCTCCCGCCCAAAGTGGGGATCAGAACTGGTGGGGGCCAGTTGCTAAGAGCAGCAAATGGCTGGGGTAGCTCACAAAGGCAGCAAGCCTTTGAAGCTTCCCCTTAGTGGACCCTGCCCGACCTGGGGGAGGAGGCTTGGCACCTCATCCCTGGATGTTCTTTGTTTCAGGACCCCGAGAGCGGCAGGCTCTCGACCCAGGGGTCCAGAAACATGTCTGGTGGTGGCAGCTTGCGAGCAGCCACTCAGCCAGGACTCTAGTTAGGTCGTTTTTCAGGGGGCATCTCTAAGATTCCCTCTGAGTGCATTTTTCATTAAATCCCACACTGGCATCAGTGTGGGTTTAATGTGCTGAGAGGTTTGATACCAAACTTCTAAGTTTTCAGTAAAGCCATTATGGTGCTGTGGTGTTCGCAATGGCAGACTCCCAGCACCATATACTCTTAATGGCATTACTGCACTTACAATGTCTAGGAATTGACTTAGACACTGTAGGGGTACAGGGCTCATGCTCCTGTACCCTCACCACTGGTATAGTGCACCCAGATAGAGGGGTGGCTTACCTATGCCAGGGCAGTGGATTGTAGGCATGGCACACAGGGATTTGTGCCATGTCGACTTTTCACTTTGTTCTGCTCCAAAACGTGTGTGTGTGTAGGCGTGTGGGGGGGGGGGGGTGTGTGTGTGTGTGTGTGTGTGTGTGTGTGTGTGTGTGTGTGTGTGTGTGTGTGTGTGTGTGTGTGTGTGTGTGTGTGTGCGTGTGTGTGCGTGTGCGTGTGCGCGTGCAGGGCCTCTAAGGGTGGCACAATAAGTGCTGCAGCCCTTAGAGGTCTTCCCTGGTCACGGTGCCCTTGTTACCTTTGGTACATTT
This sequence comes from Calotriton arnoldi, assembly GCA_963921515.1. Lineage (NCBI taxonomy): Eukaryota > Metazoa > Chordata > Amphibia > Caudata > Salamandridae > Calotriton > Calotriton arnoldi. The sequence goes on from CAWUFW010000011.1 coordinate 5,539,734, forward strand.
TACAATGTACTTACATGTGGCCAGAGAGTTGCCAATTGGGTTTTGTAACAGTACAGTTTAGGGAAAGAACATAGTCCCTGGGGTACCTGGTTGGCAGGAAACCAGGCACACTCAAAGTACATCAACATTTGGCAAAAAGTGAGGGCAACCATGGATAAAAGGGGCACTTTTCTACACTAGTACATAGTCTTAAGATGGCTCCCTGTTCACTTGTACTATCTAGCAATTGACCTACACAGCACAATATGTCCTTACATGTAATATAATGCACCTTGCCTTAGTGCTACAAGGCCTGCTGTAGGGGTGACTTGCATATATTGCATACAGTGTCTGTGCGTATGGCGCACACGGTGTGTACCATGTCGTATTTTCACATTTGTCTGCACCATTTAACGCAGCCTGCAATGGCAGTCCGCATGAGTTTGGTGGTGGGTCCCTTAAATGGTCACAATACATGCTGCAGCCCTTAGGGACCCTCTTTAGTACCCATGCCCTAGGTACCAGGGGCACCATTTACTGGGGAGCTAAAGGTCTTACCAATTGGGAAACAGTTGCCTTGTTTTAGGGAAAGAGCACTGGGGACCTGATTAGCAGGAACCCAGTGCACTTCAGTCAACATTGCATTAAATGCCAGGCAAGAAGTGGGAGTGACCATGTTAGAAAGGGGCACTTTCCTACAGACATGCCCTTTGATGTCTCTTCTTTTTGGACAGAAGGTGAACTCTGTGCTGGAGCGCTTTAGGAACAGCAGAGCTGCGGTCAGGTTCTTGGGCTTGTCTATAGCCCCTCCTCACCCCCAGCCCTCCTACCTCCCCTTTCGTGGCCATGAAAGGTTTCTCCAACAGCGTCCATAAACTCCCAGCCACCACGGCCAACCTGCTTTTCACCCTTTTTGTGGCTGAGGATGCGGGTCACATATACCATGTGGGACAGGTAGACCGAGGTCGGGCAAGTCCACCGCCCCCGGCAGCCGCAGCCTCCAAACCCCTTTTGTTTGCCCTCTGACCATTTCCATGGTGATTCAATACCCAGCGGGCTCTTTGAAAGCCAGGGCGGATTAACTCAGCTGAAGATGCCTAGTGGTGTCTTAATCCAGAGGTGGTGCAAGGACTCTTTCAGCAGTGGGTAGAGCCTTGGTTAGATCTGTTCGCCAAGCAACAGTGCATGCGTGCTGCCTGCAGGTTTAACCTGAAAAGTGGAACATGTCTTTAACATGTTTGGCAGTACAAACCTTCAATTGTTGTTTTTTACTGGGAGATAGCCTGGCAGTCCCATTGGCAATTACAAAGTTAGACCCTGACCGCTCAGCTGTGCTAACTTCTGAATGGGACTACAAAAGTTGATACTTCAAGGTAGGTATCAAACAACTTGTTACATTAAGCTCAACTTGATACCCAAGATGAAATTAATGTAACTGGTTGCCACATGCAACTTTTAGAAAGTTCTAGAAATATGCTACTCTGTTACCCAGTTTTCTGGTGTCCATTTGCTGAGGCTGGCTATGAGATGGCCTTCTGCCTACCTGGGGAGACGTGTCAATGGCTCCTAGGACAGGTACCAATAGAGGCCTGCCCTTGGAGGAGGTGTTTCCTCCTCCTGGTAGTAAGTCACACAGGGTGTTAGCCCAAAAGGCAAGCTTCAGAGGGGAAGTCGCCGTTGAAGGGCAAATGGTGAACACACTAGATAGGGGCTGTTCTTTTGTTTGGGTAAGTAGGTTGGCGTCCGAGACGGAGAGGGGTAAGCACTAGCCAAGCTAGGTTTTCCATGGGTATATAGCCCACAGGTAGTCACACCAATAGGGCAGGCTACTGAGCTCAACACAACGAGAGGGGTTCCGACATCGTGGGAGACGGGCAGAATAGAGCCCTCTGGGATAACTAGATAACACACTTCACAGGAAGTTGTCATCAGGTGGGAGGGAACCTAGTAGCACATTGTCTAGTAACTGCAATCTCACCTGAAGCCACTTCTGGCACTTCTGGTTTTACTCAGACCTTGAATGTTGCTTGACTGAAGAAGAGGCCCGAAGAAGGACTTCCCTGCTGACCCTGGAAAAGACAAAGAGGCTCTACCAGGTTGGATTGCACCTGTCGCTCCTTTAGTTAGGAAAGGACAGTGCCTACTGTGTCCTGCTCGTTGAGAAATTGTGCCCCGAGCCCAGCCAGAAGCAGAGACTCCAAAAGTCACTTAGTTGACTTCTGTTCGCAGCACAGGGCCACAGAAGCTACAAAAGCTTGCTGAGGTATGTTGGTAGCCTGAATTACCAGACTGCCACTCCTTAGTACCGTGCAGCCCAAGAGAAGGACCTGAAGCTCAAAAGTTGCACCGAGTCTGCTGGAGTTGTCGGAGTGCAGTTTGATTGCTCAGAAGAAGAGCTATCGCCAAAAGAAGGAAACCACTGTGCCAGATTACTGGTCGCCCAGTGGCAACTGAACTTCTGCTGATCCCGAGAGGACTTCGAGGGTCATCGACCTCTGTGGCCAGAATCACCTCACTCGGACAGTGGACCAAGGAGTAGCCCCAGAAAGACACCTGCCGAGTGAACAGCATCTTCAGCTTCCTTGAGCATCTTCAGCGTCCTGTATCCTTTGCATCATGATCACTCCATGGAAGTCAGTGGCAAGGGGCCGCTAATGCTCAAACTGCACTGTAGACTGCTTTTCTTGAGGAAGTAACTGTTTCTTTGAACATTGTTGACCGCCTTGACTGGCTCCCTGCCTGAGTTTGTCGTTTTAAGTAACTCTAAGTAATCGCATTCCAACTTGTCAAAGTGTTTCTTGAAAATTTTTCCAGGTGTCAAATTCGTTGAATTTGCCAATGCTTGTTTGTGGTTAAGTGAAATTGATTTATTGTTCCTTTAAAAATCTTTATCTCCAGAACCCTTGGGTGGATGTTTTTCGTTTTGGTGTCCATGAATTCATAAAAATATTCTCTATTTCGTAAATTGGTGTTGGATTTCTTGTGTCAAGTTTTTTTCTTCAAATATTTTTGGTACGCTTTAAATGCTTCCCACTTGTTCCTTTGTGTAAGCCTGACTGCTCAGAGCCACAGCTACTCAGGGTTGTGCTAAGGTTTAACAAATGAACCCTGACTGGTCCTAAAGGTGTTTGTAGTGTATTACATGGTGAGGGCTCACGACCACACTATATAATGCACCCTATTCCCTCTCAGTTGTTTTTGCAAAAATGCACTAGTAACCTGTACTATTTCATATGAACTTTTCTGAGCATGAGTTCAGTTGAGGTATGCCATTATGTGTAGCTGTGCTATGTTAGTATCTTTTTTATGGCATTAATTCATTAATTCAAATTAAATTCTGTACATGAAATCTAGAGTTTGCACCAAGGTGGGTAAAAATCATATTGTGCCTACATTTTGCAAAATGTGCAAACTTTGCACTTCAAGGAGATTCTGTATTTATGTAACCTTGACTTCTGAGCAGAATTTCTTGCAAACAAGTGCTTGAGGAAAAACATTTCCTGAAGACCCGTCTTGTGAGAAACTAAAAGTGGGTTTTTGCTTTTTCTATGCATGAAACCTACTTTTGTGGAAGAATTTTTTTCTCAAGATGCAAACTTTGCAGCTTTCACAAACGTTGCAAACCATGAAGAATGTTGAAGTCCTTGGGTAAAGTGCTTCCCATTTTAGAGGAGTACCATGGCATTCAGCCCCCGGGTTTCTAGCAGCTGGTACTTGCAAGGCTTTGTTTTTTCACTCATCATTGGGTAACCACCAATAAGAAAGCAGCATTAACAATGCTTTATGACAAGACAGAGTTTCCTCTAGCAGATAGAAATGCTTACTTTGCTTGAAGAGTTGGAGAGGCATCAAAGGTATGGTTTGTTTGATAGTTAGTAAAGCCTTACCCTGTCCCTCTTAAAATGTATGTCACAATAAATGGTAGTTATTTGTTGGTCATTTATCCTGCAACACCGAAGTGCTCTTAAAGTGGGTCGTTATTGTATCCCCTTTCCTGTGAGAGATCGGTCAGCTTCACTTCAGTTGTAGAGCAGTTGATATCTGTAAGCATGTTTTGTGCCTTGAACGGTTTGCCAGATTTGCCAGATTTGCCAAGATGTGAGATCTGAGCAGTATGGGTTTTTAAAGACAATAGAAAAAAAAAAATCTTGGAAGTGCATCTTCTCAGTAACCACAAGTACTTTCAACATTATTGCTCTTGGGGTCTAGAGTAAACTATATATTGAGCTTTCACAGTCTAGAAGGACGATGATCACTGCTTTGAAGTTAGGTGACCAAGCCTATTTAGTGTTAATGAAGAATTGCTAAGTGTTTGAACAAAAACAGATTGTCTAGCATAGGATTGTAGAAAGTGGTCTACAATGACAGCCAAGAATTAATTTTGAGATTTCGATTTTATTGTAATTGCATTTATATAGCGCTTACTACCCCTGACGAGGCACTGAGATGCTTTTTCGGGGAGTAGCACGCTATTCTGGAACCCAAAGAGGATTAGTGGTGAATTAGTATAGGGAGACATGAAATTAATTTGAGTGGTGGGCATGTGAGTTTATTTGGATTGATAAGGATAGTGGAGGGATAGAAGAGGGAAGGGTTTGCATTTATGTAGCGCTTGCTACCCCTGACGAGGTGTCGGAGCACGTTTCGGCAGGTAGCACGCTACTCCTGAACCCAAACAGGATTAGTGGGGAATTAGTGTAGGGAAATGTGACATTAATTTGAGTGATGGACATGTTAGTCTTTTAGTTGGATTGAAAAGGATAATAGAGGGATAGAAGAGGGAAGGGTCTGGAAAGTGTTTTCGTTTGGATCTCATAGCAGTAGGAGGTGGTTTGGAATGACTAAAGGAGACGTGGGGCGGGGGGGAAGAGTCCGAGGAGAGGGTTTAGAAAGGCTTGTTTGGAAGTTCTGAATAGTAAACGTGTTATGACATGATGCAAGAAGGGGTAGAGAAAGCAGGTCTCTAGAAAGGGGTTATTTTGGGATCATAGTAATATAATAGGATTTGGCATGATTCAGAGTGGAGGTAGAGGATATTGAGAGAGGTATAGGGTGAGAAATAGGGTACTGCATTGGAGAGGCTAGTAGAATGAAGTTTGAGATGAGTCAGAGAGTGGAGGTAGAGGATATATATGGAGAGGTACAGGGTGCGATATAGGGTAGTGCATTGGAGATGCTGAAGTAAAGTAATAAATATAAAGATGCATAAGTACATGGAAGGTATATGTATAAGGGAGGTCATATGCAGATTTAAGTTGTATTTAATAAGCTCAAACATTCAAGTGTTGCTGTACTTTAAATTAATTTATTTGTTATGATTTTGTTTGTAATTCAATAGTGAAGCAATTGTAGATAGTTATGATAAAGATTTACTTATTTAAGCAGTCACCTAGATACATGTTAAACATAGAATAATATAACCATAAGTAATATGTACATTTGTTAGGCAGAACAAACGAATATCCATATATTTATAAACATAATTATTATACACATTTATACAAAGCAATACACATGTAAATACACATGTATAGTCCAAATAAATGCTTATACACACAGGGATATGCTGTATATTTATGGTGGCTTCAACAAATACTTTTCACAAAAAATAAGTCAGACATACTGCCTTTGTCATAAGTTTTCATAATAAATCGATCAGGCGTATAGCCTTCATCAATAGCTTGTCACCAATGTTCTCTAATTTACTTTGTCCATATGCAACAAGAGACTTTATATATGTGCACTTCACTTAGTCATGAGCAGAGTGGATTTCACTATGTCTGCAATCTTTCGCCTTCCAGGCAGTCTAGCTGCTGGCACACATTTCTGTCAAATCAAAGTATGTACTCAAGAATATAAATGTTTGGGAGGAGCCCTAGCCCCTCTTTCAGAAGCACTTTTTAAAGCACTTTTTCTGATGATCACAAAAGGTTAACCGAAAGCTGCACTATCAAGACAGACCTAACAAGATATGTCAACCACGATAAAATATAGGTACAGCACTGGTCTAATAGACCCCAAACACAGCTGTAACGTCCCACATAACAAACAAAAAAATAGCAATAGTGCATATCTGGGGCCATGCCACCTTCACTGATCTATTCAGATCACATATTAGCAGGAGTATTGCACCACTGGAGATAAATTTCTAAGATATTTGGAATATAAAAATGTGTCCATTTGTGTGCATTACTATGTTATATAATGCTATGAGCATTTGTGTAGCGAAGAGATGTGCTCTAACGGATAGAGTGCTGAACTTGAAACTGGGGAACCAGGCTAGAGTTCTGGCCTCGCCTCAACATCCTGTGATTCTAGTCAGATCACTTAATCTTTGTGCGTAGAAGGATTTGTTCAGTGTTGTGTTTAGTGATGGTTCCTATTGGCCTAGCAGGAAGACAACTGGGGTCTAGTTGACCTTGAATGGAATCTTTGCGAGTCTACCTGCTTCATGTGTTGCCTGCTGCCTTTTAATGATAGTTTACCTTGACACATGGCTCCGTATCATGCAACATTTCTGCAACTTCAAATCATTACCGATGTGAATTGACAAAGCTGCTTGTAATGGCACTAGCTGTGGGAGAGCAGGAGGCTGTGCTGGAGGTCAGGACTGAGGTGTAGTGGAAGAGCTTCTTGTGAAGGCGCCAGCATTGCAATAGCAGAGGGGAAAATAGAAACGTTCTAATTTTCACAACAAATCAGCATCTAGGTTGATGGCTAAACCCAAAGTGACAGCGCTTGATGAGGCATGGAGCTAAATAACGCAATATATTTTATTTGTGGATAATGTATAGTGAAACTACCACCAAAGCATCAGTGTTTTTTAGAGCTTATTGTAACTTGGGAGCAGTGTTACACGCAGATTTCTTAAGAACCAGTTCAGTGCTGTCTCTAAGCTGGTGAAATACGGTTTCTCTGCTTTTGATATGGACGCAAGAGAAGCTGACATGCAGAGAAATGAAGGGTGTGATGTTATTAACAATTTCTTCTGTCAAATTCTGCAGTACCCTTTTCTGAAGAGTACATTGAAGTAAGCGGAATCCAGTAGTTAAGTCGTGCAGTTCTGTTAAGAATCAATTTGTGTCCAGAGTAATTAAAGCATATATTGTGCGGAACAGTGTCAATGTGTTAGACATACAAAGTGTGCGAAGAGCCTACTTTAACACTAGTTTTGCTTCTTTCTGGTTATTGCAGTAGTTTGACATTCCAAGCACAAGTGTTATGCATCACGTATCCTGTTGAAGGATATAATCGATACTAAGTACACAAGCAAAGTTTAGCAACAGCATATTTGTAGTTTACTAATCTTTTGACTCCATAAGAAGCTATCACACCGGGGCTAACATGCTTCCATTGTTTTTACTTTGTAAACCTTCTATAACCTGTGCATTTATAATAGGAAGTAAGTGGCAAGTAGTTTTGAGTACGTAACCATCACTTGGTGTTATGCATCTTAGCTATTTTACTGCTGCATGCATTGTATGAGACAGAAGTTTTCAAATTATGGGAGACTTATCAGATACCATGTTTAAATAAAGCAGCCAAAGTAAAACTGTATTTCATTGAAAAGAGATTATGGGTCAAGGGGCATAATGTAATGTTCAAATTCAGTGACTTAGTGTAGAAAATCAATTTGAAGAAATGTAGTTGCTGGAGAATACCCGCAGGTGGTCATGGTGAATGTCCGTCAGTCTTATAGATAGCTCGGACTGATGCTGATAGTTCCTATGATGGGCAAGTTGAGGGAAGCAAGAGGCTATGCTTTGTGCTTGACAGAAGTTGTATCCGGCTGTTTTTATGTGCCTTTAGTTTCTCATTACCATACTGGCCGAGTTCTAATTTGAGAATTACTTTTTCTACCCCTCAGCCATGTGCTACACCTCTGCACTGTGTTTACGCCCATATTCTGACCCTTTACGGCCCACTTTCAAGATGTCTGTTAGATCAACCTTCCCCAAGTTAGGATTAACAAGGCAACAAACAGCTGTCACCTCTTCCAAGGACTGTCCTTGTGAGCCCCCTCTTGTGCGACTTAATCTCAGTTTAACAAGAAAGAACATGCTGCCACAAGGCTTTTATTCCAAATTGTACACAAATATGTACACATTTTAACGGATGCCATGACCTTGCCAGCTATCCAGCAGTTGAAGACTCCAGTCTTTAAAAGATTCCTGATCCTCATTTTGACATACATCTCGTGTATAATTTATATTTTAGAATTTGTGAGACACAAATTTATTTTCCTTTCTTGCAGCAACATTATGTAAATACAAAAACAGCAAGACTGTTGTCTGTTTCTCTGTGTTGCCGAAGAGGACTCGAAAGAAGGCTCACAAATCAGGAATGTTGTGGCATGCAAAGTAAAAGCAGTTAACACCAGTAACCAGAGTTAGCAGCATGTTGTTGTGGCACTTCCTCTTTTCCAAGAGGTTGTAATGTCTGCAACCAGGCAGTACAAGAAGTTTCTCCAAAAGATGGAGTAGTTTTAAGAATTTAGAAAGGAGACCAGGAACTCTTTCACATTCCCCCCCGCCCATTTCCTGTTTTGTTTATTTTCACTTATTTACAAGTGCAGAGAAGTACTTCTCCTTATGCCCCACCTTTTTTAGGAGTTAACCCATTTTGTTCAGGCACCCTTTTTAGGTCGAGCCTAGAGTAGCGCGCAAGCGCTGCTTCTGGCGAAGACTTTGTCGTGGGCATTTGAAAGCTGACCACACGCTCGTGCACAATGGCCTTTTCCGTGCGGTTACCCGCAAGCAAAAGGCCATGGTGCACGAGCGTGTGGTCACGCCTGCTGCTCGCAAGCGCGCGCGCGCACCACTCGCGTGCTTGTTTTGTTTAACTTTCGCGGCCGCGTCACTTTTTTTTTTTTGTTTCACTTTCGCATAATCGCGGCACCTGCGCTTTACTTTTAAAATTAAAAGTAAAGCGCGGGTGCCGCGATTGTAGCAAAAGTAAAGAAATAGATGTTTTTTCTATTTCTTTACTTTTGTAGCAATCGCAGCACCGGCGCTTTACCTTTAACCATGAGTAAAGCGCCGGTGCCGTGATTGCTGCAAAAGTAAAGAAATTGAAAAAACATCTATTTCTTTACTTCATCAAACAGAGATGTTGTGCTCGTTTAAATTCTGCTGCATTTTTCATAGTTGTGAAATATTGGGAGCAATTGACAAGGGGGTCCCTAAGGGTGGCAGGTGCTGTATATTTGAAAAAGTGAGTTTTGTGTGATCCCTCTTGTGAAGTGGGGGTGATAGACCCACCGTTCACAAATCGTTCCCTTGAGCAAAATGTAAAAATGGCTCCACAAATGTGCGAGTGAAATAATTCTACAAAGCCTATTTTGTCTATAGTGTCATGCAAAATTTCTAATCGGTCTGTCAAAACTTTTGGAATCTGTTTACCAACAGAACACAATAAATCTAAATGTTTTTGATATGTAAACTCTTTAAATTAAAAATGCTGATTCAGCACTTGTGGCATTGGGCATGTTTTGCCGACATGGAACAGAGAGGGAACATCTCATATACCACAGGGTGCTTCTGTTTACAACGAAGTCGAAGGTGATGCAAATTTGAGAGGGGGATACACTAGTGCATCCGGTATAAATGACCTTAATGGTGGTTATCAGCACCACTCACTTTCTGCCTCTGAGATGCCTGGTAGTGCTGTTTCCGGAGCTCCGAAACAGTCTCTAATTTGGTAGTGTTCAACGGACAGACTCCATCTGAGGCTCGCACCAAACCCCATATAAATAAAAACTGCCAGTACTTTTAACTCGCCAGTCAAAACATGTGGCATAACTTATAGAGCAGCAGTAAGAAATTCTAAATCTGCCCCACAGAACCCTGCTTACATTAAAGGACCCTTTTCTTCCAGACTCAGTGATGGTTCATACTGCTAGCAAGAGAGCTTTCAGCAGGAGACAGAGGCCCAAAACAGGATAAACACAGTAAATAAGGAGATTCCTCTGGAACAAAGGCAGGGATGGAAGCTGCTGTGGTCTGGCATACCGCCACTTTATGGGACTTTATGAGCGAGTATTATTGCTCTCAATGTCGAGAGCTGGAAGAACTCTTAGTAACTTTACAAGCATCCATCTGAGGAAACAAGCTTGGTTCGACCTGAACGAAAACATCATCTGTTAAATGTGCCATTTGATGGCAAACATCTCTTTGGCCAGCAGGTAGATGGGATTTTGGAGAAAAGAAATGCAGGCCAGAGAGACAGCCAAGTCTATGGTTCCCACTTAACTGGATCTTTTTATGAAATTAGTATACACATCTTTCCTGGGAGGAAATTCAGCACATATTACTTTTTGTCCTCTATCTGAAATTATTTAGAAACCAGCTAGTTTGTTTTTGCTTCGAACTTTCACTTTGGATTTTATTTTTACAATCTGTTGTAGGCATGCTTGGGTGCATGGTAGGACATGACGGGCACAATTATTACCTTAGTGGCTATGTTATGTTTAGATTATTGCGCTAGTCAGGTATTCTTCCTGCTAAGGAGATTACTGCAGCCTAATATCGGCTTTTGTGCTGAGGCATAAGACTGATGTTTCTGTGGAGCGGACGGTAGGTCTCGCCTTTGGGACCTGCTGCATAACTAAATACTTATAAGGTCCCAAAGGCGAGACCCATTGGCTATGCCAATGCTTGTTTGGAATGGGTATTTGGTTAATGGAGGAGTCAGTGGTTACGGGGAAGCAGCTGTTTTTACTGTAAGTTGCCACTGATCTCTCAGGGCCACAAGTATTGTACACAATTTTTAACTACTTTTATTTCTCTGGCCTTCAATAAATAGTATAGTTATACAGTCAAGGCATATATTATAAGTGGTAGCGAGTTAGAAGCTTGCGCATCCTGTTGCAGTAAATCCCATTCAAACTCAATATTCATCCTGCGTTGTCAATTACATGAAGAGCTGGTCTTTATTAAAATATTTAATTGTTTTTTAGAACATTAATAGGGTTTATAGCTGTATATTATGATGTGACGTGAAATTAGAACAAGCCTTTGGGACCTTATAAGTGTTTAGCCATGCAACAGTTGATGCTGTTGCACCAAAGATATTGTGCTGCATAACTAAAAACGTATAAGTTCCCAAAAGCGAGACCTATTGGCTATGCCAATGCTCTCTCTCCCCCCCCCCCCTTAAAACAAATGAAAAAAGATTACATTTAAAGTCACCTCCTGTTTCTTTGTAGATTAGTGATAGTCTGGAACTATTTGTTGTTAAAAAAGTAAAGTTCTGAGACTTATTGGCAAAGAACATTTAAAAAAAGTGCGAGTTAAAAGTTTGCAATTATGTATGCATTATCGTGAGCTGTTGTGGAAATTTGCCTTCATTGTCTCTACTCTAAGATGGGCGCCTCTTTGCATCTGCGAACTGACGTGATCGAAGGAACGGCTCACGGCAAACTATTAGGACTACCACAGCTCACTAAACAAGCAGTGGAAAGAAAAAAAGGAACGGCTCACGGCAAACTATTAGGACTACCACAGCTCACTAAACAAGCAGTGGAAAGAAAAAAACAAGCAGCCTAGGCGAGACCTAACAAGCCCAGGAGTGGTGCGTGCGCGCGCAGGCTTCACTTTTCAAGCACTGCACTCGTGCTTGTGGCGCGCCGCTGCTCACTCCTGCAAGGTGGATGCCGCCACAAGCACGAGTGCAGTGCTTGAAAAGTGAAGACCGATGGCTAAAGGCCCTCCTAGAGCAGCGCCTGCGCGCTGCCTAGGCGAGACCTAAAAAAGGAATAGGGAAAAAAAGTTAGCCAGTGTATTAACACAGTCCCCCTTCTCCCTTCCTAACCCATACGGTAGACATGCTGTTTATATAGTTGTGAATACCTTGTTGTTTTTCAAGCACTGTAGAATAATACTTTTTGGAGCCGATGTTTGAGCAACCATACCTAAATCTACTGGTTTCCTCTTCATGTATGCATTTGTTTGTGGTTTCCACTCCTTTTCATCACACTCAAATTTCGCTGTGGAAGCTAGATTAGTTATGCGTACACTAAAGTTCTCAACGTTTGCTCTACTGTTAGCTTAAATGTGATATGATGTGACTGTGATCTGCGTTTTCCCAATTCATTGTAATTCAATTCATTTAAACTTGATTAACAGAGCTCTGGAGGTCGAGCATCTGGGCTCAGTACGTTTTGCAGTATTGCTTCCCATTCAGTCAAGTACTCTGTATGCTAATCTCTTCGCTTTTTTTTCCTTTGCCTGTCTTAAACTGCAGCCAACTCCAGTATATCTTTCAGCCACCTGCTAATTTTAGGTGGCTTTAGTTCTCACCAATATATGCGGCTTATCCTTTTGGCTAATATTGTCTCCAGTGTTGCACACTTTTCATCATTTCTTTTGTTTTTTTTATCTGGGTGCAACCCTGGTAAACACTATGTGTAGCATGCAAGTGTGGATGTAGTTACACATGCTCTGCATGCTCCTGTCTAGTTTCTGCTCGGCTGTTGCAAGCTGTTTTTCTTAGAAGCACAGGGTGTCAACTGACTCCTCCCTTAGCAGGTATTGCTCATGGCATTGACTCCATTGTTGGTTTGTTTTTCTCCATCATCTGTTTTGGACGTGTACTGACGGGACTGCCTGATTTGATGGGCGCTTATTCGTTCGTTGGACCCTCGCAGTTCAACGCACCATTCCCGCCTCAGAGAGACTTTTCTAGCAACTGGTGCTTTAGATAACTTCCATGCCAACGTACTTCATAGCCTGTCCTGCAACATTGGATCTCCGATCCTCATGTGCGCATACAGCCCTCTGGGGCTGTGTGCTTGCGGTTTCCAGGTCTGGACATTGGAAAATGTTTTTTTTTTTTTATATAATACTTTTTATTGATGACAGTGTTGATACAGTACAAACGTCATGACATTGCTTCATACAGGGATCAACTTCAATACAACGAACGTTTCAATTATCCCTTCACTAGGTTACATACTATGCGGGTCTACTACTCCTATCTTTCGGTGCCCCTTGTTAATCAAGAGGAGGGAAGGAGGAAGGGATGGGGGAGTGCAAATATTCCCTCGATATACAATCCACTTGCCCCATATTTGCGACCATTTCTTAGGGCTTCCCCGAGATTCATATACTGTTTTTTCTCTCCACATGCACCAGTCCAGGTCTTTCTTCCATGCTTTCACTGTTGGTGCCTCTTGTGCCCCCCACGTTCTTGCTATATTGCGCTTAGCAACGATCATACCCAGGGTCGCCCAAGTTTTCTCTTTGCTACTCAGGTCCGTAGGTTCCCAAATATTTAGCAGGCACCTTTTGGCCTCTGGTTCCAGGTTTGTTCCGACTGTTTCTCCCATGCAGTGGAGCACTTCTACCCAGTATCTTCTAATGTGGACACATTCCCAAATTATATGTATAAATGTGTCCTCCCGGTTACATTACCGCCCACACATAGGATCCACCCTGTAGCCCATCTTGACCAGTGCCGGGCCTGAGAGGTATATTCTGTGTAGTAGTTTGAGTTGCACCAGTCTAAGCCTGGAAGAAATTGCCACTTCTTTGGGAGAGGCCAGAGCTTCCTACCATTCGTCTTCCTCCAAGTCTGATCTCGTTTTCCCAATTCCCACGAAGTTTTGCAAGGGGATCGGGCGCGCTATTAACTAGCTTCTGATAGGTTAGGGAGATTGCTTTTTTGGGCATGTATTCATCAAGAATTCTATCTTTGAATGGTGAGGACTCCAGGGGGGGGGGGGGTTGTATTTCTCCCTTGGGGATGTGTGCCTGCAGGGTGTGTTGTATCTGTAGGTATCTAAACCGCTCTGTTTGCTAATTCGTGTTCTTGTTGCAATTGCAAAAAGGGAATTACTCCCCCGCCCCCCCCTTTTTCCACAAGTCCCCCACTCGAGATATTCCAATCGTGTCCCAGCTGCCGAAACCCTTTGTCGTCCTTAGTGTACCCAGTTGTTCCAAGTCCCACAAAGGGGTGGCTTGTGTGATTTTCCCCGCCCATCCCAGGCTCTTGTGAACTGTGTGCCACACTTGGACAGAGTGCCAAGTGGGTCATGTTAGTCTTCATCTTGTAGGTGTAGAATAAAGTGCCCTGGTATAAGTCTCACCCCCCCCCCCCTGTAGAAGCCACTTGTTCATTCTATACCAAGGGTTGTCGTGGGGCCGATGTATGCAGTGATTAATGGCTGTCAACTGTGCTGCCCAGTAGTATTTTCTGATGTTTGGGAGAAATATGCCTCCGTCATAACACCCCCTCACCAGCTTTTGGAACGCTATCCGGGGTGGCTTACCCACCCAGAGGAGCTCCATCTGCTCGCTTTCGATGGCTTTAAATAGTTGGTTGGGACCGTGTTAGGTGAGTTTTGCAAGACATGTAAAAAGCGCGGCAAGGATATCATTTTGAATATTGCTGCTCGGCCCAATAATGACAAAGGGAGAGTTTTCCAGTGTTTTACATCACTCTTTAGTCGTTGCAACGGGGGGTAGGAGGTTGTGGGTGTGATGCAACAACGGGTCATTGGTGATATATATGCCGAGGTATTCAAATCCCTCTGGGGCTTCTGTCACCTCGTATCCTGTGGGTAGGGGTGGGAACTTCCTCTTCAATACGAAAATCACTGACTTGGTCCAGTTGACTGTGTAGCCTGAATATTTACCAAAATTTGTGAATATGTTTAGGACTCTATGTATCGATGCTTTGGGCGACGCCAGATATAACAGTATATCATCTGCATAAAGGGAGATGCGGTCCACCCATCCCTCCGACCATCTCCGCCCCCTTATTGTGGGGTAATTTCGAATCTACGACGCCAGTGGTTCCAACGTCAATGCGAAGAGCAACGGGGACAGGGTGCAGCCTTGTCTCGTCCCCCTTCTGAGAGCAGAGACTGGGGATTTTTTATTGTTTACCACTGCTTGCGCCCGTGGGTCGGTATATAAAAGTTTTATCCAGTTCATGAAGCTGGGACCAAATCCAATTTTTCCTAGCACAGCGAAAAGATAGGGTCATTTGATTGTATCGAACGCCATGGTGGCATCAAGGGACACCACCACTGCGTCCTCCCTCAGCGTATCTATTCTCCCCGTTACCCCGTGCAGTCGGCGGAGATTTAGTGATGTTTCTTGTCGGCATGAAGCCTGATTGATCGGGGTGGACCAATTTTGAGATTACCTGTACCAAGTGTGTGGCCAGTAACTTTGCTAAGATTTTGATCTGTGCATTGAGCAGCGAGATGGGCCGATAGGAAGAGCATTTATTTTTGGGCTTGCCGCCTTTATGTATGACTATCAAAGTGGCAAGTCTGATCTCTGGGGCGTTTACCCACCTCGCAACTCTGAGTACATTGCTTTGAGATATGGGGCTATTTTGTTGGGTGTTAATTTGTACAATTATATGGGGAATCCGTTGGGACCCATTGCTTTCTCGGACTGAAGGCCCCTAATGGCTTGCGCCACTTCGTTCGTGAATTCACTTTCTAGTAGTGTCTGGTCATCGGCTGATAGTCGGGAGAGCCATATCCGACAACAAGGCCCTCGATTACCCTTCACAGAGGGTAGTCTTGGATTTATATATTTGTCGATAGTGCTTGGCAAACTAGTCTTCTATCTCCTGTGGGTCCCTTAACTTTTCTCTTGTCTCTACGATGAGTTCTGTTACTAAGCGGTTCGCGTGGTCCATTTTTTGGAGCCAAGCCGGTAACTTTCCTGCCTTATCCCCTACTTCGTATAATCTGCTGAGCCTGTCCCTGCTAAGTGCTTTTGCCATATCAGTAACCAAATTAGTATATTCTTTGCTTTTCAGCTCTGTGTGCCTAGTTTCCTCCTCCTCCCCGTTGCTCCCCATCCCCCCTCTAATTGTAGGATTTCTTCCTGTAGCCTGATTAGTTCTGCATTGTTTCCCTTGCGTGCCCCTGTTATTTGTGAGATCGCATGGCCCCATACGACTGTCTTGAAGGCCTCCCAGAGCGTCTGGGATGCCCCCACCGAGCCTTCATTCTCCTAAAAGTAAAGCTCTATTTCCTGTGTAATTTTTTCCTTTACTGACTGGATTCTGATGTGCCAAGGGTTTATTGGTGCTATTCTCACCACCTGCTGTTCTCCTACTACCACGTGGCCCATATCGGGGAATGACCGCGCTAGATGACACACCTCTTTAATTTGTCCTACCTGGTCTGTTGGAGAGACTATATCCACAGCAAAACCCCACAGGATACTAAACATCGGGCAGCTACTTGGTACTGACTGGTTGCAGACTGGATCGAGTAGCAATTCATTCTTTACCAAGTAACTTTAGATTTGATGGTCACTTCTTTTTGAACGGCCTCTCCTACAACAGAGAGAGAGAGAGAGAGAGAGAGAGAGAGTGTGTGGAAGCACACAGATAATTGGCCACTTTGCACCAAGTCTTTAAACAGCAGTAGAGTGGTTTCAGAAGCTTCTAGGCCTCAGGCATAGATTTTTATCCCTCTGAGAATGTGAGCCTTGTAACCCCATGGCCAACTCCAGTAGCCGCTGCCGAAGATAATTCTCAGTTTAAACAAAATTGTGGAGACTCAAGGCAGCTTCAAGAGCCAACCATTCTCAAAGCTCAACCCCTTCAGTTGTCAATCTCATGAATAACAGTGACCACCAACTTCTCTTAGTACAGCTAAGGAGCTCCACCTGTGATCTGAACCCCTATTGATTGAGGTCAGTCCAAGATATGTAGCTCAAAATGGGAGACCAGAAATTCAAACCTGTTATCTGTGACTTGATTTACCCCTTCGGTGGAGATAAAGTTGAAAGTTCTGATCCACAGCAGCCAGTTGAACAAATGGAATGGACCACAGACACACCCCCATTGCTCGTTGGCTATGCAACCTTGATAATATCTCAAAATAGCATCCTTTCTATAGTTTTTCATTGATAAACGGAAAGCAGAATCCAAGTGTACACCTTGAATAGATTGTACTTTATTCCTCACAAATAGCAGATAAATACATTCATTTTTATTCAATCGTAAGCAAGTCGAGATTTTGTCATAGCGGTATGTTTTCCAAAATAAACAATCACAAATATCCTCCGTTTCCATTTCATCTGAGAGCAGCAGAGGGTCCCCTAGTGAATGTTCTTTGCTTTGATTGACCAGGCAAATTAGTCTGTCCCTTCCTTCCAACTCACCTTATTCCCTGTGCTCCCCAAAAGGTCTATTTTTAAATTTGGAGTAGATACTAGCAGGTCTGTACTGGCTGAGACAGATGGTGGTTGATAAACTCGATTCTGTTCTTCAGCACCACGTTCAAATACTGGATATCTTGATCCATAAGGGGGTATCGATTGACTGTCCATCCTCTCCATTGCTAACCTTGAGCTTCTTCCTTTAAAACTAGAAAATGCACACCGAGGCTTGTAAGAGACCAACATTACTAAGATATGTACAGCTATGAAAAACTTTTCTAGGCGTCTGTATAAGACTAAAATAGGTCTGCTTTTGTTATGGGGCTCTAGAACAGCACTTAAACAGGCGTCTTTTGGTGGCCTAGCATGCATGACTCATTTAGATAGTTTTGCCATCCTGATGGCTTGCTGCATGCATTCTCTTATCTACTGCTGCCTGCTTTAACCTGTAAGCATTTTCTCTTTTAGCAGGCACTTCGACAAACTTTTTCAGTTACATCCTCTGATTAAAGATCTCACTTACTTGTAGAATCACAAGCCATTCAAGACAATAGTATTGTGTCATTGACATCTTGGCATGGAAAATAGCCACCTGAATTTGTATTACTCTGGCATGGAGTATTGATGAGATTCAGGATACCTATTTGAAAGATCCAAATTTGGAATTCTATAAGCAAATAGGAGTATAGAGAATAGTCCCCTCTTTTATCAGTAATGTTTTAATAGAATTATATCTTAACTAGGAAGTACTCCGCTTAGGGGTTTCAACTGAAACGGTTTCTTTCCTTGAAGTAATTTCAACATAAGTAGGCAACGTACCAAAATTTTGCATGTACACACCAACAGCATTTTTGTGTGCTGCCAATTTATATTCAAATTAATATAGTTTGTGCAGAGCGTCTTACCCCACAACACTATCTACACCCTTTGTAGCACTGTGTACATTAGTATAATCTACTAACCTTTTTAGTCTTTTGTATCAAAGAATATGATATCATGGGACTTGTTGCAGATGTGCAATAACAGATGCCATTGCAATAGTTCCTGAAGTAAGGCTCAAAACCTTGATGTTTCCAGAGCTGTCCAGTTGTGTTTGGAAACGGTTGTCTTTTAGAAGTCAAATCACCTATTCATTCTTCTCGGGCAACATCACTTCAAAAGCAAGTATTGCCACTTAGAACTGTGCTTATCCGAAGTCTCATACATTTGTTGGTTCAACTTCCTGAGAGGCTTTACATTTAACCTGAGCCAGGTAGCTCTCCAGGGGCATGTACCCATTAAAGAAATTAGTTAGTCGGCTACTGCGCATGACTTGTACAAGTATTATTCAATGGATGCATCACAGTACAAAGATGTAGCTTTTAACTAAGTGGTTCTCCACTGACTATTTCTTGAAGCCTGGCTGCTTGGCATGTGTGGTCTTCCTCCAAAATGTGAGCCTGAGGGCTGAAGTTTGCAAGCAGTGGGAAGGAGGAGCTCAAGCAAGCAAAATGTACCTTTGAGGGGAATCACATACTATGTCTGGCTCTCCCCAATTCACAACACCCACTCAGCCATTGCCTCAGAAAAAATATATGTTCCATTTTTACATGGCAGGAAAAACATGTAGTAACGGGCAGGGATGGAATATTGACCTTGAGGTAGTGGGTAAGCTGATATGAGAAAACAACATTCACTATTTGCCCTTTTATAAAATTCTTAAAGCAGCAGCATAGCTTAGATAAACACTTTCCCCCTCCTGCTATTCCCTCCTATTTGTGAAGGAGGAAGAACAAGAACAGAGTACCAAAATCATTACAGATGTAATTTCCTTCACATGCTCTTATTTGGGGTCTCTCTGAATAAGACATTCATTGCCCAAAAATTCTGTGTGATCTATGGGAATGGAGAAAGCACTGGGACTAGGGTGGGGGGGATGAAGGTTTCAAATTACATTTTACTTCTAACCTTACTCGTGCACCTTTCACTCTCGGCATGTAGGTAACCGGGACAAGCATGGGTTGGAGATGCCAGGGAAATAACAGCCAGATAGGGGGAGAAGACTCAGAAGGACAAAGAAGAACCTAGTGCTGTGAGACATGGACAAGAAGAACTTAAAGAAGACGCTGGGGTCAGAAACCAGAGCAGATAGAAGTATATATTTTCACAAATGATGCTTATTCAGATTTAACTCTTTTTATCAGATAGAACATGCCACTCTGGCTCACCAGGAAACTGTCGAGGTGGTTTGCATACATATATCTGACCTAACCTTCTCCCACACAATCTGGTGGTTGATTTCTTTCTTAAGTGCACCTAAATGTATTCTTTGCCACAAGATGCTCACTCTCCAAAGCTAAATTAAGTATTCATGTGCTTTGCAGACTTTAAGCGCTTTGCTGTGGTTAGATACCTTATTTTTGACTGAATTCATTCTCTGGATTTATTTCAATGCATGTTTTTTTGTATACAGAATGACTTCTGTGATTGACATGTAAAATGAGCATTTGCTTATTTGGTGACTGCCTCTGAACATCCTAAGTAATCTATGTGGGCTTGAGGCAGCATATCCTTCCTAAATGTAAATAAAGTAAATATATTTAATTATGATAAATGGCATGATTTGTTAAAGCATTAGCATACATTGCATAATGGGTATTTATTTTAACATGGGGGCAACATTGCTTCAAGTACTTTTAGGTGATAAAATAGATCCATAATCGATTGGGAAGCTTTTATTGAAGTGGTGGTAAAATTAAAGCAAAAGAGCTCCTAGAAATTCATGTCCACCTCCACTCTACACACGTTTGTAAGGGTGGATCGGATACGAAGCAAAATGACGTAATCTAATTCAGTGAAATGGAAGCTCAAGATTTTAAAACCGATATTGGGGATTTGCGATAAAAACTGAAATTATCTAACGCTTAGAAATGTTAGCTAAAATCTTCAAATATAGTTGCCTTTTTTATAAGCTGGTGGGTTTGATGTTTGATTTGTCTGAAATGCATCTCTTTCATCATAAATGTACTGAAAAATTTCACTTGGTTTGCACCGGAGGAATGGATGTCAGTTTCCCACCGCATTTCATGTGCTTGTAATTAGATCGATTTGTAAATATAATAAACCTCTCCTCCTATCAGATCTTCTAGACTCTTATTACAGGTTTTGATAGTCGGAAAGATTTGGTTAGGGCCGCCATCCTTCTCAGTTCATCGAAATGACCTTTCGAACAGTACCAAAAGATTTACAAAAAATTATAATCACATGACCTTCAAAGGCCTTATCGGTTTCTTTTAATATGTTAAAAATATTGTTTACAAAAATAGTAGTCCACTTTGTTGTTCACAGCTGCACAACAAAAGCATTTTGGATGAGCATTTTTGGCGCTTACTATCACTGGTAAGAAAAAAAAAGGCAATTTGTTTGAGAATGATCCTGTTTGGCTAAACAAATGGCAGTAGGCTCAGGGCAGCATCACATGTTTGTTTTTGTACTTGGTGTGTCATTGCAAACATGGACCATTAACTTCAGCCTGACTGATGTGAACAGAGGCATTCAGATTTGTTGTCTGAGTTCCCTTGTATGTCTGTCTTATCAGTTGAAACAAGCATTGGCATAGCCAATAGGTCTCGCCTTTGGGACCTTATAAGTATTTAATCATGCAGCACAATATCCTTGGTGCAGCATCAACTGTTGCATGGCTAAACACTTATAATGTCCCAAAGGCGAGACCTATTGGCTATGCCATTGCTTGTCTGAATTGCAATGGTGGCTTTGTGCTTGCAAATCAAGCTGTTTGTTGGAGTAAGTCTGGCTTAGGTGTTCAAATAGTTGTAAGTATTAGGCCCTGTATGTTTGT
Source organism: Calotriton arnoldi (assembly GCA_963921515.1). NCBI lineage: Eukaryota > Metazoa > Chordata > Amphibia > Caudata > Salamandridae > Calotriton > Calotriton arnoldi. The sequence continues at coordinate 5,560,686 of CAWUFW010000011.1, forward strand.
TCGTGTAACACTGAAAAACACGATCAGGGCTGCGAATGAACGTCAGATACCATATTTGTAGTTTCTCTTCCTATTTTAAGCAGCAGTACAGAAAAACAGACATTTGTAACTTGAAAGTTTTTTTGGCATGACAACTAGCACTCATTTTGCAGCTACGAAGGCAGCCAGTGATAGAAAATAAACACCTGAGCAATGACATCACATTTGGAATTTTATGAATGCAGGGAGCCGGGCAAGGACATAAATATCACATGCCACTTCGGCCAGATTTTTGGAAATTGAATAGCTTTAAAAACGCTGAAAGACCAAAGAGGAACAAAAATATACGCACGGTGAAGCTTGAAAAACAAGTACTAAATGCAGCTTTAGGAGGGGCGGTGTCTGTACTTTGAAAGTCAGTACATAAGCAAACCCACTCAACTTTGTTAAAATGCCTTGGCCACCTAAAATCGCCTTGAAACTGCTAATATGTTGACGCTGTGAAGAGACTGTACTTCACGATGTCCCACAAAGCACCTTTAGGGCGCGTTTGGCCTTAGTGCAGTGTATATAAAGTTATTTTCTGATGAGCTGGATAGCTAGCTCAGACGGTAATGCACGCCACCTACAGGAGAGTGAACGTAAGCATTAGATCACCAGCAATGTACCCGGTAAGATAAATCAGCAAGTAAATATCACCGAGATGAATCATATGAACACCTGCTATTCACAGAGTTTAGACGGCCTTGAGTTAGCCTCATTTAATAATATATTGTTAGTACACCTATCGTCAACATAGCGCCTTAGCTTTCAGCTGCCTTCTAGGACGTTGACATAATGCGCTGCATTGAAGAAGGAGGCGGGAGACATCCCTGGGGAAGAGGGCGTCTGGCGAACACCCAACTGCCCCGATTCGAACTGGAACATCTTGGTTCAATTAGTTATAGTGCTGCGAGGGCTGCACAAAAATAGAAATTAACAAGTTATAAGTTGATTCCAAACCCTTTGCCACTACAAGAGAAAATCATAAGCCTGAAACCACTAGTAAATAACAGTATAATGAGTCTTGTATGATGCCGCATTCTAGTTTTTGTGCCATCTCATTGAAAAACATGCTTACAGACTACATGTATCAAGCCACAGAGTTCATTAAATAATTGCCCGAATTTGTGTTTCAAAACAAGCAGCAAACTGAAAGTGCCGTAATTCCAAGATGCAAACTCAAGAAGTAGAAACCAATGTGATTCTTACCCAAGTCAAGATGGCAAATAGGACTGCATGGAGAATCAAGGGAACTGCGACTTCAAACGTGCATCTCATTGGAGTAGCGGCAAGATAAAACGAGGGAGCACAGAAGTGGATGCCTGCTTTGGCCGAGTGAAGACTACGGAGTGCGCGAGGATCGGGAGCACTCAAGTCAGTCCCTGCTTGTGCCCCGGACGGACTGCTGAGGGCGCACTTGATCGTAGCGTATGAATGCTTTTTGAAGCACCAAAATATTTCAACGCAAACTCAAAAGAAAGACAGATGAAATGCGATCGGGAGTGAAAGTATTAATCCCTTTTCCAAGCAAAAAATGATTTCAACGCCACCTTAAAATAAACCCAAACACTGATAAGAATGCCTTTTCAAGCCCCAAAAAAATTAACACGAACGCAAGCCAATTCCAAGAAGCCAAAACAAGACCGGGAGTGGTGCGTGCGTGTATGCGTGTGCACGCAGTCTGCTCTTTTTCGAAGCACATACTCGTGCTTGTGGCGCGCCGCTGCGCACTCCCGCAAGGTGTATGCCGCCACAAGCACGAGTATGTACTTCGAAAAAGAGCTGAACGACGGCTAAAGGTCCTCCTATGCAGAGTGTGCGCGCTGCGTAGGCGAGACCTAAAAAGGGAAATCAGCCTCAGATTCCTTTCTGCTAGATACAGACTGTTGCACCACTGTGTTCAGCATGTTCACTACTTGCCATTTCTTCTAAGTCTTGTCTGTTTTATGTTGCTGTAGACAAACGGGTGTTATTGTGCTGGCGCTGATAGCTCTGCAAACAGTTGACTGCAAATGCTAATGTTGCTACAGTCCTGTGTTGTGATTCATGAATCTTACTGAACGCATTCATCAAATCTTGTGTATTTCAGGGATTAACCCCATACAGTATTTAAAAACAGTAAAATAAAGTTGCAAATTTAAAACCATTGCATAATCCTCACTGGAAGTCCGAAAACTCTCAAAAACATTACAATAGTGCTGCAGAGCAATGAAGATTATCTAGTCTTTTTCTCCAAATCCAGATAGAATGAAAGAGTTTGCACTTAAAGAACACACTAACTATGCTAGTATCAGATTTAAGAACTTTTAGACTTATTTGATAATGTCTAATTCCCAGGTTAAGGCTAAGCAGTATAATCCATTTTCTCCTAGGTCTGCTAGGCCAGGCAGAAAAAACAAGAGCTCCTTATTTTGTATTGTAATTGCATTTATATAGCGCTTACTTCCCCTGACGAGGCGTCGGAGCGCTTTTTTGGCGAATAGCACGTGACTCCGGAACTCAAAGATTAGTGGTGAATTCGTATAGTGAAATATGAAAGTAATTTGAGTGGTGAATATGTCAGTTTATTTGGATTGAGAAGGATAGCGGAGGGACAGAAGAGGGAAAAAAGGTTTGCATTTATATAGTGCTTGGTACCCCTGATGGGGTTTTGAAGCGTTTTGTTTGGCAAGTAGTAGCACGCTACTCTGGAACCCATAAAGGATTAGTGGTGAGTTAGTACAGTGAAATATGAAAGTAATTTGAGTGGTGGATATGTTATTTGGATTGAGAAGAGTAGCAGAGGGATAGAGGGAAAAGGTTTGCATTTATATAGCGCTTGCTTCCCCTGATGAGGTGCTGAAGCGCTTTTTCGGCGAGTAGCAGTCTAATCTGGAACCTATAAATGATTAGCAGAGTGAAATATGAGTGCACATGTTAGTCTGTTATTTGGATTGAAAAAGATAGTGGAGAGATAGAAGAGGGAAGGATTTAGACTTTTTTTGTTTGTTTTGGAGGTCATAGCAGTAGGAGGAGGCTTGGGATGAGCAAAAGGGATGTGGAGGGGAAGAGTCAGTGAAGGGTTTAGAAAGACTTGTTTTGGGGGGTCGGTATAGTAAGAGGTATGAGATGATGCATGAAGGGGTAGAGTAGGAAAGTCTAGAAAGGGTTATTTTGGGGATCATAGTAGTTGGTATGGGGTTTGGGATGAATGGGAGAGTGGCGGTAGAGGATATATTGATAGAGGTATAGGGTGAAAAATAGGGTAGTGCATTGGATATGCTGAATTAGAAGAAAAGTAATAAATATATAGATCCATAAGTATATGGATGCATAAAGGAAGTAAGTATATGTAGATTAAAGATATTGATGGAGGTATAGGGTGAGAAATAGGGTAGTGCTTGGAAAGAGTAGTAGAAAGAGGTTTGAGATGAGTCCGAGTTAAGGTAGAAGATATATTGAGAGAGGTATAGGGTGAGAAATAGGGAAGTGCGTTGGATATGCTGAATTAGCAGAAAAGTAATAAATATATAGATGCATAAAGGAAGTAAGTATATGTAGATTAAAGATGCATTAAATAAATTCCGGCTTTTAAGTGTTGTACTTAAAAATTGATTTTATTGATTTGTTTTAAAACATAATTATTCTAAATATTTACGACAAAGCAATACACATATATAGGTACATATCTATAGTACGAATAAATGCTTATATACAGAGGGATATGCTGTATATTTCTGTTTGCGTATGGTGCCAATGTGGGGAAGAGCCAATTCTGGAGTAGTTTTCTGAAGATACGGTGGTTGTCTGTGGATCTTATGTTGAGGGGTAAAGAGTTCCATAGTTGGATGCTTGAACAGAGAAGGATGTGCCACCCATGGTTTTTTCTTGTATCTTGGGATTTTGAGGCGAGGTGCCACTCTAGAGCGGAGGTTCTTTAGTTGAATGTGTTTGGTGATTTTATACCTGATGAAGAGCGGTCCCGTTCCATGTATCGCTTTGTGGGTGATACAAAGCAGCTTTAACATGGATCTTCTTGCAACCGGTAACCAATGCAGGGCTTTCAAGGCATGGGAGATGTGGTCTCGCGGTTTGATATGTAGGAGTAGTCTGGCAGCCGAGTTCTGAATCCGTTGTAGTCTTTTCATGGTCGTTAAAGGTGATCCGTGGTAGAGGCTATTGGCGTAATCAAGTTTGGACAGAACAAGGGAAATCAATCAATCAGGGAATTGTAAGCGCGCTACTCACCCGTGAGGGTCTCAAGGCGCTGAGGGAGGGAGGGGGGTCCGCAGATCTGTTTAGCCGAAGAGCCAGGTCTTGAGGGTCTTCCTGAAGGTGTTCAGGGAGGGGGCGCGTCTGATGTCTGCCGGTAGCTCGTTCCAGGTCTTGGCTGCAATGTGAGAGAAGGATCTTCCCCCTGCTCTGGCTTTGTGGATGCGCGGGGTTTCGGCCAGTGCGAGGTTGGAAGATCGGAGGTTTCTTTTGGGTACGTGAAAGTTGATTCTGTCGTTGAGGTATTTGGGTCCGTTATTGTGTAGGCATTTGTAGGCGTGAGTGAGTATTTTGAAAGTGACTCTTTTCTCCACGGGGAGCCAGTGGAGACTTCGTAGGTGTTGGCTGATGTGTTCGTGTCGGGGGATACCGAGGACGAGTCTGGCGGCGGTGTTCTGTATTGTTTGGAGTTTGCGGAGTAGGGACTTGTTGATGCCAGCTTAGAGTGCGTTTCCATAGTCCAGTCTGCCGGTGATGAGTGCGTGGGTGACTGTCTTCCTTGACTCAGGGGGGATCCACTTGAAGGTCTTGCGGAGGATGCGGAGGGTGTTGAAGCAGCTGGAGGTGACGGCGTTGACCTGTCGGTTCATGGTGAGTGATGAGTTGAGTACGATGCCGAGGTTCTTGGCGTGGTCTGAGGGGGTAGGTGGGCTTCCAAGGGCGGTTGGCCACCAGGTGCTGTCCCATGCAGAAGGGGTGGTACCGAGGACTTCTGTCTTCTCGGCATTGAGCTTCAGGCAGCTGTTGGTCATCCAGACTGCGACGTCTTGCATTCCTTTCTGGAAGTTGAGTTTGGCAGTGGTGGGGTCTTTGGTGAGGGAGAGGATGAGCTGGGTGTCATCGGCGTAGGATATGATGTTGAGGCCGTGTTGTCGGACGATGGCTGCGAGGGGGGCCATGTAGATGTTGAAGAGGGTGGGGCTCAGTGATGAACCCTGTGGGACTCCGCAGGCGATTTTCGTGGGGTCGGAGAGGATGGGTGGGAGTTTGATCCTTTGGCTTCTTCCGATGAGGAATGATCGGATCCAGTCCAGGGCTGTTCCTTGTATACCTGCGTCGTGTAGTCTGGCGACTAGTGTGCGGTGGGAGACTGTGTCGAAGGCCGCTGATAGGTCGAGTAGGATGAGGGCTGCGGAGTGGCCTTGGTCCAGGAGGGTGCGGATGTAGTCTGTGGCAGCGAGTAGGGCGGTCTCTGTACTGTGGTTGCTTCGGAATCCGGATTGGGACGGGTCGAGGACGGCGTTCTCTTCAATGAATTGTCAGTTTCCTGTTGACTGTTTTCTCTGCAATTTTGGCTGCGAAGGGGAGGAGCGAGATGGGCCGATAGTTCTTGAGGTCGGTGGGGTCAGCTGTGGGCTTCTTGAGCAGGGGTCTGACTTCTGCGCGCTTCCAGTCGTCTGGGAAGGTGCCTGTTTTGAAGGTGGTGTTGATGGTGCGTTGTAGTTCGGGTGCGATGGCGGCCGCAGCTCTGTAGTAGATGTGAGGGGGGCAGGGGTCGGTGGGGGCCCCCGAGTGGATGCTTTTCATGGTCGAGGCGGTGTCTTCGTCCGTGATCGGTGTCCAGTTGGAGATGGTGGGCTGGCTGGTGTTTCTGGGGGGAGATGGTAGCTTGAACCTTGTGTGGAAATCCCAAATGGGGAAGATTCGTTGCAGAGTTTTTGTAGTAACAAAGCTTGATCTAGCTAGTTCGTCCACTTGGGCATTCATGGATAACTTGGAGTCCATGGTCATTCCGAGGTTTCTTACTTCCTTCGATACTTTAGGCGTTGATCCCAGTTCATCAGGCCAGGCGGCGAGCGGGTCATAATATTTCCAATCGCCACGCGTGAGTATTTCCATTTTGAAAGCATTCAATTTGAGATGGCTCCATGTCATCCATTGATTCCCGGCTCTAAGACAACTGAAAATTGGTGCGTTTCCAATGTCTTTGGGGAATTCCAGTTGAAGGAGTATTTTCATGTCACCTGCGTAGTTATAGCACGTGAGGTGAAATTGAGCAGTACCAGTAATGACTTCATGCAGATGTTGTAAAGCATGGGCGAGATGATTGAGCCTTGAGGGACCCCTGCTTTTGTGGAATACGGTTTGGACGAGAAAGGTGGGGTTGTCGTGTTTTTCCTATATAACCTATACAGGATCTGTGCGTTTGGATAACATAAACTGTGGGATTGGTGGCGGACTGATTCTGTGCACCCCCACCGGATACGTTAGCCTGTCTGTTTCAGCTAGCTCACAGTGCCACTATAATCTCCTCTTACCAAGGAGAGAATAGATTCCGGCAACCTCAGAACGTGACAACCCTAATCCCTCAGGATCGTGGAAACAATATAAAATCTTTATTGTTTAAGTTAATTAAAACCATAACAATATTTCGATAAAACCGAACAAGTTGTAAAAAGTATAATATACATATTAAAATCAATGGTTGGCGGTAGCATATATACGGTTGTGAAAGTCATGTCAGGACAATTTTATCACAAGTGTAATATACATGTTAAAAACTAATGATCAGCAAAAATACATTTACTGTTGAATGAGACATTATTTAGACCAGTTTCTCAAGAATGTTTCCTTTTTTCCTTTTTTTTTTGATAAAGTGCTATTGAACTAGTTAGGATACTAGTTCAAATTAATTTCTCGTATAAAAATAAAACTTTTACCAAATTACAGTTAAGTTGCGGGTCGTTTGGGTCAAGACACTTTAGTATGGTGGATCTGCAGGTGCGAATGCCCCTGACGTTAAAAGGATTTTTTAACAATAAAAGCCGATTTGATTTTAAAACGGAACATATGCAGATCAAATGAACAAAGTCCTGCTTCGGTGCACCGCATAGAGTGCAAGACGGCTGGCCATTATATTTCCAAGTTGGTTGATCAGCATTAGTTGGTAGTGACCCTAGGCGTATTGCTAGCAGTTTCCTTTTTAGGTGTATGGAGTATGTTATACTCGGGTATGCCGCAGGTTGTAAAATCAAATATGATTGCAGTACCATCCACGCATGAGAGCGCTTACTGAATATAGTTTTATCTTCCATTAGCGAATGCCTTTTTCCTGCTTTATTCAGTGTTTTTCGAAATGTTGTATACGGTAAGTTCAGTTGCCAAAGGTCCGTCACCTTCGTTGTCTTTGATAGCTGCAGGTACTTGTTATAAGCTGATTGAGGATCATTCTCCTGAGCTTTCCAGATAGCGCTATTAAGCGGGTTCTGACAGTTTGACCGAATTTTGTACCATAGTTTTATTGTAGCGTACATTCTTGCTAGATGTTGCTGCAGAAGACCAAATTCTAAGCGAATCTGTGCTGGGGAAGAATTTCGCGGTAGACTACTGTTTTGTATGTCTTTATTTGTATTCTCTCAAGGATTGCTGCTTCTTTGCCGTGCTGAACTTCAGTAGCATAGGCTAAGCTCGGCAGGAGTTTCGCTTTTATGACCGCTAATAATGGTTTAAACGATGGTCCGCTTAGACTCTTCGCTATGGTGCAGAACGCATGTATCAACCCATTTCCTTTCTTGATTAAATTATCGTTATGTGTTTTAAAATTAAATCGGTTGTCTAAATGTAGACCGAGGTATTTGTAGTTTGTGACTCCCTCCAGATTCCTATTACCTAGCTTAAATTGTTGTTGTGCCTGGAACCGGTGACTTATGTTCATGACTTCTGTTTTTGCTATGTTTATTTCTAATAAGTTTTCCTTTGCAAAGACGTTCAGTACCTTGATCCTACTTTTGTTTGACTTAGCAGAATGATATCGTCTGCATAGGATAGATGCGTTAATCGTAGTGGGCCTAGACGTGGCGGGTGTGAATTCGCCTGGTCCAACTTTGGGGAAAGATCGGCCATTAACAAGTTAAACAGGTGAGGAGCTAAAACTCAGCCTTGTTTCAGACCAGTTTCTGTTTGTATTTTCCTAGTCAGTCTAGTGCCGTCTGATACTTTACCTTGCATCCACGTATTTGTGTACAGCTGCATTATGGCTAGGAGGATAGGGGCTGGGAGACCCCACTGCTTTAATTTGTTCCATAGAATGCCTCTGTTAACTCAGTCAAATGCCGCTTTGAAATCTATGAAACACACATATAGACTTTTCCTCTGTTGTATGGTCTTGTCTGCCATTAAGCCTAGGGCTAGGATGTTGGTGATTGTGCCCCAGCCCCTGCGGAATCCAGACTGGTTGATAGGAATAATATTGTTGTTTTCCGTCCATTGTATCAGGTCTCTGAGAACTAGAGAGGCGTAATATTTAGCTTCTGAATCTATTAACGCAATCATTCTATAGTTCACTGGTTCTTTCAAATTACCTCCCTTGTATACAGGATTAATTATAGACCCTCTCCAGCTTTCTGGTAGGATGCCTGAGCTGCTCACCTCGTTGTATAAAAGAGACAAAGGAGTGGCCCAGAAATCGGGGTCCGATTTAAAAATTGCCTGGGGGATACCGTTTGGACCTGGGGCACCGTCCATTCGGCCTGATCTTATTGCTTTGCAAACATAGTCTTTTGTGTATTGTATTGGAGAATTTTCAATTATACAGTTACCGTTTCTTTGAAGTTTTGGGATTTTCCTAATGTCTTTCTGATAATGTGTGGTGGTTTGATCTGTCCAGTTTGGCTATTTGATGTCAGGTGGATAGTATCGATACTGAGGTCTCTTGGTTTTACTACTATAGTTATATTGTCGTACTTCATTGGTAGGTACTTAATGGTTTTTGTGACTTCGTCCTTTTTATGTTCCAATTTCCCAAAGGTATTTGTTAAGTGGTTTATCCAGGCTTGCTCTGTGACACAGGCAGCGTTGATTATTTTTAATGGTCTTGTGAGGCCATTGGTCTGTTCCCAGCAAGCTCTGGCATTTGACTGCTTAGCATTAAAAAGGAGTTTGGACCAGAAGTTATCTGATTGCGTTTTCCTGTCCTCCCAAATTTCCTTTTTCTACCGTTTTTTTTAGGTATTTTATTTTTTCCCAGGTACTGTTTGAGACAGTTGTTACCTTTACTGATTTAACTAGGGCTCTTAGTTCTTTCCTTGTACTCCAAGCATTTTTCCCCATGCGTTTAAGTTGCATCTGCCATGGTCTTATGGGATAGTTTATGGTAGGAACGTCTTTTAGCAGATATCTTTGGAAAGTTTCCCAGTGGGCTATCTGGGAGCTCTCCGTGAGATAGTGTTTTGTTACCAGCTCCTTTGCTTTAGTGACTATTTCAGGGAGAGTGTTGGTCGACCATCTTATACGCTTTAGATTGATTGGTGATATTTGTCCTACCGATGGAGGGGCTATCATGAGCCTGGGGGGGGGCAAATAATTCGAGACGCTGATGTGAGTGATCACTTTTGGTGGTGTATTTAATAGAGAAGTCCTTTACTAAAGCGAGCAGTGGCAGGGTAAGTATTGTGTAATCTATAATGGACCGTGCCTTCGTTCCATAATACGTGAAATTCGGCGGTGTATCATGTTGGGATCTTCCATTGATTACTCTCATGCCGAGGTGTTCTAAATTTGTCACTAATTCCTGTCCTCGTAAGTTGTTTCGTTTGAGGAGTGGTGGTGCTTGTGTTTTCACTGCCCATATTGTGTTTTCCACAGTTAAGTGATCATCTTCTTCTGGTGTATATATTAAGTTAGAATTAAAATCGCCTGTTATTATTTCCCACGATGGATTCTCAAACCTTATTTCCGTTATTATGTTGATTAGCTTATTAAATAATGCATTTTTCCTCTCCCTGCTTGGATGTGCATACAAGTTTATAAGAGTAATAGTATTTGCTACTTTGCAGTGCTCCAGATCGATATTGATCAACTGCATGTCGGATGTTGTTGGAGGCAGTTGCACAGACGTAATATTTAGTGCTGTAGAGATATAGACGGCAAGGCCACCCTTTGGTCTACCGTATTGTTGAGATCTTGTTGCCTTTACATGATGTAGGGTGTAACCTGCTACTTGAACTGGAGTGATCAACCATGTTTCTTGAAGGGCGATTAAATCATAGTTTCCCCAGTCGTCTGGTGCTGCGTTGTACTGAGGTTCTTGTTTTGCTCCTGCGATGTTCCATGATGAAAGTTTTAACGACGGCTGGATCTCCTTATTACTATCGTTGTCAAGTCATTCCCTTTGTTTGGCCATCCGGAGTCCACCGTGTAACACCTCAGTTTTTCTTTGTGTTTTTAATTCTGACTCGATGCCTCTCGAGTCGCTTCTTGCATTTTTTAATATGGAATATACTGAGGTTGAACTGTGTACTTGTGATCGATTGTTGGGTGGACGTAACAGGGGTAAAGGGTAACATCGCTTTGTAGGTTTAGAAAGTGTTATACCCCAGTCCTTAAACTGCTGGGCTGCATTTAACATTAATAGAACAGACTCTGATGACTTCCAAGTAGAGAGAGTTTGCTCATTTTGATTCATACTACCCTGGTTGATAAATTCGATGGTTAGTAGGTCAGTCGTGTTAAGGTGGCTTAGTGACGGGATTGCAGCCATTAGACTTAGGATATTACCTCTATTCAGACAATCCTGGGGACCTAGTGATATGTATTGTGGGGTTAATATAATCTGGTTGTTTGCACTACCTTTCGCTCAGTCACTTGTGCTCACTTAGTTTGTCTCGGAGAGATACACAGAATAAACCGGCTGGGCGTTTTCAATAAGTATTTATTGAACAGTTGTTACTCTAGTGTAGAATAGATGAGCTGCAACAACCATTAGACATTAGCAGAAATATATGATTAGAAGTACTACGAAAGTAAAGGGATGGTAAAGTTCTACCATCTTGCAGAAATCATGAATATATAAAAGTACATAAAACACATGATAAAAAGTGCGTACTCCTACAATGCCTCCCTAACTAGTTGTACCTAAATGTACCTAGCATCTGTGTAGGTGTTATGCCAAGAATCCCTTTAGGATCTAGTCAACCCCATTACCTGAGAATGAGAGAATATGGGACCCCGTCCTGGTCTCGAGTTGGACACCCCGCAAGGGATGTTGGACCACTGCGAGCTGGAGTGTCTGCATGCAGGAACCTCAGCGTCTCTGGTCAGTGTTTCAGCCGGGAATTTTCGGTCTCCTCTGTCCTTCCAAGCAAGATGTGATGTATATATACCCATAGGTCTCCCCAGGGGTCCTACCTTGCTGTGTTACTGTGTCTGCCTAAAGGATGACGTCTGACCTGAACTTTATACAGAGATATTATACAGGAGATGTTAGTCCTGCTGTGCTTCCAAGAAGCCTCATGCATAATGTATGAGATTCGAACTAGGGTGAAACCTGTGTTCTGAATGCAGTGTCGTATCTAGGTAAAAGGTCAGTCCCTAAGAACCGTTATGTATGTAATGTAGGGAAGAATATAGGTGAAAGGTTGCAATGTTACCTGTGCCTATATAGGGTACCTATATGGAATATAACAGGGTATGGATGACATTAGTTCTGTTGCGAAGGTAGGATGCGATCCAGTCTAGAGCAGTGCCCTCTATGCCGGCTTCGTAGAGTCTTTGTACTGGAGTGTCATGGTCAACCGTGTCAAAGGCAGCCGAGGGGTCCAAGAGAAGTATTGCAGCAACCCCGTTGAGGTCAACTTTGTTCTTCAGGTCATCCCAGATGGCAAGGAGGGCAGATTCTGTGCCTCTTCCCGGACGGAATCCCGTTTGGAAGTCTGAAAGCATGGCATTGTCTTCAATGAATTGTGACATCTGGGCGAATGCTGCTCTTTCTATAAGTTTGCCCAGGAAAGGTCCATTTGTAATAGGTCTGTAGTTGTCAGGGTTCAGCAGGTCCAAATTTGTTTTCTTCAGTAACGGGGGCATGTATGATGTGTTCTTGAGTTCTTCTGGAAATATTCTGGTAGTTAAGGAATCGTTGATGATTCTTCTTACTGGAGTAGCAGCAGAGGTTGTTAGAAGAATTGTCTTGAAAGTTTGCAGTGGACATGGGTCAGAAGGGCTGCCAGCAGGCCTGCTTGCTTTGCCAGGTCCATAAATTCATCGTGTGAACTGTGTTGGAAGGAACGGGGAGGCTGGGTTAGGGTATTCTTGGATTGTTTTGGAAAAGGGACAGCGCTGGTGCTTTGTCTTTGTTTCAAGTATGAGTCCAACGTGTTTGCTTTGTCCGTGTAATGATTTGCCAGTTTGTCTGTGAAATCTTGAGTAACTGGATGAGCTCCTTCTAGGCAATTCGGTTTACGAAATTCATTGAGTATTTTATAGAATTCTTTATGTGCACATTTAGCATTTTGAATTCTGTCTGAATAGTACCTTTTCTTTGCTTTTTGATAGCTGACTTGTATAATCTGTTAATTTTCTGTAGGCGAAGTTTGTCTTGATTGGCGTTTTTTTGAGCCAGGCATGTTGCAGCTTTCTAATTTGCTGTTTTATGTCTTTTATCTCTGTATTTCTCCAAGGTGCTTGTTTTCTTTTGTTCTGTTGTGTGGTTTTGAGTGGTATCAGGATATCAAAAGCTTCCTGTAGCCACTCATATGTATTTTTTGGACAGAATTTGTTTCCAGATCTGTACTGGATGTTAGTTGTGTTTCTAAGTGTTCCAAATTGAGTTTGTTCCATGGTCGATAGGTGGATGCACGTAAGGTGGTTTTAGGTGTGTCACTTAGTGTTTTATGTTGGAAAGAAAGCAATTGGTGGTCTGACCATATGGCCGGAGTTATAGTTTGAAAGGTAACTAGTTCGGTATTAGCAAAAAGAACATCTAGGATGCGTCCAGCATTGTGTGTGGGCTAGTGGACGATCTGATGCGGGTTCAGTGCGTCTAGGGCAGCGATTTTTGTTTTTAGTTGGGCATATTGGGTTTGTCAAACCAAATGTTGAGGTCGCCCAGAACGCATAGGTTGGAGTGTAGTGTTATCAGGTTTGAAACCGTGTCTAGAAGTGTGTCTGGGAATGTCGCCTTGCTAGGTGAAGGTCTGTAAAGGAGCAGGGAGTTACAGGAGGAAGATGGTGTAGGATTGCATCTGGTGAAAGGGGCCTCACAATCTTTTATGGAGACGTCGTCCATTTTAATATGTAGTGTTTGCCTGAACACAACAGTTAGGCCACCTCCTTTTTTGCCTATATGATTTTGGGTGATTGTTTGATAGCCTAGAGGAACGGCTTCATGCAGGACTGGAGCCATATCATCTCCCAACCATGATTCAGTTATCTAAATCTAAATCCGTATTTGTAAAGCGCGAACTACTCACCCTTACGGGTCTCAAGGCGCTGGGGGCCGTCGTGGAAATTAAGTGAGCTATTGCCCAGAGTCACATGGTGCTGAGCTGAGCTGCCGCCGGAGCCAGGGATCGAACCGTGAACCCTGTGCTCCGAAGTCAGCTGCCCTGGCCGCTGCACCACACCTCTCCATTATGAATAGTATGACTGGTTTTGCGTCAGTGAGAAGGTCATAGATGTAATGTTTGTTTTAGAGAGCGATCGAGCATTTATTAGTAGACTGTTTAGAGAATGTGCTTTGGTAATAGTGTGACTTTGTTTTGTAGAAGAGTGATCAGTATTTTGTGGACATGTAGCAGGTGTGTCCATAGTGCTGGTATTAGCTATAAGAGGATAGCAATAGTGTTTCTCTTCCAGCAGGCAAAGAAGGCATTGTGATGGGTCTGCGTGTGTAGGTGGTGGAGACGATGTTTGAGAGTGAGGTTGTGCTCTGTTGTTTTTGTGGTGTAACCTTGTTGTGCAGTAGACATGGTGAAGCGAAGTTGTGAGGTGTGGCACGTTGCTTATATTGTTTGTGTGTTTAGGGTGGAAGGTGTATGTGTTGGGTGGTGGTGCAGCATGCGGGTCATGTAGTAAGGTTCTAAATTGCCCAATGGATGAGAGGCGGTTGGAAGAGAGTTGCTCTGTTGCTGTATGTGTGTTAGGTGTGGTGGAAGAGAGAAAGCTTGGCATTTGAGTTGGTTCATTTGTGTAGTTTGAAAGGTGGGTGTATGTTTGTATTTTGTGACGGTAAGTATTATGAGGTGTTGCGCTTGAGAGATTTTGTTGTGCTGGTGTGCGTGATATGTTTTGTTTCTGAGGAGTAGTGAAAAGAGGTGCTGGTGTATTTGTTTAATAAGATGGATTTGATTGTAAAATATTGTTTGCGAGTGGAAGTTGTAAGGTAAAGGGGTGGTGATTTGTTTGTGAGTAGAGTGTATGTTGTGTGTAGGAGGGGATGAAGTAGAGTTAAGAATGTTTGTCTTAGACTTGTTTGCTGCAAGAGTTAAAATGTGTTGTGCCGTGGAGTGTATGTGTTGGGCGGTTGTGTTATTGTGGTAGAAAATAGAGGAGGGTGTTGGTTGGACAAATGATGGAAGGCTGAGTGACAATTTCTACTGGGCAAAATTGCCACTTGCCATCAAAGGTATTAGTAGGTAAGATGGCAGACCTGAACTTAATATACAGGCATTTGGTAAGAGGAGGAAATATATCGTCCGTGCATGGATCAAAGCTTTGAACAAACTTAAAATTCAGGAAACTGTCAGACTACCCTCCACTCCCCTTTCGCTATTCGGTGACACCTTTCTAATACGAAGTGTCAGTAAATCTGTTTGTGCTCATCACTTGTGGACCAGGTGATAGTCGAGGGAACGTTCCATTGAGATTCCAAACTTTGTCCATTAAGCCATGATTTCACATGGTGCCACCAATAGAAATTAAGACCAGTATCCAAGATATTGACTTGTAAAAGAGCTTCTCTGTATGAATACAGTTCTGGAGTAGACCACACACGACAGCAAGACACTGTTTTCTTTAACACAGCCCTAAAAAAAAAAAGGGAGAACGGTAATGCTCTGGGTTAGATTTCACAAATATCAAATTAATTTCCCCTCACAGTCCTTAGCCACACAACAGATTTCCAGTCTGCAAGAAGCTGGCTCTGTATATACTTTACCAAAGTGAGGTATAGCATGCATAGAGTTCAGTGGGTCCCCAAAGGTATAGCAGAGGCGAAAGTTGATAATATCTTACTCTCGGTTGTGGTAGTGTGGTTGAGCAGTAAAGCTTAATCAGAGGGTAGTGTTAAGCATTTATTGTACACACTCAGGCAAGAAACGATTTCACACACACAGACTGAACTCTGACCAATTTGTTTTGTATAAAAATATTATTGAGTTGTATTTTATTTCTAGAACCAAGCCAGGCCTGGTGCAGGTAAGTGAAATAATACTTTACAAAAACAATACAGTTGTATGCAGTTCTATGTACTTGCTTTGTTTACAGGTTGGTCAATTATTTAGAAACGGTTGAGATTACTTTTCATTTACTTTGCAGGTACTGTATGATTACTTTTTAAGTTACTTTTTAAGTTACTTTTCTTACTCAGTGTGATATGCCTAGATATCACACTGGGACATTTCCTAGATAAAAGGTAAGTAAAACCGTATTTCTCAAAACATAGTTTCTTAGGTTCTCATACAAAACACCCTCCACACTTAGAAGTTTTCAGAGGAAAACAGTCCATGCAATCCTATGGGGGAAAATAGGGTTATCGTTTTGCAGGTAAGTAAACCGTCTTGAGGGTTGAGTTTCTGGGGTTAGAACAAGGGTTTCCCCAGGGTCGAGGATGCACTCAAAATGCACCCTCAGCGGCACTAGGGCGGCCGGGTGCAGAGTGCTGAGGCCCAATGTTATCCAATGAGGGATAGGAGGCCTCCGGTTGGTGGCTGCTCATGAGCAGGCCACAAGGTTGTGGGAGCAAAGGTCCTGGAATTAAGCTCAGGGCAAAGGGGAGTTCAAGTTAGCACCCAAAGTGCAACCACAGCGGAACAGGGGCGGCATGGTGCATTTTTGGCATCAGGGGCCCTGTTTTCAATGGGAGTTGCCGGTTTTGGATTTTGACTGCAGGCTCGGTCCAGGAAGTCTTCTAAGAGGAACCAAACAGCTGGGCAGGTAAGTTGGAGGGCTCAGGGATGTAGGTGCACCTCAGGTCCTCTTCTCCAGGGCAGCCGGATGCAGGGGTGCCTTTTGAGGTCGGATTTCACCTTATCGGGTCAGTCACTCGCAGTTGGGTGGGGGGTCTCCGTGCAGAGGCTGCAGGCGACGTAGGGGAGTCCTGGAGGGGTCAACCCACGGTGGACTTGGACTCTTGAGCGCTGGGGGACCTCGCTGGGACCGGTGGGCCACTCGGGCCGTAGGCGTCAGATGCAGTGGTGGTTTCAGGCGTTGGGTTTCTTTGTCCTCAGCAGGCTGAGACTTTCTTTGGTGATTCTTTTGAACAGAGCTGCTGTTCACAGGAGATCCAGTCTTTGTTGAAGGCAGTCAGTCCTCCCAGGTGTTCTGGAGGACGCTGGCTGCAGTACAAGGTAACTTTTGGCGCAGGATCTCTGGAAACTGCAGAAGGCCGGTAGGGCTCAGTTCTTCTCTGCAGTTTCCTTTGCTGGGCGTCGTCTTTCATCCTTCGTAGGTTGTGGGAATCTGCTTTCCTGGTTCAGGGCTGCCCCCTAAATACTGTATTTAGGGGGCGTTTTAGGGGTCTCAAGGTCAGTAGCCAGTGGGCTTACTGACCTTAGGGTGACTACACCCTTGGTGTGCTCACCCCACGTGGGGTAGTGGGCATAATCCCTAACCCTGATTGGAGAGTGCCTGCCATCTGCAAGATCGCCATCTGAAGAGTGGGCTTGACCGCACCTCCCCCAACTGAGGGGTGGTGTTGGCAGAGGTGGGCACACCTTCTGGGCTGTTCTCATTTTTCCCGCTTGTATTCCCGCCGCAAAGGGGGTGAGAGAGGAAGGGGGCCTGCTTCTAAAAGCAGGAGAGGCTGGTGGTCGCGTTACAAAGGCGGCAAGGCCTTTGAAGCTCCCCTGCCACCTGTGGCTCTTCCTGACCTGGGGGAGGTGTGCCGACCTCCGCCCAGGAAAGGCTTTGTTTCTGGGCCCAGGGAGGGAAGGCTCCCACCCCAGGGTCCAGAAACATGTCTCATGGTGGCAGGCTGGTGTTTACCAGTCGGAACCCACCAGAGGTGGTTCTTTTTCAGGGGGCATCTCTAGGATGCCCTCTGAGTGCATGGTATAATAAATCCCACACTGGCATCAGTGTGGGTTTATTATGCTGAGAAGTTTGATACCAAACTTCCTAGAATTCAGTAAAGCCATTATGGTGCTGGGGAGTTCATAATGACAATCTTTTTATGGCTTTACTGCAATGTCTAAGAATGGACTTAGACACTGTAGGTGTTTAGTGCTCATGCAACTGTACCCTCACCAGTGGTATAGTGCACCCAGCTAGAGGGGTGTCTTACCTATACCATAGGCAGTGGGTTGCAGGCATGGCACACATGTATGTGTGCCATGTCGACTCTTCACTTTTCTCTGCACCAAAACACGCAGCCTGCAATTGCAGTGTGTGTTAAGATACAGGACCTCGAAGGGTGGCACAATGTGCTGCTGCACTTAGAGGCCTTCCCTGGTCACAGTGCCCTTGGTACCCATGGCACCTTTTACAAGGGACTTGCATGTGGCCACAGAGGTGCCAATTGGGGGTTCAAAGCTACAGTTTTGGTAAAGAACACAGGCCCTGGGAACCTGATTGGTAGGGACCCAAGGCACATCAAGTGAAAGTGCTTCAGAAATCTGGCAAAAAGTGGGGTGTTACTGCAACAGAAACCCACTTTCCTACAATGCTGTTGTAGAATGATTCATGGGAACCATCAAGAGGATAGTTGAACAAGCATCAATGGAGGGAAGCGAGTTAAACTAGGCCCTGTGTCAAGCCCTCTGTGCTTATCGTTCAACTCCTCGCTCCACAACTGGTGAGAGTCCTGCCACCTTATTTGGGAGAGCTATCAGAACCAAACTGCCACAGTGGGCAGCCGACAAATCCATGAATGCTGATGAGGTTTGTGTCATAGACACTTCTCGAAAGTGCAAAATGAAAACCTATGCCGATTGGCGTTGACAAGCTTGGGAAACAGTCTTCAATGAAGGTGACTGGGTCCTGGTCTAGCATAAACGAAAGCGGAAAACAGACACTCTGTTTGAGGTCGATCCTCTGAGGGTTGTGATGTGCAAAGGACACATACTGACGGTACATCGTCCCGGAAAGTTCATCACACTGGACTCATCACACTTTATTCACCTACCTCAACGT
Organism: Calotriton arnoldi; assembly: GCA_963921515.1. Lineage (NCBI taxonomy): Eukaryota > Metazoa > Chordata > Amphibia > Caudata > Salamandridae > Calotriton > Calotriton arnoldi. Next base: position 5,579,022 of record CAWUFW010000011.1, read on the forward strand.
TCGTCAGCTCCTGCAATTATGAATGGGTCGATCCGCCTAACAGTCCAGATCAAACATCAGAACCTGTGCCATCGGTGCACGGAGTGCATCTCAACCACCTCATGCCATGCGATCTGGCCGACTTTTGCGAGCGCCTCGACGACTTATTTAGGAAATGTGATGTGACTGTTTATACTTTTTTTTTTTTTTTTTTTAACAAAGTGAAATGTAGTGTCCTGAGACTGTGTGCTAGGACCCTTGCGGATCTGGGAGGACTCAACAGAAGAATTGCGTAACTTGCTGAGAGGTGTTAATGTGTGATTATTAACTGTTATGAAGTAATGAGTGTGCAGTGTATGATCGTATGCTGAGAAATCAAGACGTTCATAACAGAGGTTAGTGTGCAGTGTATTCATTTGCATGCTCCTAGGATGGGGGAGGACTCTACAAAAGCCTGACTGCTCGAAGCCACAGCTACCCAGGGTTGAGCTAAGGTTTGAAAAAAACAAAACCTGACTGGTCCTTAAGGGGTTGGAAGTGTAGTACACGGTGAGGCCTCAAAACCGCACCATATAATACACCCCATTTCCTCACATTTTAATACAATAAAAGTACAGTACGCTCTGCTGAATGCAACAGCTCTTTTTTCCCCTGAAACTGGGATTGCTTAGAAACTAGAGGCACCTTAATGTGAAACAAATACTGGAATCCTTGACATGCAACTGTGTTTAGACATTTGTTGTCTGAACCCAAACACATTGCAGGTTCCAGTAAAAGCCTGTGCTGTTAATGTTGGACGTTGTATTAGAATGAATCTGTAACTTAATTCAAGGGAATCCTATGGAAGGAATGGTACTACGAGAGCAAAGACATTGCTGAAGAGTAAAATGACCTGCACTGTTTCAACTGAGTGTTAGAAAATCCTTGCCTGACTGTCCTTTTCTGTAAGCAGTATACAAAATATGGCAAGTTAGTACGTAAAACAACTGCTGAGATCTCAAGAGAAGTAGGTTTTGAGTTTGTGGTTATTGGTAGAGCACATCTTTTTTAAGAAGTAGACATTTATTAAAGAGGTTCTGATTTGGGCAAAATGCAGCATATTAACTTGAAGCATTGGATGATGAGTACCAGTAACTGTTAATGTAGTTTTACAGTACTGCTGCTTTAAAGAGTGTAGTCCCAAATTTGTGCGAAGCTGAGGCTTCCCCCGTAATTGACTCTCTAAACCTCACCTTTAAGCTGCACCCATTTATTATCCTTTTGTAAGAGGCTGCTCATCACAGTCACATGTATGTGACGATGTGTTAACAAGGTCGATCAAGCAGTGCAAGTAGCAAAGAGGACAAAGCATGGCAGGATTGTCCAGTCGGACAAGTGAACTTTTCCCCTTGGGAAGTGCCTACCCTAAAGACATCTGGTGGTCTCTGCAGCTCCTGTGGCAGTTAAAACCGCCCCTCCCATAAGTACGTACTCCGCCCCACTGATATATCTGTCTATATATTTAGGAGCTAGAGGAACTGTTGCAGATTAACTGTGATGGGGGGTGTGTGTAAAGTTAAGCCTGTGCGCGCACACATGTTGCTGTTGAAGCCTCCCACCAGGTGAGTAGAGCAGACCGCAGGGCTCGAAAAACCATTAAAATGTTACTTGACCTGCAGGTCTAGTTATGATTATCTAATTTAGCCTCTGCTATACCTCTCGCAATCCACTGGCATACGAGCACACTATCTGTTTGGTATAGTATATACAGAGTCAGCTTTCAACATTGGTGGATTAGCGGTGGGGTGTACAACTTTGCATTCATTGGACTAACTTAGTCACCTGATCACACAACAAGAATCCAAAAATTGACTTTAGTACAACTCATTGTTTTGAATTGACTATTTTCAAAATTTCTAAAAGTGTGAAAAGCTGCGAGTCTCCTGAGATCCCCAATGCTGCCCGGCGCAAGGTCACCTTTAATCCACTTTGGATTCGCTATCTAAAATAACGAGGCAGGCGCTGGAAGCTGGAAGGCAAGAAAAAGGTTTATTACTCTTAGAGGAGACCACGTCAACTGCTGACACCAGGATGTCTTCAGGGAGGTGTTCTACTGGCAATGCTTTTGGCTCTTCCTTTTATACAGGTTTTACACAATGTATTTGTTTCATTTATCATGGTTACAAGCTTGGAGTCTCCGCCCGGGCAGGTTGTCACACAAGCCCGACAGTGTTTCATCAGCATGGTTACACAAGCCCAACATTGTTTCATCAACATGGTTACACAAGCCCAACATTAACTCTCCTCCCGCCCAGGTCAAAAACAGACAATTTAATTGCAGCTGGACCTTGCTTCAGGGTCTAAACACAAGTGAGACCGGCCAGATCTAAGAGTCCGTTCTGTTGATAAAAACAGGTCCCATTGTTGGCAAAAACAAGTCTTGCTGTGTGCAGTGCAATAAACCATGCTTGCAAGAGTCTGTTTGGTATTTGTAACCTGTTTGTGCAGGGATGAGAGGAAAGACGAGTTTGAGGCAGCAGGTGATGTTGATGTTTGTCGTGGAAATAGTTTATAGCCCCCAGCACACATATCAGGTTTGGTCAGAGAGTCAGAAGGCTGCTAGAGGACAGGGTGAAATGAAGGTGACCAACAGAGTACAAAATGGCTGTGGTCAATCAGAATGACTGTAGTTTATGTGCACGTAGGAACTTTAATCAGACAAGATGGCGCAGAATGTTCATGATTGTCGTTTTGTTCTTAACAGTCGCCCCTTTGAACATAATTAGCCATCTTGTCAGTCTATTTCGATCTCCATAATGTCCTGTATTTCTTGTTCATATATTACTCTCATTTTTGTTAACTGAGTGTCCATATTCTTAGGGCGCAAGGCACTTATGCAAAGAGAACACAAAGGTGGTATACAGTGTACACCCAAACAGCAACCACATATTGCCAATACTGGGACCAAGAGAAACATTGATATTTTCCAACCCCAGTCCTTCAAGATGCCCCAAAGCCAACTTCCAATTGTCCAAGTCTCTGATCCTTGACGAATTTCTGAAGACAGTCTGTGGAGATGTTCGATTGCTTCATAGACAGAGGGTGAATTATCAGGGATGTATATGCAGCAACTGGCACCAATTATGCGACATACTCCTCCACGATCCGCTAGTACCACGTCCAGGACCATGCGGTTTTGTAGGGCCACCAGACGGACCGCTTGAAGCTCGGCAGTGTTGTTGGTGAGGATGCCAGCTGTGACGTTCAGGGCGGTTTCTACCGCTTGAGACAGATGTCTGATGGCTCGGCTGTTTGCCATCGGACCCCATAGCGGGACGAGCCCTTTTGCTGCGTCAATGAACTGTGATGCGGCAGAGTCTGCTTGATCAGTGTCTTTAGAACGCTTTTCTCGATGATGCTCTGCAGGGGCTGTGTAGGTCGGTGGCAAAACAAAAGCGATGTAGCACGTGCCCCCCCAGTTTCTTGGGAGCCAGGTGTAGGCTTTGGTTCCACAGACAAAGTACATATTGGGTGATGCAACAAATGCTGGAAGGTTGGCAGTGTTCAAAGTCCTTACAATGTTACAAGTGCTGTGACCCACATTCTTAGTCCCACGGCCTTCAATGTATACAAGGCCAGAGACGTTCACCACAGATAGGGCCACAGTCAGTGTTGCAGCAGTTCTTTTCTTCAGGTAGGAAAATGTGGCTCTGACAGGATTATTGAACACTTGTATTTCCACTCGCTTCTTTGGAGGGGACATTCATTGGGAATGTCGTATTGGAGGTGTGAGGGCAAAGGGAGCTGCTGTTCTTCCTGTTTGGTTTAGCCAGAACTCGTTGTAGAACTGAGCGACTGTCCCATCGGAAGTGGCATTGTCTTTGTAACTTTCTTGTAGGAGCATCATCCAGGCAAGGCAAGATCCATGAACAGAAAAGGGTGAAGGGATGAAAGGGATGGAATGTTCAGTGGCATGTGGTAGCAGCCCACAGACCCAACAGTTAGTGGCATTGGTGGCAAGATTGTGCTGGTGCAGCATCTGTACGAAAGAATTATTCCAGAATTCTTTGCGTCGTTCTCGGAGATGTGGCGGTAGTGATAGCAGGTAGTGTTCTTTCTTTGTGATTGGTTGCATGGTTGGTGACAATGTTCTGTATGCAGGTGCATTCTCTTCAATGATCCAGAGTGTGACCATTAGTAGGAGGCAGGTGAGAAATGCAGCTACAAGTGCAATTGTCTTTGTACTGTGCAGTTCAAAAGTCTTGGTGTCTTTGCGGTGGCTTTGCAGGTGTTCCGTTTCTTCCATCATCTTCGAGGAGCTCACCAACTGTTAGGACCACAGACTTTTGTCTGGTGTTTTTCCTGGTAGCGTTGTTTGGCTGTGCTACCGATCTGAGACTCTGACTCAGTTAGTGGCCTGGTTGTTGGAGCTCCCCCTTTTGTCGATCTTAGGTTGTACCCTTCCTTGGATGGCACCGTGGGGTCGGGAAATTCAGACAGTTGGAGGGTGTCTTCTTGTGGGTAGCAACTCAGAGCTGGTCGGTCTTTTGCGAGTACTTCCTCTTGCACCTCCACCTCTTCACAGGTTGCCAGCGTTGGAGGGACTTTCTTGCAGTGGTGGGCATGCAGCCAATTTCTTTTCCTTCCACTCGGAGGGCAGTTCGAGTGGTGATCAAGACTTGCCAGGGGCCCGTCCACCTGGGCTCCAGATTCTTCGTTCTTTGGAAGTTGCGAACTAGGATGAAGTCCCCAGGCTTTATCACATGTCCTGGGCCCCTGGATACGTCAGGCAAGGCTTGCTGCACCTGTTGGTGGATAATTGTTAGCTCGTTTGTCAATTTATGCAGATAGTCTGACATTAATATGTTCGGGACATCGTTAATGGAGGTGGGTCTTGGTGCCGCCCAAATGTTCATAGGCCTGCCGAAGACCACTTCATACGAGGTCAGTCTGTGTTTGGTCGGGGTGGAGCGCATTGATAGCAATGCCAATGGAAGGGCGTCGGGCCATTTCAACCCGGTTGTGGCAACTATTTTGGCTAGCTTTAGTTTCAATGTTGCATTGTGTCTCTCTACCAGGCCCGCTGATTGGGGGTGGAAGACGGCATGGAATTTTTGTTTTACCCCCAACCCTTTCAGTATGTTCTGTATCACTTCGGCTACGAAGTGTGGGCCGTTGTCGCTCCATAAAATTCTGCAAAGGCCGTACCGGGGAAGAATTCTTTCAACAATACTTTTGCAGTGGCTATGGCAGTATTGTCGCGGGTGGGATATGCCTCCACCCATTTGCTAAAAGCGCACACAACCACCAGGACATATTTTAGACCATGGCATCTCTCTAGTTGGATGTAATCCATTTGAAGGACTTCAAAGGGGTGATCAGGGACTCCAAACCCTCCCCGTGGTACTACTGTCCCTTTCCCTGGGTTGTGTTGTAGGCATACTATACACTGTTGTACTAGGCGCTTTGCAGATTCTGTTATCTTGACATTATGCCATACTCTTGTGATTAGTTCAATCATGGGGGTGGAGCCTATGTGTGCTGGTAAATGTGCCATGGTCAATATGGGGATGAGGTAGGCATTGGGTAACAGCCATTTATTTCCGTCTTTAGTTCTCCAGCAATCTTCCTCGTCTTTTAGTCCCAACTTTTCCCACTCGGTCAATTCGTCTTGTGTGCCTGTAGTCTGTATGTCCCTTACAGTGGTCCTAGCATCAGTCCATTGTTCAGCTTGTGACCTGGTCACATACATTCGTGTCATAGTTCTGTCTTCTGCCGTGGCTCGGGCAGTAACGTCTGCTAGCGCATTTCCCTGTCCAATGAGATCTGTCACTTTCTATGTGCTTGGCATTTTATCACTGCTAGCTTTTTGGGGAGGAGGACTGCTTCCGTCAAGGCGGAGACTAAATCTCCATGCAGGATGGGTGTACCGTGTGAAGTCAGGAACCCTCTTTCTTTCCATAGAATCCCGAAATGGTGAACCACCCCGAAGGCGTATTGGCTGTCGGTGTATATGTTAACTGTCGTGCCAGCTGCTAAAATACATGCTCGTGTGAGGGCAATGAGTTCTGCTGCCTGGGCGGAACGTTGGGCAATACGGGCTGTTTCTAGAATGGTTCGGGCTGTGGTGACAGCGTATGCAGCTGAGGTGGTGCCGTCGGGAGTTTGATGCACGAACCATCCACCCATAGTTCTCCATCTGGCTCTAGAAAGGCGGTGTCTCTGAGGTCTACTCTACTTTTTGTTTGTTCATCGGTTAGTGTCACACAGTCGTGTAGTGGAGCCACGTTAGGATCGTTCTCGGGTAGGGGTAACAGCGTGGCTGGATTGAGGGTGGTGCATCGCTTTAGGGTAATGTGCGGTGCTAGCAGGGTCAACTCATATCCTGTCAGTCGGGCGCTAGTCAAGTGTTGGGTTTTGGTCTGGTTCAGTAGTGTGTCGACTGCATGGGGTACTAAAACAGTGACTGGATTGGAGAGCACTATTCCTTCGCTCTGGCGTATTGATACTGCTGCAGCTGCCACAGCGCGCAGGCACGCTGGCAGTGCTCTGGCTACTGGATCGAGGGTGGCAGAAAAATATGCACAAGGGCGTTGTTTGTGACCAATTGATTGTGTTAGGACAGACAATGCACATCCCTCCCTTTTCGTGTGTGTAGAGGAAGAATGGTTTGGAGTAATCTGGGGTTCCTAGGACTGGTGCTGAGCAAAGGGTATTCCGTAGTTCTTTAAAGGCTGTCTGGCATTCGGGGGTCCAGGGGAGAGGTGAGGGGATGTCCTTAGCTAGGAGGGAGAGAAGGGGTTTGACAATGAGGCTAAAGTTCGGTAACCACTGTCTGCAAAACGAGGTGAGGCCTATCAAAGAGCGGACTTGCTTCTGATTTTTGGGGACAGGGGTGCCTAGAATTGTCTGGATCCTGTCAGGCGTGAGTTTTCTCCCTTCTTTTGATAAAAGGTGACCCAAATAGGTCACTTGTGATTTACAGAACTGCAGTTTCTTTCGGGAGACCTTGTGACCATTCTCAGCAAGGAAATGGAGTAGTTTGATGGTGGCTGTGACGGCTATTGGTATGGTGTCTGCTGCTAGAAGGATGTCGTCTACATATTGTATTAGTGCCACTCCATCTGGCAATTGTATGGCGTCCAACTGTCTTTTAAGCGCCTGGCTATAGATACTTGAGCTCTCAGTGTACCCCTGAGGTGCTCTACAAAATCTATACGAACGGGAATTTAGGGTAAATCCAAAAAGATAGCGGCTGTCCTCGTGTATAGGTATGGAAAAGAAGGCGTTCTTGAGGTCGATCACAGTGAAGGTGGTGGCAGTGGAGGGGATTAAAGTCAAAATTGTCGTGATGTCGGAAACTACTGGGTATTGTGGTACTACGATTTTGTTTATCTCCCGCAGGTCAATGATGAAGCAGTAGGCTTTCCCATCTCCCTCTCTCTTTACAATCGGTAGTATGGGACTGTTACAAATGTTGCTCACTACTTCCTCTACCACCCCTGCCTCTACCAAAGAGTGTATGATCTCTGTTAGTGCTTTCTCACCCTCTGGCGATATTTTGTACTGCGGTACCTTCGGTAGGGTTGCGTCCTGTCGTATTGTTACGTGTACTGGGTCAATCATCATTCGTCCTACGTCTGAATCAGCCCTAGCCCATAAGTGTGATGGCAAAGTGTCCAGTAGGGATTTGTCAGTCTCAGAGATGGAAAACATGTGCTGAAAAGGGTTCTCTCTATGGCGTTGGGGGTTGTCATACAGGATGACACGCACTCCGTCTGGTGAGCATCTGATAGTCGCATGGAAGTGTTTCAAAAGGTCGAGGCCCATAATGGCGTCTGGGGTGTTAGATGAGAGGAGGAATGTCGTTTCGACGCCATTGCTGTCAAGATTAAAAGGGATGGGTCGGGACAAAGGGTTGGTGGAGGGCGTACCGTCAAATCCTATTGAGGTCACATGTGAGCCTGACAAGGGTGCCCTTGGAATCAGTCGTTTGGATAGTGCACTACGTGTTGCTCCTGTGTCTACCAAAAATGGCGACCTTGTGCCCAGGACCTCAGCGGTAACATAAGGGCCTTGCTGATCAACGCAGAGCTCGACTGGATCCCTTCCTTGCCCCTGGCTGTCCTATGCAAGGTCGTACGTATTGTCATAATCTGTCTGTTGTTACTGATTCTGTCTGGGATGGTCAAATGCGTTAATTCTTCCTGGCCTTTCCTCGCTTGCTTCACTCGCGTACCCTCTTCCACGTCCCTCTTCCTCTCTGTCCACTTGCTATTTCCCTCGCCCCTCTGCCCCTAGCAGCTCCTAACAAAGCCGGGCATTGGGATTTCCAGTGTCCATATTTTTGCAAAATGCACATTGATCCTGTCCTAGGTCTTGGCGTCCTACATATGATGTAGATGGATTGTTCCTAGGGGGCTGTACTCTAGGGGTATTCTGCTGGTTTCCTCCCCTATATTGCTCCCTTCCTGTATTCGCCCCCTGGAGTTGTGCTATCATTACCCTTTCCTTCAAGTCCTTCTTTTTCCTTTCTGTAGCCCTGTCATTTTCGTTTCTCTGATGCTCGTAGTACTGGGCCATTTGGAGAATGGCCGTCGGTTTAGATGCTGCCCAACTACTTTCGCTGGCTTGTAGTTTCTGGGATACATCTGGCAGTAATCCTTTGACGTAGTTCTGCACAAATAAGTGGTGTCCGGTTGCGGTGGACATGCCTTGTCCACTGTAATCAGAGAACACAGTTTCAAATCTGGAGAAGTACTCTGAGACGTCCTCTTGTGGTTTCTGGCGGCATGCGGTTACTATGGACCAGTCTATCTTTTTCTCTGGGATCAGCGTTTTCACTTTCTGCACTATTTTGTCAGGGAGGTCTAATATTGCTTTAACTGGTTTTTGACCAGGGTTCCGCTGTTTATCTAGTGTCGAGTTGTTCCCAGGTATGACCAAACAGTTCAGTATGGTCTACTTTCCTAACCTGTTTCCACACATCTGCTGGCAAACATAACCCGAAGAACAAGTCTGTCGGCAAGTGTCATTATTGTTGATCCCAGAGCGGTACCTAGCTCGGTGTAAAAGGCGGTGGGGTTCTTTCGTAAATCCGGCAAAGATTTACGGAAGGTCAGGATGTCCTGTCTGTCCCATGGCTGATACACCCAATTGTAGACCACCCTTCCTCTAGCGTCTTGATGGTTTATATCGTCATTAGTCCCTTGTACTCTAGGAGGTATCCAGTAAGGGGCAGCTTCTTTTATTGGCATCATGCTATCTGTTTTTTCCACTGGGGGTCCTGCTACCTTAGTTGTCCTGTCCCTATCGATCTGTCCTTGTTCTATGAGGTGACGCAATACTTCTAGTGTGGATGAAAATAGTTCTGCAACATCGTTGTCGCCTTCATCTCCGATGTCTACCTTCCTGTAGAGAGCCACTAATCGCTCGGGCCCTACGTCTTGGTACTTCTCTTCATATGCAGTAAGGGTGTGGTAACAGAGACGTACAATAAAGTATTGTTTGCGGTTTTCAACATAGGAGTTGCATATGTCAGTTACATGCTCTTCTGTCTCCTTCCTATCTATGAGGGATTTAACTACTTTATCAATGCCTGCTCGCTCATTTTTACTTAATCGCGGGACCCTGGGCGCTCCTTTTTCTTTTGATCCTACCTCTACTACTGTATCCTTTGATGAGGCATTTGGTGTGGGTGACTCGGTGGGAGCAGAGGCGGTGGAGACTGAGGCGATCGTGCCATCTCCGGCTATACTTTGGTGGTCCTGGCGTTGTACTACGGGATGAGTAGGGGCATAAGGGGGTGGCATGTATATCATTGGGGGACCTAACAATAAATCATCATCTACCCCTGTTTTGCTGGTAACTCGGGTAAAGAGTTAAGGGCGCTCTAACAGGGCATTGACCTGATATTTTTGATTCCTGTTCCTTTTATCGATTTCCTTTTCTTTTAGTTCTTCTTCTAACTTTTACAGGCTTGGTAAGCTGATTTTGCGTTTCTTTATCTTGTCTAGCTTCGTCTCTTTTCTTTCGTTGAGCTGCCTCTTTTCGCCATAAACCAAAACTATCAAACATGGCTGGTCTAGCTTTCTTTTGTGGAGAGCTAATTCTATCGTTTCTATTTTAGCGGGATCGAAAGATCCCGCCAGTGGCCACTGATTTACCCGGTCCTTCCTAGTGTACTTATGCCATAGTTTGCTATAAGCTACGGTGGCTAATCCATATTTCACGTACATGTCCTTGTTAGGGTGCCTTCCGGCGGTGCCGGATGACTGACCTCTAACAAACGGTCCGGTCCAAAACAATCAAACAATCTAGAGAAAACAGGCATGACGTATTTAGCGGTCAAAATGAATATCTCAATTAATGTTAGACAAAAGTCTGCACTACCTGTCCTTCGCTGTCTGCAAAGAGAGAATATTCCTATTCTACGTTGTTTACAAGCAGGGAATGTCTCAAATAACTCAAAAAGGAATACTAGTATTTCTATCAATCAATCAATTTAAGTCATGTTTTCTCACGACCTTACCCGGACCGTATGGACAGTTCTTCGTATTCCCCTTCCAGCGCCTGGTTGTCCTCTTACTCCAACAATCAATGCGGCGTTCCTGTAAGGCCCCAGTCAGGACCGCAGGTCACTCGAGAGAGGTCCGTTCGGAACCGGTGAAGTTCAGTCGATTGGCAGCCAGACGAGGGTCTCTTTCAGGCAGGTGCACTCCAATTATTTAGTCGTTCACTCCGTCGTTAGGACCTCTCTACTGGACCCACGTGTCTCTGATGGGCCCCCCGTTGGGTCGCCAATTTGTGAAAAGCAGCGAGTCTCCTGAGATCCCCAATGCTGCCCGGCGCAAGGTCACCTTTAATCCACTTTGGATTCGCTATCTAAAATAACGAGGCAGGCGCTGGAAGGCAAGAAAAAGGTTTATTACTCTTAGAGGAGACCACGTCAACTGCTGACACCAGGATGTCTTCAGGGAGGTGTTCTACTGGCAATGCTTTTGGCTCTTCCTTTTATACAGGTTTTACACAATGTATTTGTTTCATTTATCATGGTTACAAGCTTGGAGTCTCCGCCCCGGGCAGGTTGTCACACAAGCCCGACAGTGTTTCATCAGCATGGTTACACAAGCCCACCATTGTTTCATCAACATGGTTACACAAGCCCAACATTAACTCTCCTCCCGCCCAGGTCAAAAACAGACAATTTAATTGCAGCTGGACCTTGCTTCAGGGTCTAAACACAAGTGAGACCGGCCAGATCTAAGAGTCCGTTCTGTTGATAAAAACAGGTCCCATTGTTGGCAAAAACAAGTCTTGCTGTGTGCAGTGCAATAAACCATGCTTGCAAGAGTCTGTTTGGTATTTGTAACCTGTTTGTGCAGGGATGAGAGGAAAGACGAGTTTGAGGCAGCAGGTGATGTTGATGTTTGTCGTGGAAATAGTTTATAGCCCCCAGCACACACATCAGGTTTGGTCAGAGAGTCAGAAGGCTGCTAGAGGACAGGGTGAAATGAAGGTGACCAACAGAGTACAAAATGGCTGTGGTCAATCAGAATGACTGTAGTTTATGTGCACGTAGGAACTTTCATCAGACAAGATGGCGCAGGGTTTCGGGTTCAAGGGTTGAGGGTTTTGAACCCGAAACCGGTCCCAGGATGCTTGTTTCCGGTCCAGGGAAGACATGGCTTGGCAGTTCGGGATGGACTGTTCCCATGAGGCACAGGGTCATACTGATTTGCATATGGCCATGTCTGAACTGGGGTGGTGGAGTGAGCTAAAGAATGATGATGGATTAAACCCAGATCAGTTGACTGGGGGTGAGTGTTTGATTTGCTCTAACGCTCCGTCCATCATCCCCTTTGGTATCGCCTCCTTCCTGGGTCAGCACAGCTCTTTGGTACTTCTTTCTTCCTCGAATCTGAGGAGGCAAGGTTCAGGGTCGCCCCTAAATACTAAATTTAGGGGCATTTACAGGGGTGGGCAAGTCGGGACCAATAGGCCCCTTCCTTGGGGTGAGTACACCCCCTATTATGCCACCCTCCAGTGGGAGGGGGCATGAGCCTCTCTAATTGGCTTGGTCCCCTCATCTTCAAGATGGATGGGACTGAGGTGTGTGCTTCACCTCGCCTCCCCACCTGAGGGGTGGGGTTGGCAAAGGTGGGCACACCTCTCTTCCTAACTTAGTTTTCCCACCAATTCTCCCGCCCAAAGTGGGGGTCAGAATCGGTGGGAGCCAGTTGCTGGGGGCAGCAAAAGGCAGGGACAGCTTTCAAAGGTGGCAGGCCTTTGAAGCTTCCCCTTCGTAGACCCAGCCCATCCTGAGGGAGGAGGCATGACACCTCTGCCCAGGATGGGCTTTGTTTCTGGACCCAGAGAGCGGAGGCTCTCGGCCAGGGGTCCAGAAACCTGCCTGGTGGTGGCAAATGGTGGGCAGCCATTCAGGAACCACACCAGGGTTGGTCGTTTTTCAGGGGGCATCTCTAAGATGCCCTCTGAGTGCATTTTACATTAAATCCCGCTCTGGCATCAGTGTGGGTTTAATGTGCTGAGTAGGTTGCTACCAAACTTCCCAGGTTTTCGTAAAGCCCTTATGGAGCTGAGGAGTTCGTAATGACCAACTCCCAGACCATACACTCTTTATGGCTTTACTCCACTTACAATGTCTAAGAATTGACTTAGACACTGCAGGGGTACAGTGCTCATGCAACTGTACCCTCACCTGTGGTCTACTGCACCCTGCTAGAAGGGTGACTTACACAGGCAGTGGATTACAGGCATCGCACTTAGGGATGTGTGCCATATTGACTCTTCACTTCTCTCTGCACCAAAACACGCAGCCTGCAATGGCAGTGTGTAGGTGTCAAGGTGCAGGGTCTTTAAGGGTGGCACAATAGGTGTTGCAGCCCTTAGAGGCCTTCCTTGGTTACAATGCCCTTGGTACCTTTTACCAGGAGCTTACCAGTATCCAGAGATGTGCCAATTGTGGGTACAAAGGTACAGGTTTGGGAAAATAGCACACGCCCTGGGAACCCAATTGGTCATCTGATAGACATCTATCCGCAGATTCCTTACCTCTGAATTTCCCAGGCATCAGACTGGATCCGAAAGATTTTTCCTTAAGCAATACCCATGCATGCTGCTAGGTGGTGTCTGTCAACTCGACATGACGTCATCTGCGTCGTCTGTTTCCTAGTGACGTTTGTGTCACCAATATAGGCACCTCCTCGGCACACTGACGGCAGTTCCCTTCTTTGTGCACCAGTCAAGTGAAGAGAGCTACCCTCTACTCACCAAACAAGCATTGGCATAGCCAATAGGTCTCGCCTTTGGGACCTTATAAGTGTTTAGTTATCCAGCACAATATCCTTGGTGCAACAACATCAGCTGTTGCATGGCTAAACACTTATAAGGTCCCAAAGGCGAGACCTATTGGCCATGCCAATGCTTGTCTTTAAATCCGACCCCCGCCATGCCACGTGTTGAGAGGTGAGCTCTCCTTTCGGAGCGGGGACGGCGTCACTCCTGTGCCCTTCTGAAGACGCCGGCGCCGCGTGGCTTTGACACACACTCACTGCTGCCAATTACCGAGGGGGGGAATCGCTGTGGCACACCATGGGGGCCCGGGACCCGGGTCGCTGCAGTGCTGGTGCCTCCTGCAGCCTCTCTCAATGATGCTGGTGAGACCGGACCGTGGCTGCCAGGGTCGAGTTTGCGGCCTGAGCCTCTCATGGGCTGGCGGGGCCCGCGGTACCGTGTTTAGCTGCCGGGAGACTGACACTGACTGTCTAGTACAGGTCATGTGAATACTAACCATAGTTAATTTTATACATCGAAGTGAAACAATTCGATAATTATACTCGCTCGAGGCTAAAATATAACAAGCAAACTTTAACAAAGGTAAGGGAGAGCATGAGTCTTTGCAACGAAAAACAAATAATGCATGAAAATCGTGTCAGAATGTTGTCTGCCTACCCCGCGAGTCTCGTGGCTGAAGTTCAGTTTACGGCGCTCTTAGAGGATGAGTGAAAGGAGTATACCGGGAGAAGAGTGATTCCCACTTTAATGAGATGGAGTCAGGATAATTACAAACAAGCAGTCTGTGCTGTGTGTGCTGAGCCCTTCCTTGGTCAGGGGCACAGTGTATACGGCAACAGTCACTGTCGCTCGAGTATCCTGAGCGCAAAGTCACTGAATGAGCTATGCATTCACTGGCGGCCTCGACACCGAGGTAGGCTTGTAGCATGCATTCTACAGACATTGACAAACCGTCTGCACGGAGCAACTGCAAAGACGCTGGGATGAATGCTGACCTCTCAGCCATCAGTGGCAGCCTCGGGGGAATGTAAAGGAATGGATGAATGTTTGCTTTAATGACATGTTGTGTTGCAAGCACTTGTATAGCGCCTTTACTATCAGCATGGCACTATTGCGCTCTCTTCATCTGGGTGCCATTTTCACATTGCTTTGGGATTTCCTTCGATTGGTTGAGTTTAGTATGTTATGCTAAGTTAGCCGTTCTGCCATTGTTCTGAATAGCTGTCTGTTTTAGGAAAGGCACATTATAAACGCCTGGGCTGGGTCTGGAGGCTCCGTGAACTAATGTATCCACATCACGCTTAAAACTTAGAATCCGGGCACGGCTACTCTGCGTTTCATCCTCGTGAGGTCAATAAAATTAGTACCATTTAGTTAGGGAAAAATCGATATGCTAGTCTGTGCCAAGATGCCCCGAGCAGTGAATGTGCGCTTCACGAATGCAGATAAGAAAATCAATGCAAAGCACTCGTTTGTGGGGATTGGGACTTGATTTTTGCAGCACTGGCAAGTGGCCTCTAACAAAACAAGCGCGCGCCTCGCACTGCGGGAGGGGGGAGAGGAGGGGACCTGCACGATTCCCTTGCGGGAGCGAGCGGCGCCAGGAGCGATAATTGCTACCATATGGCGCCAGCTGCTCGCTCCCGCAAGTGAATCGCCAAACGTGCACCCATTGCCATTGAAGGCAATGGAACGCGTGCACGTTTTAGGCTGAAAAGCCGAATCTATTGCAAAAGGTCTTTTCTCCGATGCAGTGCAGCGCATGCGCGCTGCGTAGGCGAGACCTAAAAAAGGGGTTGACAAAACTTCGAAAAAAGCCTGTCAGAGTGACAGACTTTTTTCCATCATGTCTAGGAAGACTTCTGGATTCAAACCGTGCTGCGCCTGTCACCGTTCCATGTCGGTGACGGATCCACACCTGGTTTGCCTCTGCCACCTGTATTGCGACCACAGTTCAAAGTTGGCTCCGACTGCCGGGCCATGGCTCCAAAAGCTTTGAGTTAGCAGTCCCTAAGGCTACCTACTGCCCTTCACCGTGTCGCACGACTCCTAGGAGGTCTCAATCACGGTCTCGGTCGAGAGGAAGGTTCAGGCACTGCTCCGTGAGTCCCAAGTCCTCGTCCTCCCACTTGAAGTTGGGTCGGCCCTGCGATTTCCCGCCTTTTGTCTCGAGTGGAGCTCAGGCCTCCCGTACGCCTTTCCACCCATACCAATCCTGCCCAGAGTTCTCAAGAGGATCTGGACCGACCAGGCCCAAATTATCCTTGTGGCCCCTAACTAGGCACGCAGAGTCTGGTATCCCAAGCTTCTCCAACTGAGCATTGAGCCTCCAATCAGGCTGCCCCTTCAGGAGGATCTTCTGTCGCAGCAGCAGTGGAAGGTTCTCCACCTGAACCTGTGAACTCTACGCCTTCTTGTG
This sequence comes from Calotriton arnoldi, assembly GCA_963921515.1. Taxonomy (NCBI): domain Eukaryota; kingdom Metazoa; phylum Chordata; class Amphibia; order Caudata; family Salamandridae; genus Calotriton; species Calotriton arnoldi. The sequence continues at coordinate 5,594,716 of CAWUFW010000011.1, forward strand.
TGGAGATTGAGCGGCGGTAGTTCACAGCATTCGGGCGTACCTCTACTAAGTCGGTGTATGCCTGCCGATGGAACAAGTTTGTAATATACTGTACAGAAGTCGATTGAACCTTTTTCTGCTTCCCTATCTAATATTTTACTTTTATTTTAACCCTTGCCCAGTAGGGTTCTGCTCTGGGCACCCTAATAGGGTACCTGTCAGCCCTGTCTGCCTTTTTGCGGCTGCCAGACCAACGCTCTATATTTGAATCTCCCTTTGTAAATAGATTTCTCAGAGGCCGTGTGCATATGTTCCCACCTTCCCCTTTCATCATGCCTCAGTGGGAGCTTAATTTGGATTTCGCCGCCTTAATGTGCCCTCCATTTGAACCTCTGCACAATTGTCCCCTCCGGCTGCTTACCCTCACACTCTGGAAGGCCCGGTAGCCTGTTATAAATGTCAGTTTCAAAGTGAGCTAGAGATTGGGAGACCACTAGAAACCAGACTTTCCTTACCCAAACATGGCCTAAACTGTCTTCTTTGTAACGTCAGGTCACTTGCCAAGCACTCCACCGAGATATGGGACGTGATTTCTTCCCAGTCGCCGGACATCTGTTTCTTAACAGAGACCTGGCTAAATTCCTCCAACCATCGCGTTGGCAATCCCGAATAACTACAAATTAATCCATCTCGATAGAGAAGGAAAAACGTGCGGAGGCATTGCCATAGCTTTCAAAAACACTATAAACATGACATGGGTTTTTGCTACAAACACGGACTCCATGGAGTTAGGTATTTTTAAGATTAGTGTGTCGGCTACTGATAGCTGGAATGGAGCCCTGATTTACCGCCCCCCGGGGCCCAAGACTAATTTCAGTCAGCTACTGATAGAACAGATAGTCATGCATGTATTAGCCTCCAACAAATTTCTCCTTTTGGGCGATTTTAATTTCCATGGGGAAGAGCATATCAACCCGGAAGTCAAGAAACTTCTATTTGACCTAGAAACACTAGGACTCCCAAAGAGTCATGGGCCCTACACATATAGCTGGTCACACATTGGACCTAATTTTCTCCAATACAGAACAACTGGACTGTAAGACCTCTCTTCCCATCACATGGACCGATCATTTTTTAATCCCTTTTGAGGTACAGCCCCCTCACTCTTGGGGTCCTATCACCAACAATAGACCACGACGGGATGCGTACAGGCCATGGCACAAACTCACTCCTGAAGCCTTTAGTAAAGTCTTTAACCCTCAGTCACCAAACGATAACCATGAGGTCTCTGAATTGTTGAATTCTTTTAACACTGCCTTTATCTTCAAGAGCTTCTCTCCTCTACTCTACCTAGTCTTCCAGCAGATTGTGACTTGGCTGATAAATCAATGTCGGTCTGGATCTCCGAGGCGCTTGATTCCCTTGTCCCAGTAAAATGGACGAAAGGCCGCAGCACTAGGTCTAGTCCCTGGTATAACACCAAGCTTGCTTCCATGCGTAAAGAGTGTAAGAGGCTGGAGAGAGCATGGAGAAGGAACTATGACCCTAATTTGAAAAAGCCTTATGGTGTAGCCATTAAGCAATACCATGGGTCTATCCAGGTGGAACGGGCCATTTATTATGCGGAGAGATCAAGAGCAGCACTAATCCATCTAAAAGCATCTTCTCGATACTGAAAGTGCTGCAATCATCTACAGCCCTGACTGCCACCCCGCTGTCATCTGATGATCAATGCGATGCCCTGGCCTCCTTTGTGGAGAAGGTGGAAAAGATTTATCAATCCTTCCCCCAGGTTGCATCAGTTTCCGTCCCCATGGCCCGGTCCCCCACTTTGTACACGCTGACTACTCTCCCCGCCATCTCAGGAGAAACTATCGGTGATATGTAGGAAGGTCAAGTCCGGTTCTCCGTCTGACTCACTGAAGCCGGCTTATGCGATGAGAATTCTACCTGTGCTCATCCCCCCATTTGTGCCATGTGATCAATCTTTCCCTTTCTACGGCGACTGTGCCATGCACTTGGAAGCATGCTAAAGTGGTCCCCCTACTAAAGAAACCTAACCTGGACGCTACTAAGCTGGAGAGTTTCCGCCCCATCTCCCTCCTGCCCTGGGTCTCAAACATTTCTGAGGTTCACGTTAATACTATCCTGACGGAGTATCTGGAGGCAAACAATCTCCTAGACCCATCTCAGAATGGATTCCGTCCTGGTCACAGCACGGAATCTGCTCTTCTTGCTGTCACCGAACATCTGAGATGGGCCCTAGACGCCGGTCGTATGTCGGCACTGATTCTGCTTGATCTCAGTGCCGCGTTCGACACAGTCTCCCAACAGATTCTGCTCAGGCGCTTGGAGGAGGTTGGCATAGCGGATGGCGCCCTGGATTGGTTTGCCTCCTTTCTTTCTAGGAGGACCTTCCAGTTGACCGCCCCTCCTTTTTCGTCCAGAGTATATGCCATCAAGCAGGGGGTTCCTCAGGGTTCGGCTTTGAGCCCCACCCTGTTCAACCTGTATGTGCAACCACTGGCAACGGTGGCAAAAAACAGAGGGCTCACAGTGGTGTTGTATGCAGACGATACCCAGTTGATAGTCACTCTCACCGATGACACTACTCGAGACGCGTGCAAGTTTCGCAGCGATCTCAAGGCTGTCTCGGGCTGGATGAATGCCAACTGTCTACAGCTCAATGCTAGTAAGTCTGAGGTTTTGTTAGTGGGGAGAGACTCAGAGTTGTGGTGTGAGCACTGGTGGCCCGCCGCACTGGGGTCGGCACCCGCTCCTAAACAGGCGGTAAAAAACCTGGGGGTCTGGCTTGACACTGCCCTTAACTTCAGAACTCAAACTAAGGAGGTGGCAGGGACGTGCTTCGGGCTACTGCGGGGGCTTAAACCCCTGCTGGGCTTCTTCGACCCTTCAGTCAGGCAGGTTGTCGTCCAGGCCTTGATTCTGTCCAGACTGGACTATGCCAGCTCCCTTTACATTGGGGCCAATCAGGCTGAGATTGTCAGACTACAAAGGGTCCAGAACGCAGCGGCCCGAGCGCTCCTTGGCTTGCCAAGGGGGTGTTCTATCTCGAATGCAATACGCCGTCTTCATTGGCTGCCTGTTGCCAGGCGTGTGGAATTCAAGGCCCTCTGCATTACCTTTAAAATCCTCAACTCTTCATCGCCTAGTATTCTGTCAAACCTGCACTCTTTCTACACCCCCTCCCGCCAACTCCGCTCTATGGGACAAAATTTTGTGGTTGTCCCCAGGGTGAGGAGGGCTCGTGCTGATGGCCGCTCCTTCCGGGTGCTGGCTTCTAGACTCTGGAATTCCCTTCCTATTTCCATCCGGAGCCTAAAGCTTTATCTGCCCTTCCGTAAAGTTATTAAAACGTTTCTGTTCCCTTCGCTATAAGGTGTTCTGTTGTTACCAGCTGCGCTAATCTGGTTTTAGCGCCGGGACGCCCCTTTGCTGGGGCAGCCGCGCGCTTTATAAATCAGCTTAACTTAACTTTATGGCGGCCCTGGACGAAACCGTCCCCTCAAAAAACCACGGTCCTGCTCATCATCGACCGTCGGCCCCGTGGTTTACGCCAGAACTAAAACAAGAAAAAATTAAATGTAAGACCTTCGAGAGATTGTGGCGAAAAAGGAAAGAGCCTCTAGATAGGGAAAAATATAAACAAGCGTTGTCCCGATACCATCAGAGTATTAAATCAGCCAGGCGATCTTTTATTATTAATCAAATCGAACGAGCAGACAAATCCTCCAAAGTCCTTTTCAGGATAGTTCAGGATTTCATCTCTCCATAAGCATGTAGCCAATCTCCCGCGGAATCCCAGGACCTCTGTAATTCTCTGGCTAATTTCTTCCAGGAGAGAATTACCAGCATTTACTCAAAATTCCCTACTACCCCTTTGCAAAACATAGTGACCACCAGTTCTAACGAAGAGCAGAAAAAAGCACCCACATGTACACTAGACAGGTTCCAGCACTTTACTCTAGAGGAAATACACAGCTCTCTGGCTGCAGCCAAGTCAGGGTCCCCTACGGATCTCTGTCCACCAAAAATAATCTCTCTCTTGGCTACCTGCTGTGCCCCAATGATCCAAAAGATCTTCAATTGCTCAATAAAAACAGGCAATATTCCGACAGAATGGAAGGCAGCGTGTGTTCGGCCTATACTAAAAAAAGCAACGCTAGATCAATAATCTCTTGGCAATTATCGCCCAATATCTGTTACCTCTTCTGGGCAAACCGCTTGAAGGCCTAATAAACAAACAGTTGGGATCCTATCTTGAGTCCAACTACATTCTTGATCCCTCACAATTGGGCTTTCGCCCTGGATACAGTACAGAGACGGCGCTTCTGGCCGTGACCGACTCTCTGAGACTGGGGGTAGATGCAGGAATACCAGTTATACTGATATTGTTAAATCTCTCTGCAGCCTTTGATACCATCTCTCATTCAAGGCTCATGGAAAGGCTGCAGGAAATCGGTGTTCAGGACATGGCACTAAAGTGGCTTCAGCATTTCCTAACAGACAGACAGCAAACCGTCATCCAGGGCTCGTACGCTTACTGTAAAATGAGCTTGGACAAGGGCGTTCCGCAGGGCTCATGCTTGAGCCCCACCTTGTTTAATATCTATATGGCCCCGTTAGCGAAGATTGCAGAGCACTTTGGCTTTCAGATTATATCATATGCTGATGATACCCAGCTTATGTTTACTCTAGGCCAAGACCTGACAATAGCAAAAAAACGGTTTGCATCAGGAATGCTAGCAATCTCAAACTGGATGACTGAGAATTATCTCCAGTTAAATCCAGAGAAGACTGAGATCATGCTGCTGGGAAAAGCCCCCTCCATCTGTTCGGACGAATGGTGGCCACACCAACTGAATGCTATTCCGGTACCCAAACTAACTGTAAAGAATCTGGAGATAAAACTAGATCAAGCGCTTACGATGAAAGATCAGATCGCAGCAACCAAGAGCGCTTGCTACTACAATCTGCGCCTACTGCACAAAATCTTCCCCTTCCTCCCCATGACAGTTCGTAGAACACTGGTCCAGGCCATGGTGATAAATAGACTGGATTATGGAAATCCTCTCCTAGCTGAAGCTAGTGAATCACTGCTCTCCAAACTCCAGGTGGTCCAGAACACGGCGGCCAGGCTTATTCTGAACCGCCCTGCTGGAATTCCCTCAGCTCCCCTGCTGAAGGAACTGCACTGGCTCCCAGTGAAGAAACGTTCCCATTTTAAGATCTGTTGCCTCACCTATAATGCCTTAAAAGGTAAAGGTACGTGTGTGAGAAAGTGCCCTCTTTCTGCATGGTTGCCCACACTTTTTGCTGAATTGCTGATGTACTTTGACTGAGTGTGCCCTGGGCTCCTGCTAATCAGGTACCCAGGGCCTATGTTCTTTCCCTAAAACTGCATTGAAGCCTAAACCCAATTGGCATCTCTGGCCACAGGTCAGTCCCTGGTAAATGGTACCAGAGGTACCCAGGGCACTGTGACCAGAGAAGGCCCCTAAGGGCTGCAGCACTTATTGTGCCACCCTTAGAGACCCTGTACCACTACACTCACACACTGCCTTTGCAGGCTGCGTGTTTTGGTGCAGAACAAAGGGAAGAGTCGACATGGCACACATCCCTGTGTGCCATGCCTACAACCCACTGCCCTGGCATAGATCAGTCACCCCTCTAGCTGGGTGCACTATACCAGTGGTGAGGGTACAGGTGCATGAGCCCTGTACCCCTACAGTGTCTAAGCCCATTCTTAGACATTGTAAGTGCAGTGCTGCCATTAAGAGTATATGGTGCTGGGAGTTTGTCATTACGAACTCCACAGCACCATAATGGCTACACTGAAAACTGAGAAGTTTGGTATCAAACTTCTCAGCACATTAAACCCACACTGATGCCAGTGTGGGATTTAATGTAAAATGCACACAGAGGGCATCTTAGAAGATGCCCCCTGAAACCTAACCCACCTCTAGTGTCCAGGCGGAGTGGCTGCTTTCAGCTGCCACCACCAGACATGTTTCTGGACCCCTGGGTCGAGAGCCTGCTGCTCTCTGGGGCCTGAAACAATGCACATCCTGGGACGAGGTGCCAAGCCTCCTCCCCCAGGATGGGCAGGATTCACGAAGGGGAAGCTTCAAAGGCTTGCCGCCTTTGTGAGCTTCCCCAGGCCACTTGCTGTACTCAGCAACTGGTCCCCACTGGTTCTGACCCCCACTTTGGGCGTAAGAACTGGTGGGAAAAACAAGTGAGGAAGGGAGGTGTGCCCACCTCTGCCAACTCCACCCCTAAGGTGGGGGAGGCGAAGCACAACTCTCAGTCCCCGCCATCTTGAAGATGGAGGGGACCCAGCCAACCAGGGACAGGCTCCTGCCCCCCTCCCACTGGAGGGTGGCACAGTAGGGGGTGTACCCACCCCAGGGAAGGGACCCATTGGTCCCTGACCTCTACCTACCTGTAACGCCCCTAAATCTAGTATTTAGGGGCACCCCTGAACCTTGCTTCCTCAGATCCAGACAAGAAACAAGAAGAAAAGAAGGACCGAACAGCCGTGCAGCAGCTAACAAGAGAAAGACGTCCACTCTGACTTGGCCCCAGCCCTACCGGCCTGTCTCCCCCTCGAACTTGCTCCTGCGAAACCCCGGTGTGTCCTGCAGCCAGCAACCTCAAAATCCCCGGAGGACCTGCCTGCCTTCACTTCCAAAGCCTGCTTCTCCCGTGAACACTGTATTTGTTCAACTGCAACCTCTGGCAGCAGCCGGAGTCCGCGGATCCGCCCCACTCTGCACCCGCCGTCCACGGCCCGAGCGGGCAAACACCAGGAGGAGGGCACCCCGGCGATCCTGAACCGAGATCCGGCGACCCCTGACCTGCCTCAAGCCTCCAGCCGACGCCTGCAGTCGAAATCCAGAAGGCCCCCCTAACCGCGACCAGGAGCTGGTAAGAAGATCCGACCCCAAAAGGCACCCCTGCACCCGACGCCCCATGGCCTTGTGTGCCCAAACCGACGGTGCCTAACCAACCCCTAATTTCCCAACTTACCTCTCGAAGTGGTGGTCGCACCCAGAAGTCCTTCGTCTCCCTGCCTGCAGTGCTTTTGCCAACCGGAGGTTCTCCATTGGACACAGGGCATCCGACCTCGAAACAGCACCCTGCACCCGGCCGCCCCAGTGCCGCTGAGGGTGCACCTTTGGTGCTAATTTGTTTCCCCATTTGCCCTGAGCTAAAATCCAGGAGCTTTGCTCCCACAACCCAGTGGCCTGCTTGCCAGCAGCCACCAACCGGAGGCCCCCTATCCCCCATTGGATAACATTGGGCCTCAACACTCTGCACCCGGCCGCCCTAGTGCCGCTGAGGGTGTAACAAGAGTGCATCACTGACCCTGGGGGACTCCTGAGTCTAACCCCAGAACCTCAACTCCAAAGACCGATTACTTACCTAAAAACCGATAACCATATTTTCCTCCATAGGATAACATTGACACTTTTTCCTGAAAAAGTTTCAAAGTGTGGAGTTTTGAAACCTAAAGAAATTCTTTAAAATTGTACTATTTAACAAAAACGCTTTTACTCACCTGTTTACACGAAATGTCCCAGTGCTGCATCCAGGCATACAGCACTGAGTAAGAAAAGTAATCCAAAAGTAACTTACCTGCTATTTTACTGAAAATCCCATTGAAGTCAATGTACTGTATTTACAAGTGATTGCATTTCTCTGAAACAATACTGTAAGTCAAACCATAGTACATTTACAATTGAACTGTTTTACAATCAGCATTTATTACTGTAAAGTATTTATTGCTTACCTGTGCCAGGCTTGCTTGGTTCTAGAAATAAAATAACTAAAAGAATATTTTTATACAGCAACAATTGGTCTGAAGTTCAGTCTTTGAGTGTGTGAATTCATTTGCTGACTGAGTGTGTACAACAAATGCTTAACACTGTCCTCTGATACTGCCTTACTGCTCGACCACACTACCACAAATAGAGAGTAAGGTTCTATCTAACTTTGCCTCTGCCTACCTTTGGGGGTTCCACTGGACTCTGTGCACACTATACCTCACTTTGGTGTAGTATATACAGAGCCAGCTTCCTACACCGTTGTATCTTCAAACAAAGTTTAGGGCCTATGCCCCGAGTCGCACCCTCAGATCTAGCGACAAAGCCTTACTGTGTGTCCCTGGTATCCGCCAAACACGCATGGGGGGCAAAGCCTTCTCATATCTCGCTCCAAGGTACTGGAACAAACTTCTACTGACCCTGCGATCCACCCCCACATACTGTAAATTTAGGAAATCACTAAAAGCATACCTATTCTGAATCCACATGGTACGCACCTCCTGTTAGGATCCGATACAGCGCCGAGATGCCCCCGGGTGAGTCGAGCGCTATAGCAAATTATGTTAACATAACCATGAAGACAGCCTTTTTAGTGGCAATCACATCCACCAGGAGGGTGAATGAATTGCAGGTTTTTGTCATCCAAGCATCCTTACCTGACAGTATTCCCTGACAAATTGGTGCTTCACACTAGGGCCTCTTTCCTACTGAAAGTGGTAACACCCTTTCATATAGGGCAATCTGTCACCCTGCCCACCTTCAACGCTCCTCCGCATCCCTCTAAGGAAGAGGAGTGTCTCCACTGGATCCAAAAAAAGAGTTCTTGTTCTACCTTGACCGCACTTAACAATTCCAGGTGGACGACCAACTCTTTGTGGGGTACGTGGGAGGTAAGAAAGGTTGTGTGGTGCAGAAGAGGACTCTCTCACGATGGGTCCTCTGAATCAAGATTAACTATGTTCTGGCGAAGAAGTAGCCTCATGAAGGCTTAAGAGCTCATTCCGCCAAAGCTACTACATTGCAACATGGAGTTCCAGTCCTCGACATTTGTCAGGCCGCAACGTGGGCATCCCTGCACACGTTTACCAAACACTACTGCCTGGACATTCAAGTCCACGGGGACGGGCTTTTTGGCCTCTATCCTGCAGGGCTTCCTAGCCTAAACGTATCCGCAGTCCCTCCGGCGATGGTATTGCTTGGGTATCAATTTTAAAGGTAAGGAATCTGTGGCTAGATGTCTCTATCAGATGGACAAGTTATCCAGTATTGGATCTTTCATAGATTCACATGCTTGAATCATTCCCCGTTGTCGAAGTGGGAGTCCCATGGTACTATAGTAAAGCAGTATCTGATAGTAGAATAGGCTAGAATGGCAATGCAAAGACACTTTAATAGCCTATCTATGTCTTTTAAAAAAAAAAAGACAAAACTTGAACTATAACCAATCAAGCATGTGAATCTATGAAAGATACCAATACTGGATAACTGTAGTTACAGGTAAGTAACTTATTTTCGTACTTACCTTTGATAACGCCTTATCTGGTAGAGACATGATCTAGCTGCAGATTCCTTACCGACCCACCCATCCTCCCCGCACTGCAGACAGGATTTTAGGGTCAGGGCTGAACCCTTTCAGGGCCCTAGTTGTTCACAACATGCCAATGTCAGTGCACTTCATGGCTCCGCGCTTCTGGCGTGGAAAGTAATGAAAAGTACCTGATGTTAATGCGCCAAGGTGGTGCCTAAATAGGTGACGCATACGTCACTATGGCGCAGAAGACGCTGACAGCATCACGCAGAGCCGACTGACGCCACCTACCGGGGCGCTGGGGTATTGCTTGGGAAAACATCTTCTAGATTCAGTCTGACGCCTAAAAAATTCAAAGATAAGGAATCTGTGGCTAGATCATGTCTCTACCAGATAAGGCGTTACCTAAGGTAAGTAATTTATCCATTAGAGTCCCTGATTACCAGTTGTGGGAAGCTGGCTCTTTATATGATATTTCAAAATGAGATAGAGTCCAGGGGTTCCCTTGCTCTAATAATCCCACGGTGCTCTTCTAGCGGGTAGTGTGGTCGAACAGCCGTAGGCTTATCAGAGGGGAGTGAGACAACCTCAAGTACACAAAATAGTGAGACGCACAACTCAATAAGGAGATCCACAACAATTTATAAAAATAACACATCTTTTTATATATATATATATATTTAGGCACCAGAACCAGTTCGATCAGGTACGTTTTCAATAGAAATAGTTTTGCCTTTAAAAAGTCGACAGTGCAATTTTCAGAAGCTGCAATGTTATCACATGGGAATAAAAGCAAGTGCGGCATTCAGGTACAGTACAGCGTTTTACAGGACCAGTCTACAGGAGTTAAGGGGAGTGGTGGGCAAGGTCCAAGGTAGCACCAGTAGAATACCACCAGCCGCATTAGGGCAGTGGGGTATAGGGGTGCAAAACAGGCCTAGGAGGTTGCCCGTGTAAGGCCCAAGTTCCTGGGGCTCAGTTCCCTCTGGGACTGAGCGGTCTTCTCCCTGAGAAGGGACTTGAGCTTGTGTCTGATCAGAAGCTGGTTTCCAGTCTTCTTGCCTTTTCTCCTGGAAGGTTGGGCCATTATTCCAGGCTCTAACTCTTCTTTTTCACCCTGGGCTTTGCACTGTGCTCTCGTTTTCACACGCATCCATTCAGGTATACCTATACCGAGCATAGCTGCATGGGTCTTTCTTTCAACCTCAGCCCATGCTGAGCACTCCAGATCATTGCCTAGCAGACATTTAACAGGGATAGCAGAGGATACCACTGCCTTTTTTTGGCCGGTTGGGTTTTTCTTACCGGGAACAGTCGCGGTAGAGGGGGCCTGCATGCAGAGGCTGCAGGTGATGTTGGAGAGTTCACTGGGTGTGGAACCACGGTGGACTTGGATTCTGGAGGGCTGTGGGACTACGATGACTCCCTTGGCCCACTTCAACTCGGGCCTGGAGTTACGGGTGCAGTGGTGTCTTCAGGCATCGGGTTTCTGTGGTCACGAAGTCCTCTCAGGAGTCTTTGGTTGTCTGCAGGATGCACAGAAACAGATTCTCTACTTCTCGGGAGTTCTTGCTTCCTGTGTGAAGTGCTGGCAGGTCTTGCGGGCTTTGGGGGACTCAAAAACTGCAGGACAAGTCGTCTTTTGGTGCAATTGTCAAAGTCAGCAGGCAGGCCGGCAGGGTTGGTGTCCAGTCAGTTGCTGGGGCTTTAGTTCTTGTTCTTTGTTACTCTTCACATCCGTGTTCTTCTTTCAGATCGGCAGGGTCTGTTTCTCTGGTACCAAGGGTGTCCAAAATACTGAAAATTAGGGGCATTCGGGGAGTGTAGGGTAGTAGCCAATGGTCTACTCAACCTTGGGGTCACAACGCCCCCATATATGACCACTACCTGTGGGAAGTGGTCCCAACCTTGTCCTAGAATTTCTGTTTGCCATCACAAACATGGCTAACTCTGAAAAGTCGTGACCACTTCAGTTAGCCCTCCGTAGGGGTGGTCCTAGCCTGGGGGTGGTCACGCCTACCTGACTGACTAATTTTCCTGTCTGTCCAGGTGCCAAAGGGCTCTGGACAAAAGGGGTTGGCTCCCTCTTCTGTGAGGAGCCAGATTCTCATTTTAAAGGCAGGGCTTCATTGAAGTTCCCCTGCCTTGGAATGCTAATCAGCAGGCCCTCCGGAGGAGAGTGTGAACACCCTCTTCCTGTGCAGGTTTTGTTTCGGACCTCCTGAGAGCAGAGGCTCTCAAACTGGGCTGTCAGAAATCTGTCTTGGTGGCTGGCTGTCAGAGACCAGTCAGCCAACACACTGGAGGCTGGTAGGTATTCAGGGGCCACCTCTAAAATGCCCTCTGTGTGCATGTACTCACAAATCCACCATGGAATCAGGGTGGGTTTGTGATCACGAGATGTTTGATAACAAACATCCTTCTTTTCTGGGAAGCCATCATGTAGCTAGGGAACTCGTTTTCACCTGTGTCCAGAACATGGGTTAAAATGGCTTCCCTGATCACTTGTACTGGCAGCCGTGGAACTGACCAACACAGGTATATCTGCTCATGCAGATATGTCCTCGCATGTAATGTTAGGCACCCTGCCTTAGGGCTGTAAGGCATGCTTTAGGGGTGACTATTATTCCATGCAGCGTTAGGTGACATGGCACACAGGGATGTCATGTCATATTTTCACTTTAGTCTGTCCCAAAACACGCAGCCTGCGATGGCAGCTCTGCATGCGTTTGGTGAGGGGTCCCTTAGGGTGGCACAATTCGTGCTGCAGCCCTTGGGGGGGGGGGGGTGGTAACCTCTTTAGTACCTCAGGCCCTAGGTACATGGGGTACCATTGACTAGGGACTTACAGACAGTGCTAAAGATATTGTCAATTGGGGACACTATTGTACAGTTTTGAGGAAAGCGATCTGGCACAAGGGACCTGGTTAGCAGGAACCCTGTGCACTTCCAGTCGAAATCACATCATGCACCAGGCAAAAAGTGGGGGGTGACTATATCAAAAAGTGGCACTTTCCTACACCAGTTAAGGACTAAATGCTGATGCCTGTGCAAACAAGTGTTTGCATAGAAATCGACATTATGGGTTGTGTGATGAGTAACACAGACCTGCCAACTCTCAGGGTGCTGCAGTGTGTCATACAATTTCGCCTCCCTTCACACAGGAGCCGAAATCACATGGTGGCAGAGAAGCTGCACAGATAGCCACTGCTTGTAATGGATTTCCAGCTCATCTTTTGCAGCTGTTAGCAGCTGATGTCCATTAAGATGTGTGAAAACTTACCAATACAATGGCGATATTCTCAGCGACCCTTTGATTTTTTGGGGGGAGGTCGGGGTGGTGGGCTTGGTGGAGGGCAGAATGCCTCTTGGGTAGCTCTCAGCACGAGGCCCCGCCCCCTACCTCAGACGATGACATTTCTTTACAGGTTAGCAGGTCTTTTATCACCCAGTTTTCCCCTGATAAAGTCCAGCAGGTCAAACGTGTGGAAATTTATAAAGGGAGAGAGGGGATGTCTGTAAAAAGCAAAACATGCAGAATTTGGTGTGCTTAGTACCGATTGTTCATGTTATACCTCATTTGCAAGTTAAGAAGTAAGAATAGGAGGTATTTTACCCCACCTGCTAAATAACTGAGTTCGAGTTTAAGGTATTTACCACGTGTGGTAAATATTCCACCTATTCCGCCTGACTTGTAATGAACGAGGGCCATCCTGGCGCAGCTTTCTGGAAAAGGTCAGGCTCGCAGGCATGATGCAGTGTGGGATTTGGACCTTATTGTCTGGACTGTGTTTAATTCCCAATTCGTCCCTGCTCCAAACTGCTGCCTTGGTGTTCGGAACCTCGACCCCTGAGACTGCCTTTTCTCTCTTTCCAGCTTCTCTAGAAGATTCCACCGGGCGTCGAGCGCAAAGCTAGAGATGGTAGACGCAGCAAGAACGCCCTCTGTGCTGTGTCGAGTACATTTTGATTTGCTTTATTTTCGCTGTTATCCTTTGTTCCCCTCAATATATGTATTTGATCTTGATCAGTTATGCAATAGTCTGATTGTGACGTAGTTTGAACATGTGAGAAGGAGATAGTTTAGATTGGTGTTAGACTAGAGGCGCTATTTATCACGGGAGGCATTTTGTAAGTGAATGCTAAAAACACTCCTAAGAGTTACGGATTTGATCGCGTCTGAACCTCCTCCTAACCGCAAAGAAAATCCTGTATTTGTATTTACTCTTTTTCTGAAATCGCATGCACCTACCTACAGTGTAGGCCTTTAGAACCCTCCATTGTACAGAATATGAAACCTCTCAATATTGTCCTCATCATCTCACCCCGCTCGTACCTTTCTTCGTTCCCAGTTCTTCGTTCCCAGTTCTTCGTCTGCAAGGTGTGCGTAGACCACGAGCGGGCACCTTTTCTTTAACAAGGCCAGTATTGCAGTCATGCCTCTCGCGCTTGCAGTTGTGTTCAGTATTTTGTTTTGGATCCATTACGATGGCGTTGGTTGTGGTCCTCTGGATCTTAATGGATTTGTAGTATTGTATTGTATTGTATTGTAATTGCATTTGTATAGCGCTTACTACCCCTGACGAGGCGTCGAAGCGCTTTTTCGGCGAGTAGCACGCTACTCCGGGACCCATAGAGGATTAGTGTTGAATTAGTATAGTGAAACATGCAAGTAAATTTTAAGTGGTGGATATGTTAGTCAGTTATTTGGATTCAGAAGGATAGAAGAGGGAAAAAAGGTTTGCATATATATAGCGCTTCTAACCCCTGATGGGGTGTTGAATTGCTTTTTTTTTTTGGGCGAGTAGCACGCTACTCCGGAAACCCATAAAGGATTAGTGGTGAATTAGTATGGTGAAATATGAAAGTAATTTGAGTGGTGGATATTAGTCAGTTATTTGGAGTGAGAAGGATAGTGGAGGGATAGAAGGGAAAGAAAGGTTTGCATTCATATAGCGCCTGTTACCCCTGGTGGGTGTTGAAGTGCTTTGTTGGCGAGTAGCACGCTACTCTGGAACTTGTGCTGCTTTTTTATTGGAAGGAATACAACCCGGAGGTGATTCTTTTTTTTTTCACATGGTTACACTGTTGTGTAGATGAATGGTAAGTTATGTTTTCGTTATATTTATTTTTGGGCGTTTTGCGCCGACTTCTAAATTGGTATAATTCTTTGGATTTGAGCGTTGAACAGAAAACCAGCTACTATTAGCTTTCTGTAAGCTGTCGCTGATTTTATTTTACTGACTAATCAACTATCCTGATTTAACTAAATTACGATTTCTACTTTATGGACACCTGACATTAAGCATCAGCACTTCTTTGTAGGGCGTGGAAGCTAATAACAAAGAAACAAACGTTATTACTCTGTATTTCAGTATTTTGTTTTCCCCAGTGTTTTGTTGTTGCTGCAGCAGATTTTTTTACGGGGTTATCGATGCCCTACGTATGCGTGTCTTCCAACCTAGGTTCAGGAGGGCTGTAACCATGCAAGCTTATCAGAGTAACCATTAGTTATGTAAATGAAAACGTATCCTCTTTGGATATCCTAACAAGCATTTGCAATGCAATAGGTCTCGCATTTGTCAGAGTTAGATCTATTGGCGTTGTAAATGACTGTCTTTTATCTGTGTCATTTGGTTTGGAATGTAATGGATGTGTGAACAGACACAGCTTGGTGCTCATGTTTCATGGGTCTAGGTATGCTCAAACATTTGAAAACATAAGCCCAGCCTATGAACATGCTACTTCCATATTCTCAAACCTTCTGAAGAACACCCCTTTGTGACAGCTGTGCAGTACCTACCATGGATGTCTATAGTCCATTTCAGCACAGTCTGTTTGGTGTCCTGGGCAGTCAGTACTTGGCAATCACGTCGCAAATTTCACCCTTGCAGCCTTGTTTTTGCAGGACAAAAAAACCCCAAAAAGAGGAAGTGACCCTGGATGGTGTGCATCTGTACAGTCCGGCTCCACCCTTCGGAAACGCACACCACCTAGAAAAATATTGTGTAAAGAATTCAGCTTACTAAGGTTTCATTTTGCAAATATCGCTTTTCTTTGAAGTGACTCCAGATGCGAGGTAAATTAGAGCGGGAAAGACCCCTCCTTTAACCCCTGTCCCTATCCCTGCAGTTGCGGCTGGATGGTAGGTTCATTAGTCCTCGGCCTGGAATCTTGGGTGTAAACAGCTCAGTGGCTGCCTCAGCCCAAGGCAAGAGGCAAGGCAGACCCTGGAAACTGCTGCTTCTGTCGATGCAGTCTATTTTCTATCTATTTAGTGTTGTAGCAATGGCAGCAGGCCACGCTTTAGCCTCAGATGTTTAAAGCTAAAGCGTGATGTGCCGCGATTGCAACAAAAGTAACAAGCCTTTACAGTGCAATAGGTCTCGCAATTTCATTGTTTTGAGCTATTGGCATTGTAAATGTTATTGTTTTTTTTTTTTCCCTTCGTGAAGCATTAATCAAATGGTGGAATGCAAAATGGCAATAGCTCACTTTGTTGTAATTGCGAAATCTATTGCATTGCATTTGTACTAGTGAGTTTTGTACTGTAAATGGTACTGGTTTTTATTAATGTTGGTGCTGAATAAAAGATGTTTATTGTTACCCAACTGAATGGTACTCATTTTATCAACCTCAGATGGATGAAAGGCTGAGTGGACCTGCTGGTATTTGAACTTGTGACCATAAAGTCGAACACAGGCCCCTGGAGTGGACGCATTAGTCCACTGAGCCACCAGACCCAACTAACATGGATTGGCAATGCCAAAGGCCTTGGCAAGCTAGCAATATTTTTATTTTTTTCAAGAATAAGAAATGGACAAGAAAAATGTAAAAGTAATAAAAAACACTGCAGTCTAAAAGTGGTGTGTATATGTTTGCCATAAAAAAGTAAGTAAAAAATGGCCCATTGCATTAACAAGTAAAAAAAACATGAAATTATAGGAAATTAAAGCAGAGGTTAGCCTATCAACCCTTGTGTTGAAGTGGACTACTTTTTACGTGGATGGATACATGTGGAAGAGCAAAATACTGTCACTCATAGTGAAAGCGGATAAAAGCTGAAGTGGGCTGACCCACTGGGATGTAGTGTGAGGAAGCAAAATGTGAATATAAATATGTATATATTTGTAATATGATTTTTGGGGAAAACATGAGACTGACGCGACAATTAAAGAAGTCTCTAGGGCAGACCTAAAAATCTAGACACTGTACATTCATAATACAAGGAGAAAGATTTTATCACTATGGTACTGCAGTGAGGGGCATATGGAAGTGCCTGATGGTGCTTTTCTGCCTTCAGTATATAGGTTTTTGCTTTTATTTGATTATTAACTAGCCTGTGTATCATGCTATAGAGACAGAGATACCTTTTTACCTGGTCTAGGTCTGTCACAATAGCTGCTAAGAGTTACCGTGCCATATTGTGATACCATTGCTTTATTCCTAGCTTTTTAACCAACGGCACATTGGACTTTTCCCATTGTAAGTATTGGCTTAAAAGTCCAAGCTTGCACAGTTCAGTCCTTATCTGCTGCCAGTTTCAATGTGTCTCTGTGCCAATTTTCACTGGGAGCTGGCAGGATTGCGTGCCAACAGTGCACTGACCGTGCCCAAGCTGAACTTTCCCCATGACTAATATAAGAAGAAAACACTTTAAAATGTGTTCGCAAATTGCCTCAATAACCCCTGAGAAAAAATCCAAATTGGATTGTCTGACCAACATCGTGTGCAACCTGCTCAGCGAGTACGGCAGCATACCAAGTATAATCACAGGAGATTTTAACACCAACCTTTTCTGCAACCCTTTTGAGGATCCAGAGACTGCTCCCCTAATGGTTCCATCACACCTTGCCACACAGTTAATCCCCGTAGGAAACAGACCATCTAAATTGGGGGAGTATGCAGTCACCCAGCTAAGCAGCGTAGGTTATACCGTACTGAACGGTCGTTTCCATATGGATATCCCACCAGCCTGGACACGATCTGACGGCCGAACTTTCTCTTTTCTGGACTTTTCCTTAGGGAGTACTGAAATTCTCCCTTTGATTGAGAGTTATTACATTGCACCACAAGGTGAAAGCGATCATCGGCCTCAAATAATAACAATTCTCGTTAAAACCCCACGTCACCAGGAGCTCGCCCACACCCATGCAGGCTGCCACACAGAGAATTTAAAACGAATGAAATGGTCAGACGACGAGGCTCCCTTCTTGATGGAAAAATGCAGAGCATTGTTAATCCAACAACCAGATACTGATTTCTCTGCTATTAGCAGCTGGGCTAGCTTTATCAACCAACTATTAGAAGCAGCTCCACTCAAGAGGAGAACTGGGCAGTACGTATTTCGACCACATATTTCACCAGCAATAAAAAAACTAAAGCTTTGCAGTAATTGAGCCCTTCGGCAATCAAGGAAGAAGCCAGATAATAAAATCAAATTTTCTAACTATAAACAAGCCCAAGCAGCCCTTAAGTCTGCCGTACGCAGGGAAAAACAAAAGGCCTCAGATCAATTTTGGCTGAAGCTCTTCTATGAAAGTAAGAAATCAAATTCAAAGCAATTCTGGTCTCTGGTAAATAGGGGTCAGCGAGATGGAAGTGGCTACGGCAGCGCAAGTATTAGTGCTGATGAATGGACCCACTTTTTAACATCCCATTTCAATATCGCCAACAACAAAGATAACTGCCCCAATCTCCTAAGCATAAATAATGCAAAGTTATTATTACCGGAGGCTATGAATCAAACATGGCTGCGCCCCAACTCCCCATCCATTAGTACATTCGAAGAGCCCGCAAACGTGGCCAGTGGGAACAACAGCGACTCATCTCCTGCGACAATAGTGACACCTGAAGAACTAAAACATAAGATCCTACGCTCAATAAAGAAAGCTAGGGCAGATGGTGCACCTGGGCCAAACGGTCTCCCCCAGGCAATGTTCAAATCAGAAGCCGAATTTTGGTCAGACCATCTGGCCCCCTTGTTTTCTCAATGCTGGTTAAACAACGTAGTTCCTGAGTCCTGGAGAGGTGCTATTATTCACCCTATTTCTAAAAGTGGGAAGAGAAATGACCCCAGTAACTATCGAATGATAGCACTCCTAGATGTAGAGTCCAAATATTACGCCAGTACTCTATTGGAAGACCTGCAGACCTGGGCAAACGAAACAAAGCGCCTCCCTTTCAATCAGACGGGTTTTCTGGCCAACTCTGGCACAATAACCAATCTACTAACATTATCCGTTTTAATAGAGAAAGCAACAGTTCAACAAACCCAATTGCACTGTTGCTTTGTGGATTTTAAAGCGGCCTTCGACCGTGTGCCCCGGGGCCTACTGTGGCAAAAATTAAAGGGCTGGGGCATTCCCCAATCTTTGCTACTTGCAATAGTTCAACTCCACTCCGAAACATGGATAAGAATCAAGCTGGGTGAAGGTTCCCATGTTTCTAGGAAGATCGAGACCAGAAGTGGAGTAAAACAAGGGTGCGTGCTGGCTCCACTCCTTTTTAATCTGTTCATATCGGACCTTTCGCCAATTCTTGACAGCGTTAATTGCCATCCCCCAATTAGATGGAGTACGTATCAGTAACCTCCTATACGCCGACGATCTGGTGCTGCTTAGTCACACAAAGGTGGGCTTACAGAGGCTACTTGATGAACTGCTCCCTTACACTAAAAACTACCTCTTAGAGCTGAACTTAACAAAAACAATTACCTTTGGGAAGCAAAAGAAGATGCGTGAAGGGTGGCATTTTAATAACGTAAAAATCGATCCAACACCTCACTACAAATACTTGGGAATATTCCTTGACACCAGAAGCTCATTTGTCAAGCAAAAAGAAGTACTGAGGACCAAAGCCCTGGCATTAGAGGTTGCTGCTACAAAACTGTCCCAAAAATTACTTGGTCCCAGTTTAACCCCAATGTTGAAAGTGATGAAGGCGAAGATAATTAACTCATTGACGTATGGCCACGAGATCATGAAGGGAACCACAAATACTCTTTTAAATAAACTAACAATCAAAATTTTTAAACGTGCATTCCACCTGCCCAAATCTGCATCGCCGGCACAAGTTCGTCTCGAACTCGGTCTATTTGACCATCACGGCGTTGAGGCTGGAGCATTTATAAAGTTTTGCAATAGACTGCGTCACGCCCGGGAGGGTTCCTTGGAGGCCAGACTTTGGCAAGAAATCCAGAAAAGTCATGCCAGTCATAAATATCGGCATCACCTGAACCATAGTTTACAACTACTTGGTATTAAGGAATTCTGGGGAACAAACCCCTCCCAGCTAGCATTAAAAGCAGTAATCAAGAAGAGTGTTAGGTTGTGGTCCTTTCACTCGGATAGGGCAATACTATCAAAAAGGAAACACGCTTGGGCAGTGATTACCAATTTTAAACCAGGAGCTGTACCCCTTCATTTATCAAGCACATTCGCACTTTATTTGAAACGAAAGTTCCTGGCCCTGAGGTTGGGTGAATGGCCTTTTCTAAAGAATCTCCAAGAATGGCGCCGCCAAGACAATCATACCCAATGCAGGTTGTGCGGCTACCACACCGAAGGAATGGAACATATAGTTTGCTTATGCCCAGCAATGCTTACTTCTACTGTGGGTGGGCTTCGGGCAGTGCTGTTTTCAGTCAGCAGCAGTACACAGGCTACCCGTGCACTTTCACTATTCCCATTACAAGTCCAGGCAGGTAGACCATGTTGCACTGGATGAAAAACAGGCTCGCTGTAAGGCACCTGGTGATCGGACAGCTACATTTATGTGACCGGTCACTCCATGTAACTAAAATTGTTATTAGGAATGAGGCCCATTTGCATGTTCCAAAGTGACCGGTGCTGCTTTGTGTTTCCAAACACAGAATATCCCTCTGCCCAGGTGTCTCGCATGTATGTTTTAAAGCAATCAGCGCCTCTCTCGGAGGCCTCATTCCATTGTGAAGAGGTGACATTCCTTTGCTAGGCCTTGCAGAGAAACAGACAGGGCGGTAAACAAGCCCGAAAGCTTCCCCTCCTCTTCCTTAACCCCTCCCCGGGGCTACGGGTTTGCGCTATCGGCTACATGGAGAGACAGATAAACTCCCCGATAAGAAGCCTGCTGGGAAAGGGCGGGGGTCTGAGGCTGATGGAATTCTATTGAATGTCATTGGCCCTTGAAAGGAAGTCTAGGTTTCTCCTGTTTTTGGGAACATTTGGGGCCATGAAAGTCTCGAGGGAAAGGGGAGGCCCCCTTGGTGTTTCTACAACAACCCTCTCCTGAGGTCCTTTCAGCAGCATTACTGAAAGTCCAGTTTCTCTCAAGATAATGTGTATATACTGGAGCGTGGTTCCTTGCTAAGCGTGCATTCAGCTGAATCGCCTCTAGGCGCATGTAAGGAGTGGAGTAGGGTGTAGATTTGGTGCCAGAGGAAGGTATTTATTTATTTACTTTAGTTTTATATAGCGCTGGCTAGACCCGGAGGTATCAGAGCGCTTTACATAAGGACACAGCGAGTTACAAGTTACAAAAGTTTCACAGTAGTTACATAATGGATAAGCAGACTAAGAGCCCATAGCCTCAGGGCCCTCTAGAGCATCGCCCCTCCTCACACATGTATTGTGCTATGAAGTTTTCTATGAATTATTCTGCCCCCTATAACAACTCCCGTAGCAGCGACAAGCTGCGCAAGTTAAGGCCCAGTTGAAGGTTTCGAGCTTCTTTAAGCAGTAATTAACAAATGTTGCTGTTATTGGACTAAGTATGACTGGTGAATGCTATTTAATGGCTGCGCCGGGGTGTTTTAAGTTTCTATTAAGAAGTTTAATGTTTGCCTAATGATGTAAGCTGAGATATGAAAACATTGATAATGTGTCACAACCGGATGCTGTATAAAACATTGGTAATTTGTCAACTGGATTTTTCACAAGTGCACTTCGCCACTCCTCCTTTCATCCATGGCTGGTTGACCTAGCTCACGTACTCGAGGGCACCCCCCTGTCCCATCAGACGTCGTTCAGTACCCCCCCCCCCCCCCCCGGCACCCACGGCACCCACCCTTTCTGGCACTTACAGGTTCCGACCATGTCAAGCAATAAATACAACTGGAGAGGCAGAACCAGAAATATATATTTAAAAAAAATGTGTATCCCTTTCTACACACCCCGATGGCTGTTTCCTGCGTCCTCTGAGAGAACAACACGCCCTACACTTCACACACCACGAGGCCTGTAATCTCCCGCCAGGGCCTGGCCTCTGTCAACAAGGCTTGATAGCTACGACATCTGTACCGGGGTGGGGTGGGGGCTTCAGTACCGCCCCCACCATCAAGGTCCCAGAATGTGCTGTGAGAGGGAAACAGATGGGCTTTCCTAATGGGGTGAAGGTGTGAACTCAGGGGGTTGTCTTTTACAATGAAGAATGCGGGACCATTTAAGGATTTACTTCTCAAAATGAATATGGGGCAGGGGCCACGTGACCCTGTTATCTTCACGACTGAGTACTTACATGACGTTAACTTAAAAGTCCAGAAGCTCTGTACCCGGACAACTTCCACCCAGAACATTTTGCCATCGAATGTCCCACAATACACATTCTCACAGTCAATGATTTTATATATTTTTCGTATTATTTCTGTCTACCCCCACCCCCATTTTATGCTTTTTGAAGTGTGACTTCGGTTGCCGTTTTTCCAACAATAAAATCATAACGTTTAGACATATTTCTCACTACTTATAATTCTCAGTTAAAGAGAGTCGCGCTACTCGCACCATTCAAAGCACTGCTGTAAGTCGTGGCTCTTACAACCTGAACTAAGGCACAACGTCAACTCGGTAGGCACTATACAACAGCACATGCTGCTCGTAAAACAAACTACAGAAAAACATCATCCCGGAAAAAAACAGTTTGGGGGAAATGCACGATTAAGTAAACGTGAAATGTAATTGTAAGGAAAAACTACAGCGCTAACATGGTCCATCGCTTGGCATTCATTTCTACATTTATTTATTTATGCGTTTTTATATAGCGCGGACTTTACCCGAGGGTGTCAGAGCGCTTCACAACAGGATCAGCAACATTACATAAGGAGGAGGATACAAATGAGCATAATACAAAGGCAAGCGTTACATTGCATGAGGAAAAAGTGACAATTGTGCAAAAACAAACAAACCAAATACAAAAAGAGGAATAAGTTCCAATAGGAAAAAGTGACAGATGTGCATGAAACATGGGATACCAAATACAAATGGAGGTATAATACTGCAATAAGTGGCAGTCACACATGACACACTGGGAAGGCACTTCTATAGGCTTGGAGTACAGAATTTCCTATAGTGGAAGAACTTCCTTGAGGTAGTAGAGAGGGCGTGAATTCAGCAGGGGGTACATGGGGTACAAAATACCACTAAAGGCATAATACTGTAATAAGTGACAGTAACTCAAAGCACACTGGGAAGGCCCTTCTATAGGCTTGGAATACAGAATTCCTATCGTGGAAGAGCTTCCTTGAGGTAGTAGAGAGGGCGTGACTTCACAGGGGACTTGTAATGAGGGGAACACGCACATAAAAACCAACACAACACATAAAATAAGGAATGAACAGACAAAAGTACAACTTTATACTGACGAGCGAACTTCCTAGAGGGGCCTAAGACCGAACGTATTAGTTCTGGAAGTGTCTTTGGAATAGAAGAGACTTGAGGTCAGCTTTGAAGATCCGGGTAGAGGAGGTGGCACGGAGCAGTGGGGGAAGCGAGTTCCAGATTCTCACTGCATTGCCCGAGAAGGATTGAGCCATCGATCTTTCCCTTTTGAAGATGGGGGGCTCAAGCAGAAGCTTTTCCGCATTGCGAGAAGGGCGAGAGCCACCGGACAATTTCAATTTATTCGCCAGGTAATGAGGGGAGGACGTGTGTAAGGCTTTGTGTGTGAGGCAGGCAATTTTGTAAATAGATCTTGCCTCGATCGGAAGCCATCGCAGAGAGGACAGGATAGGAGTGATGTGGTCGCTTCGTTTAGACCCTGAAATGAAGCGAGCTGCTGAATGGAGGATGGATTTGAGAGGGGAGAGGTGGGATTTGGGTAGGCCAGTCAGAAGAGAATTGCAGTAATCCAGTCTTGAGAGAACCAGAGATTGTACCAAGGTTTTTAAGTCTTTCTCCGGGAAGAACCGACGGATCCCCCACAGAAGGCGCAGCTGGTACCGTGCATTCTTAGCAATAGAGTTGATGTGGGCGATTAGGTTGAGTCTTTTGTCAAGAATGACACCTAGGGATTTAGCGCTGTCAACAATGATGGGTTTGTTGTTGAGAAGGTTCAGCTGATCCATCCAAGATTGAACAGGAGGAGGTGAGAGAGAGGTAGAGAGGAGGAGGAATTCAGTTTTGGCGGGATTCAGAATGAGTTGGTGAGCTGACATCCAGTTGTGAATAGAGTTGAGGGTAGAATTGAGTAGGGAGAGATCGTGTGCGGAGGACACCTTAAGGTAGATTTGCGTGTCGTCCGCATACAGATGGTAAAGGATCCCAGATTTGCTTAGGAGGTTCCCTAAAGGTTCCAGGTAGAGATTAAACAAGGTGGGTGCCAGGATAGAACCTTGAGGGACGCCTTGACCTACGGCCACAGGAGATGAAAGACTGTTCCCTATCTTGATCATTTGGGATCTGTCCGAGAGGAAAGAGGCAAACCATTTGAGCACTGTGCCATCCAGACCCATTCTCTGTTGAAGAGTGTTGAGGAGGGTGCTATGATTAACCGTGTCAAAGGCTGCAGAGAGGTCTAGAAGAATCAGAAGACATGATTCCCCAGCGTCGAGTATATGCAGCGCATCGTCAATCACTTGCAGCAGGGCTGTTTCAGTGCTGCAATTTTGGATGAAGCCCGACTGGAAGACGTCGAGGAGGTTAAGTCCATAATATGTGAGGAAAGTTGTTTCGCGACACATTTTTCGGTGATTTTCGACAGAAGAGGGAGGTTGGAGATAGGGCGGAAGTTGTTGAGGTCGTTCGCATCCGCGGCGGGTTTTTTTAGAAGAGGGGTGACCTGACCTGATTTGAGGGCATCAAGCCGTCAAATTATTGCTGCGTTTCTACGCGCATCCAGGCATTAACCCATTGCTGTTCATTCATGTACCCATTCACTAATTGCCGCTCGGTCGTCCAGCGATTGTTATTGACATGTTCGTCTATTCGCTAGTTCAATCATTCATCCATATAGCTGTTACTGCGTTCGCCCACGCATTCAGCCTTTCTTCCGTTCGCAGATCCATCCATTCAACCATCGATGCAAGCGGTCCGCGTTTTTAATAAGAGAGATAACCCTCTTCGGGATCTCCGGGCACTGCTGATCTCCAGCCTCAGTGTCTAATGGGATGAGGAAATGCGTAGGGGGAGGGAATGAGATGCCCTCCGAATTATGGTGACGAGCTAGGGCCATTCCCTGTCGTTGCCTTCTGGGAAGGATCACTGCTCTCTACAACCGCTGTTGGTGTTTGCCTGAATGCTCGTGCACTTAATCAGACACACGCGAGATCTTCACCCAGCGCCCGATCGTTATTGGAGGGGTGTGAGGGAGAGCGGAGTTAAGGGTAACACGTTCGGCGTGAAGCTCGCGAGGGCTGTCTCTGCCTGCCCCTCCTTCACCACTCTGCGCTCCCCACCCTGCTCTCAGCAAAACTTCTTCCACGCATCTGACAGCTCACTGCGAGTACAACAGCTCTGCCACTTCTGTCGCATCTCTTGGGGCCTCCAAGCATTATGCATAAATATATTTATTGATCTCCATATACTAACACTGATTGAATAACAATAATTTAATAACAAAAAAGCTGACCTTTGGTGTTAAAAGGAAGAGTGGAGGGTGTAACCCTCCACTTTCTGAACTGGACATATAAAACACAAGAATGATCCAGCACTCCAAAACAAATTCAAATTGTAACAGTTAATGTGAAATGAGTTCAAAGAATGATTCAGCAGGTCTGGTCTCTTTCCAATTCTTTATTCAAATTCTTCTTAAAAGAGAGATTGTAGCCTACGCGTTTCGTCCATCAAGGACTTCTTCAGGCAAGGCAGTAAGACGTTTTCTCCTCAAAGTTCATAGAAGGAAAATTCTATTTGGAAACTTGGTTTTTGGATGAAATGAATTAAGTCTTGTGATCCGGTATTCGAACTGCTCAGTAAACGCAATCGGGACATATGCAATCTTGGACTCGAATACCAGCTTCCCTACTTATCCAAATGCGTGATCCATCACCTACCACTTTACATCACTATGTATCATTTGCTTCAACTATCCAGTTTGAGAGCACATAGAAGTAATTCAGTACATCATTCAACCTCTACAAAACCACCGCTATATGGTTATCATAAAACAATCTACCTTCATATTCAATAATATAGACTCTGCAAATTCAGAACGTGACACACACATTTGCGGTAACTCATGGTATGTTGTCAGGGCATGGGGGTATTTTTGAATGTTTATTTTATTAAAAAAAAAACTTCCAATTAATGTTAAGAAATTCAGTGAAATAATCGTAAATACTTGAGACGCTGAAAAATATTGGCAAATTTTTTTTTTTCATTTTAATGACTTTATCAGTCTTTGTCATGACATTGTCGCCTGTTTCACGTTTTGACGGCTTGGCTTGTGCTTTGTATCTTAGAACCTAGCCAGAAACTTGGCTGGGCTGCCCCCAAGGCTTTACTTTCCGCCCCCAGAATTTGGTGTCTCTGATGTCCTCGAACGTGAGTTTTGAGCTTGGCGTTCTGTTGGCCATATTGTGTGACCTTGCGAATATCGTTTAATCTCCCAGGGCCGTATGTATCATCCAGCAACACTAGGCGCAATTTGTAGCGGGCTGCATTTCGCCCGATGTAGAGACGAACCCTTTAAAAACGCGATTGTTTCTGAAAATTTTCATGAAACAATCGCGTTTTTAAAGGGGCCTCCAAGCGGTTGTACACTGTAAGTTAAGGCAGGCCGTGCGTTGCGCCCTTCTTCCCTGACTGCGTGATGTTTCAGCTCAGTAAACCTCCGAGTCCACGTCTGCGGACACACGTGCTTTTAAGCTCCCTTCCCTCGCTAGGGAGGGTCTGTTTTCAGGAAAGCTGGCACGCAGTATGTGATCCCAAGGGTACATTTTAGGCAACCCCATAGACTGCAGTCTAATCGCCCAGGGGGTTTGGGGGCGCACAGTTCGACACGACGCCTGGTTACCATCGATGCAGAAAGGTGCACACAGTCAGGAGACGAGATAAAACAAGCGGGTCCCGGGGATCTCTTGTCTTTATGGGGCCATGTGTTTAAACACATGGCCCCATAAAGATAAGAAATTGTTTACGACAGAAGGAAAGCAGGAGAGCCAGTCCAAGTGGGCCGGCACAAAAAAGCCAAAGGGAGGCAACATACATAGCTCATTTCCAATGGCTGGCCACCGTTTAGCATAAACGGTGACGCCAGCCAATGGAAATGAGGGGCGGGGCTTAAAGCCCTCTTCTGAAAATCCTCTCTTACAAAACCCCTCGCGGGGGCGGAGCAGGGTTCTGCCCTGCAACGCCACGCGAGACCTAAAAAGGCAGTGGGGATGCAGCTTTTTTTTCCTATTTATTTACTTTTGGAGCAATCCCAATACGCCGCTCTTTAGTTAGAAATGTTGAAAGCTAACCTGCGGCGTGCCGCGATTGCTACAAAAGAAATTAAATGGAAAACAAATGTGGCGGTCACACACTTTTTTTCTCTATTTATTTACTTTTGAAGCAATCGCCGCACACTGCGCTTTAGCTTTAAACGTGTGAAGCTAAAGCTCGACATGGCTTGAATGCTAATTAAATAAATAGTAAAAAAAAAATGACATACTGTTGTAAATTTCACAGGAAAGCACATTTTGAACAAATGACCTCCTCTGCAGCAGCCGGTGTTGAACAGGTGCCTCGTATAGCAACTACAAACTAGGGCAGGTTTCAAAAGGCAGACAGCATGTCGTTCCTGCTTGAGCACGAGATTAATTAAATAGTGCTCACTGACTGTTAATGAAACCTAGAGAGTAAGGACACATTTAAGAGGGGCTGTCCTCATGGGAGGTAACAACAGAAGAGAGGTAAGTACTAAGCAGGGACTGCTAAGCCTATTCACAAATCAAAAGCCACCATTTACAAAGGACAATAATAGGAGCCAATTGAAAAGATGGGCTGAAAAACGGCACAGCTTAAAGTCCATACCTGAATACAGCATATCTCGAAGAGACGGCGCAAGCGTTGCCTAGGCAAGACCTAAAAAGGTTATTTGATCCATCCCTGCAGGACCGTCAGTGACTGCCCCATCTTAGGACTTTATTTTAGGCAGGAAACAGACTGATGTAGTCACCACCCAGTCCTTAATGTTTTCAAACTTGTTTCCCGCTCTAACTTTTTATTTCCTAACCTATCAAAGTTAAGTGCATTAACTCATTCAAATGGGTGTCCTTCGGCCTTGATGTATACTAGAAATGTCACAGACTTTGTTTCCCCTGCCCTCTAACCAGGACGTTGTCTCCAGTTTCCTTACTGGCATGTTAATTTTTTTATGAATCTTTGTGATCACGGTCGCTAGTCTGTTTGTTCATTTAATCTAAACTAAGGGTACCACTCCAAGAATCTACTAGCTAAATTAAAACTTGGTGTCCTACCGACAAGGACCTTGGTTTTGTTTTTATCGAACCCTTGCGAAACTGCGATTCTGTACACTAGTAGTTAGGATAGGAATTTTGCGGATGTTGGTATTCAACATTCAAAACCGACTTTGTCAGTTAACTTTTAGGAAGGTAAAGCCCTGCTTTTCCACTGACCACTTTCTCCCCCACTACCCTTTCGGAATCGCCGACCAGTGCCCCGGCTGCACTGCTTTGTATGCCAGCACACGTTTAAAACGACTTTGTACCTTCCGATGTTTTGTTTAGCATGTAACCATAGAGACAGAACGAATTGGGACGGTGCAGTATGCTTTCAGAGAGGTTTAGAAAATAATTTGTCTCTTTGCAATATTTGCCTCACAATTTGAAAAACGATAAGTTAATGGGGGGGGCATCCATGAACCCAGGGCCGGCTTTAGGGCAGTGCGACTGGTGCGGCCGCACTGGGCGCTGACCTGTGGAGGGGGCGCTGTGACCTCAGGGGGGCGCTGTGTTTAGCAATATCTTATGATAGGTGAGGTGAGGGGCACTTTTACAGGTGGTCGGGAGAGAATCCAAGGAGGCGGTAATGGTACGTGGGGTCGCCAAAAGTGATTGTCGCACCAGGCGCCACGAGCGCTAAAGCCGGCCCTGCATGAACCTACACTACCTCTGAGTTTTCATAGACATTCCAAAGTTTTATGTAGTTTCATTGGGGGATGTGAAGGAGATACATATACATTTTAGGGTTATGGAATTGTTTAGAAGTGAACCAACAAGGTTTTTGTAATTTTATGCTTGAAGCAAGACAACCCCAATGTGCTTTTGTGAACTCAAATGCAGCTTAAAAGGCACATTATGCATTTGGCCCTCGGTTTCCTAATTGTGATGCACATAATGTAGCCTTGGAGATCTGTTTTCATGGCACACTCATGATGGTATTGTGTGTTGGCTACCGTAAACTAGGAGCATAATCAAAATATTTTTGGAAGCTCTTCATGCAGTGTTTGCCACAGCTGATACTGCAAATGCATGATGTATATATGCAGCCCTGCATTCTAACTCCTGTATTAGCGTGCAGTGTCGCAATTTCTTTTACCCCTCTAAATTGGACCGGGCTGGAACCTGCTCCGTTCACACTTAGCGATTGTACCAGAAGCACTTGCCCTCCCTTCTCTTAGGATGTTTTGTGGTTTTGTCCTCTTTTCTCCTTCAACTGGACAGTTCGCCTACTCCCATTTGCTCGCTGTTAAAGCCCTTTTTAGGTCTCGGACTGGCGTTTGGAGCGCGCATGCGCTCCTCGCCTGCGAGAGCTATAGTAAAGAGTATGAACAAGGGGACTTTAATCCACGCCCCTGTGTCTCGACCATTTGCAATTGGCTTGGGTCATGATTAATGTTTTTTCCGTGCTTTTGGTTTGCTGGCTGTCACTTTTGTTGACGCCCTTGCAGTTTTGTGATGCCGCCCATCGTGACAAGCACAGTCTGGTTTCACTCAGCCCATGTGACAGCCTGCAAACCAAAAGCACGGAAAAAACATTAATCACGACCTAAGCCAATTCGTGAGCGTTTTTTTTTCTCTTTGTGCTTCACAGCCTTCGTGAAGAATTTTCTTATCTGCTTGTTAAATAAACAAGCAGATAAGAAAAGTCTTCACAACAGCCAGCACTTCCTCCGCCAAACGTTTCCAAGACATATTTATTTGTGGCCAAAAACACAGATCTATTTTTTGTTTAACAATGAATGTAAGAAAACGTTTAGGCAATCCATGCCAGCGATATGGTTTCCGTCTACATTTCACAAGTTTTACTTACTATTGCGTTCCATAATAGTGTTTGCTATTTCCAGGATTTTGTATCTCTGTATTTTTTTTCGTTCAGCATATTACACTTGAATGGCGCATACTTTCAACAGAGTCGCCTCTGTGTATTTATAGCCCCCATATTGACCCGTCGAGCCCCTACATTTCCCGGTGGCACACTGCGGGCACCCTGCTTCTGATGGCAGTGCCCGGGCATGTCTGAGGAGCACTCATTCTTGGGAGAGTACCCTGGCACGGAAGCGGGAACTGCTCTTCTCATGGTATTTTATTGTCTGGCACACACATTGTGCTGGGATGTTTTCTGCCAACAGAACTAACACTGGTGTTGCTGTCACCAACCCCCCATGCACACTGTATTTAAGGCTAATAGCATTTATGACGTGATTTCTCCAGCGTGGCCCCATGTGCACCGGGCACTATTACTCGTGAGGCCTGCTGCATTCGCTGTTTGTTCTGGGTGCACAGTTTTCCGGTGGGCACATACGGGCACCTCCTGCATGCTGCGGCAGACTGATGTATGGATTGTTTATGGAATTGTTCTCAGAAGTGATAACATCCGTGGCTTTCAACAAATGTATTAAGATAAATGTCTGTGGGAAAGAAGACCCGCCCCTTGCCCTCTGGCTGTATTTCCTTACATCATGATCCCAGCGCTCTTTGCCACTCCTGTGATTTTGGTGACGTGGTGGGTGGAAGTACCAGCTGGTGGGTGGACCGGGCTCCTCCGGCAGGTGGTTGGACACAGTCAGCGGGTGGACAGCCATGAAAACGTTGACCACATTTTGAACTTTTGGGTTTCACGAGGACCAAAGGTCCCGCTCGATGGATGCTTCTGAGCCCTTTTTGAAAAACCTGGAGCGATGGCTCTCCAGTGTCCAGTGCCTTTGCCAAACTGCCCTCGCCTTAAATGAGAATAGACTAGTGCCCAGATATCAGTCTGGTGTCTCTGGCCCAGTGCGCCAGCTAGGGTGGTGTCCATGCTGGATTCAGCAGTACTGCAGCTCACCAAGGTGTTGGTGCGAGTGGTATAGGATGGAATCTACCCCGGGGAACCAAATCTATTTTTAGACCTTTGTCTGTTAAAGAGCGGGCTAGCAGAGAACCAGGTCAGCAGAGCTGCTGTAGAGCCATAGAACCAGGTCAGCAGAGCTGCTGTAGAGCCATAGAACCAGGTCAGCAGAGCTACTCTAGAGCCAGAGAACCAGGTCAGCTGAGCTGCTGTAGAGCCAGAGAACCAAGTCAGCAGAGCTACTTTAGAGCCAGAGAACCAGGTCAGCAGAACTGCTGTAGAGCCAGAGAACCAGGTCAGCAGAGCTGCTGTAGAGCTAGAGAACCAGGTCAGCAGAGCTGCTGTAGAGCCAGAGAACCAGGTCAGCACAGCTGCTGTAGAGCCAGAGAACCAGGTCAGCACAGCTGCTTTAGAGCCAGAGAACCAGGTCAGCAGAGCTACTCTAGAGCCAGAGAACCAGGTCAGCAGAACTGCTGTAGAGCCAGAGAACCAGGTCAGCAGAGCTGCTGTAGAGCCAGAGAACCAGGTCAGCAGAGCTGTTGTAGAGCCAGAGAACCAGGTCAGCAGAGCTGTTGTAGAGCCAGAGAACCAGGTCAGCAGAGCTGCTTTAGAGCCATAGAACCAGGTCAGCAGAGCTGCTTTAGAGCCATAGAACCAGGTCAGCAGAGCTGCTTTAGAGCCAGAGAACCAGGTCAGCAGAGCTGCTCTAGAGGCAGAGAACCAGGTCAGCAGAGCTGCTGTAGAGCCAGAGAACCAGGTCAGCAGAGCTACTCTAGAGCCAGAGAACCAGGTCAGCAGAGCTGCTTTGGAGCCAGAGAACCAGGTCAGCAGAGCTGCTTTAGAGCCAGAGAACCAGGTCAGCAGAGCTGCTTTAGAGCCAGAGAACCAGGTCAGCAGAGCTGCTTTAGAGCCAGAGAACCAGGTCAGCAGAGCTGCTTTAGAGCCAGAGAACCAGGTCAGCAGAGCTGCTGTAGAGCCAGAGAACCAGGTCAGCAGAGCTGCTGTAGAGCCAGAGAACCAGGTCAGCAGAGCTGTTGTAGAGCCAGAGAACCAGGTCAGCAGAGCTGTTGTAGAGCCAGAGAACCAGGTCAGCAGAGCTGTTGTAGAGCCAGAGAACCAGGTCAGCAGAGCTGCTGTAGAGCCAGAGAACCAGGTCAGCAGAGCTGCTGTAGAGCCATAGAACCAGGTCAGCAGAGCTGCTGTAGAGCCAGAGAACCAGGTCAGCAGAGCTACTCTAGAGCCAGAGAACCAGGTCAGCAGAGCTGCTTTAGAGCCATAGAACCAGGTCAGCAGAGCTGTTGTAGAGCCAGAGAACCAGGTCAGCAGAGCTGTTGTAGAGCCAGAGAACCAGGTCAGCAGAGATGTTGTAGAGCCAGAGAACCAGGTCAGCAGAGCTGCTGTAGAGCCATAGAACCAGGTCAGCAGAGCTGCTGTAGAGCCAGAGAACCAGGTCAGCAGAGCTGCTGTAGAGCCAGAGAACCAGGTCAGCAGAGCTGCTGTAGAGCCAGAGAACCAGGTCAGCAGAGCTGCTGTAGAGCCATAGAACCAGGTCAGCACAGCTGCTTTAGAGCCATAGAACCAGGTCAGCAGAGCTGCTTCAAAGCCAGAGAACCAGGTCAGCAGAGCTACTCTAGAGCCAGAGAACCAGGTCAGCAGAGCTGCTGTAGAGCCAGAGAACCTGGTCAGCAGAGCTGCTGTAGAGCCATAGAACCAGGTCAGCAGAGCTGCTGTAGAGCCATAGAACCAGGTAAGCAGAGCTGCTTCAGAGCCAGAGAACCAGGTCAGCAGAGCTGCTGTAGAGCCAGAGAACCAGGTCAGCAGAGCTGCTCTAGAGCCAGAGAACTAGGTTATCAGAGCTGCTGTAGAGCCACAGAACCAGGTCAGCAGAGCTGCTTTAGAGCCGGAGAACCAGGTCAACAGAGCCGCTGTAGAGCCAGAGAACCAGGTCAGCAGAGCCGCTTTAGAGCCAGAGAACCAGGTCAGCAGAGCCGTTGTAGAGCCAGAGAACCAGGTCAGCAAAGCTGCTTTAGAGCCAGAGAAACAGGACATTGGGGCTTATTTACAAGCCCCTTGCGCCGCCGCTGCGTCACTTTTTCCCACACAAAATTGAAGCACCGGCGGTGCAAGGGACTTGTAAATAAGCCCCATTGTGCCCATTCGAACGCAATAAAACAGTTACGTAACCTTCACACCACGGAAAAGGTGAAATAAAGCACCAATTTCTAAAGTTATTGCTCTTTCCACAGTTACTGGTAACTCAAGTCTCCTGCCTGAGGTCTACTACATTTATTGTAATTTAAAACTTCAGGTATCAAAATGCAAAGTTGTGTGAGCTATTAGCCTTACACTGGCTGAACAACTGCCTCCTACCATAGGACTGTTACGAGTGTCTACAAATCTAAGATTGTATTTTGGGAAGTAGATGATGCACCTCATGCTTGCAAAATAAAACAAGCATTTGCAATACAATAGGGCTGGCATTACTAAAAGTTTGAGCTATTGGCGTTGCAAATGATAATGTTTGTTAGTTTTTCTATTTTTTTGTTACAAAATATTCCAGCAGTAGCATAAGTAATTAAATAAAATCCACGTAGACCACCAGTACCACCACCACTAACACCCCCAGTACCACCACCAGTACCACCACCACCAGTACCAATACCACCACCACTACCATCACCGCTACAACCACCACAAGTACCATAACCACCACTACAATTATTACTATTACTACTCTGTGGTGATAGTAATAATAATAGTGGTAGTTATGGTACTGGTGGAAAATTCCTATTATAAATTACAATACCTGTTAATTTTTCAAAAGGCATTGCCATTTACAATACCAATAGCTCTAAAACTTGCAGTTGCGAGACCTATTGCATTGTAAATGCTTGTTGATGGCTTACAAGCACTTTGCTGCAGCTGTTTTGTCCTTATTTCTTACTTGAACATCAGCTTTCTGTCAGGCTATCAGGACAAGGTTTCTGAAAGTGAAGAGCCACCTAGATTTCGGCAAACCAATTCTCTGGTGGGGTGTATTATATGGCATGGTTGTGAAACCTCACCATGTAATCCACTTACAGCCCTTCTTCGGACCAGTCAGTCTTGGTTTGTCAAACCTTGGCTCAACCTTTTGTAGCTGTGGCTTCGAGCAGTTGTGCTTCAGCAAAGGAACAAGTGTAAAGCATTTAAACCGCACCAAAACAATTGAAGAAGAAAGAAACATGACTCTCAAATCTGACTCCAATTTATAAAAACAAACTATATATATTAATTTATGGACAACGAAAAAGAACCACTGGAGGATTCTAGAGGTATAGGTTTTTAAAGAAACAATTCAAGACTTTTCACTCAACCATGAATAAGCATTGGCAAATTCAATGAACTTGACACTTGTAACTTTTTGCTGAAAAAGATTCTTTCAAGATTGTATGCTGTTACTTTGGGTGACCAACTCTGGCAGGGAGGCAGACGGGGACCAACAAGGTCCAAAGAAACAGTTACCTTCACAAGAAAAGCAGTCTCCGGTTCAGTTTTAGCATTAATGGCCACTTGCCATTGAGTTGTATGGAGTGGTCCTGATGCAAGGGATGGAGGATGCTGAAGATGCTGTGCCTTGAATTTCTTTTTGGTTTAGCAGGAGTCCAGTCACCGGGCACAACAAAGCCAGCGGTTCCGTTCTTTGGGCAATAACTCTACTTCTGGGCAACCATACTGCACTCCAACAGCTTTCTCAAGTCGCATTCCAACAGCTTTCCTGGGTCTAGCAGACTCTGGTGCAATTTTTGGGGGCTGGAATTCGGTATCCCAGGCTGTTTTGCGGCAAGGAGCAATGATCCTGTGATCTAGACTACCAATTTGCCGCCAGACAGGCTTCCTCAGCTTTTGTTGCCCTGTGCTGCGAACAGGAAGTCAGCCAATTGACGCTTGGATCCTTTGCTTTTGGCTGGGTTCGGCGGACGACTTCTCCAGGAGCAGCACACCACAGGCGCAGTCCTGTCTTCGCTAGCCCAAAGAGGAGCAGGTGCAGTCCAACTTAAGTGCAGCCTCTTCTTTGCCAAGTCAAGGTCAGCAGGGCAGTTCTTCTTTGATCCTCTTCTCCAATTTAAGTGAGATCTGAGTTCTGGGGGCCAAGGGTGATTTCTATTTCCAGAAAGTGCCCTTAGAGGAGGTTGCAGACTCTAGCCAATGCGCTTCCTGGACGCTTCCCACCTGATAACTTCTTGTGAAGTGTGGCATCTAGCTACCCCAGAATGCTTTATACTGCCCAGTCCCAAGATAGCTGAACCCCTCTTTGTGTGGAGCTTAGTAGCCCACCCAAGGGGTGTGGCTATCTGTGGGCTAAACTCCTACGGGAAAATCAGTCTGACCAGTGTTTTCCCCTCGCTGTCCGTGATGCCCTTCTGCCGTCCTTGACAAAGGAGCAGCCCTTCTTGTGTGTGTGTGTGTGTGCGCAATTTTCCCATCAAATGCAGTTTCCTCTTTGAAGCCGGCCCTTTGGGATCACACCGTGTGTGGCTTTTCCTGCCAGGAGGAGATGACAGCTCCTCCAACAGATTTTGTAGGCTTTCCTGGGAGTTTACACTTATCCCCAGGAGGCCAGAAGGCTGTGCTGAAGGCAGACCTTTGAGTGTGCAACCGTAAATTGGCACTGGAAGCCTTGGGCAACAAAGTGGCAGGTTACTTTTAAAGTAGCACTTTGCCCACCAGTGATATTAAATTCAATTTAACTTTAAAGAGGAAGCTGCCTTTAAAATCGTACGTGATTCACAGATTCTTTTGATACCTTGAAGTACCATCTTTAGTAGTCCCATTCAAAAGTTAGCAGGGCTGAGATGTCACCCTTTAACTCTGTACTCATCAATGGGGATACTAACCTTTTAATAGTAAAACAGCATTGCTTTTTACTGTTAGGACTTTAAAAACATGAAACTACAGGTCCAGCCTTTGATATAATGCATCCTGCCTTTAGGGCTCAGTAGGCCTGTTTTATGGGTGACTTACAAATATTACAAAGGGAGGCTTGGGCTTTGCCATGGTTTGAAATGGCAAAGTCTAGTTAGCAGTTAAATTGCTCTGCCAGCCAGCAATGGCAGGCTGGGAGTCATGCATTTGCCTTGTATCCCTCATCGTGGCACAACTAGTGCTGCAATCCAATTAGCGACACTTCAACTTCAAAGCCCTAGGTAACCCTGGTACCATATATTAGGGACTCATAATTAAGTCAAGTTATGACAATTGGGGGTAAGCCAATTAAACGTACATTTTTAAGGGTCATAGCACATGAGTCCTGATTAGAAGGGCTCAGGGCATTTCTGAGCTACTACACCAGTACCTAGTAGTCAAAATGGGGAAAAAAAGTGGTAGTGAACCTGTACAAAGCCGGTTTCCTCACACCAATACACACCAGGACGCATTTCAGAAAAAGCATCTATCCATCCTGCTACAGGAGGTGCACTCGGAGAAAGACATCCGTTATTCCTGCTCCTTCTTAGTCCCAAAAAATGACAGGGGCCTCAGGTCTATCTTGGACTTCTGACCCCTAAACTACTTCCTGCGGAAGGACAAATTCACAATGCTCATATATGCACTGACTTCTGCCTGGGACTCTGGGACTGTATGATGTCCTTTAGCTCTCAAGATGTGTATTCTTATATACCCCTCCTGCAGTCCCACAGTGGTTATTTACGGTTTGAGGTGTTCAGTAGCATTGTCAGTTTTTCGAGCTCCGCAGGTGTTCACAAAAGTGATAGCCGTGGTTGCAGAGGTTGAGCGTTCCTTTATAGCTGTACTTCACTGACTGGCTGCTGAAGGCGGACTCACCCCAGTCAGTGGTGAACCACCTCTGAATGACAGTGGAACTTGTAACATCATTTGGGGTTTACCATAAAGGAGTCGAAGTCTCATCTGATTCAGTCAGAGACTTCCATTCATTGGAACAATCTTGGACACAGTGACGTTCAAAGCATTTCCTCTGCTGCAAGTCCATGATATTCGGGCTATGATCTTGAGGTTTCAGTCTTGATCGTGGATCCAGTTGAGGATGGCTCAGAGGCATTTAGGCCTCTTAACCTTGTGCATTTTTCTTGTCAATTATACCACCTGGCACATGCAAGCCCTACAATAGAACTTACATTTCTAGTTGGGTCTCCACCCGGTCGTTGTGGCTTGCCATGACCCCATGCCAGCATCACCCTGCTTTTCACTCCTGTGGCTACGGTAGGGGCTACCAGCCGTGTCCTTTCCAACTGAGCCACCACGGCCAACAGGTTTCCTACCTTTTGTTGGACTTGGACGCGGCTCCAGTAAGTCCTGTGGGAACTAAGACCAGAGATCTGCCCAATCCACCACCCCCCTCCGCAGCAGCCTCAGTTTGCCCTTGCACTTACCCCATTGGCAAGCCATAACTTCAGTCTAGTGGGTGCTTCAAATTGTCAGGCAGGTTACACCCTCTATACCCCCTACCCCCCTCCTGAGTGCCATGCCACCGTTCAAGGATCAGCTGACAGAGGACCATCTCTCCTTTTTGTGCTAGGAAGTGCAGGCTCTTATGGCCAGAGGAGCCATCATAAGGGTGCCGGCATCAGTAATAGATCTTGTTTGCTACTCCCGCTACATTCTGGTGCGAAAAAAGGATGGAGGCGCCCCCCATCCTATTTTAGATCTGCACCCTCTCAATGCCTTCCTGAGGAAGGAGAAATTCAAGATGCTAACACTTGCTCAGGTCCTGTGTGCATTGGATCCAGGAGACCGGATGGTAGTGTTGGACCCGTAAGCTGCCTATTTTTATGTTCCCGTCCTGCAGACCCATCGGCGTTGCCTGCGGTTCACGGTGGGCCAGGAGCA
Source organism: Calotriton arnoldi (assembly GCA_963921515.1). Lineage (NCBI taxonomy): Eukaryota > Metazoa > Chordata > Amphibia > Caudata > Salamandridae > Calotriton > Calotriton arnoldi. The sequence continues at coordinate 5,632,383 of CAWUFW010000011.1, forward strand.
TTTCCAGTTCACTGTTCTCCCCTTTGGTCTCACTAGTGCCCATTGGGTGTTCACGAAGGTGATGACAATGGTGACAGCATATCTGCAGAGGTTGGGGTTACCAGTCTTCCCTTACCTTGACGACTGGCTGCTGAAGTTGAGCTCACCACAGGCAGTAGTCACACACCTCCAGACTGTGACTGACATTTTGTATTCGCTAGGGTTCACTATCAACATGCCGAAGTCACACCTGACTCCCTCCCGAAGCTCCCTTTCATCAGAGTAATTCTGGACATGGTGCAGTTCAGTGCCTACCCTCCAGGGCAGAGAGTCCAGGACATCTGGGCTATGATCCGATGTTTCAACCTCAGTTCTGGATTTTGGTGAGACTGACTGAGAATGCTGGGTCTTATGGCCTCCTGCATCTTGCTGGCAAAATACGCTCCATGGCATATGCGGGCTCTGCAGTGGCATCTTAAATCCCAGTGGGAGCAGCATCAGGGAATCGCTCCAACCTGGTTTAGATTTCAAAGGAGACTTCAGAAGATCTGCACTGGTTCTTAACGAACTGCATTTGGGCCAGAAGCCGACACCTCTCCTTTCCCCACCCAGAGATTTCAGTGGTCAGTGGTTGCTTCATTGATGGCTTTCCTGCCTTCCATCAAAGGGAAACTGCTTCAGGTGTTCACGGACAACCGTACTGCCATGTGGTACTGCAACAAGCCGAGCTGAGTGGGGTCGAACTCTCTGGACATGGCTGGAACATCAGGACATTTTACTTGTTGTACAGCACCTGGCACGATCTCTAAATGCCAGGACGGATTAACTTGCATCTCAAGGTGGCTCAAGGTCTCTTTCTGAGATGGGGACAACCATGACTAGATCTGTTTTCCACCACTGAATTAGCCCCAAAAGGCAGGTTTCATAGGAGAAGTTGCCTTCGAAGGGCAGATGAGTAACACCAGGATAGAGGGCTGCCACATTGTTTTTTTTGTTTTGTTTTTTACTTTTATGTTTTTTAGTTTTGTAAAACATTACAGTTGAAAAACAGCACGCAGAAGCATGGATGGTACATTACACGTATCATATCATGACATTACAACAACATTTTCCAAGTTTACTCAAGCCTTGTACTTTCCCCCAAGGAGGTCAGCGTGTACCCTGCAGGCATGTCACATTTGATGTCCGCAACACAAGGGCTGCCCCATATTTGAGGTAGACAGGCTGGCACAGGAGGCAGGGAGGGGAATCCAGCTGCCAAAACAGTTTCCCCAGGGCTACACGCCCCTGAGGAAACAGATTTGGCAACTGGTTTCCCTAGGGGCATGTAGCCCTGAGGTAGCCACACCCCGGGGGTGGACTACGGCGGTCCGAACATCGAGGGAGGGTTCTCGCCATCTTGGGAGTGGGCAGAATGGTGCATCCTGGAATAGCCAGATGCCACACTCCATAGGAAGTGGTCACCAGGTGGGAGAGAACCTAATAGCCCATTGACTACCAACCTCTTCCTGCCCTGAGGGCACTTTCCGAACATAAATGGGGCACCCCTGGTACCAAGACCTCAGATCTAGACCGACTTGGAAGAAGGACAGAGGAAGGACTGCCCTGCTGAATCGATGAGGACTACACGTGCTGCACCTGGTAGCTAGTAAAGAGAGGGACTGTGCCTGGCCTGCTCAAGGAGAAGCCCTCTCCAGAACCTAGTCAAGCCCAGAGTACTCTTAAGGGCCACCCGACTGGCCTCCTGTTCACAGCACAGGGACACAACAGCTGAAGAAGCTTGCTGGGGCAAGTTGGTAGCCCAAAGTCTTTAAGCCGCTACCTCCGCCGCCGTGCTGTACGGAGGAACAAGACCTGATGCACAGAGTTACACCAGAGTTCGCTGAGCCCGGGGGTGCTGTCAGAAAGTTGCTGGGACCCTCAGAAGGTGAGTTATCAACCCAGGAAGGATTGGCATGTGGCCGCGACACCAGGTGACTGGTAGTCCAGTGGCGACTGGAGTTCGGCCAGACCAGAGAGAACTTCGTGGAACGTCAACCCTGCTACCAGGACCCCTTCACTATCTTCGTGGACCAAGAAATCCCTGCAGGAAGATGACTGTGTCGCACCCACAGCATCCTTGGAGAATTTTCAGCATCCTTCATCCCTTGCATCAGGACCACTTCATAGGCATACATTGCAATGCTGGAAAAGTGCCTGGTGCTGCTGAAAGACTGCTTCTTGAGAACTTTGCTGGTCACCCCGAATAGCTCCTTGTCGGAGTTGATCACCCAAAGTATTTCTAACTGACTGACCCCTAAGTTTTCCCTGAAAAAGTTTCTAAGTGTCCAATTTCTGACTTCGCCAAGGCTTGTTCGCAGTTTAGTGAAATTGCTTTGATTTATTATTGCTTGTAAAATCTATATCTCCGAAACTCTCCGGTGGGTCTTTCTCGTTCTAGTGTCTAAATTCTTATAAAAATAGTCGATTTTTATAAATTGGTGTTGGATTTCGTGAGTGTCGTGTCAATGTCTTCAATTGTTTTGGTGCTGTTTAAATGCTTTACACTTGTTGCTCTGTGTAAGCCTTGCTACGCAGTGACACAGCTATCCAGGATTGAGCTAAGGATTTGACAGATGAAACCTAAGGGTCCTAAAGGGGATGGTAAGTGTAATACACGGTGAGGTCGCACAACCATACCCCATCATATAATATACCCCATTTCCTCTCACCCTTATACCTCGCCTCCCCAAAGTTCTGAAAAAGATCTGAACCGACCAGATCCAAGCCATCCTTGTGGCTCTGGATTGGGTGAGGAGAATATGGTATCCAGAGCTCCTGAGCAATAGCATCTTTCCCCTTATCAGACTGCCCTTTTGGGAGGATCTACTGTTGAAGCACGAAGGTAGGGTTTCACACAAATCTGTACAAACTCCACCTTCATGCGTGGAGATTGACCATCACCAGTTAAGGGTATTCGATTTGCCTTCTAAGGCCTGTGACGTCATCTTGACAGCCAGGTGTCAATCATCAAAACTATACGCCTGTTGTTGGGACACGTTTGTGGCTTGGTTTTCTGAGAAGCACATTGACCCACTTTCTGCTCCCTTGTCCAAAGTGGTGGTGTTTCTGTTGTCCTTAGCCCGGCAAAGCCTTACTCTGGGCACAGTTAAGGGGTATCTTTGGCCATCTTGACATTTTTAGGGTTTTTGATCACCCCTCCCTGTTTGTCACCCATTGTGACACATTTTCTGAAAGGTCTTCAGCATGTGTTTCTTCCCAAATTTTTTCTCTTGCAACAGTAGAATTTTAAATTGGTTTGTGCATTTTATGTGTTCTCCCTTTGAACCCATGCATGCCTGTCCTCTCTGATTCTTGACAATAAAGACTCTACTTGGTGGCCATCACATCGGCCAGGAGCGTCTGCGAGCTGTTGGCCCTTTCTGCCAAACCTCCATACACCAGCTTCTTCCTGGACAAACTGTTTCTCCAAACCTGTGCTTCTTTTCTGCTGAAGGCCGAGATACCTTTTAATGTTAGCTAAAACATTGTGTTGCCAACTTCCTTTGCTCTACCTCATGCCTCCAAGGAGGAAGTTACTCCACTGCCGGGACCCTAAGAGGGAAGTGTCTCTAGCAGATAAGGCATTACTGAATGTAAGTAACTTGTTCTTTGTGCAATGGAGTGTGAGCAAGAGCACTCTTTAGGAGACTCCTTCTGGCAGAAGCAAGCACCTCCTGTATGCCTTCCTCGCCGCTACCTCTCCTGCCTAGGGTTTTGAAGATGATCAAGAACGACTGGGCCAAAGTCATCCTTGTGGGGGATTGGGCCAGAACAGTGTGCTACCGGAAACATCTTGAGCATAAGCATCTGTCCTCCGATCAGGCTACCACTTCGGGATGAGCTCCTGCTTCAGTAGCAGGACAGGTTCCTACTCCCGAAACTAGACAACTTGCACCTATATACATGGCAATTGAGCCCAGGAATTTGACTGCTTATGATTTGCCGCCTAAAATGGTGGATGTCCTCTTCATTGTAAGACTCCTCTCTGCGTAATCCTACTTACCACGCTCTAGGACAAATTTGTAACCTGGTGTAGTGCCCAAGATACTGACCCCGTTACAGTCGAAGCTGTCAGACATCCTTTTGTTTTTCTTTAACCCAGAAATGCCTTGCAGTAGGGAATGTAAAAGGTTTTTTTATGACCTGTCTTCATTTATAAGACCATCTGTCCTTGTTTAAATCACTCCACCAAAAATAATTTGTTGTTCAACAATGGATATTAATTAGGCCTTGTATTCACCCCTTGAGCCTCTTGATAGTTGCACGCTGCGCCTCTTGATCTTGAAAATTGTCTGCCTCACTATGATTATGCCAGCTCTTCGAGCGAGTTAGCTGCAGGTACTGTCATTGCAACAGCCCCATACCACCCTATTTCCATTAAAATTATTGGTGCTGGGGTCTCTGTTGTCTTTACGGAAAGTTAGGATTCCTTCCACATTGGACAGTTATCAATCCTGGTCTCTCGTAAAACTTCATCTGGATACCCCGTGTGGGATATGTTCAAAATCTGAATCCAGCAGGTTGAGAAGTGATTTCAGCTGTCACAAAGGTCTTACTGGGCTATGTCAGGGCCTTAGTGATAGTATGCAGCACATTAGAGACTGTTTCCTTGAAGAAGATAAACACTGAGGTTCAAAGTGTCCAAATCTGGTTTAATTTGCGCGTTACTGCTGTATAGCTAGCGTTAAAGCCCCTTCCATCTGTGCACAAACAGCTTTATGTACATATGGAGGACAACCCCTTAGCACTCTGTTTCAAGCTATATGGAGCAGAGACTGCAACCTTAGTAGGAAATACAACCAATCTGCAAATGTTGCAGGAGTTTATTCTAAGAGTTCCTTAATGGTATCTGGTTTTTCCTTGTGTGTCCGAGAGACGTTGATGTCCATTTAGCCAAGAGCATGTGTTTGATTAGACTTTGTGTTGGGAAGGGTGAGTGTCTACAAACTGCCTGAGTTTTGACCAGGTACAGCGGGCAGTTGACCTGGTGACCTTTGCAGCATATGGAAAACCAAGAATACATTTCCGCTGTGGCAGAGATACATTGTGTGCATTTTATGTTAAACATACAAACTGCAATGAAAATAAAAGATTATAAACATTGGACTGCCAATTGTCTGTTTTGTAGGGCACCTTTATTGCCTTCACACATGCTGACGTCCATTTTCTAATTCCATCCACAGCAATCAGTCATGCTTCCAACATGCTTTGCCCGCCCTCACCTCTCGAAAGTGGAGGAGGGGCTCCATTAGTTATATCCTTTAAGGGCTCAAGTTTTTCTGCGATGGCCCATAGTGTGGATGATCAACTTTTTGAGGGGTTTTCCAGAGCAAAGACTGAAAAGGCGATGCAGAAGAGTACCATGATGCTGTGGATCGTCCCTGCTTTAAGATCGGTTTTGCTTTGACCAAGAAGCAGCCTTCAGAAGGTCTGAGTGCTCATTTCACCTTAACCAATGCTGCTACCACTGCTTGGGCACAAGGGGGTTCGACTGATGTTGCTGGTTTTTCAACTCTGAGGCATTAAGGCCTGCTAATCAAACCTCAGTGCCAGTGCCCTGACAGTACATTGTACGTCGAATTGGCTATCCCCAAATGGAAATGGCTTACTTACCTGTAAGTCCATAGTATATGGTACCCAGGGCATGTAAGTTGGAGGGATACCCCAGGGTTTGCAGCGCTGTTTTGTTTTACCCTGGAGGTTTCCCCAAGTAAAACAAGTATGCCACTGCAGACTGGCAGAGCAGTTGTGCACTGCTAGCTCGGCTTTGTCATTAAAAGCAATGGCAAAGTCTCTACTTCCTCCTGTACATCTGTGTAATTCACCCCTCTGGCTACTGAGTCCTAATGCAGGGTGCAACATGTGACATTGGCAGGACATGTATTTTACATGTCCTGACCGTAAACACGCGAAACCACAGATTTTTTTTTTTTGTGTGGAAAGCCTTGGTCATCCCATTGGCGAGTGCAGGATTACACACTGACCCCTCAGCTGTGCTAACTCCTGAATAATGCGACCAAAATGAACACTCCAAGGTATCAAACAACTCAGTACATTAAGCCTGACTTGTAACTCAAGTCGAAATTAATATTACTTTTTACAGTATCCACCTTGTTTCCTTTAAAACTCTTGTGCCTTCGCGGGTACACATAGAGCCTCTTCCACAAGACTGCTTTCTGCCCTCCTGAAGAGACGTTCTAACTGCACTCAGGAAGGAGATCAATAAGGAATTGCAGGCCAGGGTGGTGTTACCTCCCTCCTGCAGGAAGCCACATGGGTGTTGGGCCCCAAAAGGCAGACTTCAAAGGAGAAGCCGCCTTTGAAGGGCAGATGCGTCACACTACGAAAGAGGTCTGTCCCATTGATCCGATAGACTTTTAGCTGCAGCTTCCTTACCTTGGAATTATCCCCAGGCGTCTGACTGCATCTAGAAAAATTTCATGAACAGTACTTCTGTGCACCGGTAGGTGGTGTCGATCTGCTCCACGTGGCATCGTCTGCGCCAGAAGTGACTTTCAAAGTGCCTATGTACGTGCCAGTTCTTTCCCTGCCAGTCAGTGCAGATCTGGATAGAGCTACCCCTTAGTAATGTTTTACTAAACGTTTTTGACTTTTGTCGAAGTGTTTTTGAGATATTCTCCTGGTGTGGCAGGGATGTCATCTCTGAAGGCTGACTTTAAGCCGTGCGGCACCTGCCACCGCCTGATGTCTGTGACGGACCTGCACCTTGTTTGCCTTTGGTGCCTCGAGCGCAACCACAATCTGAAGGCCTGCTCCGATTGCAGTGCCATGAACCCAAAGGCCTTAAGGGAGCGATTCCCTCAAGCTGCTGGAGGCTTGACGTGCGATACCACAACACTCCGTTCTGGTCGAGAGGAAGGTCCAGGGAATGGTTGCGTAGTCCGAAATCTATGTCACACTCAGTCGTCGGGCCACTTGGGTAAGTCCCATCGTAGGAAGAGCAAGAAGTCAAAGAGGTCTTCGGCTTCTACTCGTCTATCGAACGACAAGACGGAGTGTTGTCATTCAAGGCTTGGCTCTGTGGTTGAGCCAGCGCCTGGGTTGCTCGCCACTTACCTCAGTTTCTGGGAGCCGATGTGAGCCTAGCCCCACTGCCCCTCCCACCCTAAACGTCATGAGTTTTGAGGCCATGCTCCTCATATTTGAGCGCCCTGTTCCAGCCGATGCGCCTTCAGGAGGGGCCCCTACTGGATCTACACCATTTGCTTTGGCGCCAGTCTGATTCCTTGTGTCCACAGATGGATCCAAACCCTCACCACTCGTGTCGTTTCAACCATCATCCTACCCAGGAGAGCTTGGTGGTTCAAGCCTCCACCTCCCATGGCGCTTTCCAGGATAGAGAATCCAAGAGGCCGAACACCTTATGGAAGACGTTTTCTTCACCAGCCTGGTACTGGTGAACACCACGTGCCTTTTGTGCTGCTATTCCCACACTCTGTGGGATATGGTTGCGCAGGTGCTGCTGACGGTCCCGGAGGAGGCCCGGGTCATCCTCTTGCAGGCTGTTTGCTGACAGGAGGGATGCAGCCAAGTTCACCATCCGTTGTAGACTGGATACCACTGACTCGCTGAGCAGAGCGGTTTCAACAGTGGCCTTACGGCATCACACCTGGCTGAGGACAACTGGCCTTTTGGGGGATGGCCAGGCTTTGCTTATGGACATGCCCTTTGATGGCTCCTGTTTCTTCGGAGACAAGGAGGACTCCGCACTGGAGCACTTTAAGGACAGCAGGTCAATGGTCAGGTCCTTGGGCCTTTCTATGGCCCCTCGCCAGCCCCAATCCGCCTTTCGTGGCCATGGAAGGAGCTTCCAGGCACGTCTGTACCCGCTCAGCCACTGTTGCACGCAAGCTTCTCAGCCTCTGCGATGCTGAGTACACTATACCCATACGCCTCATGGGTCAGAGAGCCAGAGGTTGGGCCAGTCCACCTTCCCCCGACAGTTGCAGCCTACAAGCCCTTTTAGTCTTCCCTCTTACCATCATGGGCATCCAGTGGGTGGCAGGATCCGCCAACACCTGAACCACTGGCGGTCTATAACATTGGACCAATTGGTGCTGCAGATTGCCCAAAGGGGCTACTCCCTCCCCTTCAAGACTACCCCTCCACCCATGCCACCGGCTTGCAACAGGCTGACTGATGACCATCTGTCTTTGCTCTGCCAAGAAGTGATGACTCTTGTCCACGGGAGCCATAGAGAGGGTGCCAACACCAGAAGTAAGTCAAGGTTGCTATTCTTGCTAGTTTCTGATGCCCAAGTAGAACAGAGGCCTTCTTCGTATCTTATACCTGCTCTCTCTCAATTTCTTCCTCAAGGAGAAGTTCAAAATGCTCACGCTCAGTGGTACCTCATTGTTATTCTGACATTCCTGATGTGGGCTCCCTTTGAGCCCTTGCACAATAGTCCCCTCTGGTTCCCTACCATCAAGGCTGCCTTCCTGGTGGCAATAGCATCTGCATGAAGGTTTAGTGAGCTTCAGGCTCTGCCATTCAAGACTCCATATTTGAGCATCTACCCAGACAAGCTGGTTCTATGAACTAGAGCTTCCTTTCTACCGAAAGTAGTCACTCCATTTCATGTAGGCCAGTCCATCACTTTGCCTACTTTTACGCTCCACTACATCCCTCTACGGAAGAGGAGCAACTTGACCGACTGGACCCAAAAAGAGCGTTGTCGTTCTACCTTGACTACACGAGTGTTCCAGGTGGATGACCAACTCTCTGTGGGGTATTTTTTTTTTTTAAGAGTTTTATATAGCGCGAACTAGACCAGAGACATCAGGTATCAGAGCGCTTTACATGAGCACCAGTTTCGTTACAGATGGACACATTCATTTTTTGTAAGGCACGGGGAAATTAAGTGATTTGCCCAGAATCACAGGATGTTGAGCGTCGTTGCCGAGACTCGAACCCGGTTCCCCAGCTTCGAGGTCGACCTCTCTAGCCGTAAGGCTACATGTTGAAGTGAAGAAGGGAAAGGCCTAGCAGAAACTTACCATCTTCCGGTGGATCATGCTCTGCATTAAAATCTGCTATGCATTGGCCAAGAAGCAACCCCCTGAGGGTTTGCATGCCCATTCCACCAGAGCCAAGACTGCGACCACTGCGTTGGCACTTTGAGTCCCGGTCCTGGACGTCTGCCAGGGAGCAACGTAAGCTTCTTGGTAAGCGTTCACAAAACACTACTGCATGGACAGTCTGGTCAGTCGTGATGGATCCTTTGCCCGTTCGATCCTATAGAACTTTTTGGTTTGAAATTGTTTCGCAGACAGACCTCCGTGGAGGTATTGCTTGGGTATCAATTCTCAGGAAAGGAATCTGTGGCTAGAAGTCTCTACCAGTTACTTACCTTCAGTAACGCCTTTTCTATCTAGCCGCAGATTCCTTACCGACCCACCCATCCTCCCGCTCCACGATCAGATTTCTAAGGACAGGGTATCTCCCCTTTCAAGTCCCTAGTTTTCCACACCAGTGGTCAGTGTTTTTCATGCCTCTGCACTCCTGGTGTGCAAGGTCGCGAAAAGTAGCTGACATCCGCATGCTGGGATGGCTCCTATATAGGCATCGCGCACTACTATGCCATGTGGAGCCAATCGACGCCACCTACCGGCGTGCAGGGGTACTGCTCCCGAAAATTTTCTGGCGAGTCTGATGCCTAGGATAATTCTAAGGTAAGAAATCTCCAGGTAAAGGGAAACGGCCTAGACCTGTCTAAACAAGTCAAAACAACACGTGGCAACCACGCACATCTAAACCACGCATATGCGTGGTTTAGACGTACGTGGTAGTCAGCGCTCTAGACTCGGGCAGAGGCTTGAAGGTAACTTCCTGCCCGTCAGAGAAATGGAGTGGCATGATGAGTACGATTGTTTTTATTATAAAATTTAAATGGTATGGAGCCTGGTTTTAGGGGTCGGTGAATGGGTGGAGGGGGGTCGGGGTCTAGTTCTGGGGTTAAGGTTTTAGGGCTCAGGGCGGGGAGAGGTAGGGGTAGAGTTCTATGGTGAAGGAATTGGGGATTAGGGCGGGGTGGTTTTAGGGCTCAGTGTGGAGGGGTGAGTTGGGTAGAGTTGTGAGGTGAAGGTTCTAGGGCCTGGGGAGGTTGGGGAGGTCGCGGTCGTGTTCTGGGGTGAAGGATTTAGGGCTTAGGACGGGGGGGTCAGGGACGATTTCAAGTCTGTGGGCTGGGATTTAGGGCGCGGGGGCTGGGGTGTTTTAAAGGCTGGGTGGGCTTAGTATTTAGGGTTGGGGTCTGCTTTTAGGATTGAGGGGCTGGGGGTAGGGCAGAACCTTAACCACGTATATGCCTTTACAACTAATTTAGTTGTAATGGCATATTTGGTAAAGACATGCGTGGTTAAGACGCAGTAGTCGTTAAGATCGCGTTGTTCAGGCATGCATGGTTGGGGATTGCGTGGTTGCAACATACAATCTCAGCTAAATGGTGTCTAACAAATAAGGCGTTACCAAAGGTAAGTAACTTGTCCTTTATGCAGACAGGCTGGCACAGGGAGCAGAGAGGGGAACCCAGTTGCCAAACCAGTTTCTCCAGGGGTGTGTAGCATTGAGGTAGCCACACCCCAAGGGTGGGCTAGTAAGGTCTGAACACCGAGAGAAGGGTCTCGCCATCTTGGGAGTGAACACAATGGTTCATCCATTTATAGCCAGAAGCCACACTCCACAGGAAGTGGTCACCAGGTGGGAGGGAACCTGGTAGCCTATTGGCTAACAACGCTTTCCTACCCTCAGGGCTTTTTCGGAGCATAGAGAGGGCACCCTTTGCAACCAGACCGTAGATATCCACCGACTGGAGGAAGGACCGAAGGACTGCCCTGCTGCACAGAGGGACCAGCAAAGAGACGCTGCACTGAAGAGGACTGCACTTGTTGCACCTGATGGCTAGTGAAGGAAGGTACTGTGCTTGCCATGTCCGGCTCAAAGGAGAAGTTGCCTCCAGAGCACAGAAAAGCCAAAAGAATCCCTAGGGCCAGTCGACTGGCCCCCTGCTCGCAGCACAGGGACACACACAGTTGAAGAAGCCTGCTGGGGCAAGTTGGTAGGCCAAAATCTTCAAGCCGCTACCACCGCTGCTGTGCCAAGATCCGACACACGAACTCGCTGAGCCTGGGAGTGCTGCCGGAGAGCGGCTGGAACCATCAGAAGGCGAGTTGTCAACCCAGGAAGGATTGGCCTGTGCCCGGGGCACCAGTTGACAGGTAGTCCATTGGTGACTGAACTTCAGTCAGACCGGAGGGGACTTTGTGGGACTTCGACGCTGCAACCAGATCCCCCCACTATCCTCGTGGACCAAGAAATCCCCGGAGTAAGACCTCAGTCTACGCGTCGCTTCCACAGCATCCTTCGAACATCTTCAGCATCTTTAATCCGATGCATCAGGACCACTGCATAGGAATGCATTGAAAGTACCTGGAACTGCTCAAGGACTGCTTTTTCTGTGTAGGTAAGTTTCTAATGACTCTGCTGGTTCCCTGAATAGCTCCCTGCCAGAGTTGGTTGCCTCAAATACTTCAAACGACTGCATTGACACCCAGTGTTCCTGACCTTTTGGTCCAGTCTCAGCTCCCCTGTAATACTGCTCTTCTGCCTCACTTGCCACTAGATTTACTGGTCACAGTTCACTGCTGCCTAGCAACAGGCCACATCGCAGATTGTGTCCTCCTGACTCCGCCTATTTTCCTGCTGGTGCCGATCACGCCCTCCCTGCCCGTCCCTCCCACGAGTAGTAATGGAGGCCGCAGTGCGGCCGTGCCAAAGGCAAGCCTGTATGCGCCTGTTAACATGAAGAACGCCAACTCAACCTCCTTCCTGAGGTACCTCAACATCGGCCTCAGCCAATGGGTCACCGAACCCATGCACAAAGCCGGGCACACACTCGACGCCATCTTTACTTCCAGCGACCGAATCAAATTCACCCACATCACAGAACTCACCTGGACTGACCACGCCATCGTCCACTTTACCATCTCCGACGCCCTGCATACCATCTCCAAATACCATGTCGCTACCCACCGAAGTTGGGACAAAGTAACAGAGACCCAATTGGCGCAAGCCCTTGGCACCACACAACATAAAACTACAGCAGACCTTGACCAGGCCGTCCAGAACTTCACCGCATGGATCACCAACAGTGCTGACAGTCGCCCCGCTGAAACCAGCTAAAGCCAACAAAACTTCCAAACAAGCCAGAATGTACACCCCAGAGCTCAGAACCACCTCTGCATCAAAGAAGTCAAGAAAGCAGCAACCATTGACCGCATCGACACCGCAGCCAACCACATTAAAGAACTCTTCAAAATTGTCAAGGAGTTCTCCAACCCGACAGCCACAGAGAACACCATCCACCCCCCCCCCTAAGAACTCTGTGACACCCTCTCAGACAACTTCCACGACAAGATTGCCACCATCTACAACAACTTGGACCTCCTTCACCACCCTCAGCTTCGACAACCTCAACCAACCAGGTAACACCAGTCGAACGATAACCACCTGGTCTCCAATCACCACTCAAACTACCACAGCCATCATGTCCTCCTTCCACTCTGGATCACACACTGACCCTTGCCCCACCACCTCTTCAACCTCAGAGCCAACCCTATCAGCATGGAACTCACAAGCATCCTCAACACCTCCATCTGTACAGCAACCTTCCCAAACGGATAGAAACATGCAGAGGTCAGACCGCTTTTGAAGAAGTCCTCTGCCGACCCCAGCAACCTCAAACTACCGACCGATCTCCCTGCTCTCCTACCCAGCCAAAGTACTCAAAGCCATCAACCAACAGCTCACCGAATACCTGGAACTAAACCACCTACTGGACGCCTTGCAATCAGGATCCCGTGCTAACCATAGTACAGAGACTGCACTTATCACCACAGGAGACATCAGAACCCTCCTCGACCGTGGAGAAACAGTGACCCTGATCCTCCTCGACCTCTCTGCTGCGTTCGACACAGTCTCCCACCACACCCTCATCGTCAGACTCCACAACATCGGGTTACATCAAAACGCTCTCAAGTGGATCGCTTCTTTCCTTTCAGGACGCCCATAGAGCATCCATCTGCCTCTCTTCACCTCTGCACCAAAGAACATCCTATGCAACGTACTCCCTAAGATCATCCCTCATCCCCCCCTGTTCAACATCTGCATTACCCCCATTGCAGACGTCTGATCCAACAGACTCAACAGTCTCCTATGCTGACGACATCCAACTTATCCTTTCGCTCACTGAGGACCCCTCCAACCCCGAAACCAACTTCTACAACGCCATGACCAACATAGCTAAATGGAATAAAGAAAGCTGCCTCAAATTCAACTCCGACATAACAGAAGTACTGATGTTTGGGAAGAACACCTCTGCATTGGACCGCAGTTGGTGGCCAGCGGAACTCTGAATCAACACCAACAGATCACGCATGCAACCTCTGCATCATTCTCTACAGCCAACTGACCATGAAACGACAAGTCAATGCAGTCCCCTCCTCCTGCTTCCACACCCTTCGTTCGGTCCGCAGAATCTTCAGATGGATTCCAGTCAACTCCAGAAAGACCGTCACTCAGTCACTCGTAACCAGCTGCCTCAACTACAGCAATGCCCTCTGTCGGAATTTTCTCCCAGCTCCTTAAGACTCCAGACCATACAGAACACCGCAGCCAGACTCATCCTTGACATCCTCAAATGCACACACATTACCCCCACCTCCGAAACCTCCACTGGCTACCCATCCAGAATAGATGCTAGTTCAAGATCCACACTGGCGCATACAAAACTCTATACAACCAAGGACCATCCTACATTAACCATTGACTGAACTTCCACCTCCCTGCAAGATACCTGTGCTCCGCTTTGCTTGCCCTTACACACACACACACCCTGCATCCATCGCAGCCACAGCGGGCCGCTCCTTCTGCTACATTGCTGGCAAGACCTGGAACAACCTGTCCCTCCACCTCCACACAGCACTCTCACTGGCGGACTTCAGGAAGAAACTCAAGGCCTGGCTTTTCAATGGAGACTCGCCACCTCCAGCGCCCAGATTCCCCTATGGGTGACCATGCTGAGCTATACAAATGCTGATTGATTGATTACCCAAGTTTTCTTTGAAAACTTTTCTTGAATTTGCCAAGGTTTGTTTGCAGTTGGATGAAAATGCTTTGATTTATTTCTTGTAAAATCCATAACTCCGAAACACTCTGGTGGATCTTTTTCGTTCTAGTGTCTACATTTTTATAAAAGCACAGATTTCTTGAGTGTCGTGTCGATTTCTTCAATTGTTTGGTGCTGCTTAAATGTTTTGCACTAGTTCCTCTGAGTAAGCCTTGCTCCTGAGTGCCACAGCTACCCAGGGTTGAACTGAGGGTTTAACAGACAAAACCTGCTGAACCTAAAGGGGTTAGTGATTGTATTACATGGTGAGGTCACACATCCACACCATATAATACACTCCATTTCCTCACACATCAGAAGAAAAAGTTATTTACCTTGGGTAATATTTTTTCTGTTGGATACTCTATCTAACCACAGATTCCTCACTGGCTGCTCACCACCTCATTCTAAGTAGTGCCCTCTTTCCAGCATTTTGAAAGGGAACTAACCATATTTGACATACAAGATGCTGACGAACTAAGAAACTGATGTAGTAAAATGGAGATTACAAATGAGGGGTGAGATTGTGCACACTGTTTGTGATCTATGTACTAATAGGTCAAGTTGCAAAATGTCTGGTTGCAGGGGTCTCAGAACAACCTACCCAATGAATATTTGGTAGATTGCAGTTTGCGACCCCCCCCCCCCACACACACACACACACCCCCTTTGGTTGCCTACGAACGCAAGGATGGTGGCTTGCAAGGAATAGCAGAACAGTGTCCCTGTGTTTGCATTCCCAGATGTCGCCAAATCTTTCCTGTTTGAGAAGAGATTGGGAGGTGGGGGAGTGGGCGGTGAGTAGTGAAATAGAGACCACTGCCTACTTTCCCTTGATACAGCCTGAAACAGTTCCCAAAGAGGACGCTGTCCAACAGAGACAAGTTTCCTTTTGCAAACGAGGTGCCATCTCCTTTGAGGTGTGAATAACTTTTTAATGGTTTGTGACCATTGTTGTGTTCATAAACCATTGATATAGCTCATTGCAAATTGTTATTAGTAGATGAAGCTACTTTCATGCCCCCTCCGAATTGTGGTTTGCAATGAGACATTAAACTCATTTGAAAATGGTATTTTGCATTCGAAAACACTAAGATTTTCCAAATCGTAGAGTTGGTGACTACAAAATGGTGTTGTATATCTGGCCCCGTACTCACAGTATTGAGGCACAGTCATGGATTTTTGAATTCTAAAATGGCATAGCCATTTATTATACTTTTTTGTGATTGTTGCATTTCCTTAATGTGTTAAATGTGATTCAACATCATTTAGTAAGAAACTTAATTGTATAGTTCTGGTGTTGGTGTCTGCTCTGGCATGATTTTAGTGTTCTGCCTCTGTCTCAGGTTATAGCTCTGTGGTTGCAGAAAATACTTCTGAGTCAGCCCTCAGTAGCAGCACGCAGTCGCAAAGCAGCCAGGCAACCCATCACAACCCACCACCCAGCACTACGTGAGTACTGCATAATTGCATTAGCAACAGAAAATAAACTCCGCTTAAATTACGGTCTGTGGTCTAAGGGACTGAAATCGGAGGGACATTTAGAGCCCATTGAGCTAGGGATTAAAGTTTTTGAAGTTAATGTTTACTTGGTGTCTCATAGAGGTCAGAGTGTAAAAGCGATAGACGAGCTGAGGTGCAGAGTGCTGGACAGGAGATGTAGAGTGTGTGATAGTGATAAATATGATAACACTTCATGCAGTGCTAGCTGGTAAAACAATTAGCATATATTTAATTTATCCTCTTGTCTAATCTGCAGAAAGGAGACCAGCAGTGCCTCCCAGTCAGCCAGCAGCATAAGTTCTGGGCCCAGTTTACTGTTACCATTATCAGTGAACCCACCCAGCTCTCCTACGCCCAGCTTCAGTGAAGCCAAGCCCAGCCAACCGCTCTTAAATGGGCCCCCCCAATTCAGTTCTACACCCGAGATCAAGGTGAGTGTAATACCAGTCAGCATACCTGTTGAGCATGCAAGTCTTAAGTCACGAATTGCTATGGTATCTGAGGAAGCAACAGTCTTGCTACCTGTATAGTCTGCAAGCTTCAAACCACGCCTTTTCTACCGTATGTACTAAAGGAATTTTCCTCATCATAAATACAGTTTGCAGACTCAACTAAGTTGTGGTTATGTTTTCATTGCAGCCAAAAAGTTGGATTGAATACTCAAGCATTTATCAAACATGGCAGAAGTCCTGCTGATAAGTAAGTTCCTATCACCAAGATTACGAAGGCTTGAAACATGACCTCCCTCACGCTGATAGGAACTCCGCTTAGATGTATTTAATTTTGAGGTTGTCTGAGCAATTCCATCTGCTTTTGGTGTTAAGCTTGTCCGTTTTACTTTTCAATTATCTTTTTGCTTTTTTTTATTTAAACTTCTCCTGCCAAATGAAGCCTGCTGACCTGGCCGCGGTTATTCTGATTGAAATGTAATTCCCTTTGTTCAGTCCTGCCCCTGCTTCAGTGGGACTTGACCTGGCTTTGTGTGCTAACAGGCTAGCATTAGGAAATTTCAAAATGGCATTAACGTGCACATGGTAAGCGGATTGTAATGTACAGGTCACTCTGGTCAGCCATGATCATCTTTGTGATCTGTCGGATCCATTTGATACAAAACTTTGTGAGCACAAGGACGACTGTCCCTCCCTTTCCGCTCTCCTTTTTAGGTCTCGCCGGAGACAGTGAATGTTCTGTCGTTGTGCAAAATATTTTGCTAAATTAAAATTAATGGGGGCGTGTAGCCCGCCCCCATCCTCCTCCCTGCCCTACCCCATTATTTACCATTGGTTGGCTTCATAGGCACTCTCATTTCCTTGCTTCTAATTGGTCAGCATGTGCTGATATCACTTTCTCTTTGTTTTTGTCCCTTCGATGGAGCAGGGACCAAATACGAATTAATTGCATTATTATTGCCCTTTTGCTCGTGCTCAGATTCAGGTACTTTTTTTCAGGGCACCAGATTGCTTTTCCCGTGCTCACTACGCCACTGGAGTCAAGCTTTCCTGGCTGATGAAGGCTGATAGCCTGAAACCGGTCCTAGGATGCTTGATTCCGGTCCAGGGAAGACATGGCTTGGCAGTTCGGTCTGGACTGTTCCCATGAGGCACATGGTCAAGACTGATTTGCATATGGCTATGTCTGAACTGGGGTGGCGTGGTGAAGCAAAATAACGATGGATTAAACCCAGATCTGTGACTGGGGGTGAATGTTTGCCAATGTGCAGCATTCCGTCCATCATCTTCTGTGTTTTGCATTTTGCCCTAAGTGGGAAGGGTATGCCCAGACGTGGGTCCCGTGCTCACTACGCCACTGGAGTCAAGCTATCCTGGCTGATGAAGGCTGATAGCCTGAAACCGGTCCTAGGATGCTTGATTCCGGTCCAGGGAAGACATGGCTTGGCAGTTCGGTCTGGACTGTTCCCATGAGGCACAGGGTCAAGACTGATTTGCAAATGGCTATGTCTGAACTGGGGTGGCGTGGTGAAGCAAAATAATGATGGATTAAACCCAGATCTGTGACTGGGGGTGAATGTTTGCCAATGTGCAGCATTCCGTCCATCATCTTGTGTGTTTTGCTTTTACAAACTGCCTCTACCCTGCCGGAAAATTTAATTGGGCACGTTGATAAAGGGCTTGGTGGACCTTTGCTTTCACCCTACCTCACGCTGCAACGGAGTGTAAAAGTCAAAAGCCATAGCACTCTTGGACCCTAGTTTGCTGTTCATTTACTGCAGCCAAGTAAGTCTAGATGGATTACCCTTCAACCTGTTTGCAGGTCGCTGGGAACAAGTGCAGGCAACAGACCCCTCCCCCAGTTTCTGTCCTTGAACTATCACAGGCTCTGAAAACTTCTCCCTCACAGCTTACCGGGTCATGTAGAAAAGATAAAAAGCACCATGTATTTGGCAATAAACTTAGCAGGTTTCACGGAAATCATTGCACCAAATTTACTGGTGCGTTTAAATGTGAGTTCTCCTCCTCACAATGGCTGCACCTTTTTAACCCAAGTGGAGGACAAGAGGTGACAAACAATGCTACTTCTAATCCCTCGGGAAGGAGTTTAAGACATTGTGACCCCACTAAATACCAAGTCCCCGTTGCCTGAAGGACCCACAAAGAGACTGTCCCGGCGTGAGACCAGCCTTCATCCTTTACCGACTTCTGTTTCATTAAGTTGGGAGTGGGACTTCCATGACAAGTTTGCCTACTTTGCTTAAAAAGGCATAAGACTGGATGTCACAGAGCCACAGCTGAGTCTGGTCTGGTTTCGGAAATAGCATTATAATATTCCTAAATGCACTGCTTAAGATTATACTTAATTCAAAACGAGTATTACTTTAGAGTTGCAGCAAAACAAATTTTGGTTAAGTGTGCTTTCGTGGCATGTCAGTGCAGGACTTGACACTTTCAAGGAGGCTTAGCAAATTGCCACTGAAAGCATCATAACTTGTACTCCAAATAGTCTGCCTAGTGCGGAGGCAGTGTGAGAAAATGGAGTTCTGTTGCAGTATCCCCCCACACTTTTTGCCTAGTTTTTGATGCAACTTTGACTGTAGAGTACTGGGTCCCTGCTGTCCAGGTTCCCAGTACCAGTGTTCCTTCCCTACAAACATGGCCACAGTGGTACTTCTGCCCCCCTGTAAGTCCCTAGTAAGTGGTACCCAAAGTACTTAGGGCCTGGAGGCTTATGAGGGTACCCTGGTACCCCCTCTCTAGGACCATGCCCTTGGAGCTGACATGCTCCTGTGAGGTGAAAAAATGACCAAGTCTACATGGCACACTGCCTGTGTGCCATGCCAGCTACCACTGTCTAAGATCTAGGTAAGTCACCCCTCAATCAGGCCTTACCAGCCCTACAGTATTAGGGTCTATTCCCTCATATTGTAAGTGCCAGGGAAGCCATGGAGAGTACATGGGCTGGGAACTTGACAGCTTGAGTTCCACAGCACCATGATGGCTTCACTGAACCCAGGAGTGTTTGGTACCAAACAGCACCTTGTAATAAATCCACACTGATGCCAGTGTGAGATTTATTAAAACATGTACTCAGGTGCCCCCTGAAAACGTACTAACCCTGGTGTTGGCACTGACTGGCTGTAGGCAGCCAACCACCACCAAACATTTTTCTGGACCCCTGGGTAAAGAGCCCCTGCTCTCTAGGACCAGAAACAATGCAAATCCTGGGCAGAGGTGTCCCACCACCTTCCCTAGGATGGGCCAGTGCTCGAAGAGGGGAGCTTCAAAGACCTGCTGCCTTTGAAATGTGACCCCCCAGCCTCTGCTGCTAGCAGCAGTTGGCAGCCCCCGGAAAACCTGCAAGAAAACTCAAGAATAGGTGTGCCCACCTCTGCCAACTCCACCTTTAAGGAGGGGGAGGTGAGGTGAACCTCTCCAATCAAGGCTAGGTCTGTGCCCCCTCACACAGGAGCGTGGCGTAATAGAGGGTGTAGTCACCCCAGGTGAGGTGCTGTTAGAAATGGGGGTCTCTAGTTGGCAGAGGTAGGTAACTTTGTCCAAATAGGGACCCTTGCTTCTAGTCAGGATAAGGGGGATACACACTTTAGATGACCCCTGCTCACTCCCTTGGTAGCTTGGCACGACAAGATAGGCTTATCCCAATAGCAATGTGTAAAGTGTTTGTACTCAAAACACACAGTAATACAGTGATAACACCACAAATGGACACCACACCAGTTTAGGAAAAATAAAGTATCTAAATTCAATAAGACCAAAACGACAAAAATCCAACATACAGGTAATAAGATATTACTTTAGAAAAGTTATTGCAAAAATAAAGCTTGTAGAAAACAAATAGCTCCACCTGGGGATATTGCGACGTCGTGACAGCAATAAATCCAAAGTACGGCGCCGACCGCTAGGAGCGTGGCGTCAGGCACGGAGTCACACAGACCCCCAACAAACAGTACTTTGGAAACGAAGTCTATGACGATGCACAGCGTCGTGGAGGTGTAGCGTCAGTGCCGAGGCCGGCTCCCTGGCTGCCACGGCGGAGGTGAGGCGTTGTGTCTGCGAGGAGGCGAGAGGTCGAATCCTGGAGACCGGGGAAGACGGTGGCGTCGACGGTGGGGTGTCTGTTCCGGTGACGGTGCGAAGTCGGCGAGTTCGTAGAGTCACCCTCAGCGGTTATCGGCGCCGCGATAACAGGATGCAGGCACTGGTGATGACAGTAGGTGCGACCGCTGGTGTCGGGAAATGCCGATAACAGCAGGCGTCTTAATTGCGGTGCAGGCTGGGCGGTGCGTCGCGCAACTTCACGAGCGGTGCCCCTGGCCTCGCTGACCGCATCAGACACAGGTTTTCTTACTTCTTAGGTTTCGTCCAGCTTCCAACAGCAAGAACAACCCCCAGAGGCCCAAAACTGGAATAGGCACCTCCTGGCAGGTCAGAACTCTCAGCAGTAGAGTTCAGAGGAGCTGGGGGTGAAGTCTTTGTGTCCCTGAGACTTCAGAACAGGAGGCCAGCACACACAGGCCCTTGGAGGTTTGTCTTCAAGAAGGTTCACAACAAAGTTCCAGTTCCTTGGCAGAAACAGCAACTACAGCCCAACCCCACACAGCAAAGGGGGCAGTACTCCTCCCCACAGCTCTCCAGCTCTTCTCCTTGGGAAAGGTTCCTCTTGAGTCCAGATGTGATCTAAAGTTCTGGGGTTTAATGTCTACTACTTATACCCCATTGTCTTTGTTCTCTTGGTGCAGGGGTCTCTGAGCCCAGTCCAAACCAGTTCTTTCCTCACTGGTGCAGTATGACCACAAGTGGTGGAGACAGCATTGTGCAAGGGAGACTGGTCCTATTCAGGTGCAAAGAACTCACCTCCCACTACTCTAAATGCAGCCAAGCCCCATTCAGCTTAGCTCAGCTCTGAGTCATCCAGAAACGGCCAGGCACACCTCAACTCCCCCAGTTGCTGTCTACAGTGAACGCACATCCTCTGCCCCTGTCACTCCAAAACCAGATAGTCAATCCACAAACGGGCAGAGGCACACAATGGTTAAACAAGAAAATTGCTACTTTCTAAAAGTGGCATGTTCGAGGCATGTGTGCTGTAGATACACATGCTTTGCATACTCCTGCCATCTAGTGTTTGGTCCGGATGTTTGCAAGTTGTTTTTCTTCGATGAAGTCTTTCCCAGTCACGAGGTAAGGTGACTCCTCCTTTCGGTGGTAGTGCGCATGGGCATCGACTCGGACGTGTATTGCTGCGCTCCGGTTCGAAACCGTCCTTTGGGTTCCCCTCGGGGCACGATCCACTGTACCCTTGACGGTATTGTTATCGTACGCGTTTCCCTCTCTCTGCGTATCGGTTCGATCGGGAAAGCTTCTTTCTTCGGTCAAATACATCGTGAGCGGCATTCGGGCCTAGCCGCGTCGCTCCAGCCTTCTGCCAATGGAACGAACTCCATTTCCATACTGCTCTCGGTGCCACTTAAAGTATCCTTGCACCGATCTACACCAAGTCTGCAACTTGTGCCTCTCACCGTAGCACAAGGAAGAACATTGAGAGGCTTGCTGGTTGTTTAGATCGAAAAAGACCCTTCAGGATTGTCGGGCTCGACGACGAGAAATGCAGCGCCAAATTACTCAAAATACTCCGGATATCTTTGGAGAAGAATCTGAACATGAAGAAGCGACCGCTGCAGAAGAAGGGGCCTTCTCGGTTCCAGAATCTGATTCCGACTTAGAAATCGAATTGGAGTCCGTTCCAGCGGACAGGGTGTCGTGAGTACTAAAGCCCCCTTACTACATAAACTCTCTTCCACTAAACATAAGGCTTCGGTACCACCTCTGCCTTCAGGCCTTGGTCGGCACCGAGACGATGTTTCCGACGCCTCGCCCTCTGGCCCAGCACCGAAACAAATTGTCAAGCCTTCCAGCTTGGGGTCGAGACAAATCGTCTTCGGATCTGAAACATTCCACTCCAAAAGACAAATTTGGTTCGGAACCAAAACCTTCCGCTTCGAAGGATAAAAGGGACAAGTCCAGTTCTGGACCGAAGTTTGCGGCGCCAAAATCAAAAGGAGATCTCCTGGAATCGATCTTAGATGTCATGAAGAACAGATTAGACCTGAAACAGGAAAAAGCTATGCATCAACCCAGATACTGGACACATTTTAGCTAAAACTCCTTCAAAAAGGAAAGTTTGTTCAGAGGACACTGGGTATAAGATTCCTCTTAAGAATAAGAAAGACATTGCTACAAGTCCTATCCACCCTACTTTGCCATCCCCTCCACTTACTTCACCATTACTACAACTGCCAGCCTCAGATCCACTACACATAACACAACAGGGGTCTCCTCATACAAAGTACAGATCCATGGGATGTTTATAATATTGATCCACCCATGGATAATGATCCAGATTTATACACTGTAAAACCATCACCCCCAGATGATAACGTATCTTGTCAAGAGCTGATTTCAAGGGTTGCAGCTTATCATGGAGTTACACCGCACAAAGAGGCTTTGGATGACTACTTTTTATTTGATACACTAGGGCCTTCACATAGGACTAGTCAGAGTCTCCCTATGCTGAAAGGCATGATGAGGCTTGCAGATGAGATTTTTAAGAACTCGGTTCATGCCTGTATTTTAACACCCAGGGTTGACAAGAAATACAAACCATCACCATCTGATCCTGTTTTTATCACAGGACAGCTACCCTTAGGCTCACTGGTAGTTTTTAATGCTCGTAAAAGAGCAAACTCGCGGACCTCTGGAGATGCACCTTCCCCGGATAAAGAATTTAAATTAATTGACTCATCCGGTAAAAGAGGGGCTGCTCAAGCCGCTAACCACAGGTGTATTCCCAGCACGCAGGGTCTACTAGCTAGGTATGACAGGGCGCACTGGGACAAGATTGAAGGCCTACTTCAACACCTCCCAGAAGAGCACAAGAAAAAAGCACAAGAGCTAGTCCGAGAAGGAAAACTTGTATCTAATTTTTCTATTAGATGTGCTCTAAATGCGGCTGATACAGCAGCGAGAGAAGTTAACACCAGCATTCTTTTACGTCGACATGCCTGGCTTAGGATTTCAGGTTTTAAACCAGAAGTCCAACGATCTATTGGGTGCTAGACATTATCCGACATGGTTATTGCCTGGAGCTCACCAGCAATCCTCCCAAAATTCCACCTAGCACTCAAACTCATCACAGCACCTGCTGCTTCTCAAACAAGAGGTACAAGCTCTTTTAGCAAAAGGAGCCATAGAACCAGTTCCGTTACAGTACCAAGGTTCAGGGGTTTACTGTCTGTACTTTCTAATCCCCAAAAAGGATGGCTCCTTCAGACCAATTTACAGATCTAAGGAAGTTAACTCTGTACATATTATCAGAACATTTCCACATGGTCACACTTCAACAAGTACTTCCACTTCTACAGGAAGGCGAATTTATGTCCACACTGGACTTAAAAGACAAATACTTTTACATTCCGGTTCAGCTGACTCATCGCAACTATCTCAGATTTGTGAAAGCAGTTAAACACTAACAGTTCAAAGTACTCCCATTTGGAGTAACTACTGCTCCCAGAGTATTCACAAAATGTCTAGCAGTAGTGGCAACACATCTCAGAAGACAACAGATTCATGTCTTCCCATACCTAGACGACTAGCTCATCAAAGCCAGCACACACCAAAAGTTTTTACAACACACTCAGACTACATTAGACCTACTCCACCAATTGGCTGTTAGGAATTATGGCATCATGCATTGCAATAGTGCCTCATGCAAGGTTACACATGCGTCCTCGACAAGAATGCGTAGCACGTCAGTGGAATCAGTCTCAGGGTCAATTAATATATCTAGTGTTGGTAGGCAGCCGCACCCATCGCTCTCTGCAGTGGTTGAACACACGAAACTTATCAAAAGAGCGGCCCTTCATGGATCCTGTTCCACAGATCGTGCTAACAGCAGACGCATCGCTCACAGGGGGACCCATCTCCAAAATTTCACAATTCAGGGACTAGGGACAACAAGCACAAAAGTCTTCACATCAACTATCTAGAGCTACTAGCTCTGTATCTAGCACTTCTCTTCCAGGGGATACTCATCAATAGTCATAAGCACTGAATAGTCCCGCCCACGTGCGGGGACCCCGGAGCAATAACAAATTATATGTATATATATATATATATATATATATATATATATATATATACACTCATATAAAGGTAATATGCATATATACATATGCAGCCTAAAAAAACATATTACTAGGCTCAAATATGCCCAAAATTGCATTGTAAATTTGTTTACATTTGAAATAATAAAGAAACATACACCATGAAATTTTCATGATATAGAGAAGAAAACTGCTCTCAGATTGCTTTGAAATCATAGCCTTTATTTTCAAAGGTAAAAAGGCAAGATCATAGAGGCAGATTAGCCTAGAGAGGCTGCATATAGAACAGTTGGAAAAAACTGGCGCCGTGCCTTCAAGACCTCCAGGCTCCCATCATGCCCCACAGGTAATAGTTAGGTCCGTTCTTTTTTCCTGGTCCTTCTGTGAGGATCCTGGAGCATTGAGCTCGTCAGTTAGTGGGTTTTTCTAACTAATTGTTGGTCTAAAGTGAATTTTTTGAATTTCACATGACGTCTTTAGTACTTGGGGTACTAAATCCTTCTGTTTTTCTGAATTTGGTAAATTTTTTCCTGTCAAAATGACGGCCTTATTTAATAAGTGCCCGGCCTGTGGAAAAAAGATGGCTAAATCAGACCCGCACTCGGTCTGTATTGCTTGTCTACCTTCATCTCACAGACCAGATGAGTGCTACCACTGCAAAAAAAAATTCTAGAAGAACCCTTAGAGAAAGGGAGAAGATCAAACTGCATGCTATGCAGGAGAGAGGAAAGGAATCAGCAAGTGGCCGAGAAGAACATCTCTCGAAAAAGGTTGGAGCGCAAAGACAAGGGTGAGAAGAGGAAACACAGGTCCCATACACCTTCGGGGGACAGATCGGCGTCGAAAGTACCCTTGTGCTCCCCTTCAGCGTCGAAGTCGACGTCGAGGCCCCATTCGCCAGAGAAGCGAACGACTTCAGGTACGAGGTCCCATCACAGGCCGACGTCGACATCATCTCGTAGACGGTCCAGTTCTGGCTCGCCTACGACGGCGGGAGGCAGTCGCTCGATGTCGACATATCAACGTCGACAGAACAGCCCGCCTCCGAGAGGACCTGTGACGACGTCGAAGACACCGCCGACGTCGAGAGTGGCACAAGCATAGACGTCGAGCCGGGCGAGGGGCTCGACGCCGGTAAGACAGTCATTCTCCAACTGAGCGTCATAGCAGGCGATCGCCGTCGAGAAGGTCGACGTCGCCTACGAGGAAGTCGCCGCCGAGGCACCCAGCGTCGAAGCATCCGTCACCGAGGAGGTCGACGTCGAGACCACGCGGATCGCCCTCGGGGCCTAGACGGTCACCGCGGAGAACATCGCGGTCCAGATCGACGTCGAGGAGATCGACGTCGAGGAAGTCACAGTCCAGTCACAGGTCCCCTTCTGCCAAGAGATCTAGGGCGACGTCGAGGGACAAATCGATGCCGCAGGATGTCCAGGTGGTAACCTCCAGGAGTGTTTCATCTTCCCCAGATCTCCGGATAGTGCAAGTCACTCCTGAAACCTCGCCAAGGGCTGCAACCCCTCCAACTAACATCTCTCCGAGATGGCTGGGGAGCATAAGAGAGTGGAAGATTCGGAGAATTTCCAGGCTGGATCATACTCCTAGCAGGTCTATGTCTCCGATCATACAATCCGTTCATTCGTCTGTGGGACGTGAGCGGCGTGCCACGCCTCAAAGGTCGCCAACTTCGAGAAGGCGTAGATCAAGATCTCCTAGGAGTAGGTCTTCAAGAACTCGCCACCGCTCTCCTAGAAGGCGAAGCCACAGATCTTCTTCGTGGTCCTCAGACTCCAGACCTTCAAAAGCAGACTACTCTCCAACTCTCTCTTCTTCACCACCGAGTAGGTTATCGCCTATTGATGACATTGTGACCTTCAACGAGGTCTTGTGTAGGGGGGCTGCAAAACTTAATATCGAGATGCCTGTCTCTGTCCCTTCCACATCGGTCATCTTCGAGACCCTTCATCACAGGTCTTCATCTCGGCCTCTGCTGCCCCTGGTCCCGGGTCTGCTAGAGCCTGCTCTTCAGAAATTCCGGACTCCAGCGTCGGTGGGAGCAGCTCCGTCGTGGATCACCAAGAAGTACAAGGCTCCTGAGCAGGACCCACTCTTTCTGAGAGCTGACCCTCCTGACTCGGTCATCGTATCAGCAGCACGGAAGAACCAGACGGGGGGCAGCATCATCTGCGGTACCTCCAGATAAAGATAGTAAGGCCATGGAATCCATCGGCAAGAGGATGTGTAATACATCAGCATCCTATATGAAAGTGGCCAGCGCCTCAGCTTTACTGGGTCGTTATGACCGTTCTCTGTGGGACTCTCTCTCACGCTTCACAGAGAAGCTACCGAAGGAAGACAGGCAGGACTTCCAGGAGATCCTCCAGGAGGGCGGGGTCTGGTGGCCAATCAGGTCATCAGTGCGGCAGCGGATGCCTCTGATCTCGCTGCCCATGGATATTCACATGGAATCTGTGCCCGCCGCTCTTCCTGGCTGAGACTGACTGGTTTGAAGCCAGAGGCCCAACATCGAATCCTCAATCTCCCCTTCAATGGGACATCGCTCTTCGGCGCTCACGCTGACGACGAAATGTCTAGAATGAAGACCGAACTAGACACCGTGAAGGCGGTTGGTCTGGAAAAGAGGAAAGACTTCAGACTACGCTATCGTCCCTATGGCCGACGACAATACCACCAGAGGGTTCAATCCCCTCAGTGGTCTTCCCAGCAACATCAGGGAAGATCCCATTCAAACCAGCGTCGTCCTGGTAGAGGACGAGGAGGAATCTCCAGACAGTCCACACCTGCTGCCAAGCAACAACAGAAGCAGTGAGTGCTTGCTTCCCCTAGCTCCGTTACCCACTCCGGTGGGGGGAAGTATCCGTTTTTATCTGGAAGAGTGGACCAAAATCACACTAGACAAGTGGGTGCTCAATATTGTGAGGAATGGGTACTCCATCAGGTTCAAGTCCCCTCCACCTTCTATTCCTCCTCGAAAAACTGTCATCCATCGCATAAATCTTCTGAGAGAAGAGGTTTCCGCTCTACCCCTAAAGGAGGCCATCGAGGAGGTCCCATGGCATCAACGTCGACAGGGAATCTATTCCCGATACTTCTTGGTCCCAAAGAAAGGTCCAAACAAGGAGTTCAGGCCTATACTAGATCTCAGGCTTCTCAACAAGTTCATTCTGAGAGAGGTTCAGAATGCTGGCGTTACATCAAATAATCCCGCACTTACATCAAGGGGATTGGATGTGCTATATAGTTCTTCAAGATGCCTATTTCCACATCCCAATCTCTTGAAGGCATCGGAAGTTTCTAAGATTTCAGATTCAATCAGACCACTTCCAGTTCACGGTCCTGCCTTTCGGGCTGAAGTCGGCCCCTCGCACATTCTCGAAGTGCATGACAGTAGTAGCTGCGTTCTTGAGGAGGAAACAAATCTTCGTCTACCCTTACCTAGATGATTGGCTACTCAAGAGTGCGTCTCCAACTCTTCTACAGAAACACCTCGCTTGCTGCATTCAGCTACTGCATCAGTTAGGTCTGCACGTCAATTAAAAAAAATCCATCCTCAATCCAACTCAGGATACATTACCTGGGCGCAACTCTGGATACAGTAAACGCAAGAGCGTATCCTTCGGAGGAGAGACTATCATCCATTCTCCACAAGTGTCAGACCCTCCTGAAGATGCCTCATGCCACGGCTAGGCAGGTTGCATCTCTACTGGGTTCGATGGCCTCGTGCATTTTTCTGGTCCCAAACGCCATCTTCACATGAGACCTCTGCAGCAGACTCTGGAGGATCAATGGTCTCAAATCTCCAATCGCTGGGAGGACACTGTAACCCTGCCTCTATCTGTCCGACTCTCCATCAGATGGTGGATGCGGCGGCCTCATCTTCTGATAGGAGTCCCCTTTCACGAGGAACTTCCCAAGCAGACTCTGGTGACGGACGCGTCCCTTCACGGATGGGGCGCTCACATGGGGTCCCTACAGATACAAGGAATGTGGTCAGAAAAGGAACAGCTATACCACATAAACATGCTGGAGTTCAGAGCGGTGCATCTGGCTCTCAAGGCGTTCTTTCCTTCCATCAAGTTGACTGCTTTGCTTGTTCAGACGGACAATACAACAACGATGTATTACCTGAACAAGCAGGGTGGCACCAGGTCCAGACCCCTGTCTCTGGAAGCGCAAGCGATTTGGAAGTGGCTTCTAGCACGAGACATGAAGATCTCCGCAATTCACCTACCAGGCGTCCTCAACGTCCAAGCGGATGGCCTAAGCAGGCATTTCGCAGAAGCGCACGACTGGGTGCTAAAACAAGAAGTTGCGCAAGACATTTTTCGCAGCTGGGGAACACCAGACATAGATCTCTTCGTGGACGCAGAAAACGCAAAATGCTGCATCTTCGCCTCCAGATACCCGCAACCAGGCTCCAAGGGGAATGCTCTGTTGATAGACTGGTCAGAGACATTACTCTACGCTTTTCCACCAGTCCCCCTCATCCCCCTGGTGATCAGGAAACTGTACGAATCCAAGACAGAGATGATCCTGGTTGCGCCAGAGTGGCCTCGCCAATGGTGGTACCCGGACCTTCTTCATCTGTCCAAAGTACCACACAGGAGGTTACCATGTCATCCGGATCTGCTGACCAAGGCAGGCGGTAAGGTGTTCCATCCCAACCTGCCGTCCCTGAGGTTAGCAGCATGGCTCCTGAGTTCATCCAATATGGACATTTCGGTCTCTCTCAAGACTGCATGCAGATCTTGAAGGAGGCACGGAGACCTTCTACGAGAAAGTCTTGCGCGTTTAAGTCGAAGCGTTTTTACATGTGGTGTACTGCTGAGGATCATGACCCTATTCGAGGTCAGGAACAGGTACTGTTACCCTACTTACTGTATTTGGCCAAAGCAGGTATGCAATATTTCTCCATAAAGGTTCACCTGGCAGCGATTACAGCATATAGAAAGTCCCCCACTCAGGCTTCTTTCTTTCAGATGCCAGTTGTTAAGGACTTCCTGGAGGGTCTAAAAAAGGTCTACCCACCAGTTAGGTCTCCATCTCCTTCCTGGGAGCTTAATGTGGTCCTCTCTAAGTTAATGGGTCCCCCATTCGAACCTATCTACAAAGCCTCCCTGCAACAGCTTTCGTGGAAGACTGCATTTCTAGTGGCAATCACATCTGCTCGCAGAGTGAGCGAGATGCATGCGAACAGAGTGGTGCTAAGAACTCACCCGAGGTTCCTTCCTAAGGTGGTCTCGGAGTTTCACATCAACCAGTCAATCACTCTTCCTACTTTCTTTGCGAACCCTGTCACTCCTGCTGAAAGAGCTTTGCACTCTCTAGATCTGAAAAGAGTGTTAAAATTTTATCTAGATAAAACAAAGAATGTACGAAAGGCGGACATGCTTTTTGTTAATTATGGTCCATTGAACACTGGTTTTCCTGCCTCTAAAAGGTCCATTGCTAGATGGATAGTGTCATGTATCATGTTATCCTATCAGCTGGCACATAAACAGCTCCCGGGCAAGCCGAGAGCTCATTCTACAAGGGGAAAAGCCGCTACGATAGCGATGCTTAGTAATGTACCTATTCAGGAAATATGTAAAGCAGCCACATGGCGTTCGGTTCACACTTTCGCACGCCATTATTGCCTTGATTTTGACACTCAAGCAGATGCTCGGTTTGGACAAGCATCCTTGAGAAACTTGTTTGGGTGATATATGCTTTGTTAACAGGTTATTGTGAGAAAGTGCCCTCTTTCTTGCATGGTATGCCCCCACTTTTTGCTGAATTGCTGATGTGCTTTGACTGAGTGTGCCCTGGGCTCCTGCCAATCAGGTACCCAGGGCCTGTGTTCCTTCCCTTAAACTGCATTGAAGCCTAAACCCAATTGGCATCTCTGGCCACAGGTAAGCCCCTGGTAAATGGTACCACAGGTACCCAGGGCACTGTGACCAGAGAAGACCTCCAAGGACTGCAGCACTTATTGTGCCACCCTTAGAGGCCCTGTACCCTGACACACACACACTGCCTTTGCAGGCTGCGTGTCTGGGTGCAGAACAAAGTGAAGAGTCGACATGGCACACATCCCTGTGTGCCATGCCCACAAACCACTGCCCTGGCATACATCAGTCACCCCTCTAGCTGGGTGCCCTATGCCAGTGGTGAGGGTACAGGTGCATGAGCCCTGTACCCCTACAGTACCCAGGTCCATTCCTGGGCACTGTAAGTGCAGTGCTGCCACTACGAGTATATGGTGCTGGGAGTTTGTCATTACGAACTCCACAGCACCATAATGGCTACACTGAAGACTGGGAAGTTTGGTATCAAACCTCTCAGCACATTAAACCCACACTGATGCCAGTGTGGGATTTAATGTAAAATGCACAACAGAGGGCATCTTAGAGATGCCCCCTGAAACTCGACCAACTCCCAGTGACCTGACTGAGTAGCTGCCGAGGCTGCCACCCCCAGACATGTTTCTGGACCCCTGGGTCGAGAGCTTGCTGCTCTCGGGGTCATGAAACAATGCACATCCTGGGACGAGGTGCCAAGCCTCCTCCCCCAGGATGGGCAGGGTTCACGAAGGAGAAGCTTCAAAGGCATACCGCCTTTGTGAGCCTCTCCAGACCACCTGCTGTACTCAGCAACTGGTCCCCACTGGTTTCTCCCCCTCCCCCCCCCCCTTGGGCAGGAGACCCGGCGGGAAAAACAGAGTGAGGAAGAGAGGTGTGCCCACCTCTGCCAGCTCCACCCCTAGGGTGGGGAGGCGAGGTGAAGCACAACCTCGAGCCCCCGCCATCTTGAGGATGGGGGACCCAGCCAACCAAGGACAGGCTCCTGCCCCCTCCCACTGGAGAGTGGCAGAGTAGAGGGTGTACCCACCCCAGGGAAGGGACCCATTGGTCCCTGCCCTTTACCTACCTGTAACGCTCCTAAATTCAGTATTTAGGGGCACCCTGAACCTTGCTTCCTCAGATCCCGATTCCGATTCAACAAGAAGAAAGAAGACCAGCCGTGCAGCTGCTAACAAGAGGACGACACCAACTGACTTGGCCCCAGCCCTACCGGCCTGTCGAACCTCGAACCTGCTCCTGCTAAACCCCGGCCTCTTCAGTGGTCAGCAACCTCGAAAACCCCGGAGGACCTGACTGCCTTGCTCAACTAAAAGACTGGGACTCCCACGAGCAGTGGTTCTGCTCAAACATCTGCAACCCCAGGCCCCGGCCTGAGACCGCGGATCCTGCCCACTCGGCACACGCCGAGCCCGGCCCGAGCCAAAGTGGACAAAGACCACGAGGACGTCCCCCCGGCGACTGTGACAAGAATCCAGCACCCAAGGACTCACCTCGACGCTCCTGACGACGCCTGCAGCCTCAACACCAGGGACCCCTCCAACCGCGACCAGCAGAGGGTAAGATTTCCCGACGCCTAAAGATACCCCTGCACCCGGCGCCCACGGCCCCTGTGCCCAACTCCTGGGTGTCTACCCTCCTACAGCATCCCAACTTACCTCTCGAAGTGGTGGTGGCACCTGAAGAATCACCGTCCCGAGTTTGCAGCCTTTGTTCGTCTTGCAGCTTTCCCATTGAAATCCATTGGGCGCCCGACGGCCCAAAAGCCCACTGCACCTGGCCGCCCCAGTGCCGCTGAAGGTGCACCAACTACCCTGTTCGACTTCCCCACTTGCCCTGAGTAAGTGACCAGGAGCTTTGCTCCCACAGCCGAGTGGCCTGCCTGCCAGCAGCCACCAACCAAAGGCCCCCCGCCCGCCATAGGCTAACGTTGGGCCTACTCTCTCTGCACCCGGCCGCCCCTGTGCTGCTGAGGGTGTAACAGTACAAACCTGAACCTGGGAGACCCCTGAGTCTTGCCCCAGAACCTTAACTCTGCCAGCCGACTACTTACATGAAAGCCGATAACTTGCATTTTCTCCATAGGGTAACATTGACTGGTTTTCACTTGGAAATTCTTCTAAGTGTCGAGTTTTGGAACTTTGAAATATTCACAAAAAATCGTCCGAATATCAAAAACGAAATTACTCGCCTGTTCTCAGGAGAGATCCCAGTGCTGGACCTAGGTGCCCATCCCTGATTAGAAAAAGTGATTACAACTGTGATTTTCCGATAACTTGATTTTCCTCCATAGGATAACATTGCCTGGTTTTCACCAGAAATTCTTCTAAGTGTCGAGTTCTGGAACTTCGAAATATTCACTAAAAATCGTCCGAATACCAAAATCGAAATTACTCACCTGTTCTCAGGAGAGATCCCAGAGCTGGATTTAGGTACCCAGCACTGACTAGAAAAAGTGATTACAACTGTGATTTTCCGGTAACTTGATTTTCCTCCATAGGTTAACATTGCCTGGTTTTTGCCAGAAATTCTTCTGTCGATTTTTGCAACATACAAATATTCCTTAAAAATCGCCTGTGTAACAAAAACGATTTCTTTCGACTGTTTACAGGAAATGCACCAGGGCTGAATCCAGGATCCAGCCCTGAGTAAGAAAAACGTTCGGAAAGTAATTCTATTACGGTTTACTTAAAAATCCCATTGAGCTCAATGTTATAGTATACCAAGTATTGTGTTGCCTATTGCAACCCCTGTACTATATTGCATTTAAAGTCTATTGTTCATTGAAAGTATTCAACAAACAGCATCTTACCTTAAAGTATTTTATGCAAACCTGTGGTTCTATAATAAAACAACAGTATATTTTTTTATACCAAACAATTGGCCTAGAGTTCAGTTCTTGAGTGTGTGGTTTCATTTGCTGACCGAGTGTGTACATCAAATGCTTTACACTGTCCTCTGATACTGCCTTACTGCTCGACCAAGCTACCACTTTAGAGAGTAAGGTTCTATCTAACTTTAACCTCTGCCAAACCTCTGGAGACCCTTGGACTCTATACACACTGTACCTCACTTTGGTGCAGTATATATAGAGCCAGGTTCTTACAGTTATGATATGCTGGTATTCGTCCGCAGGGTATGGGCTTGCTACTCTATTCAGTGCTTATGACTATTGATGAGTATCCCCTGGAAGAGAAGGATAAGTTACTTACCTGTAATCCTAGTTCTCTTCCAGGGGTATACTCAAAGTCCTAAGCAACCCTCCCTCCTCCCCGGACGAATACCAGGCCCATAAATATGTATCTGTTACCCATGCTGTGCTTACACTGTTATACGCCGTCCAAAAGAACTGACCTAACTGTCACCTGTGGGGCATGATGGGAGCCTGGAGGTTCCTGGAGGTCTTAAAGGCACGGTGCCAGTTTTTTCCAACTGTTCTATATGCAGCCTCTCTAGGCTAATCTGCCTCTATGATCTTGCCTTTTTACCTTTGAAAATAAAGGCTATGATTTCAAAGCAATCTGAGAACAGTTTTCTTCTCTATATCATGAAAATTGCATGGTGTATGTTTCTTTATTATTTCAAATGTAAACAAATTTCAATGCAATTTTGGGCATATTTGAGCCTAGTAATGTTTTTAGGCTGCATAGGTGTGTATATATATATATATGCATATTACCTTTATATGAGTGTGTATATATATATATATATATATATATATATATAATAGCTCCAAAAAGCAGGCACAGCACTCACGGGACATTAGTTGGTTTTATTTCAAGCATATGCATTTCGGCAATCTGCCTTCCTCAGTGCTCGTGTACAAAAAGCCATCCAACCACGCTTTAAAATTGCAAGTTTAAATACTTTACAGATGATTTCATTGGGGCGCTCAAATCAGTTGACAGCAACAAAGGACTGGCACAGTTCGTGCTGTGAATAGCAATGTTCTGGCAGCCATATCTAAATGTACATTTCAAACGGTAAAAGTTTCGTTTTAAAAGTAACAAGTTCTTCTAGTCTCTGATAGGCAATACAGCATGTAGAAAAACGAAACTTATTTCAAAGTACCTTCCAATAGGCTGAATGCTGCCAGTCCCTTGTAGAATAACAGACTTGGTCCCCTGCAGGTTGGTGCCCTTCTGACAATTTCATTGTCCCTCGCCGCTGCCGTGATGCACAATAGCACTAGAAGAACTTGTTACTTTTAAAACGAAACTTTTAAAAAACGTTTGAAATGTACATTTAGATATGGCTGCCAGAACATTGCTATTCACAGCACGAACTGTGCCAGTCCTTTGTTGCTGTCAACTGATTTGAGCGCTCCAATGAAATCATCTGTAAAGTATTTAAACTTGCAATTTTAAAGCGTGGTTGGATGGCTTTTGTACACGAGCACTGAGGAAGGCAGATTGCCGAAATGCATATGCTTGAAATAAAACCAACTAATGTCCCGTGAGTGCTGTGCCTGCTTTTGGAGCTATTATATTTAAACGTGACTCACCCTTCACGTCTGCAGGAAGAGCACCCGTCCTGAGTTCGGCAGTTCAGGGTGGACTTGGAGCCTTGATTTATACTACTGCCAGAACCGCCGAGATTAAGAAGCAGCATGATCCTATCGACCAGCATGGTTGTCAGTTATTCAACTGGAGGATTGCAGTCATACATACTGCAACCTGTGGGGCTGTGTGCTATTGTGCATCACGGCAGCGGCGAGGGACAATGAAATTGTCAGAAGGGCACCAACCTGCAGGGGACCAAGTCTGTTATTCTACAAGGGACTGGCAGCATTCAGCCTATTGGAAGGTACTTTGAAATAAGTTTCGTTTTTCTACATGCTGCATTGCCTATCAGAGACTAGAAGAACTTGTTACTTTTAAAACGAAACTTTTACCGTTTGAAATGTACATTTAGATATGGCTGCCAGAACATTGCTATTCACAGCACGAACTGTGCCAGTCCTTTGTTGCTGTCAACTGATTTGAGCGCCCCCAATGAAATCATCTGTAAAGTATTTAAACTTGCAATTTTAAAGCGTGG
Organism: Calotriton arnoldi; assembly: GCA_963921515.1. Classification (NCBI taxonomy): domain Eukaryota; kingdom Metazoa; phylum Chordata; class Amphibia; order Caudata; family Salamandridae; genus Calotriton; species Calotriton arnoldi. Next base: position 5,667,628 of record CAWUFW010000011.1, read on the forward strand.
TTGGATGGCTTTTTGTACACTAGCACTGAGGAAGGCAGATTGCCGAAATGCATATGCTTGAAATAAAACCAACTAATGTCCCGTGAGTGCTGTGCCTGCTTTTTGGAGCTATTATATTTAAACGTGACTCACCCTTCACGTCTGCAGGAAGAGCACCCGTCCTGAGTTCGGCAGTTCAGGGTGGACTTGGAGCCTTGATATATATATATATATATATATATATATATATATATATATATATATATATATATATATATATATATATATATATATATATATATATATATATATATATATATATAATTTGTTATTGCTCCGGGGTCCCCACACGTGGGCGGGACTATTCAGTGCTTATGACTTTGATGAGTATACCCCTGGAAGAGAACTAGGATTACAGGTAAGTAACTTATCCTAAAAGCTTTTCAGTTTCACCTCATAGGGAAAGTTGACTTAGTCCGCACAGACAATATGACAGCTATGTACTATGTACAAAAACAGGAGGGGGGGGGGGCCCTCTATCTGCAACTGTCACGCCTCTCTCAGACCATTTTGGGTTGGGCAGTCCATCACAGAATTCATCTTCTGGTAGAGCACCTCCCAGGAGTAAACAATTAAATTGCCGACCTCCTCAGCAGGATGCGGCAACAAATACACAAGTGGGAACGTCATCCCCCAAGTTCTCCTTCCATACTTTCAACAATGGGGATTGCCACAAATAGATCTGTTCGCCACAGTGGACATCTCAAAATGCCCAAACTTCTCCTCCAGGTTCCCACACCCTCTATCCAAAGGCAATGCCCTTTGGATGAATTGGTCAGGGATATTTGCCTACGCTTTTTTGCCTCTCCCTCTCCTTCCATTTCTGGTTTGGAAGCTCAGGCAAACATCCCTCACACTGATTTTAGTGGCACCCACATGGGCCCATCAAACGTGGTTCACCACACTCTTGGAACTATCAGTGGTTCCACATCAAAAGCTGCATCTCAATTCCACACTTCTTACTCGGAACCATGGAGAAATCAGACACCCTAACCCCAAGGAGCTCAATCTAGCGATTTGGCTCCTGCAGTCATAGAGTTTGAATACTTAATTTGCCACCAGATTCTATGGCTATTCTTAAGGAAGCAAGAAAGCCTACCACCAGAGCATGTTATGCAGCAAAATGGAAAAGATTTGTTGTATATTATAACATTATTAATCCGCTAGATGCCTCTATCCAAAATATTATTTGTTACCTTTTCCATCTACAGCGTGCTGGTCTAGCCTACACATCCATTCGATTGCATCTTACGGCAGCAGCCGCATATTTGCAAAACAGACAACATTTATCTTTGCTTAAGGTTCCAGTAATTAAAGCCTTTATGGAGGGCCTTGGAAGAACCCTTCTTTCAGCTCCATAAAGATAGAGTAGTTCTTCGCACCAACCCAAAATTCCTTCCAAAAGTGGTTTCTGCTTTTCATATTAATCGGTTACCTGTGTTCTTCCCTCAACCTGATTCAGTAGCAGAGAGAGCTCTTCACACACTTGATGTCAAAAGAGCGTTCTTGTACTACACTGAAAGGACGAAAGATTTTCGTAAAACAAAGCAACTGTTTGTTGCATTTGCTACACCTCACAAAGGCAATCCTTTCTCTAAATCTGGTATTTCAAGATGGATTGTTAAATACATTTAAACTTGCTATACTAAAGCTAAAAGAAATGTATCAATACCTCCTAGAGCACACGCCACTCCTAAAATAGGAGCATCTATGGCCTTTTTAGGTAACATTCCTACAGTGGACATTTGTAAGGCAGCAACATAGTCCACATCACACACATTTACCAAGCACTATTGTGTGGATGTGTTAGTACGTCAGCAATTCAATGTAGGGCAAGCAGTGCTAAAGACACTTTTTCAAACAACTACCACACCTACCGGTTAGCCACCGTTTTGGGAGTATACTGCTATATAGTCTATGCAAAGCATGTGTATCTACAGCACACATGCCTCGAACAAATTGTTACTTACCCAGTAAGCATCTGTTCTCGGCATGTAGAGCTGTAGATTTACATGCGCCCTCCCACCTCCACGGGCACCTGTAGTTGTTGCAGTTCTCATAATTTACACTACATATGCATGGACATCTCTGTATTACACTCACTCCATTCTCACCCTCTTGCGGGAAAACAATCTTAACAGTGGAGTTGATGCCCATGCGCACTATCTCCGAAAGAAGGCATCACCTTACCTCGTGACTGGGAAAGACTTCTTCGAAGAAAAACAACTTGCAAACATCCGGACCCAACACTAGATGGCAGGAGTATGCAAAACAGAACCTGCCCTCTTCCAAGAGAAGAGCACTTATGACAGAGCATTTTCTGGTGTGGCACCAAGAATTTGGAACTCACTCCCACCGAGTATTAGAAGAATCTCGTCCACTTCAGCTTTCAAAAAAGAAGCCAAGTCCTTTCTTATGAACAAATTACTCCCATAATAACAGTAGACCAGACACTGTTAGGTTATTTTCCTGGTCACACACCTTGATAATGCAAGTCGATCTCTAGTAGTCGTTAGGACATGTATATATGATTGTGAAAGCGCAAATCAGATTGATGTATATATGATGTTGTAAGCACAAATGTCTCTCAAATTGTTGTACGCTTGTTATTTTTGTTTAAAGTTCGTGTCAGTCCTGCTGTCTTAAGATTAAGGCTGTGGAAATGTGAAGCGCTCTGATACCCTATTCGGGTCATGTCCGCATTTATAAAACACCAAATAATTAAATAAATGTGAATCTTCAGCTCTACATGCCAAGAACAGAAGCTTACTAGGTAAGTAACATAATCCTTTCAAACACTGAATTTAAAAACCATCTTTACGAAAAGATTTTATTAAATTCGGAGTTCAGAAAACCTAAACTTTATTTCTCTATCTTGTCCCAATGGGGAGTTATACTTGAAAGATGTTACAAAGCATCTCCTATTCCATCCTATGGGACAGATAGCCTTTTAATAGTGAAAAACTGTAATTGGCCGTATTTCACTATCAGGACATGTCACACACACACCAGTACTTTTTCTGCCTTTTACATACACTGCACCAGGCCCATGGGGGTACCTTGGGTTCCATAGGGGTGCCTTATATGTAAGAAAAGGGATGGTTAGGGCCTGGCAAGTGGGTGCACTTGCCAGGTTGCCATGGCAGTTTAAAACTGCGCACAGGCACTGCTGTGGCAGGTCTGAGATACCTTTTCAGTGCTACTCATGTGGGTGGCACAATCGGTGCTGCAGGACCACTAGTAGCATTGGATTTACAGGCCCTGGCACACTCAGTGCACTTTACTAGGAACTTACCAGTAAATCAAATATGCCAATCGGAGAGAACCAATTGTAGGAACAGTTTACACAGGAAGCACTTGCACTTTGACAATAATCAGCAGTGGCAAAGGGCCCAAAGCATCTAAACCAGCAAAAACGAAATCCAGCACAGCATCAAAAATACAGGAGGTAGTGGCAAAAGGTCGGGGGAAACCCGCCAAAGATGGCCAAGTCTAACAGGTGCCCATTGGCCCTACCTGCTACTCCCCTAAATCTAGTTTTATAGGTGGCTCTCCCCTACCTAGAAATTAAATCTGCGGCGACCTAAGAAGACAACCTGACAGAGAAGACCGAAGATGACGACTGCCTTGGCCCCAGCCCTACCGGCCTGTCTCCAGCTTCTGCGAACTGTCTTGCAGCCAGCTACCTCTGAAAACCCTGGGAGGACTGCTCCCTTCGAAAAAAGACTTTAATCTCCCGTGGACAGCGGACCTGTCCAAGAAGAAACCAACTCCAAGGACCCCAGATCCAGGTGGATCTGCGTCTCCTGCCCACTCTGCACCAGACGCCCACAGCCTGAGTCTGAGTGGCTCACCTGTGCAGTGAAGTCTCCCCAGCGATCCTGACCTCGTGTCCAGAGTTGGCTAACCGCTCCTGGCCTCCACAACGGCGTCTGCAGTGTGAATCCAAAGGCTCCCCCGATCGCAACTGTCTCCGGTAAGAAGACTCAGACGTCGAAAGGCACCCGAAGCCCCTGGGCCTTGGTGAGCTGAACCGACTGTGCCCCTACGACCCCCTACATCTCTACTTACCTCTGCTGTCGTTGGTCTTCCGCCGGTGCCACGCCTGCAGCCTCTTTGCCGGAAGAAGAATCCGCATTGAAAAGCATTGGGTGCCAGACGTCGAAATTGCACCCTGCACCCGTCCGCCCCTATGCCACTGGTGGTTTATGTTTGGTGCTGCTTTGTGGCCCCCGGTGCTTAACCTATACCCTAAAGCTTGACCCCTGCAACCGATCTACTTACCTGCAAGCAGTGTGGCTCCAGGCACCCCCTGTCTCCATTGGAAAGCATTGGGCCGAACTCTGATTTTGACCTTTGCACCCGGTCACCCCTGTGCCGCTGGTGGTTCAGTTTTGGTACTCCCCTGGCCCTTGCTGACTTTTAGATCCGAAGACTGGGATTGTAAGTGCGGTACTTACCTGTTTAACTGCAATATTGTTTTCCCCATTGGATAACATTGGACTGTGTTGAAAAGTGTCGATTTTTCAAAGTGAAAAGTATTTTTAATTAAAAACGTACTTACCTTATTACGAATATCTTGGTCTTAAAATAAAGTATAATTTTCTAAAATTGTTCTAGATCTCGTTCTTGAGTCATGTGTCCATTATTGATCACTGTTTTGTGCAATAAATGTCTTTCACTCCTCTGTGCTAGGCTTAAGGCTGCTTGCCCACACTCTCACTGATAGAGCACCTTGGGTTTTACATTGAGCCCTGTACACTTTTAGGGCGCCCCTGAACTCTGTGCACGGTATTACCACTTAGTGGCAATATCATACACAGAGCCAGCTTCCTACACACGGCTAGTGTCTATTGTTCTTGATTTATGATTGCTGAGCAATCTAAATAAATGACTGAGAGCTTAGGTGCATGTACAACTTTTGAAGCATTTACATAATCATTTAAGCTTATTTCCTTCAGCATTTTCTTAAGGTGCTTTTCCTCACAAAAAGACATTTGGGATCCGTATTAATGGCCCAGTGAATAATGTAGCTGAATGGCTTTACGAAGTGACGTGTTCAAGTGTTGCAGTTGAAGTTTTCCTGTGCATATTTAAAGGATTTCGCAATTGCCAAAATGTCAAGAAATCTCTTCGAGAAAGCAACACACATACAGTTTGCCACATAGACTCATAGGCCAGGCGTGGCAGCAGTCAAGATGAGGGAGGCTTCTTTCCACCATGAAGCAGACAATGTTGTAGGGTGCAAGTCCTTTTATGTTCCCTTTCCGAGGGAGTCTCTTTATAGCAAGATTAGTACATTATTGACATTGACCTTTGATGTCAGTAAGAGATAGCCATTGTACTGTCTGTTACCGGGAAAATTCTTGGATCAATCCCTGCTTCCCTGTTGACCATAGGCAATTACTTTATTTCACCGGGCATCCCTTTATTCATTGTCACATATGTGAGCATATTCAATTATGTGAGTACTGTAAGTGCACTGTACAAAAACCCTCTATTATGTTTGATTAAATAGCCTACATCCATAATATGAATCTAGGTCACAAAGTGTATACATGACAGCCGCCTTGCCTCTTAGTTCGCTATCAGTATTGTCATCAGGGTGGGAACAGGAATGGTGCTTAGTTCATGTTGAGAAACTCACTCTTAAATACTCAGAGGGACTAAACAGATTTCATCAGTTTACAATCCCTTTGAGATAAAAGTGGCTCAGGGCATGTCGGAGAGCAGGGCTCGAAGAACACACCTTTCACACCCACGCAGTAGAACTGACATTTGTTTGCACTGCGGGCACCATGTGATCCGCCACACTGTTTGGCTCTCCTGTGACTGACATGTGAAACTTACTCTGCTCTGTTCCCGTGAGGACAGCGATTGTTGCCTTCCCCCTGTTTTGTTTCTGTGCATGTATCGGTGAGTTGTGCTCTGGCTAGGTGGTTCCTTTTCGGTCCAGCTTCCTGCAGCCGAGTTTGCAATGTGTGCTTTCGGAATGGGGGTCTTGGTGTTATCTGGCTGGTAAAGGGCATGTTCAGTTGGGCCTGCGACTGTAATGGGTGGTGGGCTTTGAGGGATGGCGAGCAGTTGTCCTATGCTAATTTTGTACTGGGAGTTACCTTAGGCCAGTCTTACTAAATCTAGATCTCTGCTGAGCTTATCATACTGCATAGGCTTTCTACCCCTTTCAAAACAGCAGGTGAGACCTGTCCAACAAGAGCTGAACAATCAGTGGAAACAAATGGACAGCTCATGGGATGACACAGTCTAGGTCAGACAGCTGAAACAGACTCTGCTTTGATGGAGGTTCCCCACAAGTCTTAATGCAGACTCCCGATTCATCCCTCATCTGATATTAGTGCTAAGCTAATGACCAATGTGTCCATGAAGAGCCAGGGAACTCGTATGCTCTGGTCATATGCAGAAACGATGCTCTAACAGTATCATGGAACTTTGTGCCTTACAACTGGGCCTACAAATGTTCCTCCCAAGACTGGCCGGTCAATTGGTCCTCATCAGAACAGACAGAATAACATCAGTGTTTTACATTGCCAAGCAGAGGGGCCTCTCTCGGAAGAGACGCAGCTGCTATGGGACTGGACCATCTCCCACCAGGTCGACATCACTGTGAAACATCTACCAGGGTGCCAAAATGATTAGGCGGATGCACTTAGTTGAATAATGTGAGACTGCCATGAGTGGAAGCTCTGTCAGGATTAAGTTGACTACATCTTCCACAAGTGGGGTCATCCAACACTGGACTTGTTCTCTACCCAGAGCAATAAGAAATACTGGTGCTAAGTTATCAGGTTGTGGCAGCCAGAAACTAAGGGCAATGCCTTTTCGATCAGATGGTCCAGGGCCTTTGCATATACCTTTCCCCCATTTCCAATGATCCCAGGGTACTGAGGAAGTCTAAGGCCCCAGCGTAGATACGGCAGTAGCGGTACAGCAGTAGCGGTACAGCAACCAAAACAGGAATTTACACCAACAGGCAGATCTAGAAGAAAGAGAGGTGCCTCTCAAAAGAGCAATCACAACAACCAAAAAGGAGCTTGATTCCCCTCAGCTGCCTTCCTGCAACTACCTGCACTCCTGGGGATGGCACTCAAAGTGCACTCTGGTCTCCTATCCAGACTTCGAGTTACTCCATTACAATTGCAAGTTGATGAGCTTGACTGCATTGTACCTAACCACTTTACGAGTTCGGTCATTTGGATTTGTTGGTGGAATGCAGGAACCTCCGGATGCAAGCATGAGTGCCAGCAACTACAAAGACGTATAACGCGAAGTGAACGAATTTCTGTATGTTGTGCAGCGGATGCCATCCTGTGTCTAATGAAAAGCCATTGCATACATCCACACTTGGTGGTACTAGCCAAGACTGGTCTTGAATACTTGTTGGTATGAGTCTATTTAGTGGCAGTATTTACATAAACAGTTTGTGAAAGGACATTTTAAAGCTTTTCCATCTGTACGGCACCCTCCGGTGCCCTGGTAGCTCAACACCATCTTGAGCCTGCTTATGCTGCCTCGCCTTGAGCTGATTCACAAAGCACATCAAAAGTTTATCTCTTGGAAGACCGTTTTTACCGGCACTTACATCGGCAAGGAGAGCAGGGGGAGATGCAAGCATTTAGTGTGAAATAGCCCTTTCTCTGATTTACAAAGGGCAAAGTCATTTCACAAACCAGTTCATCAGGTCCCCTCTGTGAGGAAGTGCCCTCTTTATGCATGGTTGCCCCCACGTTTTGCTGAATTGCTGATGTGCTTTGACGGAGTGTGCCCTAGGCTCCTGCCAATCAGGTGCCCAGGGCCTATGTTCTTGCCCTAAAACCTGCATTAAAAACAAAACCCAATTGGCATCTCTGGCCACAGGTCAGCCCCTGGTAAATGGTACTACAGGTACCCAGGGCACTGTGACCAGGGAAGACCTCTAAGGGCTGCAGCACTTATTGTGCCACCCTTAGAGGTCCTGTACCATTACACTCGCACACTGCCTTTGCAGGCTGCGTGTTTTGGTGCAGAACAAAGTGAAGAGTCAGCATGGCACACATCCCTGTGTGCCATGCCTACAACCCACTGCCCTGGCATAGATCAGTCACCCCTCTAGCTGGGTGCACTATACCAGTGGTGAGGTTACAGGTGCGTGAGCCCTGTACCCCTACAGTGTCTAAGTTCTTTCTTAGACATTGTAAGTGCAGTGCTGCCCTTAAGAGTATATGGTGCTGGGAGTTTGTCATTACGAAGTCCACAGCACCATAATGGCTACACTGAAAACTGAGAAGTTTGGTATCAAACTTATCAGCACATTAAACCCACACTGATGCCAGTGTGGGTTTTAATGAAAAATGCACACAGAGGGCATCTTCAAGATGCCCCCTGAAAAACGACCTACCACTAGTGTCCAGGCTGAGTGGCTGCTTTCAGCTGCCACCACCAGACATGTTTCTGGACCCCAGGGTCGAGAGCCTGCTGCTCTCGGGGGCCTGAAACAATGCACATCCTGGGACAAGGTGCCAAGCCTCCTCCCCCAGGATGGGCAGGGTTCACGAAGGGGAAGCTACAAAGGCTTGCCGCCTTTGTGAGCTTCCCCAGGCCACTTGCTGCTTTCAGCAACTGGTTCCCTCTGGTTCTGATCCCCACTTTGGGCAGGAGAACCGGCAGGAAAAACAAGTGAGGAAGAGAGGTGTGCCCACCTCTGCCAACTCCACCCCTCAGGTGGGGGAGGCGAGGTGAAGCACAACTCTCAGTACCCGCCATCTTGCAGATGGGGGGACCAAGCCAATCAGGAAAAGGCTTATGCCCCCCTCCCACTGGAGGGTGGCATAATAGGGGGTGTACACACCCCAGGGAAGGGACCCATTGGTCCCAACGTTTTACCTACCTGTAACCCCCCTAAATCTAGTATTTAGGGGCACCCCTGAACCTTGCTTCCTCAGACAAGAACCTACAAGAAGAAACGAAGGACCGAACAGCCGTGCCGAAGCTAACAAGAGGAGGACGCCCACTGACTTGGCCCCAGCCCTACCGGCCTGTCCCCACCTCGAACCTGCTCCAGCGAAACTTCGGTGTGTCCTGCAGCCAGCAACCTCAAGAAACCCGGAGGACCTGCCTGCCTTCAATCCCAAAGACTCTGTCTCCCGTGAACACCGGATTTTTTCAAACAGACTCCAGCTCCGCAAGGATCTGTGAGTTTGCACCACTCTGCACCGACGCCCACAGCCCGAGTTCGAGTGGCCCAACACCAAGAGGAGGTCTCCCCGGCGATCCTGACCCGAGATCCGGTGACCCCTGAACTGCCTCAAGCCTCCAGCCGACGCCTGCAGCCTCAAACCGGAAGGTCCTCCCCCAACCACGACCAGGAGCTGGTAAGAAGATCCGACCCCAAAAGGCACCACTGCACCTGACGCCCCACGGCCTTGTGTGCCCAACCGACGGTGCCTAACCAACCCCCAAGATCCCAACTTACCTCTCCAAGCGGTGGTCGCACCCAGAAGACCTTCGTCCCCGAGCCTGCAGTGCTTTTGCAAACCAGAGGCTCCCCATTGAAAGCTACAGGGCTTCCGACGCCAAAACAGCACTCTGCACCCGGCCGCCCCAGTGCCGCTGAGGGTGCATCTTTTGTGCTGGCCTAAACCCCCATTTGCCCTGAGCTTAAGTCCAGGAGCTTTGCTCCCACAACCCAGTGGCCTGCTCGTCAGCAGCCACCAACCGGAGGCCCCTATCCCCCATTGGATAACATTTGGCCTCAGCACTCTGCACCCGGCTGCCCTGGTGCCGCTGAGGGTGTAACAAGAGTGCATCCTTGACCCTGGGGGACCCCTGAGTCTAACCCCAGAATACCAACTCCCACAACAAAGTACTTACCTGTAAACCGATAACACTATTTTCCTCCATAAGATAACATTGACTGTTTTTCTATGAAAAGTTTCTAAGTGTGGAGGTGGAAAATCTAAGAAACCCTTTAAAACTGTAACTAAATCACCAAAACGCTTTTACTTACCTGTTTACAGGAAATGCCCTGTACCCCTACAGTGTCTAAGTCTATTCTTGGACATTGTAAGTGCAGTGCTGCCATTAAGAGTATATGGTGCTGGGAGTTTGTCATTACGAACTCCACAGCACCATAATGGCTACACTGAAAACTGAGAAGTTTGGTATCAAACTTCTCAGCACATTAAACCCACACTGATGCCAGTGTGGTATTTAATGAAAAATGCACACAGAGGGCATCTTAGAGATGCCCCCTGAAAACTAACCTACCACTAGTATTCTGGTTGAGTGGCTGCTTTCAGCTGCCACCACCACACATGTTTCTGGACCCCTGTGTCGAGAGCCTGCTGCTCTCTGGGGCCTGAAACAATGCACATCCTGGGACGAGGTGCCAAGCCTCCTCCCCCAGGATGGGCAGGGTTCACGAAGGGGAAGCTTCAAAGGCTTGCCGCCTTTGTGAGCTTCCTCAGGCCACTTGCTGCTTTCAGCAACTGGTCCCCACTGGTTCTGACCCCCACTTTGGGCGGGAGAACCGGCGGGAAAAACAAGTGAGGAAGGGAGGTGTGCCCACCTCAGCCAACTCCACCCCTCAGGTGGGGGAGGCGAGGTGAAGCACAACTCTCAGTCCACGCCATCTTGAAGATGGGGGGACTCAGCCAACCAGGGACAGGCTCATGCCCCTCTCCCACTGGAGGGTGGCATAATAGGAGGTGTACCCACCCCAGGGAAGGGACCCATTGGTCCCTGCCTTTTACCTACCTGTAACGCCCCTAAATCTAGTATTTAGGGCCACCCCTGAACCTTGATTCCTCAGACAAGAAGAAACTGCAACAAGAAGGACCGAACAGCTGTGCAGCAGCTAACAAGAGGAAGATGTCCACTGACTTGGCCCCATCCCTACCAGCCTGTCTCTCCCTCGAACCTGCTCCTGCGAAATCCCGGTGTCTTGCAGCCAGCAACCTCGAAAACCCTGGAGGACCTGCCTACCTTCAACTACATAGACTTTGTCTCCCGTGGACACCGGATTTGTTCATCTGCAACCTCTGGCTCCGGCCGGACACTGCGGATCCGCCCCACTCTGCACCTGCCGTCCACGGCCCAAGCTCGAGTGGGCAAACACCACGAGGAGGTCCCCCCCGGCGATCCTGACCCGAGATCTGCCGACTCCTGACCTGCCTCAAGCCTTCAGCCGACGACTGCAGCCTAAATCCGGAAGATCCCCCTAACCGCGACCAGGAGCTGGTAAGAAGATCCGTCCCCAAAAGGCACCCCTGCACCCGACGCCCCACGGCCTTGTGTGTCCAAACCGACTCTGCCTCACCAACCCCTAACTTCCCAACTTGCCTCTCGAAGTGGTGGTCACACCCAGAAGACCATCGTCCCCAAGCCTGCAGTGCCTTTGCAAACCGGAGGTTCTTCATTGAAAACAACAGGTCAGGGGTTGCCGGATCTCGGTTCAGGATCGCCGGGGTGACCTCCTCGTGGTGTTTGCCCACTCACTCGGGCCGTGGACGGCGGGTGCAGAGTGGGGCAGGTTCGCGGTCTCCGGCTGCTGCCAGAGGTTGCAGTTTGAACAAATCCGGTGTTCAAGGGAGAAGCAGTCTTTGGAAGTGAAGGCAGGCAGGTCCTCCGGGGATTTTGAGGTTGCTGGCTGCAGGACACACCGGGATTTCGCAGGAGCAGGTTCGAGGGGAGACAGGCCGGTAGGGCTGGGGCCAAGTCAGTGGGCGTCTTCCTCTTGTTAGCTGGCTGCACGGCTGTTCGGTCCTTCTTCTCTTCTTCTTGTTTCTTGGCTGGATCTGAGGAAGCAAGGTTCAGGGTGCCCCTAAATACTAGATTTAGGGGCGTTACAGGTAGGTAGAGGGCAGGGACCAATGGGTCCCTTCCCTGGGGTGGGTACACCCCTATCGTGCCACCCTCCAGTGGGAGGGGGCAGGAGCCTGTCCCTGGTTGGTTGGGTCCCCATCCTCAAGATGGCGGGGACTCGGAGTTGTGCTTCACCTCGCCTCCCCCACCTGAGGGGTGGAGTTGGCAGAGGTGGGCACACTCTCTCCCTCACTTGTTTTGCCCGCCGGTTCTCCCGCCCAAAGTGGGGGTAGAAGCAATGGGGACCAGTTGCTGAAAGCAGCAAATGGTCTGGGGAGGCTCACAAAGGCAGCACGCCTTGAAGCTTCCCCTCGTGAACCCTGCCCATCCTGGGGAGGAGGCTTGGCACCTCGTCCCAGGATGTGCATTGTTTCAGGCCCCGAGAGCAGCAGGCTCTCACCCAGGGGTCCAGAAACATGTCTGTCGGTGGCAGCCTAAGCAGCCACTCAGTCGGGACACTAGAAGTTGGTCGAGTTTCAGGGGGCATCTCCAAGATGCCCTCTGTGGTGCATTTTACATTAAATCCCACACTGGCATCAGTGTGGGTTTAATGTGCTGAGAAGTTTGATACCAAACTTCCCAGTTTTCAGTGTAGCCATTATGGTGCTGTGGAGTTCGTAATGACAAACTCCCAGCACCATATACTCTTAATGGCAGCACTGTACTTACAATGTCTAAGAATGGACTTTACACTGTAGGGGTACAGGGCTCATGCACCTTTACCCTCACCACTGGTATAGTGCACCCAGCTAGAGGGGTGACTGATCTATGCCAGGGCAGTGGTTTGTAGGCATGGCACACAGCAGTGCGACAGATGGGTGCGCAAGGAAAGTGTCCTTTGGCTGGACACAGGGATGTGCGCCATGTCGATTCTTCACTTTGTTCTGCACCAAGACACGCATCCTGCAAAGGCAGTGTGTGAGTGAAAAGGTGCAGGGCCTCCAAGGGTGGCACAATAAGTGCTGCAGCCCTTAGGGGCCTTCCCTGGTCACAGGGCCCTGGGTACCTGTGGTACCATTTACCAGGGACCTACCTGTGGCCAGGGATGCCAATTGCGTTTAGGCTTCAATGCAATTTTAGGGAAGGAACATAGGCCCTGGGTACCTGATTAGCAGGAGCCCAGGGCACACTCAGTCAAAGAACATCAGCAATTCAGCAAAAAGTGGGGGCATACCATGCAGAAAGAGGGCACTTTCTCACAACTACCAAAAACGATTCTACTTACCTGTTTGCAGGAAATGTCCCAGAGTAGTATCCAGGTATACTACTCTGAGTAAGAAAAGTAATCTCAAAAGTAACTCACCTGTAATTTTACTGAAAAGCCCATCCAAGTCTATGTACTGTATTTACAAAGTATTGCATTTCTCTGAAACCATACTGTAAGCCAAAACAAAGTGCATATACAATTTCATTCAAACTGTATTTTAATTGCATTACTACTGTAAAATATTTATTGCTTACCTGTACCAGGCTTGCTTGGTTCTAGAAAATAAAATAACTAAAAAATATTTTTATACAAAAACAATTGGTCTGAAGTTGTCTTTGAGGGTGTAGATTCATTTGCTGACAGTGTGTACAACAAATGCTTAACACTGTCCTCTGATACTGCCTTACTGCTCGACCACACTACCACAAATAGAGAGTGAGGTGCTATCTAACTTTACCTCTGCCTACCTTTGGGGATCTCACTTTGTTATAGTATATACAGAGTCAGCTTCCTACAGCAATCCAATATCAAAATCAGGTATTGCAAGGTGAATAGTTAAGTGCATTCAAATATGCTACATTAAAGCTAAACGCACATTAACAATTCCCCCTAGAGCGCATTCCACTCGAAAACTTGGGGCCTCTTTGGCATTTTTAGGAAATATACCCATAGATGACATCTGCAAAGCTGCAACATGGTCTACACCACACACCTTTACAAAACACTATTGCATAGATGTGTTAGCTAGACAACAAGCTAGTGTGGGCCAGGCAGTGTTACGTACACTATTTCAGACAGCTGCAACAGCTACAGGTTAGCCACCGCTTTGGGAGATAACTGCTATATAGTCTATGCATAGCATGTGATCTACAGCTCACATGCCTCGAACGGAAAATGCTACTTGCCACAGTATGCATCTGTTCTTGGCATGTAGAGCTGTAGAATCTCATGCGCACGCCTCCACGGGTACCTATACCTGTTGCACTAATATCTTACTTGGATACAATATACATGGACATCTCTCTTTACTACTCTTACTAACTCCATCATCACCCTCTGCGGCAAAACAATCCAACAATGGAGTCGATGCCCATGCGCACTATCACCGAAAGGAGGAGTCACCTACCTCGTGACTGGAAAGACTTCTTCGAACAAAAACAAAGTGCAAACATCTGGACCCAACACTAGATGGCAATCTATGCATAGCATGAGATTCTACAGCTCTACATGCCAAGAACAGATGCATACTATGGTAAGTAGCATTTTCCTTTTTAGCCATGTGGCGAGAAACGCAGGCACGCTGGTGTTCTCCACCTCCTCCGGAAAGCTCACAAAGTAGATATTGTTCCTACATGCTCTATTTTCTGCGTCTTCTAGGTGCCATAGTACCTCACTGTAGGTGCTTCGAATCTCCGCCACCCCCTTCTGGAGATCTCTTTTCACATCCTCCGTCTCGGAGACTCGATTCTCCATTTCGGTCACTCTTTCAGCGGCATTTCACAAAACTTGGCGGAGCAGCATGACCTCGGAGCGCACTTCTCCTATTCTGCCCTCCAGTGCCTCCCTAGAGGACTGTATTGCCTGTAGTAGGGTGGCCGTGTCCGGCAGTGGTGGTTGTGCAGTCTCCTGGGGGTTCACCACCTTAGTGTAGCGGTCCATTTTCCCCTGTCTTGGGGGTTTGGGGGTCTTTGTCATTTACCATCATTATAGCTGTGGTTGAGCAAGAATACGACGGGTGGATCGACTGGGTGTCTAACTGGGGGGGAAGGGCCGTGGCAAGCAGTACAGCACTTTCCCCTGTGTATTTGTGGGGGAGACCTTTTTTGTCAGGATCTCCAGAGGGCACTGCACTATATTTATGTGCTCCCCTGCAGTATGTCCCCGTCCATGAGAGGGGGTTGGTGGGGGGACACGGAGCAGGTTCGGTGCTCAATTCACCAGACCCCAGCTTCCCCACCAAGCAATATCAGTATGGGCCCAGTCTCTTCTTTGAAGCGTAATTTTAACTACAGGAACAGCGTCTGGACTTCCTTTCCTATGGGTCTCAGGCCTCTAGCAGCCTTCCAGCCGTGCCCTCTGCTCAACCCGTTTCCTCTAAGTCTAGGCCTCTTTTGCACCGGCCTTGTCCTTGATGTGTCGAGAGCCTTCTGCTCTCTGGGGCCTGAAACAATGCACATCCTGGCACGAGGTGCCAAGCCTCCTCCCCCAGGATAGGCAGCGTTCACGAAGGGGAAGCTTCAAAGGCTTGCTGCCTTTGTGAGCTTCCCCAGGCCACTTGCTGCTTTCAGCAACTGGTCCCCACTGGTTCTGACCCCCACTTTAGGCGGGAGAACCGGCGGGAAAAACAAGTGAGGAAGAGAGGTGTGCCCACCTCTGCCAACTCCACCCCTCAGGTGGGGGAGGTGAAGCAAACAGCGATCCGGAGCACTCGCCACAGGAGGCCGGGACGGGCAAAGTCAACTCCCATAATCGCTGCTGTACTGCTTCGATCACTCGCGCTCTCACCAGATGGGGCCCAGGATCAGGGACATGCAAGCAGGAATGGGCCGTCCGGTGCTTCCGATCCGCTCAAGGCCGGCACAGCCCGTGTCTGCCCCAACGTGCAGGGATTAACCAGGAGTTGCGGGGTGAGGAGGCAGCCCAGTGTCTGATTCACAGCCCTTCCCCTGTTTTTTTGGTCCCGTCCCCAGCTGCACGGTCCCTCTTGCCGTGTGGCCCTTCGCACTCCCAGCTGTACCTACTTCGGAGGCAGATGGGGGAGGACACAGCTTCAGGGCTCCGGGGGTCTGCACGCCTTCCAAGGGGATTCGACCCTTGGTCTTCCACCAGTCCGCCAGCTTTGGTGGCCTTAAATCTGTTTCAGTATTCCTCCCGGGGGATTCGGTCGGAGTAGGCCTCTCCCCTTCCGGAGAGCAGTGAGGACGGATTGGTCCTTTTTCCTTGCACGGAGCCGTTCGCCGCCGACAGGCCGGTGTTCCGCAGGCAGCCCCAGTGTTTAGATTATGCAGAGGGCTGAGTATTGGTCATGTAACGGCAGGATTTAGGTCGGATTTCTTGGCGCTGGCCGGAGTTCTCGAGCTGTGCATCTTAGTCGCCCCTGTTGTTGGCCACGCCCCTATCAGAGGGTAGTGTTAAGCATTTATTGTACACTCAGGCAAGAAATTATGTCACACACTCAAAGACTGAACTCAGACCAATTTGTTTGTATAAAAATATTATTTAGTTATATTTTATTTCTAGAACCAAGCAAGGCCTGGTACATGTTAGTGAAATAATACTTTGCAAGAATAATACAGTTGAATTCAGTTGTATGTAATTGGTTTGGATACAGGTAGGTCAGTTATTCAGAAACAGTTGAAATTACTTTGCAATTACTTTGCAATTACTGTATGATTACTTTTTAGATTACTTTTTCTACTCCGTGTGATATGCCTAGATATCACACTGGGACATTTCTTAAATTAATGGTGAGTAAATCAGTATCTGAAAGAGACACGTTAGTGATAGATTCCTTACCTTAGAATATCCCCAGGCGTCAGGCTGGATCCGGAAAGTTTTGCGTAGCAGTACCCTTGCGCGTCGGTAGGCGGCGTCGTGCGGCTCCGCGTCCGTCGTCGGCGTCGTGATCGCCGGGATGACGTCGCGGGCAGTACTTAGGCGCCGCCCCTGCGCGCTGACGTCAGTTCTTCTTTTTCCGCGCCAGCAAGCGCAGATCCGGGAAGAGCAGTGCCCTGGTCATTTTTTGACCATACTTTTTGGTGATTTTTCACTGTTTTTCCATCTTTCGAGGTGTCGTAGGGATGCCCGGCTTCAAGCGATGCGGCGCCTGTGCGCGGATGATGTCCGTCACCGACCCGCATCGGGAGTGTCTCTTCTGCCTCGGCCGAGGCCACGACACGGCGTCCTGTACCGACTGCCAGGCCCTCCACCCGAAAGCTTTGCGAGAGCGGTCTCGAAAGCTCCTCGAGGCCCGGCATTCGGCTCCGCGGAAGGCCCGGTCGCGTGAGAGGTCCAGGGGTCGATCGCGGAGTCCACACCGGTCGTCGGCGTCGAAGTCTTCTTCGTCCGGTAAGTCGAAGCACAAAAAGTCCAAAAGCATCATCGCTCTAGGACTTCGCCTCGCCGGTCTCGCGACTCGGCTGAGGCCCCTCCCGGCACCGTCCCCGCCCCGCGGCCCCGGACATGCCTGTGGAGTCGCCCCGTCATACCCGCCCTTCCCGGGTTCGGGGGCGGATCCGGCCACAATACAGGAATTCCTGTCGGCCATGGCCCGCCTCTTCGGGCCTTCAGGCCCCTCCGGTGCGCCTTCGGGCCCCGCGGGCCCTGATGGGGTTGCTCCGGCGTCGCCTCCGGCCCCGGCGTCGCCCGTGCCTCCAGCCTCGATTCCGGCTCCGGCCCCGGCCTCGATCCCGGCTCCACAACCCCCATCGACGCCGGTCGACCTAACCACGCCTCCGCCGGCGCCGATGTCTCCGGTGCCGTTCTCGACGCCGCCCTGGGCTCCGGGCGGCGTCGTCCCCAGTTCCTTCCGGCTCCGGACATGGACCCGGAGCGACGTCGCTCGACGCCGGCTCCCGGCGCCGATGGGACCTTGGGTCCCAAATGTCCCTCCTCCTCCTTATTTTGCACCAGAGGAGGACCAGGAGGACTGGGAGGGGTCTGATGACCCTCTGACGCGCAACTGTCAGTTTGATGAGGACTGGACAGAGAGTCTAGGGAGGCCAGTGGTCTGGATACTTCCCCTGACACTGGCATGCTGTCTCCTCCCGTGGCTACGGAGGAGGGGGCCAATTTTGGTACGGTGTTGCGTAGGGCTGCTGGGGCCTTACGTCTCCAGCTCCCTACTTTGACGGTCAAGCCTAACATCTTGACAGAGGTGCTTCAGCCGGCAGCCTCCTCTGCGGAGACTGTGCTGCCGTTTAACGACGCCCTCACTGACGTTCTTTTGGGCGCCTGGTCCAAGCCCAACACAGGGGCTCCTGTGGATCGGAACGTGTCACGACGCCATCGCCCTGCTCCGGGCGACCCCCTGTTTCTTTCTGTCCACCCCACTCCTGAGAGCTTGGTTGTCCAAGCCTCCGCTTCCCAAACCGCCTTCCCTACCGCTCCTCCGGATAGGGAATCCAAACGCCTGGATCAGTTTGGGAAGAAAGGTTTTTCTTCCTCCAGTGCTGGCTTGCGGTCCGTTAACACCGCTTGTCTTTTGGGCCGATATACCCACTCCCTGTGGGATTCGGTGGCGGATGTTTTGCCCCAGTGCCCTGAGGAGGTCCAGGCACTGCTTTCCCGCGCCATTGCGGAAGGAAGGGATGCGGCCAAATACACTATCCGTTGTGGCCTTGACACCGCCGACTCGCTGGGCAGGTCGATTGCAACGACGGTGGCGCTCCGACGCCACGCCTGGCTGAGAACCACTGGTTTTTAGGGGATGTCCAGAATACTCTCATGGACATGCCCTTTGATGGAGTCGGTCTTTTTGGGTCCAAAGCAGACCATGCGTTGGAGCGCTTTAAGGACTCACGGGCTACTGCCAAGTCCCTGGGCCTTACTGCTACACGCCCTCCGCTGCCTTCTGCTTTTCGCCCCTATCGTGGCCACGGTAGGGGCGCCCCTTCACGTCAGCAGCCCAGCCACCGGCCCGCGCAGCAGGCGTCTTCGCGTGGCCGAGGACGTGGATTCCGCCGTGGCGGATCGGGCAACCAGCGTGCGGGTCAGGCCACCACCTCCAACCCGTCCGCGGCCTCCAAGCCCTCCTAGTCCCTCCTTTCAGGTGCACAGCACGCCAGTAGGGGGCAGGGTCCGCCATCACCTTCCCCACTGGCGCACCATCACCTCGGACAGGTGGGTCTTGGACATTGTCCGAAGGGGCTACTCCCTCCCCTTCGAGACCACCCCCAGCCATGCCACCTCAATTCCACCGCATGTCAGGGGATCACTTGGTGCTTCTACAGAAGGAAGTCACGGCCCTCTTGGCCAAGAGGGCCATCGAGCATGTTCCGACCCCAGAAGTAGGGCGTGGTTGCTACTCCCACTACTTTCTGGTGCCCAAAAAGGACAAGGAGGACATGCGTCCTATCTTGGACCTCCGGAACGTCAATCGCTTCCTCCGGAAGGAGAAGTTCAAGATGCTCACCCTAGCTCAGGTCTTGACTGCCCTCGACCCAGGAGACTGGTTGGTAGCGTTGGACTTGCAGGACGCGTATTTCCATATCCCCGTCCTGCCGGCCCACCGGCGTTACCTTCGGTTCACGGTAGGCCCCGAGCATTTTCAGTTCACCGTGCTCCCCTTTGGCCTTACAAGTGCCCCTCGGGTGTTCACGAAAGTGATGGCGGTGGTCGCAGCTCATCTGCGCCGGGCAGGGGTCTCAGTCTTCCCCTACCTCGACGACTGGCTGCTGAAGGCGGGCTCGTCCCAGGCAGTCGTCTCCCACCTCCAGACTACGGCCGAACTCCTGCACTCGCTGGGGTTCTCCATCAATGTGCCGAAGTCGCATCTGATTCCTTCTCCACAGCTCCTTTTCATCGGAGCAGTTCTGGACACGGCGCAGTTTCGGGCCTATCCTCCCGAACGGCGAGTCCGGGATATTCAGGCTATGATTCCGATCTTTCGGCCTTTATCCTGGGTTTCGGTACGGATGACCCTGAGGCTGCTGGGCCTCATGGCCTCCTGCATCCTGCTGGTCAATCATGCCAGATGGCATATGCGGGCTCTGCAGTGGGACCTGAAGTTCCAGTGGGCGCAGCACCAGGGCAACCTGTCCGATCACGTCCAGATCTCGGAGGGGACTGCAAAACAGTTGCAGTGGTGGCTCTCGAACCGGCAATGGGTCATGGGCAGATCCCTCTCCCTTCCCCAGCCAGAGCATACAGTTGTGACGGACGCGTCCCTTCTGGGATGGGGCGGTCACATGGGAGAGGCGGAGATCAGAGGCCTCTGGTCTCCGGCGGAGTCCCGGCTCCATATCAACTTTCTGGAGCTCCGGGCGATCCGGGCTTGCTCTCAAGGCATTCCTTCCCTCTGTCAAAGGGAAGGTAGTGCAGGTGTTCACAGACAACACCACCGCCATGTGGTACTGCAACAAACAGGGCGGGGTGGGGTCTTGGACCCTTTGTCAGGAGGCTCTGCGCCTCTGGACATGGCTGGAACATCAGGGCATGTTCCTGATGGTTCAACACCTGGCAGGTTCTCTGAACGCCAGGGCGGACGAACTCAGCCGCAGGTGCATGATGGATCACGAATGGCGTCTTCACTCGGAAGTGGCGCAAGGACTCTTTCTACAGTGGGGAGAGCCTTGGTTAGATCTATTCGCCACCGAAGAGAACGCGCAATGTCATCAGTTCTGCGCGTTGGAATTTCCAAGGCGGCACTCGCTCGGCGACGCTTTTCGTCGCGAGTGGAGTTGCGGTCTGTTGTACGCCTTTCCGCCTATACCACTTCTACCCAGAGTGTTGAAGAAGATTCGGCACGACCGGGCCCAAGTCATTCTTGTGGCTCCGGACTGGGCTCGAAGAGTTTGGTATCCCGAGCTACTCAATATGAGCATAGATCCCCGATCCGTCTGCCTCTTCGGGAGGATCTTCTGTCGCAGCAGCAGGGGACGGTCCTCCACCCGAACCTGTCCAGTCTACACCTGCTTGCGTGGAGATTGAGCGGCGGCAGTTGATTCCTTTCGACTTGCCTCCCGAAGTTTGTGATGTGATTCTGGCAGCCAGGCGTCCCTCCACTAAGGTGGTATACGCCTGCAGGTGGAGACAAATTTGTGGCATGGTGCACAGCAAAGGCTGTGGATCCCCTTTCTGCCCCTCTTTCTGAGGTCCTTCTGTTCCTTCTCTCTCTGGCCCAACAGGGTTCTGCCCTGGGTACCATCAAGGGTTATCTTTGTGCTATCTCGGCCTTCCTCAGGCTCCCTGATCAGCCCTCCCTTTTCAAGTCCCCTGTTGTTAACAGGTTCTTAAAAGGCATTACTCACCTCTTCCCTCCTGTTCCGTTTGTGATGCCTCAGTGGGACTTGAACTTGGTTCTTACCTTTTTAATGTGCGCTCCCTTTGAGCCTCTACATAACTGTCCTCTTCGTCTTCTGACTCTGAAGACAGCCTTTCTGGTGGCCATCACCTCCGCTCGGCGGGTGAGTGAGCTCCAGGCTCTATCTTGCAAACCTCCCTTTCTGTCTGTTCATCCAGACAAGGTTGTTCTTCGGACGCGTCCGTCCTTCTTGCCAAAGGTGGTTACTGCTTTCCACATTGGGCAGACCATCACTTTGCCCACCTTCTTTCCGCCTCCGCATCCTTCCAGAGAGGAAGAGGCTCCACCGTCTGGACCCAAAGCGTGCGCTCTCTTTCTATATTGACCGCACAAAACACTTCCGGGTGGATGACCAGCTCTTTGTTGGCTACGTGGGCGCCAAAAGGTCGGGCGGTGCACAAAAGGACCATCTCCCGCTCGGTTACCTTGTGCATCAAGACCTGCTATTCTTTGGCTAAGAAGGAGCCTCCTGTTGGGCTGCGTGCCCATTCCACCAGGGCAACGGCTGCTACCACGGCCTTGGGCCGCGGTGTTCCGCTGCCGGTTATCTGTCAGGCAGCTACGTGGGCCTCGCTGCACACGTTTACAAAGCATTACTGCCTTGACAGTCAGGTCCGGAGGGACGGCTTCTTTGGCCGTTCTGTCCTCCAGGACTTCCTTGTCTGATCTTTGTTCGCAGACCCACCACCGGGGTTGGTATTGCTGGGGTATCTATTCTAAGGTAAGGAATCTATCACTAACGTGTCTCTTTCAGATGCACAAGTTACTAACTTGTGTAACGATATATCTGTAAGAGACAGTAGTTAGTGATAGATTCCTTACGCCCCACCATCCTCCCCGTTCTGCGAACTGATTTCTAGGGTTAAGGACATCCCTTTCAGGGCCCTAGTATTTTTCAGACACCTGTGTCAGCTTCTTGCATGGCTCTGCGTTCCTGGCGCGGAAAGTCGTGTACAGAACTGACGTCAGCGCGCAGGGCGGCGCCTAAGTACTGCCCGCGACGTCATCCCGGCGATCACGACGCCGACCGACGGACGCGGAGCCGCACGACGCCGCCTACCGACGCGCAAGGGTACTGCTACGCAAAACTTTCCGGATCCAGCCTGACGCCTGGGGATATTCTAAGGTAAGGAATCTATCACTAACTACTGTCTCTTACAGATATATCGTTACACAAGTTAGTAACTTGTGCTTTCGTACAATATTCCAACTCCAACATTTTTTTGTTTTACAGTAAAGCAGTCAATGCAATCCTATGGGAGGAAATTGTTATCGGTTTACAGGGAAGTACTTGGTTTTGGGAGTTGGGTTTCTGGGGTTAGAACAAGGGTTTCCCCAGGGTCAAGGATGCACTCCAAGAGCACCCTCTGCGACACTAGGGCGGCCAGGTGCAGAGTGCTGAGGCCCGATGTTATCCAATGGGGGATAGGGAGCCTCTGGTAGGTGGCTGCTCACGAGCAGGCCACAAGGTTGAGGGAGCAAAGCTCCTGGAATTAAGCTCAGGGCAAATGGGGGTTCAAGTTAGCACACAAGGTGCACCCACAGCGGCACTGGGGTGGCCGGGTGCAAGGTGCTGATTTGGCATTGGGTGCCCTGTTTTCAATGGGGATTCTCCGGTTGCAACGAACACTGCAGGCTGGGGGACGAAGATCTTCTGGAGGCGACCCCCAATTGGAGAGTCAAGTTGGGATGTCGATGGATGCCGGGACACCCAAAACCGTGGGGCATCGGGTGCAGGGGTATCTTTTGGCATCAGGTTTTCCTTACCGGCTCCGGTCACGGGGATCCTCCAGAAAGGGGCTTCAAGCGTCATCGGGAGACTTGAGGCAGGTCATGGATCACGAGACCTTGTGGTGTTGGCTCGCTCAAACTCGAGCCGTGGGCGTCGGGTGCAGAGTGGTGCAGACTCGCGGATTTGGCCAGAGCCAGAATCTGTTGTGAGCAAATCTGGTGCTCACGGAAGACAGTCTTTTCAGTGAAGGCAGGGCAGGTCCTCCGGCTTCTGGCCGGCTGCTGGCTTAAGGACTCGCTGGGATTCTGCTGGAGCAGGTTGAGGTGGAGACAGGCTGGTAGGGCTAGGGCCAAGTCAGTTGGTGTCCTCCTCTTCTAACTTCAGCACGGCTCTTCGGTCCTTCTTCTTCTTGTTTCTTCTGGTCTGAGGAGGCAAGTTTCATGGTTGCCCCCAAATACTAAATTTAGGGGCGTTTCAGGTAGGTAAAGGTTGGGACCAATGGGCCCCTACCTTAGGGTGTGTACACCCCCTATTATGACACCCTCCAGTGGGAGGGGGACTTAAGCTTCACTCTGGTTGGCTGGGTCCCTCCATCTTCAAGATGGCGGGGACTGAGAGTTGTGCCTCGCCACCCCCACCTGAGGGGTGGGGTTGGCAAAGATTGGCACACCTCTCCCCACTTAGTTTTCCCGCCGATTCTCTTGACAAAAGTGGGGGTCAGAACCGGTGGGGGTCAGTTGCTGGGAGCAGCATATGGCTGGGTTAGCTCACAAAGGGGCACGCCTTTGAAGCTTCCCCTTCGTGGACCCTGCCCATCCTGGAGGAGAAGGTTTGGCACGTGTGCCCAGGATGTGCTTTGTTTCAGGACCCGAGAGCGGAAGGTACTCGACCCAGGGGTCCAGAAACATGTCTGGGGTTGGCAGCTAGCGAGCAGCCAGTCAGCCAAGACACTAGTCAGGTCGTTTTTCAGGGGGCATCTCCAAGATGCCCTGTGAGTGCATTTTACATTAAACCCCACACTGCCATCTCTGTGAGCTTAATGTGTTGAGAAGTTTGATATCAAAGTTTTCAGTAAAGCCATTATGGTGCTTCGGCGTTCGTAATGTCAAACTCCCAGACCATATACTCTTTATGGCATTACTGCACTTACAATGTCTAAGAATTGGCTTAGACACTGTAGGGGTACAGGGCTCCTGCACCTGTACCCTCACCAGTGGCATAGTGCTCCCAGCTAGAGGGGTGGCTGACCTATGCCATAGGCAGTGGGTTGTTGGCATGGCACACAGGGATGTTGTGCCATGTCGACTCTTTACTTTGTTCTGCACCAAAACATGCAGCCTGCAAAGGCAGTGTGTGGGTGTAAAGGTACAGTGCCTCTAAGGGTGGCACAATAAGTGCTGCAGCACTTACAGGCCTTCCCTGGCCACAGTGCCCTTGGTACCTGTGGTACCATTTACAAGGGACTGACCTGTGGCCAAAGAGTGCCAATTGGATTTTGTTTTCAATGCAGTTTAGGAAAAAAACCTGTTTGGCAGGAACCCAAGGCACACCCAGTCAATTTTCCGGTCCAGGGAAGACATGGCTTGGCAGTTTGTGCTGGACTGTTCCCATGAGGCACAGGGTCAGACTGATTTGCATATGGCCATGTCTGAACTGGGGTGGTGGAGTGAGCTAAAGAATGATGATGGATTAAACCCAGATCAGTTGACTGGGGGTGAGTGTTTGATTGGCTCAAGCGTTCCGTCCATCATCCCCTTTTGTATCGCTTTGTTCGCCCTAAGTTGGCGGGGGTATGCCCAGACGTGGGTCCCTTGCTCACTTTGCCACTGGATTCAAGCAAGCCTGGCTGATGACGGCTGGAATGCCAGAAACCGGTCCTAGGATGCTTATTTCCGGTCCAGGGAAGACATGGCTTGGCAGTTTGTGCTGGACTGTTCCCATGAGGCACAGGGTCAGACTGATTTGCATATGGCCATGTCTGAACTGGGGTGGTGGAGTGAGCTAAAGAATGATGGATTAAACCCAGATCAGTTGACTGGGGGTGAGTGTTTGATTGGCTCAAACGTTCCGTCCATCATCCCCTTTTGTAACACCCAGTCAAAGCACATCAGCAGTTAAGCAAAAAGTGGGGGCAACCATGCAAAAAGAGGGCACTTTCTTACACACTGTTCTAGTGCATTTTTCATATTGAGGGAAAGGACGATCACATCTTAATATGTTTCCATTCAAAGTGGTCACAGAGGTTGTGTGGTTGATATTTCCAAGTGCTAAGCCTTGTATTGGCACCATAAGTTCCAAGTGTTGCTTTGACCCGGAGAAAGTAGGAATGAAAGTTTAACTTGCTGATTCTGAGGCTATACTAACATAAGTGCACAGGCTCAAAACTGGTCGATGCACCTGTTTCTCCCAAAATTGTGCTGTCTGCAGCACATACTGGGAACACAGACCATGTTTGCCTATTTGTCTCTCAGCTGTACTATACATGAACTCGTAGATTTTCTGAGGAAAAAATATGTTCGAGGCATGTGTAGATACAAGTTCATAATCCTGCCTTCTAATGTTGGCCTTGGATGTGTGCAAGTTCTAGTTCATCCGCCGTCTGGTTCCGATGTGTGCTATCGTGCTCAGATTCGACACCATCGTGCTTCACTTTTCTCAGTTCATACCTGCTCACTGTCGGTGTCTGTATCGTTATTGATCGCGGTCCTCTCTCTCTCTCCCGTTCGGTTCGACGACTCCAGGTTCGTCAGAGAGACTTGCAGTCGAATGCGGCCCGTGTGGGCCTCCGTTCTTTGGGGCCGTACTTCACTCCTTAGGCGTATCCCCCCACCATGTTCACACAGTGATGGAACGGACGCCCTTTCTTGACTGTTCTCGGTGTCATGCTAAATACTGTTGCACTGATCTCCACCAGGTCTGCAATCTGTGCCTCTTTAGGAAAGTGCTCCTTTTCGACATGGTCATTCCCACTTTTTTTGCCCTAGTAATGATGCTTTTAGTCTGAAAGTGCACTGGGTTTCTTCTAACCAGGCCCCTAGTGCTCTTTCCCTTTAAACGGGTAAATGTCTAATTGGTGCCCAATTTGCAAGGACTTTAGCACCCATGTAAGTCCCTAGTAAATGGTACATCTGGTTCCCAGGGCATGGTTACTGAAGAGATTCCCTATGGGCGGCAGCATGTATTGTGCCACCCAAGAGGGACCCATACAAAAACTACATACAGCCTGCCATTGAAGGATGCGTGTAACGGTGCAAACCATTTTGAAAACACGACATGGCACAGTCCTGTGTGCTAGGCCCATGCATAACTACATATTGTATATGTAAGTCATCCCTACAGCAAGCTTCAGATCCCTAAGGCAGGGTGCATTATATTATATGTGAGGACATATGTGCATGAGTAGCTATGCCTCTGTGTTGTCTGGATCCATTGCTACAACATTGCAAGTGATCAGAAGCCATCTTAAGCATGTGTACTGGGCACTGGTCGTTACGAGTTAGCTAGCTACATGCCTTCACTGAAAATAATGGTGTTTGATATCAAACACCTCGTCTTAATAAATCCACACTGATGCCTATGTTGGGTTTATTATGACATGCACCCAGTCAACACCTTAGAGTTACTCCCTGAAACCTACCAGTTATTTAGTGTGCTGGCTGACTGGACACTTCCAGCCTATCACCACAGATGAATTTCTGACCTCTCTGCTTGGGAGAGCCAAGGCTCTCAGAGGTCAGGAACAATGCCTGCTCCGGAGGAAGGTGATCACACCTCCTCCAGCAAGTTGGCCATTGACCCCACCGAAGGAGCAGCGCAACAGGATGAGGTCCCTGAGGCTCTAGAAGGTCCGCCCTGTTTCTCTGGCGAGTTTCAAGACTCTAGACCCTCCAGGAGCCCCCTGCACCAATACCTTTGAAGCACTTGCGCCCGCCAAGGCCCGTTTGTGACCAGTCTAAGATACTCGACCACACTACCACAAATAGAGCACTTGGGATTATTAATTTAAGCCCTGTAAACCAATTAGGGTCGTCTGTACTTTCTGTATGGTCTGCACTTACATTGGCACTACCACATAAAAAGCCAGTTTTCTACACTCTCCCTCGAACACAACGCAGCCATCTGCGAGGCTTGCCGCTCCTTCAGGTCAAAGAAGACTTTGCGTGACTGTCGAGCTCGACGTCTCAATGTTTCGAGGGAACGCAGACGACACACCAGACCTTTTCGGCCCAAAGACATCTAGGAGGGACATCATGCACAGATGTCTGCTTCGGACAAAGCGACCTTCCCCCCCAACAATAGCTCCCATTAAGAAGTAGAGATTCAAGATCTGACTGCAGCTCAACCAGCCGTGAGTATCTTGCCCCCACCACCTCTCCATCCACCCCAGCAGACCATCACAAAGGGTCGACTACTCATTCATGAACGCTCAAAGCAGATTGCTGGGCCATGGTTGGCACCGACCGTCGTCTTCAGAAAAGCCCAGCCTTGGCTTGGCACCGAAGAAAACAATGAAGCTGACTGCTTCGGAGCCAACAATTACGGCCTGGGAGTAGAGTCGAGCGTCAGAGCTGGAATCTTTAGCGTCGAAGCACAGGCCATTGCCACCACCTAAACCTCCCCCATCGAAGCCTAAACCTTCAGAGCCAAAAACATCTGCCCCTGAGCCAAGAATATTGGCACACAGCAGAGCCGCTCGTGGATCGGGGTCCGTGGAACTGCAGGAGGAAAGACACTTGGCAGAAATTTCTAATCCGCCCAGACACAGGCTGGATAATTCCTCACCCTCCCTATACTGTTGCTCAACCTTCCAAAAGGCAACTGTCTTTTGAAGAAGCTTTGGACATACCTACTCCGCCCAAATGGAAAAAGGAAACGGACAAGGCCACAAGCCATTTACACACTAGCCTACCGTCCCTACTGGCTGCACATGATTCACCTTTACCACCTGCTTCACCAACTGACCCTACACCATACGTTCCTGAAGGGTCAATTTATTCATATATAAGGGGACAAGAGGAATGAGACACTTGATATACCACCACAGGATGACCCCTGGGATACATATGGCACAGACCCACCAGCAGATACAGGCCCAGTTCTGTATCCCGCAAAACCATCCCCCCAAAAAGACACTACAACCCATTATGACCTCATTGGTCGGGCTGCTACCTTCCACAAGGTACAATTCCATAAAGAGCCCTTGCAGGAAGACTTACTCTTTAAAACACTTGATTCTACACAGCGTTCCTGCCAGTACCTACCAATGCTAAAGAGAGCATTTCTATTGCCTTACAAAACTATTCCTACTGCATTTTTAAAGGTATTACTGCTTAGAAAACTATCATGTTCGAGGCATGTGTGCTGTAGATGCACATGCTTTGCATACTCCTGCCATCTAGTGTTGGGTCCGGATATTTGTAAGTTTTTCTTCGAAGAAGTCTTTCCTAGTCACGAGCTAAGGTGACTCCTCCTTTTGGTGATAGTGTGCATGGTCATCGAATCCATTGTTAGATTGTTTTTTTCCACCATTGGGTTTGGACGTGTATTGCTGCGCTCCAGTTCGAAACCGTTCTTCGGGTTCCCCTTGACGCTCAATCCTCTCTACCCTCGACGCTATTGTTTCGTACGCATTTCTCAGTTCTCCTCATATCGTTTCGGTCAACGGAATCTGCTTTTCGATCGGAAAGCTTCGTGGAGGGCCTTCGGGCCTAACCGCGTCGGATCAGCTCAGTCGATGGAACGGACACTGTTCAAATTCTGCCCTCAGTGCCACGCGAAGTATCTGCGCACTGATTTACACAGGGTATGTAACTTGTGCTTGTCTCCGGAGAACAAGGAAAAAGACTGCGACGCTTGCAGATTGTTTCGATCGCAGAAAACTCTTTGCGATGGTCTGGCTCGACATCGAGAGATGCAGTGTCGGAGCATCAAAGACACGCCGGACATCTTCGGTGAAGATTCCGGTCAAGAAGACGTTGAGGCATCAGCGGCAGAGGAGGAAGAAGCCTTCTCCGTGCAGGACTCCGGCTCGGAGCTCGAGATAGACCTCGACGCAGAAGAACTGCCACAGGGACAAGGTGACGTGAGTACAGAAGACCCCTTGCCCCTCCAAATCACCCCTAAAAAGCACAAGCCTTCGGCACCACCTCTGCCTTCTGGTCAAGGTCGGCACTGAGATGACATTTCCGACGCCCCGCCTCCAGGCCCGGCTCCGAAACAGCCAGTCAAGCCTCTCGGAACCTAAACCCTCCGGTTCCAAACACAAATCCGGTTTGGAGCCGAAATCCCAAATGCCGAAAGCCAAGCAGCCTTCTGAACCGAAATCTCCCATACCGAAAGGCCAGAAAATGCTAGCACCAAAAACTTAGGCTCCGAAAGATGTTCCTTCGGATCCGAATTTAGACATTGTTCCACCGAAAACGGATCCCAAGCAAGAGACTATATATTAACCCTGAGACTGGTCATATTCATACTAAGCTACCTCAGAACCATAAGCTTACAGATAAGGACACCCAGTACAAGATCGCTTTAAAGAAATAATCTGTTGCTACCAGTCCTTTTCATCCACCACCATCATCCCCTCCACCACCTCCTTCGCCACCTTCAAATCCTTTGCAAATCACACCTTAGGATTCTCCACAATCTTACCATGATGACAATGATGATGGGGGTGGGGGGGGACACATTCACCATTAGATCCATGGAAGGATTATTCAATTGATTCTCCAGCAGATAATGACCCAGACCTTTACCCAGCCAGGCCACCTCCTCCAGATGACAATGTATCCCACCAGAACTCATTGCCTGAGCTGCACAATATCATGGGGTAGCACTACACAAGAAATCATTAGAAGATATTTTTGTTTGACACTTTAGGATCCACACACAGGTCCTCACAAATATTTCCTATGCTTAAAGGCGCATGATGAGACACGCTGATGACATTTTTAAAGACCCAATGCAAGCACGCATCTTGACTCCTAGAGTTGACAAGAAGTATAAGGCCTCCCTAACAGACCCAGTATTTATCAAGGTCCAGTTGCCACTAGATTCACTGGTAGTGTCTAATGCTCGTAAGTGGACTAATTCCCAAACATCAGGAGATGCTCCTCTACCAGATAAAGAGTCTGTTAATAAACGCATATGGCAAGCGCATAGCTGCTCAAACTGCAAATCAATGGCGCATTGCAAATATACAGGACCTTTTAGCCAGGTATGACAGGGCACACTGGGATGAATGGAGCAATTGCTTCAATATCTCCCAGATGAGCATAAAGCTAAAGCGCACAATTTAGTAAATGAGGGTAAGCTAATTTCAAATTCCTCTATAAGGTGTGCTCTAGATGCTGCTGATACTGCGGCTAGAGAAGTCAACACTAGCATTCTGCTTAGGAGACATGCTTGGCTAAGGATCTCTGGGTTTAAGCCCGAAGTCCAACAATCCATTCTTAACACACCATTTGACAAACATCTTTTTGATCCTGACATAGATCAGGCATTAGAAAAAATGAAAAAGGACACTGAAGTGGCCAAGTCCATGGGAGCGCTCCAGTCTCCCTCATACAGAGGCTCCTTTCGTCGTTCCTTTTACCGAGGAGGGTCCAAGACCACATCCTCAGACCAGAATACCTCCACCTACAAAGGTAATAACCAGTCCTCTCTCTCAAGAGGATTCTTTCGAGGTTATAGAGGAAACGTCTTTAAAGGTAGGGGTAAGGGCAACACACCCCGTAACACCCCTTCCCCTAGTAAGCAGTGACTTACCCATGCTTCCCCCCGACTATACCACACCTGTCGGGGGAAGACTTCAACAATTTCTCCCCATTTGGCAATCTAGAACAACAGACAAATGGGTGATTGGAATTATCCAACATGGTTATTGCCTGGAGCTCACCAGCAATCCTGCAAACATTCCACCTCGATCTCACAATTTGTCTCCAGAACACGTGCAATTGCTCAAACAGAAAGTGCAATTTCTCTTACTGAAAAGAGCCTTTAGAGCAGGTTCCAACACAGTACCAGGGCTCAGGGGTTTACTCTCTGTATTTTCTCATTCCCGAAAAGGACGGTTCCCTAAGACCTATTCTGGATCTCAGAGAGCTAAACCTTTATATACTGTCAGAACACTTTCACATGGTGACCCTTCAACATGTACTTCTGCTTTTACAGAACGCAGATTTTGTCTACTCTAGACTTAAGAGTCACATATTTTCATGTTCCAATTCAACTGGCTCATCGCAAATACCTCAAATTTGTGATAGCAGGCAAACGTTACCAATTCAAAGTACTGTAGTAGTCGCAGCTCATCTCAGAAGACAGCATATTCACGTCTTCCCCTATCTAGACGACTGGCTCATCAAAGCGAGCACTTACTAAAACTGTCTACAACACACGCAGATCACGATAGACCTACTTCATCAACTGGGCTTCACGCTCAATGCTCAAAAATCTCACCTGCATCCGTCACAGATGCAGTCTTCCTTAGTAGCCACTCTAGACACACTCAAGCTCTAGCCTCTCCCAATGTAGCCATAGTTCACAATATTCAGGCTACTATACTACAGTTTCAGTCCAACCAAGCCTTACCAGCCAGAGTGTTCATGCAACTGTTGGGAATGATGGCGTCTTGCATCGCAATTATACCTCATGCAAGACTTCACATGCGTCCCCTACAATAGTGCTTAGCAAGTCAGTGGAATCAGTCGCAGGGTCAATTAACCGATCTAATGTTGGTAGACTGCCGCACCCATCGCTCTCTGCAATGGTGGAACCTACAAAACGTATCAAAAGGACAGCCTTTCATCGACCCGATTCCACAGATCATGCTCACAGCAGACGCATCTCTCACAGGTTGGGGTGCTCATCTCCAAGATTACACAATACAAGGCCTGTGGAACGAAAAGCACAAAGGCCTCCACATCAACTATCTAGAGCTTCTAGCAGTTTTTCTAGCGCTCAAAGCTTTTCAAACTCACCTCATAGGCAAAACTGTCCTTGTCCGAACAGACAACATGACAGCAATGTATTATGTGCAAAAGTAGGGGGGGACACTCTCTCCAACTGTCAAGACTCTCGCAAGTGATTTGGAATTGGGTGATCTATCACAAGATTTATCTTCTGGCAGAACACCTCCCAGGAGTAAACAATAAAATTGCCGACCTCAGTAGAAAGAGATAGCAAATTCACGACTGGGAACTTCATCTCCAAGTTCTCCTTCCGTACTTTCAACAATGGGGATTCCCACATATAGACTTGTTCGCCACAGCAGAAAACGCAAAATGCCCAAGCTTCGGCTCCAGGTTCCGACACCCGCTCTCAAAGTCCCTATGGATCAACTGGTCAGGGATATTTGCCTACGCTTTTCCGCTTCTCCCGTTCATTCCATGTCTGGTTAGGAAGCTCAGGCAAACATCGCTCACACCAATTCTAGTAGCTCCCACATGGGCCCGTCAACCATCGTACACCACCCTGTTGAAGCTGTCAGTAGTTCCACATCAAAAGCTGCACCTCACCTCCAGTCTCCTCACACAGAACAATGGAGAAATCAGACATCCAAATCCCAAAGAACTGAACTTGGCGATCTGACTCCTGAAGTCATAGAGTTTGGTTATTTAAATTTACCACCAGACTGTATGAATATTCTGAAAGAAGGCCTACCACCAGAGCTTGCTATGCAGAAAAGTAGAAAAGATTTGTTGTATACTGCAATAACAACAAAATCAATCCTTTAGATGCTTCTATTCAAAACATTATCTGTTACCTATTACACTTACACCAAACTGGACTAGCTTATACATCTATTAGATTGCACCTTGCAGCGGTAGCTGCGTATTTGCAGAACAGGCAACATCTGTCACTATTCACAGTTCCAGTAATCAAAGCTTTCATGGAGGGATTGAAAAGAGTAATACCACCAAGGATTCCTCCTGCCCCAGTATGGAATCTCAACATTGTTCTCACAAGGCTCATGGGCCCACCTTTTGAACCATTGCACAAGTGCCCTCTGCAATTCCTCTCATGGAAAGTTGCTTTCCACATTGCCATCACATCACTGAGGAGAGTTGGTGAGCTACAGGCATTAACTTTAGAAGAACCCTTCTTTCAGCTACACAAAGTCAGGAAAGTTCTCCGCACCAACCCTAAATTCATTCCCAAAGTTGTCCCCGCCTTTCATATAAACCAATCGGTTGAGTTACCAGTTTTCTTTCCTCAACCTGATTCTGTAGCAGAACGCGCTCTTCACACGCTTGACGTTGAAAGAGCTTTACTGTACTACATAGATAGGACAAAAGACTTTTGCAAAACAACTGTTTGTTGCATTTGCTCCACCTCACAAAGGCAATCCTATCTCTAAATCTGGTATTGCCAGATGGATTGTTAAATGCATTCAAACATGCTACGCTAAAGCTAAAAGAACTTTAACTATTCCTCCTAGAGCGCATTCCACTCGCAAAATAGGGGCTTCTGTGGCCTTTTAGGTAACATTCTGCTAGCTGACATATGTAAGGCAGCTACATGGTCTACACCACACACATTTACCAAACACTATCGTGTAGATGTGTTAGCACGTCAACTAGATAATGTAGGCCAAGCAGTACTTAAAACACTATTTCAAACAACTGCAACATCTACAGGTTACCCACCGCTTTGGGAGTATACTGCTTTATAGCCTATTCAAAGCATTTGTATCTACAGCACACATGCCTCGAACGGATAATGTTACTTACCCAGTAAGCATCTGTTCTTGGCATGTAGAGCTGTAGATTCACATGCGCCCACCCGCCTCCCCGGGTACCTGTAGTTGTTGCAGTTCTTCATTATCATTTATATGCATGGACATCTCTATACTACACTTACTTACTCCGTTCTCACCCTCTTGCGGGAAAACAGTATAACAATAGAGTCGATGACCATGCGCACTATCACCAAATAGAGGAGTCACCTTACCTCGTGACTAGGAAAGACTTCGTAGTAATCATGCAGGCCAGTAGAGTAGTTTCATAGTACTTTATTCATAGTACATCTTCTTCATGTAGTAACCTCCAGCAGACTGGCAATATCAACTGCCGTTAACAGAACCCCACCAAGACATTCTGAATACATCATCAATGCCCAGAGAAACAATAGAACATCTCCACACATCTCCCCCTTACATAATATAATGAAAACATGACAGTTAATACATCACTGAAAAGCAAAGAGGAATACAGAAGACATAAGCATTTAAAGGTGAGTGGCATACAACAGTTTTTTCCATCGACCACTTTTTGAGGTTGACAAAACTTTCGCCTTTCCTTACATGACCAAATTTCTTCACAGCCACCCAGTCACCACAACTGACATCCAACTCTTTAACTGCTTTCCTGTTGTCATAAACTATCTTATTTCTTCTCTGGGACTCCATTGCTCTTGCTAACATGCCATCACGATCAACCCACACTTGATCTTTCTTACACAACCTCACAGGTGATTCCTTCTTTGCAGGTTCTCTTCCCTTGAGAGCCACAAATGGAGAGACACCTGTCGTAGAGTGTGGCGTAATTCTATGGGCCCAAACCATTTTATTCAATTCAGACTTCCATGCAAAACCATTAGCCAAAGATAACTGGATATTCTCCATGATTATTCTATTGACCCTTTCCACTAATCCATTTGCTTGTGGTCTAAATAATGCAACTTTTTCATGCTTAATACCAAGACCCTCAAGGAAAGGAATTGCTAATCCATTGTGCTTTGCACGCTGTGGAGTTCGGATCCCATCCTCGTCGCCAAAAATTGTAGTAATCATGCAGGCCATTAGAGTAGTTTCATAGTACTTTATTCATAGTACATCTTCTTCATGTAGTAACCTCCAGCAGACTGGCAATATCAACTGCCGTTAACAGAACCCCACCAAGACATCATTCTGAATACATCATCAATGCCCAGAGAAACAATAGAACTTCTTCACACACTTCTTCGAAGAAAAACAACTTGCAAACATCCGGACCCAACACTAGATGGCAGGAGTATGCAAAGCATGTGAATCTACAGCTCTACATGCCAAGACAGCTGCTTACTGGGTAAGTAACATTATCCTTACCTGCAACTGAGTACTTCTTGGTTCTAGAAATAAAGTAGCCAAATAATAACTTTAAACAGATAATTTGGTCTGGATTCAGTCTTTGAGTGCGTGCTATTATTTCTTGCTTGAGTGTGTACAATAAATGCTTGACACAGCCCTCTAATAAGCCTAACTGCTCAACCACACTACCACAAATTGAGCTTTTAGTATTATCTACCTAAGCCTCTGGGGATCCACTGGACTATGTGCACACTATACCTTACTTTGTTTTAGTATATACAGAGCCAGCTTCCTACACACACCTCCCAATATTCCACCTCGCAAACCCAATCCTCCACAACACCAAACGTTGCTCATTGAAGAAGTACAGGCACTCCTCAGAAAAAGAGCTATAGAACCTTTTCCTCTTCACCAGCTCGGTACGGGAGTTTACTCACTATGCTTCCTTATTCCCAAAAAGGACGGGTCCCTGATACTAATGCTAGATCTCATAACCTTAAATGAGTAATTCTGTCCGAGCACTTTTACGTGGTTACTCTTCAAGATGTCATCCCTGTATTACAAAAAGGAGACTTCATGGCCGCACTCAACCTCAAGGACGCCTATTTCCATATTCCTATTCACGCAGCACATCGTTAATGTCTCAGGTTTGTATTAGACGGTCAGCATTACCTGTTGAAAGTGCTCCCCTTTGGGGTCACTACCGCACCCAGGGTCTTCACCTGATGTCTCACAGTAGTAGCTACCCACCTGGGCAGACACACCATACATGTTTTTCCGTACCTGGACGACTGGCTCATCAAAAGTGCAACTCGTAAACAATGTTACCAACTGGTCACCATAAACCTACTTCACAATCAACGCCTTAAAATCCCACCTTCAACCCCTTCTGATCCAACCTTATCTAGGACCAATTCTCAACTCAGAAATACGAATAGCTTACCTGAATACTGCTAGGATACAATCATTCCAGGCACTCATTCCCTAATTTTAACCGGGTCAACGGGTAACAGTCAGGACAGTTATCCCCCTCCTCGGTATGATGGCTTCATGTATTGCCATGACTAAACATGAAGCCGTTGCAGGAATGCTTAGCACACCAATAGACTCAATCGCAGGGTCAATGGTAAGATCTAGTGTTGGTCGTCCGTCAAGCTTGCCACTCTCTGCAATGGTGAAACACCAACAACCTGTTAACAGAACAGCCTTTCCTAGACCCAGTTCTGCAGAGTACCATAACAATGGACGGCTCCCTAACTTGATTAGAAGCGCATTCACAAGATCTAACTGTCCAGGACCACTGGACACCAAATCGGCGAAATCTCAACATAAATCACCTAGAGCTACTAGCTGTTCACTTAGTGCTGAAAGCCTTCCTTCCTCATCTGATTGTCAAGGTAGTCTTCATCAACATGCCAGCCTTGTACTATCTCCAAAAGGAAGGGGGCACCATATCCCCTCAGCTTTCTCATTACCCCAGACCATTTGGAGGTGGGCCCTCGAACACAATATTCACCAGTTAGCGGAGTAACTACCAGGATAGGACAATGACTTCTCAAATCTCAGCAGGAGGCGCCAACAAGTCCACGAGTGGGAATGCCACCCATATGTCCTCCTTCAAGACTTCCAGCGTTGGGTACTACCACAAATAGACATCTTTGCCACTGCAGAAAATGCCAAATGCCCAAACTTCGTCTTTAGGTTCTTACACCCACAGTCCAGGGGCGACACACTAGAGATTACTTGGTCGGGGATATTTGCTTACGCTTTTCCACATCTCCCACTTCTTCCGTTTGTGGGTCGCAAACTTCGGCAGGCATCTCTCAGCCTCATCCTGGTTTCTCCCACTTGGGCACGACAACCATGTTTTACCACACTGCTCGAACTTTTATTAGTTCCCCACGAAATCCTCACCAACACGCAGGACCTTCTCGGGCAGAATCATGGGGAAATCAGACACCCGGACCTCAGATCCCTCAACCTTCCAATTTGGCTCCTGAAATCCTACAGTTTGATTACCTCAGTCTCCCACAAGAATGTATGGACAATCTCAGAGAGGCGCACATGCCTACTGCTCGGGCCTGTTATGTTGCTAAATGGAGAAGATCTGTTCACCATTGTCACTCCAAACACATTGATCCTTTAGCAGCCAAGGTACAAAACATTGTGTGCTGTTTATTTCTCTTGCCCACTTCCGGTTTAGCTTGACATCCATAAGACTACACCTAACGGCAGTAGCTGCATACCTACAAAATAGGCAACATACTTCCCTGTTCAGAATCCCAGTCATTAAAGCCTTCATGGAAGGTCTTAAGAGTCATTCCTTCTCGGGTGGCACCAGCTCTGACATGGAATCTCAATATTGTATTTACAAGACTAATCCACTCTAGCCCCCTCCAATTTTTATCCTGTTAGGTAACATTCCTAGTCGCTATCACTTCCCTTAGATGTGCCAGTGAGCTTCAGGAACTAACTTTGGAAGAACCCTTCTTCCAAACACATAGGGATAGGATTGTACTTCACACCAACCCCAAATTTCTCCCAAAGGTGGTCTCTCAGTTCCACCTAAATCAATCCATTGAACTTACTGTTTTTTTCTCAATCTGACTCAGTTGCGGAACAGGCTCTACACACAGATAAAACGAGCACTCGTGTATTACACTGACAGGAGTGAATCATTCAGAAAAACACAGTATTTAGTTGCTTTCTCCAAACATCACAAAGGAAGGGCCATTTCTAAATCCGGCATTGTGAGTTTGGATTGTTAAATGCACCCAAATAAGCCATGCTATAGCTAAAAGAACTTTACCCATTCACCATAAAGCCCACTCCACTCCTAAATAAGCATTTGCAATGCAGTAGGTCTCACTTTTGTGAGAGTTTAAGCTATTTGCTTTGTAAATGACGAATAAAAGGCATTGTCAATTAACAATGCCAATAGCTCAGTCTCGCAAATGCGAAACCTATTGCATTGCAAATTCTTCTTGTGCTTCCGACTGCCTCTCTCCTCTGCTGCTCCTCAGGTTTCAGAGCATAGTGCCAGGGGGAGGGGTGGGGACTGAGCCTTCTTCCACAGCCGCTGCTCGGTTTCTATGCTAAAGACTTCATGAAACAGTAGTTTTTCCTAGAGTTTTTCCATTTCAGGAAAAAAAATAGTGTAGAAATGAACATAGTCATGGATACTGAGAAATTACATTCACATGGCATTATCATTCTGACCCAGTAGGTGTGATGCTAGTAAAACTAGGCTGTACAAGGAGAATAACTCGGCGTGAGAACATCTCCCCCAGAGCCTTAGCCTGTCTTGCGAGTGGCGGTACTGACTCGACTTTGTATGGGGTACTCCTTGAAGGAAAGCCAGATGGACAAGATGTGGTTCAGCGGTTACAGCTTCCGACTCTGAAGCAGGGAACCAGTGTTCGAGCCTCTGCATCGGCTCACTTAATGATCTAGCAGTAACAAACTACAGGAGGTAGCCCATAAACCCTAAAGAGACTAGGGCAATAATCTATAACAAACAACAATGTCTCAAGGGTATCGTTTCAAAGGACAAATATACAAGCATGTGTAATGACACAGTTAATTATACAGGATTGAATCCATAGGGGAAAGAAACCAGGGAAACATTTCATTTAAGCGAAGAATATATTTTATGTAATATACATGCTGGACATATTAACTTCATATATTCAAGCACATGGGTCAGTAGCACTGCGTTACATTCAATGGCATGTAACCAACAAAATACTGTGCACAAGTGCTCGTGAAGTGTAGTGACGGCGCAAGTGACACATGACGTGGTATAAACAGTGAGAAGGATGGGCGCAAACAACAAGTGAGATAAAAAACCACGATTTACATGTTCAGGATACCACGACAATAAATGACAAGAAAAATCAATTTTTAAATGTGTAGGGTATCCATGATTGGGGCGCCAAGAGTTCCACTGTGGGAGTCGACGGCGTTTCGGCCTGCAAAAGTCTTAGGCCATCATCAGGACCAGGTTACATTAGTTCAATTGCAGTGTCTTAAAGTCCAAGAGGGATTAATCCCAGAATTGAGCTTGGACCGGTGAGAATGTTGCTGGAGAGTTTCAATTTCAAAGATATTAATTATCCGGACGTAGGACAGAGAACAGCCGAAGAGTCGGTCTGTCTATCAGGAATGAATCACGGGTTGCCGGCAGGAATCAGGTTTTTTATCTCACTTGTTGTTTGCGCCCATCCTTCTCACTGTTTATACCACGTCATGTGTCACTTGCGCAGTCACTACACTTCACGAGCACTTGTGGACAGTATTTTGTTGGTTACATGCCATTGAATGTAACGCAGTGCTACTGACCCATGTGCTTGAATATATGAAGTTAATATGTCCAGCATGTATATTACATAAAATATATTCTTCACTTAAATGAAATGTTTCCCTGGTTTCTTTCCCCTATGGATTCAATCCTGTATAATTAACTGTGTCATTACACATGCTTGTATATTTGTCCTTTGAAACGATACCCTTGAGCCATTGTTGTTTGTTATACACTTAATGATCTAAGCAATGTAAATTAAAAATAAATAAACAGCGGCCAGCAGTGTTGGTGGGTGGGGAGAGACAAAAATTAAATATTTGCAATGCAACAGTTCTCGCATTTCCGAGAGTTTAAGCTATTGTAATTTATAATGGCGATAGCTTAAACTCTCCTAAATGTGAGACCTATTTCATTAAAAAAAAGTGTCCGCAATTGTCCCAGGCTGCTTTAAAAACGAAAGCGTGCTGAATGATGCAGGAAAGCATGTTGTGCCTGCAGTAGGAGAAACTCATTAAAGAAAATAATGCTTGCAGACCAAATAAGACATACAGTGTAACAACCGAAGTAAAAGGGCCAGTCCTCATGAGAGGTTACAAATGAAGACAAGGCGGTACTAAGGAGGGACTAACAAGCCTATTAAGGAATCAGAAGCCAGCATTTAAGAAGGACAGTGACACAAGCCAATGACAAATATGGGCAGAGAGTGGGCGGGGCTTCGAGTACATACTTCAATACTGCATGCCTCGCAGCGCATGCGCTGCCCAGGCTCGACCTAAAAAAGGGCTTCAGTGGCCTTCCTAGGAGACAACCCTATAGCTGGCATATGTAACGCAGCTACATGGTCTGCACCACATACCTTTACAAAATGTTACTGTGTAGATGTGCTGGCCCATCAACAAGCCACGTGGGCCAAACAGTTCTACATACTCTATTTCTAACAGCTGTAACTCCCACAGGCTAGCCACGGCGTATAAAGGAGGACTCTTTTACAGCATGTTTATCTACATCCATTTGCCTCGAACGGAAAATGTTACCCAGTAAGCATCTGTTCGTGGCATGTAGTGCTCTGGATTCACATGGTCCACCCTCCTCCTCCCCGGACACCTGTGCTAGTTAGTTACTTTCACTCCTTTTACACAGCATGGACATCTCTATACTACCCTTTGCTTCACATTTCATCCTCATCCGTTATTTGGGTAAACAGTCTACCAATGGAGTCGATGACCATGCTCATTACCAGCGGTAGGAGTCACAGTACCTTGTGACTCGAAAGACACTTGCACACATCCGCATCCAACACTAGATGGCAGGATTATCCACAGCATGTGAATCTACGGCACTACATGCCGCGAACAGATGCTTACTTGGTGAGTAACATTTTCCATTTATGATATGGCCTTCCATCCTTTTGCAAGAGGGGATGTGGCTCCTGTAGGCATGCTTTTCAGACCAACTCAATAGAAACCTAACAGGAGTGATGTGTGCAGTGTTTTATGTTAGAACATGGATGCTAGATGCATCCGTATGTACAATGATCTTTGTTAGAATCTTGACATGATACCATCGCTCTGTCCACTATCAGTGAATGAGGATGACATCATTGAAGTGCCAGATTCTCTGGACTGAGAAGCTGCTTAAGCTGGGAACCTGCTTCCCACTGCATATAAGCATTCAGTAAATGGTGAGCTGAAGCCATGCTTAATGACCAATGCTCATTTGCACCAACAAAAGTGTGGAAGTAGGTCCTCATGGTCTCAAGACCTTTTGGATAGTTGTCACAAGCTAACTGAGAAGAAGTGAGGTGTATTGTTTGGTTGTGCGAACTCTCACACACACACACCATAGGCCCAGTTGGTTTTGTTTGTTAAACCCTTAGCTCAGCCCTGGGTATCTGGGGCACTGAGCAGTCAGGCTTACAGAATTGGATAAGAAATACTAGACCCCAAAAAAATCCGACACCAATTGATAAAAATAGATTTGATTTTTATATTTTTTTTTAGACACCAAAGCAAAAAATGTCCACCAGAGAGTCCCTGAGATGCAGAATTTACAAGGTATAATAAATCAACACGTTTTACTTATCCCCAAACAAGCATTGGCAAATTTAAATGAGTTACTTTTAGACAACCAACTCCAGCAGTGAGCCCGTCGGGGGGGACCAGCAAGGCCCACAGAAACAGTTACCTCAAGACGAAAAGCAGTCTTCAGTTCAAGCTTCCGTGGCTACTCGCCATTGACTTATATTCGAGTAGTCCTGATACAAGGAATACAGGATGCTGAAGATGGTGCGGTCAACAGGCTTTTTCCTCTGGCTACTCCTTGTTTCACAGGTTTGGGGAGGCGATCCTGGCCATAGGGGTCGACACCCCTCAAAGTTCTCTTGAGCTTGGCAGAAAAGTCCAGTCACCACTGGACTGCCATTCAGTCGCCACTGGACTGCCATTCACCCAGTGCTGTGGTTTCAGTGGTTCCCTCCTTTTGGCAGTAACTTGCCTTCTGGGCGACCAAACTGCACTCCAACAACTCTCCCGGATCCATCAGACTTGGAGACAACTTTTGAGTGTTGGGTCCTGGTGCTGCACGGCAATGAGGAGCGCCGATTTGAGGATCTGGACTAGTATGAGGAAATGGGGTGTATTATATGGTGTGGTTGTGCGACCTCACGTGAAATACTTACCAGTAGGTTTTGTCTGTCAAACCCTCTGCTCAACCATGGGTAGCCGTGGCACTGAGCAGCAAGGCTTACTAGGAGGAACAAGTGTAAAGCATTTAAACAGCACCAAAACAATTGAAGACGTATTTGTCACAACACTCAAGAAATCCGACACCAATTTATAAAAATAGACTATCTTTATTGGAATTTAGAAACTGGAACGAAAAATATATACCGGAGGGTTCCGAAGATATAGATTTTACAAGCAATGATCAACCAAAGCAATTTCACTCAACCGTGAACAAGCCTTGGCAAAGTCAACGAATTAGATACCTAAAACCGTTTTCAAAGAAAACTTAGAAAAAGTGTCAATGCGATCGGTTAGAAGAACTTGGAGCGACCAGGGAGCTAGTGAGGAGAAGTAGCAAGGGCCTTGAAAACAGTTACCTTCACAGAAGAAGCAGTCCTTAAGCTCTTCCAGGCACTTTATCCGCATTGCAATACATTTCTATGGAGAGGTCCTAGTGCAAGGAATGAAGGATGCTGAAGATACTCTAAGGATGTTGGGAAAGCGATGTGGTCGACTGGGTCTTCCAGCAGAGATTCCTCGGTCTACGAAGATGGTGAGGGGGTCCTGGTTGCAGGGTCGATGTCTCAAGAAGTCGACCCCGTTCTGGCCGAAGTCCATTCGCCACTGGACTACAAGTT
This sequence comes from Calotriton arnoldi, assembly GCA_963921515.1. NCBI lineage: Eukaryota > Metazoa > Chordata > Amphibia > Caudata > Salamandridae > Calotriton > Calotriton arnoldi. The sequence continues at coordinate 5,710,216 of CAWUFW010000011.1, forward strand.
GCCCTTTGTCGCGGTCATATGCCAATCCTTCTGGGTTCATAACTGGCCTTCTGAGGGTCCCAGCAACTTAGACAGCACACCTGGGCTCAGCGAACTCTGGTGCAACTCTGTGCATCAGTTCTTAGTCCTCGGTACTGCGCGGTGGCGGTGGTAGTAGCTTGAAGACTTTGCGCTATCAACTTGCTTCAGCTGTTGTGTCCCTGTGCTGTGAACAGGGGGCCAGTCAGCTGGCCTTTGAAGTTCTCTTGGATTGACTGGGCTCTGGAGACAGCCTCCCCTTGAGAAGGACATGGCAGGCACTGTCCCTCTCTTCGCAAGCCAGCAGGTGCACTCTTTGTTGGTGCAACCTCTTGTGCTAGTCATTAGGTGCAGCTGGGCAGTCCTCCTTTGGTTCTTCTTCCAAGTCTGTCGAGATCTGAGGTCGGCATTCCAGGAGTGTCCCCTTTATGCTTGGAATGTGCCCTCAGGTCAGGATGCGGTTGGTAGCCAATGGAACAGGCTCCGTGTGTGCCCGGTAAAGCGCAGGAGTTTTAAAGGTAACAAAGTGGCAGCTTTGCTAAAGCTGCACACTGCAACAAATTACGTTAATTTAGACTCGAGATACAAGTCGGGCTTAATGTAACAAATGTGATACCTTGGAAGGCCCTGTGAGAAAGTGCCCTCTTTCTGCATGGTATGCCCCCACTTTTTGCTGAATTGCTGATGTTCTTTGACTGAGTGTGCCCTGGGCTCCTGCTAATCAGGTACCCAGGGCCTATGTTCCTTCCCTAAAATTGCATTGAAGCCTAAACCCAATTGGCATCCCTGGCCACAGGTAGGTCCCTGGTAAATGGTACCACAGGTACCCAGGGCCCTGTTACCAGGGAAGGCCCCTAAGGGCTGCAACACTTATTGTGCCACCCTTAGAGGCCCTGCACCTTTTCACTCACACTGCCTTTGCAGGCTGCGTGTCTTGGTGCAGAACAAAGTGAAGAGTCGACATGGCACACATCCCTGTGTGCCATGCCCACAAACCACTGCCCTGGCATAGATCAGTCACCCCTCTAGCTGGGTGCACTATACCAGTGGTGAGGGTTCAAGTGCATGAGCCCTGTACCCCTACAGTGTCTAAGTCCATTATCTGAAAGAGACACGTTAGTGACAGATTCCTTACCTTAGAATATCCCCAGGCGTCAGGCTGGATCCGGAAAGTTTTTTGCGTAGCAGTACCCTTGCGCGTCGGTAGGCGGCGTCGTGCGGTTTCGCGTCCGTCGTCGGCGTCGTGGTCGCCGGGATGACGTCGCGGGCAGTACTTAGACGCCGCCCCTGCGCGCTGACGTCAGTTCTTCTTTTTCCGCGCCAGTAAGCGCAGATCCGGGAAGAGCAGTGCCCTAGTCACTTTTTGACTATCCTTTTTTGTGAATTTTTTCACTGTTTCTTCAATGAGTCTTCACGACTCCTAAGGTGTCGTAGGGATGCCCGGCTTTAAGCCCTGCGAGGCCTGTGGTCGCATGATGTCGATCACGGACCCACATCTCGAGTGTCTCTTCTATCTCGGCCGAGACCACGACACGAAGTCGTGCCCTGACTGCCGGAAACTTCATCCAAAGGCTTTGCGAGAGCGGTCTCGAAAGCTGCTCGAGAGTCGGCTCCGCGCCGCACCAAGCCCCGGTCCCGGGAGAGGTCGAGGGGCCGGTCGCGGAGTCCCTGCCGTTCGTCGGAATCCAAGTCTTCGCGCTCCTCCGGTAAGTCGAAGCACAAGAAGTCTAAGCGGCGTCATCGCTCTAAGACTTCGCCTCGCCGGTCTCGCGACTCGGCTGAGGCCCCAGTCGGCACCGTCCCCGCGGCCCCGGACATGCCTGTAGAGCCGCCCCGAATTACCCGTTCTTTCCGGGGTCGGGGCGACTCCGGCCGAAATACAGGAATTCCTGTCGGCCATGGCCCGCCTCTTCGGGCCTTCAGGTCCCTCCGGTGCGCCTTCGGGCCCCGCGGGCCCTGATGGGGTTGCCCCGGCGCCGCCGCGTCGACTCCGGTCCCGGCGCCGCCTGTCCCACCAGCCTTCATCCCGGCCCCGATCCCGGCTCCGGTGGTACCGCAACCCCCATCGACGCCGGTTGACCTAACCACGCCTCCGCCCGACGCCGATGTCCCCGGTGCCGTTCCTGACGCCGTCCGGGGCTCCGGACGGCGTCGTTCCCCGGTTCTCTCCGGCTCCGGACATGGAGCCGGACCGACATCGCCCGATGCCGGTTCCGGCGCCGATGAGACCTTGGGTCCCAAATGTCCCTCCTCCTCCATATTTTGAACAAGAGGAGGACCAGGAGAGCTGGGAGGGGTCTGAGGACCCTCTCACACAACAGTGTGAGTTTGACCCGGACTGGGTTGAGGAACTTGGGGATGCCAGTGGTCTAGACACCTCCCCTGACACTGGCATGCTGTCTCCTCCCGTGGCTACGGAGGAGGGGGCTAATTTTGCAACGGTGTTGCGTAGAGCAGCTGGAGCCTTACATCTCCAGTTGCCTACTGTGGCCGTCAGGACTAACCTCCTGACAGAAGTGCTTCAGCCGGCGGCTTCCTCTTCGGAGACTGTGCTGCCGTTTAATGATGCACTCACGGACGTTCTTTTGGGTACCTGGTCCAAACCCACCACAGGGGCTCCTGTGGATAGGAACGTGGCCCGACGCCATCGCCCTGCTCCGGGCGACCCCCTGTTTCTCTCCCAACATCCCACCCCTGAGAGCTTGGTTGTCCAAGCCTCTGCCTCCCAAACCGCCTTCCCTACCGCCCCTCCCGGATAGGGAATCCAAACGCCTGGACCAATTTGGGAAGAAGGCTTTTTCTTCCTCCAGTGCTGGCTTGCGGTCCGTCAACACCGCTTGCCTTTTGGGCCGATATACCCACTCCCTGTGGGATTCGGTGGCGGCTGTTTTGCCGCAGTGTTCTGAGGAGGTCCAGACACTGCTTACCCGCGCCATTGCGGAAGGGCGAGATGCGGCTAAATACACCATCCGTTGTGGCCTTGATACCGCCGACTCACTGGGCAGATCGCTTGCTACGACGGTGGCGCTACGTCGCCACGCCTGGCTGAGGACAACTGGTTTCTCAGGTGATGTCCAGAATACACTCATGGACATGCCCTTTGATGGAGTCGGTCTTTTTGGTTCCAAAGCAGACCATGCGCTGGAGCGTTTTAAGGACTCACGGGCTACTGCCAAGTCCCTGGGCCTTTCTGTTGTACGCCCTCCGCTCAGCTCTGCTTTTCGCCCCTTTCGTGGCCACGGAAGGGGCGCCCAGTCACGTCAGCTGCCCAGCCACCGGCTCGCACAGCAAGCGTCTACGCGTGGCCGAGGACGTGGATACCGCCGTGGCGGTTCGGGCAACCAGCGTGCGGGTCAGGCCACCACCTCCAACCCGTCCGTGGCCTCCAAGCCCTCCTAGTCCCTCCTTTCCGGTGCACTGCACGCCAGTAGGGGGCAGGGTCCGCCATCGCCTTCATCACTGGCGTCCCATCACCTCGGACAGGTGGGTCTTGGACATTGTCCGAAGGGGCTACTCCCTCCCCTTCGAGACCACCCCCCCAGCCATGCCACCTCAATTCCACCGCATGTCAGGGGATCACTTGGTACTTCTGCAGAAGGAAGTCACGGCCCTCTTGGCCAAGAGGGCCATCGAGCATGTTCCGACCCCAGAAGTAGGGCGTGGTTGCTACTCCCACTACTTCCTGGTGCCCAAAAGGGACAAGGAGGACATGCGTCCTATCTTGGACCTCCGGAACGTCAATCGCTTCCTCCGGAAGGAGAAGTTCAAGATGCTCACCCTAGCTCAGGTCTTGACTGCCCTCGACCCTGGAGACTGGTTGGTAGCGTTGGACTTGCAGGACGCTTATTTTCACATCCCCGTCCTGCCGGCCCACCGGCGTTACCTGCGGTTCACGGTAGGCCTCGAGCATTTTCAGTTCACCGTGCTCCCTTTCGGCCTTACCAGCGCCCCTCGGGTGTTCACGAAAGTGATGGCGGTGGTCGCAGCTCATCTGCGCTGGGCAGGGGTTCCAGTCTTCCCCTACCTCGACGACTGGTTGCTGAAGGCGGGCTCGTCCCAGGCAGTAGTCTCCCACCTCCAGACTACGGCCGAACTCCTGCACTCGCTGGGGTTCTCCATCAATGTGCCGAAGTCGCATCTGATTCCTTCTCCACAGCTCCTTTTCATCGGAGCAGTTCTGGACACGACGCAGTTTCGGGCCTATCCTCCCGAACGGCGAGTCCGGGATATTCGGGCTATGATTCCGATCTTTCAGCCTTTATCCTGGGTTTCGGTACGGATGACCCTGAGGCTGCTGGGCCTCATGGCCTCCTGCATCCTGCTGGTCAATCATGCCAGATGGCATATGCGGGCTCTGCAGTGGGACCTGAAGTTCCAGTGGGCGCAGCACCAGGGCAACCTGTCCGATCACGTCCAGATCTCGGAGGGGACTGCAAAACAGTTGCAGTGGTGGCTCTCGAACCGGCAATGGGTCATGGGCAGATCCCTCTCCCTTCCCCAGCCAGAGCACACAGTTGTGATGGACGCGTCCCTTCTGGGATGGGGCGGTCACATGGGAGAGGCGGATATCAGAGGCCTCTGGTCTCCGGCGGAGTCCCGGCTCCATATCAACCTTCTGGAGCTCCGGGCGATCCGACTTGCACTCAAGGCATTCCTTCCCTCTGTCAAAGGGAAGGTAGTGCAGGTGTTCACAGACAACACCACCGCCATGTGGTACTGCAACAAACAAGGCGGGGTGGGGTCGTGGACCCTTTGTCAGGAGGCTCTGCGCCTCTGGACATGGCTGGAACATCAGGACGTCTTCCTGATGGTTCAACACCTGGCAGGTTCCCTGAACGCCAGGGCGGACGAACTCAGCCGCATGTGCATGATGGATCACGAATGGCGTCTTCACTCGGAAGTGGCGCAAGGACTCTTTCTACAGTGGGGAGAGCCTTGGTTAGATCTATTCGCCACCGAAGAGAACGCGCAATGTCATCAGTTCTGCGCGTTGGAATTTCCAAGGCGGCACTCGCTCGGCGACGCTTTTCGTCTTGAGTGGAGTTGCGGTCTATTGTACGCCTTTCCGCCTATACCACTTCTACCCAGAGTGTTGAAGAAGATTCGGCACGACCGGGCCCAAGTCATTCTTGTGGCTCCGGACTGGGCTCGAAGAGTTTGGTATCCCGAGCTACTCAGTATGAGCGTAGATCCCCCGATCGTCTGCCTCTTCGGGAGGATCTTCTGTCGCAGCAGCAGGGGACGGTCCTCCACCCGAACCTGTCCAGCCTCCACCTGCTTGCGTGGAGATTGAGCGGCGGCAGTTGATTCCTTTCGACTTGCCTCCCGAAGTTTGTGATGTGATTCTGGCAGCCAGGCGTCCCTCCACTAAGGTGGTATACGCCTGCAGGTAGAACAAGTTTGTGGCATGGTGCACAGCAAAGGCTGTGAATCCCCTTTCTGCCCCTCTCTCTGAGGTTCTCCTGTTCCTTCTTTCCCTGGCCCAACAGGGTTCTGCCCTGGGTACCATCAAGGGCTATCTTTGTGCCATCTCGGCCTTCCTCAGGCTTCCTGATCAGCCCTCCCTTTTCAAGTCCCCTGTTGTTAACAGGTTTCTAAAAGGCATTACACACCTCTTCCCTCCTGTTCAGTTTGTGATGCCTCAGTGGGACTTGAACTTGGTTCTTACCTTTCTTATGTGCGCTCCCTTTGAGCCTCTACATAACTGTCCTCTTCGTCTTCTGACTCTGAAGACTGCCTTTCTGGTGGCCGTCACCTCCGCTCGGCGGGTGAGTGAGCTCCAGGCTCTATCATGTAAACCTCCCTTTCTGTCTGTCCATCCAGACAAGGTTGTTCTTAGGACGCGTCCGTCCTTCTTGCCAAAGGTGGTTACTGCCTTCCACATTGGGCAGACCATCACTTTGCCCACCTTCTTTCCGCCTCCGCATCCTTCCAGGGAGGAAGAGAGGCTCCACCGTCTGGACCCAAAACGTGCGCTTTCCTTTTACATCGACCCCACACGCCATTTCCGGGTGGATGACCAGCTCTTTGTTGGCTACGTGGGCGCCAAAAAAGGTCGGGCGGTGCACAAGCGAACCATCTCCCGCTGGGTAACCTTGTGTATAAAAGCCTGCTATTCTTTGGCTAAGAAGGAGCCTCCTGTTGGGCTGCGTGCCCATTCCACCAGGGCAACGGCTGCTACCGGCTTTGGGCCGCGGTGTTCCGCTGCAGGATATCTGTCAGGCAGCTACGTGGGCCTCGCTGCACACGTTTACAAAGCATTACTGCCTTGACAGTCCGGTCCAGAGGGACGGCTTCTTTGGCCGTTCTGTCCTCCAGGACTTCCTTGTCTGATCTTTGTTCGCAGACCCACCACCGGGGTTGGTATTGCTGGGGTATCTATTCTAAGGTAAGGAATCTGTCACTAACGTGTCTTTCAGATGCACAAGTTACTAACTTGTGTAACGATATATCTGTAAGAGACAGTAGTTAGTGACAGATTCCTTACCGCCCCACCCATCCTCCCCGTTCTGCGAACTGATTTCTAGGGTTAAGGACATCCCTTTCAGGGCCCTAGTATTTTTCAGACACCTATGTCAGCTTCTTGCATGGCTCTGCGTTCCTGGCGCGGAAAGTCGTGTACAGAACTGACGTCCAGCGCGCAGGGGCGGCGTCTAAGTACTGCCCGCGACGTCATCCCGGCGACCACGACGCCGGACGCGGAGACGCACGACGCCGCCTACCGACGCGCAAGGGTACTGCTACGCAAAAAACTTTCCGGATCCAGCCTGACGCCTGGGGATATTCTAAGGTAAGGAATCTGTCACTAACTACTGTCTCTTACAGATATATCGTTACACAAGTTAGTAACTTGTGCCTTAGACATTGTAAGTGCAGTGCTGCCATTAAGAGTATATGGTGCTGGGAGTTTGTCATTACGAACTCCACAGCACCATAATGGCTACACTGAAAACTGGGAAGTTTGGTATCAAACTTCTCAGCACATTAAACCCACACTGATGCTAGTGTGGGATTTAATGTAAAATGCACCACAGAGGGCATCTTAGAGATGCCCCCTGAAACTCGACCAACTTCTAGTGTCCCGACTGAGTGGCTGCTTAGGCTGCTACCAGCAGACATGTTTCTGGACCCCTGGGTCGAGAGCCTGCTGCTCTCGGGGGCCTGAAACAATGCACATCTTGGGACGAGGTGCCAAGCCTCCTCCCCCAGGATGGGCAGGGTTCACGAAGGGGGGAATCTTCAAAGGTATGCCGTCTTTGTGAGCCTCCCCAGACCATTTGCTACTTTCAGCAACTGGTCCCCACTGGTTCTACCCCCCACTTTGGGCGGGAGAACCGGTGGGAAAAACAAGTGAGGGAAAGAGGTGTGCCCACCTCTGCCAACTCCACCCCTCAGGTGGAGGAGGCGAGGTGAAGCACAACTCCGAGTCCCCGCCATCTTGAGGATGGGGGGACCCAACCAACCAGGGACAGGCTCCTGCCCCCCTCCCACCGGAGGGTGGCACGATAGGGGGTGTATCCACCCCAGGGAAGGGACCCATTGGTCCCTGCCTTTTACCTACCTGTAACGCCCCTAAAGCTAGTATTTAGGGGGCACCCTGAACCTTGCTTCCTCAGATCCAGCCAAGAAACAAGAAGAAGGACCGAACAGCAGCTAACAAGAGGAAGACGCCCACTGACTTGGCCCCATCCCTACCGGCCTGTCTCCCCCTCGAACCTGCTCCTGCGAAATCCCGGTGTGTCCTGCAGCCAGCAACCTCAAAAACCCTGGAGGGCCTGCCTTAACTTCCAAAGACTGCTTCTCCCGTGAACACCGGATTTGTTCAACTGCAACCTCTGGCAGCAGCGTGAGACCGTGGATCCGCCCCATTCTGCACCCGCCGTCCACGGCCCGAGCTTGAGTGGGCAAACACCACGAAGAGGTCACCCCGGCGATCCTGAACCGAGATCCGGCGACCCCTGGCCTGCCTCAAGACTCCAGCCGACGCCAGAAGGCCCCCCTAACCGCGACCCGGAGCTGGTAAGCCGATCCGACCCCAAAAGGCACCCTTGCACCCGACGCCCCACGGCCTTGTGTGCCCAAACCGGTGCCTAACCAACCCCCAACTTACCAACTTACCTCTCGAAGTGGTGGTCGCACCCAGAAGTCCTTCGTCTCCCTGCCTGCAGTGCTTTTGCTAACCGGAGGTTCTCCATTGGAAACAACAGGGCTTCCGACGTCGAAACGGCACCCTGCACCCTGCCGCCCTAGTGCCGCTGAGGGTGCACCTTTGGTGCTAATTTGTTTCCCCATTTGCCCTGAGCTAAAGTCTAGGAGCTTTGCTCCCACAACACAGTGGCCTGCTTGCCAGCAGCCACCAACTGGAGACCTCCTATCCTCCATAGGATAACATTGGGCCTCAACACTCTGCACCCGGCCGCCCTAGTGCCGCTGAGGGTGTGACAAGAGTGCATCACTGACCCTGGGGGACCCCTGAGTCTAACCCCAGAACCTTAACTCCCACAGTCGATAACTTACCTTTGAACCGATAACCTGTTTTTCCTCCATAGGATAACATTGACAATTTTCTTCCAAAAAGTTTCTAAGTGTGGAGTTTTGAAATCTAAAAATATTCTTTAAAAATCGCACAAATAACCAAAACGTATTTACTTACCTGTTTGCAGGAAATGTCCCAGTGCTGAATCTAGGTATCCAGCACCGAGTTAGAAAAGTAACGTGAAAAGTAACTTACCTGTAATTTACTATAAAAGCCTATTCATTTCAATGTACTGTATTTGCTAAGTATTGCAACCTACTGCATCCCCTGTAAATCAAACAAAGTACAATTCCTTTTGCATTTTCAACTGTTCTACAATCAGCAACTTATTACTGTAAAGTATTTAATGCTTACCTGTGCCAGGCTTGCTTGGTTCTAAAAATAAAACGACAGTATATTTTTTTATACAAAAACAATTGGTCTAGAGTTCAGTCTTTGAGTGTGTGAATTCATTTGCTGACTGAGTGGGTACATCAAATGCTTACCACTGTCCTCTGATACTGCTTTACTGCTCGACCACTCTTCCACAAATAGAGTAAGGTTCTATCTAACTTTAACCTCTGCCTACCTCTGGGGTCACCTGGACTCTATACACACTATACCTCATTTTGGTGTAGTATATATAGAGCCAGTTTCCTACAGGCCCACTTTGGTCGCATTGTTAAGGAGTTCGCATAGCTGAAGAGTCAGTGTGTAACCCTGTACTCTCCAATTGGGTGACCAAGTCTTTACACAGTAAAAATTTTAATTTTGCATATTTACTGCCAGGACAGGAAAAGAACATGTCCTGCCTGGGTCATGTCACACCGTGCCTTAATATTCGGTAGGTCTTACACAGATGTACAGGAGATGTGGAGGCTTTCCCATTACTTTCAGTGGCAAAGTTGGGCTACCAGTGCACGACTGCTCTACCAGTCTGCAGTGGTATACTGGTGGACTTGTTTTACGGTGGGTGGTGGGGTCCAGTGTGGCACAACAAGTGCTTTAACTTACATGCCCTGGGTGCCAGGCTACCATGTACTAGGGACTCACATGTAAGTTAGCCATTTCCAATTGCGAATAGCCAATACAACATACACTTTAGGGTCAGGGCACTGGCACTGAGGTCTTGTTAGCAGGCCTCGGTGCCCTCGGAGGTGAAAAACCAGCAGCATCAGTCGAAAAACTTGGAGATGACCGTACAAAAAGAGGTATTTCCTTACAATTACCAACTCGCCCCAGCAGGCTTCTTCAGCTGTTGTGACCCAGTACTGCTAGTAGGTAGTCAGCCAACTGACCCTTGAAGTCTCTTGCTTCGGCTGGACTTTGGAGTTGATTTCTCCATGAGTAGGACAAAGCAGGCACAGTCCCTTCTATTCTAGTCACCAGGTACTGCAGGTGCAGTCCTCGCCGGTGCAGCTTCTCTTTGCCGGGTACTAGGTGTAGCAGGGCATTCCTCCTTCGATCCTCTTCTCCAGTTAAACGAAGTCAAAGTTCAGAGTGCCAGGGGTACCCTTTTTATGCCCAGAAAATGCCCTTAGGTGATAGTCACTGGGCAATGGGCTACCAGGTTCCTGTCTCAAGTCTCTATTCTGCCAACTCTCAAGATGGCAGAACCCCTCTCTTGGCAAGTAGCACTCCCCAACCCAGAGGTGTGGTTACCAAGAGGGACTAGTTTTCCCTGTCCCAGGTGCTGGCCTGACTTCCTAAACAAAAGAGAAGCCCCTCTCCCAAGTGTTTCCCATTCGCACTTCAGAGGCGACTTCGCCTTAGAAGCTCGCCTTTTGGGGCCAACAGCCATGTGGTTTCCTGCTAGGGAGAGGTAGCGCCTCTCCCCCACGCAGGTTTCTATTGTGTGTTTTCCTGGGAGTCATTTTCACGTCTCTCCTGGAGTACAGAAAACTGTCTCGGGGGCAAGACCCCTTGTGCAGTCATGAACGGGCACAGGAGATCTTAGGCAACAAAGTGGCAACTTTGTAAAAGTTGCTAACTGCAACAAGTTACATTAATTTCTACTTGGGCGTCGTCGGGCTTAATGTAACAAGTTGTTTAATACCTTTCAGTATCAATGTAATAGTCCCAGTCAGCAGTAAGCAAAGCTGAGGTGTACGCTTGTAACGCTGCACTCGCCAATGGGGCCACTTGCCTTTTTCACAGTACAAATAATGACTGTTGCAGATTTTTACTTTTGGAACATGTAAAAGTACATGTCCCACTTTCTAATATACAGCGCTCTTCCTTAAGGCTCGTTATGCCTACCTTAGGAGTGACCTACATATATTTGAAAGCGTTGAGTGCTTCAAATGGCATAGTCGAGGTAGCAGTCTAAAACTGCCCTTCCAGTCTGCAGTGGCAGACTGGGAGCCATGTTTTACCTTTGTCACATCCAGGGTGGCGCAACCAATGCTAACTTACCATATACTTGGAAATTACAAGTAAGTGTGCTTATGCTAATTGGGTATAAGCCAATCAAACACACACATTTTATGGTTAGGGCACTGGCGCTAAGGTCTGGTTGGCAACCCTCAGTGTACTCAGTCCAAAGATCAGCAGCAAAAGGCCAAAACATTGGGAGTGACCATACAAAAAGAGGCATTTTCTTACACTTGCATTAAGTGGCTTACCGTGGCCCGAGTCGAACATGGCCATGTGAGCATACATCACAGAAAAGGGCTTAGAGCTAGGGGAGCCATTAAACTATTTGACACCAGAAAGCACCAAATACAAAAACAAGTTGATGGATGGAATGCTTGAATTAATCTCAGCCACTGGCAATCACTCGGGAACGCATCCCAGTCCATCTGTTTTTCACCCACCACGCCACCTCAGTTTGGACCTCCTTGTGTTCCGGTTCAAGGAGGACCTGGCTTGGCAGTTCGGGCTGGACTATCCTATAAGGAGCAGGGTCAAGGCTGATTTGCAAATGGCTGGTTACAGGAATATGCAGTTAGAAGTATTCATTAGAGGAACAAGTTACTTAACTTCGTTAGCGCTCTTTCTGGTGGATACTCTATCTAACCACGGCTTCCTCACTGTCCTCCATGTCTCTGATCTGTGGAGAGGCCTCCCTTTTCCCTATTGTGAGGAAATGGGGTGTATTATCACAGATCAGAAATAGTGTGGTTCTTTGACCTCACTGTGTAATAAACTGCCAAACCCTTTAAATACCAGTCGGGTTTTGTTTGTTAAACCTTACCTCAATCCTGGGTAGCTGTGGCTCTGAGCAGTCAGGCTTACACAAAGGAACAAGTGTAAAACATTTAAACAGTACCAAAATAATTGAAGAAACAAACTTGACACAAATACATTTATTGGCACCAAAATGAAAAAGGTTCACTGGACGGTTCCAGAGATGTAGATTTTACTATAAACAATTAATCAGGAGTTTTCACTCATCCTTAAACAAGCATTGGCAAATTCAAAGAATTTGATACTCTCGGAGTTTTTTCTTGAAAAAGTTTCTAAGTGGAATGTGGTTATTTTGATTTACTTTACGTGACCAACTCCAGCAGGGAGCCAGTCAAGGGAACCAGCAAGGTCCTACAAAATATTTACCACCTCAAGAAAAAGTCTTCAGTGCAGTACCAGCGTCATTGGTCCCTTGCCATTGACTTCTATGAAGTGATCCTAATGCAACGGATACATGGTGTTTAAGATGATGTGCAGTTGAAATGGTCTTCCTGGGGCTACTCTTCGGTCCACGATCCTGGGTTAGGTGATTCTGGCCACCACGGTTGACACCCCTCAAAGTCCTCTAGGGGTCTTCAGAGGTCCAGTCGCCCGGCACAGCGAATTCAGCTGTTCCTCAACCAAGCTGCACTCTTGACTCTCTCGAGTCCAGCAGACTTGGGTGCAACTTTTGAGCGTCTGGTCCTGTTCTCTTGGGCTACACGATGGCAAGGAGCGTCAATCTGATGATCTGGGCTACCAACTTAACCCAGCAAGCCTCTTCAGCGTTTGTGGCCCTGTGCTGCGAATAACAAATCAGCCAGCTGACTCTTGAAGTTTCTGCTTCTGGCGGGGCTTGTGGTACGACTTCGAGCCTAACGAGCAACAGGTGTAGTCCAACGTCCGTGCAGCTTCTCTGCTAGTTCCAGGGTCAAAATGGCAGTTTTTGGGGGGGGGAGGGGTGGGGTCCTCTATTCCCGTCAAGCGAGATAAGAGTTCTGGGTGCCAGGGGCGCCCTTTAAATGTCCAGAAAATGCCTTTGGGGCAGGTCGCAGTCACTAGCCAATGGGCTACTAGATTCCCTCCCACCTGATGACAACTTCCTGTGCATTGTGACATTTAGCTATCCCAGAGAGCTCTCTTCTGCCCACTTCCAAGATGTCTGGACCCCTCTCTTGGTGTGTGGAGCTCAGTAACCCGCTCTAAAGGTGTGGCTACCTGTGGGCCACAGGCCCATGGAAAAAACGGTTTGCTCAGAGCAGCTCTTCTCGTGTGTTCACTATTTGCCCTTCAAAGGCAGCTTCCCCTTTGAAGCTCGCATATCTGATAGGGACATATAGCCACAGATTCTTTATCTTAGAATCCTCCCCAGGCGCCAGACTGGATCCGGAAATCTTTTCAGCAGTACCTTTGCACATCGGAAGAGGGCGTTGAGCAACTCCGTAGCAACGTTGTCTCCCGAATGTGATATCAACTGAGTCCATATAAGCCCTCTCCCGAAGCCCTGACGTCAGTTCCTTCTTTTCCGCACTAGCAACGCGGATCCGAACTGCAGTTCCTCCTGCCATTTTTCGGCCTACTTTGCATTTTTTTGTCGATGGGGCAGTTTGCCTTTTTTCTACCCTTTTTAGGTCTTGCCTAGGCAGGGCTTGCGCTGTCTCTTTGAGACATGCTGTATTCAGGATATGTGCAAAAGAAACAATTGATGGACGGAATGCTGGACAATGGAAGCATTCACCCCCAGTCGCAAGGATCTGGGTTAAATCCATCATTCTTTTGCTCACCACACCACCCAAGTTTGGACCCAGCCATATGCAAAAAAGTCTTGACCCTGTTCCTTGTGGGAACAGCCCAGCCAGAACTGCCAAGCCAGGTCCTCCCTGGACCGGAAACAAGCATCCTGGGACCGGTTTCAGGGCATCACCCTTCATCAGCCAGGCTAGCTTGAATCCAGTGGTGTAGTGAGCACGGGACCCACGTCTGGGCATACCCTTCCCACTTAGGGCGACATATGCAAAAGAAACAATTGATGGACGGAATGCTGGACTATGCAAGCATTCATCCCCAGTCACAAGGATCTGAGTTAAATCCATCATTCTTTTGCTCACCACACCACCCCAGTTTGGACCCAGCCATATGCAAATCAGTCTTGACCCTGTTCCTTGTGGGAACAGTCCAGCCCGAACTGCCAAACTCGAATGGCATGGTGAGCAAAAAAAACGATGGATTTAGGCCCAGATCTTTGTACTGGGGTGAATGTATGCCATTGTTCTACAATCTGTCCATCAATTGTTCTTTTTGCATTTGTCACCCCGAGTGGGACGGGTATGCCCAGTCGTGGGTCCCGTGCTCTCCATGCCACTGGAGTCAAGCTATCCTGGCTTATTAGGGGTGAAACCCCGAAACCGGTCCTAGGATGCTTGTTTCCAGTCCAGGAAGGACCTGGCCTGGCAGTTCGGGCTGGACTGGTCCCATTGGGCACAGGGTCAAGACTGATTTGCATATGGCTGGGTTCAAACTGGAATGGCATGGTGAGCAAAAAAACGATGGATATAGGCCCAGATCTCTGTACTGGGGTGAATGTATGACATTGTTCTGCATTCTGTCCATCAATTGTTCTTTTTGTATTCAGGATATGTGCATAAAGCTCTGCCCACTTTCCACCCATCTTTTTAATTGGCTCCTGTCCCTGTCCTTTGTAAATGGTGGCTTTTCATTGGTCAATAGGCTTAGTAGTCCCTCCTTAGTACCACCTTGTCTCTTCTTGTAGTCTCCCATGAGGACACCCAGGGTTACATGTGTTGTTACTCCCTAGGTTTTAATTACAGCCTCAGGCACTATTTTCTTAAAAGGCTTCAGGCAAGACACACACTTAATCCTAAACTAGGCTGGCAGTGGTTACTTAGCTCACTAGAACATCTCACATTTATATGAGACAGTCCAATTTCCCTTCATCAGCTCAGAGTACAAAATTCGAAATTAATATAATAATTCTTATTTCAAAGCTACTAATTGTATATATCGACATAGCTGTTTGAATGTACTCGTAGTACTGTCTTGCATGCAATGCATTATGGGTAGGGTGGATTTACCATATCTTATGCAGGGTGCAGGACCATATGTGACCAAAGGAGGTCCGCAGTGATGGTGCCTTGCTCACTAGGGACCTCTAGGAGCAGTTTGCGGAACTGCACCTAGACATGCAGTGCTTGTGCCTTGCTCACTAGGGATCACTAGGAGTAGCTTGCGGTACTGCACCAAGACATGCAGTGCTGGTGCCTTCCTCACTAGGGACCTCTAGGAGCAGCTTATGGTATTGCACCTTGACATGCAGTGCTGGTGCCTTGCTCACTAGGGGCCTCTAGGAGCAGCTTGCGGTACTGCACCTAGACATGCAGTGCTGGTGCCTTGCTCACTAGGGGCCTCTAGGAGCAGTTGCAGTACTGCACCGAGACATGCAGTGCTGGTGCCTTGCTAACTAGGGACATCTAGGAACAGCTTGCGGTACTGCACTGAGACATACAATGCTGGTTCCTGGCTCATCACGCAAGCATTTGCACTGCACTAGGTCTTGCATTACTGAAAGTATGAGCTATTGATGTTGCATTCTTATTTGCAACGCCAATACCTCAAACTATCAGTAATGCGAGACCTATTGCATTGCAAATGCTTGTTCAGCGTCCTCTGGGTTCAAGCCATTTGAGTCCTGTGGACGATAAATGTCCGCTATGGACCCTCACTCGGTTTGCATGTAGTGTCTGGGTGAGCACCATGACTTCCGACTCTTGTTATCAGCTCCGACCGAAGAGAACGTTGCAAAAAGCTCATTGCGGCGCGAAATTCACTGTCATTGAAGTCTTCTCATCGACCTTGGTCCCACTCACTCCACAGACTGACAGCGCGTCCACTCTAGAAGCCGTTTCCACGGGCATTATTATCCATCGATGTCCGGAGGGAAGACTCGCCGTAGGTGGTTGAAGTTGCGGCGCTACCTGCCTTCGTCACCTACTGCTGGTCACCCCCGGTCTATGTTGAAGTGTCGGGGAATGAGTCTACCCTGCGCCTCCCCACCTATCCTGGGGCGTGGGCACTTTGACCCAGATTAGAAAATATTATCAACCTCTTCATTAGGTTTTTGGGTCCTCACCTTCCTCTGGAGTGCCCTTGGGCCCCACGGAAGTGCATGAGGTCATGCCTGTGCCCCCGCCGGCGGGTTCTTCCTCGGCTTCAGGTCGGCTTTTGGTTTCTGAAACCGCAGCGACACCAGTGCACAGCCTGTCGAGGCTACTACCTTAGGCACCTGTTTCTGGTTTGCTGACTCCGATGTCCACATCGGGCTCCTGTCTGCCGGTTCTTATAGTTGTCCCGTCAACGCCACGCGACTCTCCTTGAGATGTCGAGGCGTCACCTTCTCTGTGTCAATCGGTTTTGGTGTTGGATGCACGCCATGGAGTCGACCATCTCAGACTCTCTTCCTCTACTCTCTGGAGCCCTTCCTCTGGTTTCTCCTTCTGGGGATCATTGTTGTGGAGGTAATAAGGGAGATGTGGTGTGTCCCTATCCCATTTCAGACTTGGTTCCACCCCCTATGCAGTCTAGCTGGTCGCTTGACTTGGTTGACGGTAGTGGCTTGGAATATTCTCCAGCCTCCTGTCTCTTCCTGGTTTGGTTTCGGAGGAGAGTTCGGAAGTGTCACAGATCCTTTACTTGGCATTCTACATCCTGACCAGTCTAACGTAGAGCCACTACTTCCTTATAGTGAATGTCTTTTGGATATCCTGTTGGGTGCTTGGGCTAAACCTGGAACAGGGCTCCTTGTGGATTGCTTTATTTCTCACAGACCTCGCCCGGCCTGTTTTTGTAGACCTACATCTAATCAGAGCTTTGTGGTTCAGGCTGCTTTAGCCATCCAAAATATAGATTTTTTTTTTTCTCCCTCCTTTCCTTCTGGAAAAAGAGGCCAGGAAACTTGACACTTGTGGTAGACGTATTTTCTCTTTTTCTAGCAGTGCCCTTCGATTTCTGAGCACTTCTTGTGTCCTAGCCCGCTTCTCCTACGCCTTGTGGGACTCAGTGGAGCACCTCTTGCCCTCCTTTCCGGAGGAAGCCCAAAATGCTCTCGTTCCATTGGTACGAGATGGGCAACAAGCTGCCAAACTTAGCATCCGCTGTGGTATGGATACCACTGATTCTGTTGGTCGGGCTATGGCCTCTTACGTGGCTCTGTCGGCATGCTTGGTTGCGTACATCCAGGTTTTCGGAAGATGTGCAAACTTCTTTGATTGACATTCCTTTTGATGGCGCCTCCCTTTTTGACGTGCATGCTGATTCGGCTTTGCGCCAGTTCAGAGATAGTCATGGTGGTACTGAGTCTTAACTGTTTGTACTAGGTTTCTCTGGGACAGTTTTTCCCCTTGTTAGTCAACTATCAGTGTTAATAGGGTGGAGTACTTCTCTCCCTTCCAGGGTTACACCCTGTGTGGTGTTCCTGCTTGCTGCAGGTGCTTATCTTCTATTTTTTGCGGTCAGTGACCGGTTTAGTTTCCAGCCATCTGGATCATATCATACTTTGCAGCCTCGTGGGAGCCTGTTCTTACAGGTTCTTTTTGCTGCTTGATTCTTACTCTATGGTGGGCATTCTGTTTATGTTGTGTGGGTGCACTGAAGCTGGGTTTCTGGTTATTCAGGGACCTTATTTTGTATGCCTTATGGGCATTCTGTGAGCTACGTATACACTTAGTATCCCTTATAGGGACTTCAACTTTCCCTGATCCTTACCTCCATTTGGGCAATAGTGGTACCACAGGCAGGCAGACTCTTTGGCCTGGGTAGCTTTCTTTCCGATCTACGACCTTCTTCGGTGTTGGACCTTCTCATTGCTCGGTTTTGCTCTGTGGGGCACATGAATTTGCTGCTTCTCGTCTTCTATGTTCCTATTGGATCAGGTCTAAGGTTCCACAAGTCCACCTCCAACCTCAAGGTGATTCACTGTCTCTAATCACCTACTGGTATATGCATCTTTTTGACATATTAGTTAAAATTGTGCCTGTGTACCACATTCTGGTGTAAGCCTTTTTCTACTTTACTGTGCTCCTGATGCTGTTAATCTTCAGCAGTTTTGTATTCTTAACCTATTTTTCCCCCTTAGGTGTACCCGCTTAATTGGGTAACAGCCACTGTGGTTGTTTCCTGTGGGGGGGGGGGGTGTTTATACATTTTCGCCATCGCACCAGGTGGGTATCTCTTGTCTCTTTTGTTCTCTTCAGTTCTGTTCCACTTGGAACACCAGTCCCTTTGCTTGTTTGGATCCATGTCTTGGTAGCCTTATTTCACTGGAGGCTAGCTTTCCCTTTCTTTTCTTGTATGTTCTCTTCCTCCTCATTGGTGGGGATAATGATCCCTCCCTCACAGCTGTGTATGCGACTTTCGCCTTTTGTGTCGTTCTTTTTTCTATGTGGCGGACTACTTTCTCTTTTTTTCCCCCTCGCCTTCCTTGGGAGGGGTTCTGTTTACCCCCCTTTTTTGATGGGGGTATTTCATTACTTTTTCTTTGGGCATATCCTATCTTCTGCCAACAAATTGTCTATTAGAATATTTGAAATGTTTTTAACTATATGAATTTTATTTTCAATATCTGCATTTTATTAAAGAATGATTTATGTTCAGGTTGCCTCTGGGTCCTTTCAAAACTCTGAGTGAATAGCTATCTGATTGAGGATACATTGTAGCCTGATTGAGTTGTTTGGTTGTGTCTCCAAGAGTTTCTCTTTTGTTATATTTCTGGTTTAAGGAACCCTGTCTCTTGGAGTAGTGGGGCCACTCCATTTTTTTCAGACCTTTCGCACTTTAAACATGATGCATATGGGCTATCTTTGAATAGCCTTATGGTAAAACTAAGTTTGAGGATTGAAAATAAAATCGAGAATAATAGCCTAGCACCCACTTTCTCTAGAAGTGACTATGAATCCACAATAGATTTTATTATGACCTCCGAAGCTTTAAATCTAGACAATAGAGGCTTCAAAGTTACCTTCACAGGCTATTGTGATCATGCAATGATAGGGATAAGGGAGACCCTACCTATGAAACCAAAAACTAAAACAAAGTTGACTTCTGCCCCAATTCTGAAATCTACAAATGGGTTCTCCATTAAATGGGAGAAAGTAGACCACCTAGTCTTTCTCCCATCCATTATACGGCGCACCATGCCAGAGATCCAGCTATGCTTAGATTTCAAGGCTGGCCCAGTACATATTATTAACTTTTTCTCTACTATTACTTGCCGTGTTAAACAAGCATTGAGCCGTAAGAGGCACCCAACATGAGCCCGTGAGAGATGCTGGTTTGACTCAAGAGTGTACACATTGAGAAAACAGCTTCACTTTGCGTCAAAGCAGAAACCAAAGGACCTGCAACAAATCAGATTGGCTTGCGTGCACTTTAAACAGGCCTTTGCATGTGGAAAGCACTGCATCATAGAAACAGCTTGGGAGGAATTGGTAGGTACAGGCTAGTGCACTAAAGGATAGTAAATCCTTCTGGAGGGTAATAAATAACAGCTACTTTAAGGGTTCCCATGAACCGTCAACTGAAGTCCACATAGCAGAGGAAGTTTGGATAAATAATTTTTCAGCAATATATGAAGACCACCTGATGACCAGAGCAGGTTAAGTGGCACATAATAGAGCTGGGAATGCAGATATGCATGGTAGTACTACATCACAGCACCCTCTCCACCCCGTGTCCTTCAATGAAGTGGAAAGAGCTTTAGACGAGAGTAGTAGAGGGAAGGCCCCAGACGGGACCCCCTTAGACCTGTTCAGGGAGCAGCCAGAACTCTTGGCCCCGCTGCTCACATGTCTATAATGCTACTATAGTGGTCGGTCCTCCCCCCTCATGGAAAACTTCGATTATTATACCGATTAATAAAAGTGACAAATCCCTACCCCAAAATTATCGGCCAATATCATTGCTGGACGCCACTGCGAAGGTCATGGGGTGCATCCTGCTCAATAGACTGGAAGAGTGGGCAGTAGCAAAGAACATATTGGTGGATACTCAATTTGGCTTCAAAAAAGGGTTGAGCACTGTTCATCAATGCCTAAACCTAAGCACCTTCATAAGAAAGTATACAGTGGTAAAAAAGGGGACACTGTGCCTTTCCTTCATGGACTTGTCAGCAGCCTTTGACTGCGTATCACACTCAAGGCTGTGTAAAATCATGGAGGACTTGGGAATTGAGGCAGGAATTACAAACTATATAAGGCAAGTGTAAATGAATGCAAATGCTTGTGTGCGTTTTGGAAGGGAGGGCGAATGCTCCGATAGCTTTAACATCAAAAGAGGGGTCAGGCAGGGTTGCATCCTAGCCCCCTTTTAATTCTCGCTCTATACAAACCGGGTAGAATCTGCCTTAAGTTTATCCACTAGGGTCCTCGATGTTGGGTTCCCGTCCCCTCCCAGTCCTATTATATGCAGATGATGCTGTATTCATTGCTAGAACTGGGAGGGGGTTGCAAGCTCTCATTTATGATTATATTATTTTTATGGCAGACCTGGATTTGAAAGTAAATAGTACTAAAACCTATACCATGACCTATGGGGCCAAACCGAAGATAAAACCCGTTTTTTACGCAGAAGGACAATTTGAGTGAATCACCTGCCTTCTGTTATCTAGGGATACTTTTTGATAATAAGAACTCATGGTAACCAGCAGATGTTCGCAAATGGAGAAATCCATTAATGGGATATCCACGTTTACAAAAAAACTGGTATTTAAAGCAGTAAGGGAACTCCTTACCATATATGCAAGTACGTCAGTGGCAGTGGCTTCATATGGTGCAGGGTCTGGGGAATGGCCAATATACAAAGCATCCAAAGAGTTGAGGATTCATTTCTTAAGCACACCCTCTCTCTCCCCCCAGCTCCTCGAGTTATGCAGTTCACGCCGAACTGGGAACCCTGTATATCTCTGACAGATTGAAGATAGCCCCTATATTGCTATGGCATTCAATTTGGTCACGTGAAGCTATGGAACTGAACAAACTAATATTTAACGATGCAATGAATTTAGATCACGCAAAGGGAATCCCCTGGCTGAGATATGTGAAATCCACATGCGACGAGATTGGCTTATCGAAACTTTTTACCAACCCTGAGACTAGTAGGCTGTTGGATAAAGAACAGATGAAACAGTGAGCTCAGAACAATGGAACATTAAGGAGAGGGATGGCTGAGGGTACAAAACCATCCATAGTTGCCTACAACTGAATGATTCCACAGGAGGGCTTGAAACCATATTTGACCTTGGTATGCAATGACCAGCAAAGGCTTATTCTGACCCAATTCAGGGCAAATACGTTACCACGGATGGCAGGATTTCCAACTAACTGCCATTTTTTGTCCGAGTTAGCAATGTTCCCATGCGATAGTGTGTAGCCCATAACTAATTTGCGCATTATATTCTTTTGCAAATTTTACGAAGTCCCCAAGAAGAGATATATCTTACCTTTATTTAAACCACTTAATTTTAGACACTTCTATTTTTGCAACAATTACATACCCCATACGTATGTTGTACAATGTCTTCCTACATATGGCAGGTGCTGAAAATAAGGAAGAGCGTGCGGGGGGTTCCCCCATAGGACAATTTCTGCTTTTTTAAAAGAGTCCCCTTGGGGGATGAAAATGGCACTTTGTTTTAATTGTCTACTTTTTTTAATGTTAATAATCGCACTGTATATATGAAGAGGCATTTTAAAATTTTAAGCTTTTTATATATTTTGTAGTATACTTTTATGTTACTGAAAAGTATCGAATAAAGTTATTGATTGGTTGGTTGTACTTGTCGATTTCCTTCCTTTTCTTCAATGAGCTTCTCTGTTGCATGATACCGGAGGATGCCTATCTATCAAGGTTCTCAGTCTAAGAGCGGTTTCTTTTTACCATTCTTGTTGTTTTTCTAGCAATGCTGTTCAGCATTCATTGTTCTCTTTCTCTTTTCTCCATGATTCTATAATTGGAGGTCCCTTTTTTCATAATCTGTTTCTCAGGGTAGTTTTCTCGACAATCGGTGGGTGCTCTTTATTCGTTGTATATGTTCGCTGCAGCTGAGCACGCTGTGCATGCTCCTTCCATTTGGTTTGGAGTCTGGACTCTATGACCTATTCTCCTAGGTCCCTTTGCATTCCCTGCTCTTAGGTCGTATCCCTTTTTTAGGGCAGCCTATTTTGCTGGTTCTAAACCGTGTTTTTCAGTCTCATAGCTGTCTACTCCCTACAGGCTGCCCATAGTCCTCCTTGGAGATCAGTCCTTTTGGTGAGCATCCTTGCTTCACCTATAATTTTTTGGATAGTCTGGTCCCTTTCTATCTTTTGGACCAGCTTCTCCTATTTGGGGATCTTTTGTGGGGTCACATTCCCTCTACGGATGGTATTGCTTGGGTATCTGATTCGTAGATAAGGAATCTGCGGCTAGATGTCTCTATCAGATGAACAAGTTACTTACCTTCGGTAATGCCTTATCTGCTACAGACTGGATCTAGCCGCAGATTCCTCATCGAACTCCCCCCTCCCCGCCCCCATCATACCCACTCTGTGAACTAAGGGCCCTGTTGTCTCCAAGATACCCTCTTAGTATACTAATAGTCATTTCAATCTGCACTTGTTAATACCAGATATTTCTTTATTGGCACACTGTTTCCAGAGACCGTTTCTCTAATTGGCTCCACGTTGTTGGCGCAAAAATAGTTGCAGTAGAAACTGCCATCAGCGCGTTGGGGGAGGGGGGATTTATATGGACTCTGTTGACGTCACATTCGGGAGAAAACGTCGCTACGGAGTCGCTTGATACCCTCTACCGACATGCAGAGGTACTGCTGAAAAGATTTCCGGATCCAGTCTGGCATCTGGGGAGAATTCTAAGATAAGGAATCCGCGGCTAGATCTTGTCTCTACCAGGTGAGGTGTTACCAAAGGTAAGTGGCTTGTTCTTTCAGCCAACACCCTGTGTGACTTTCTGCCAGGAGGAGGTAACACCTGCTCCCGTGTCAGGCCTCCATGGTTATCTATCCTGTGAGTCATTGATACGTCTCCCCATGCGGGCAGAAACTGTCTCATGGCCAGCCTCGCTACATGGCCACTGCAAAAATGGGCAACAAAGTGGCAACTTTCTAAAAGTTGCATGTTGCACCAAGTTACATTATTTTCGACCTGGGTATGAAGTCTGGTTTAATGTAACAAGTTGTTTGAAACCTTGAAGTATCAACTTTGGTAGCCCCATTTAGAAGTTAGCCCAGCTGAAGTCTTCAACGTGTAACTCTGTACTTGCCAGTGGGGCAACCTATTTCTCTCCAAGTAAAAATGTAAATTGTGGGTTTTAACTACCAGAACATGTTATCTGAAAGAAACAGTTTGTTATAGATTCCTTACCTTAGAATTACCCCCAGGCGTCAGACTGGATCCGGAGAATTTTTCGTCAGCAGTACCCCTGCGCGTCGAAAGGTGGCGTCGGTTTGCTCCGCCTTCGTTGTTGGCGTCGTGGTCGCCGGGATGACGTCGCGGTAGCTACTTAGACGCCGCCCTCGCGCGCTGACGTCAGTTCTTTATTTTTCCGCGCCAGCCAGCGCAGATCCGGAGAGAGCGGTTCCTCCGGTCACTTTTTGACTTACTTTTTGGCAACTTTTGTCGACACCGTTTTCGAGTCTTAGACTCTTGGTGCACGAGGGATGCCCGGTTTCAAGGCCTGCGGCTCCTGTAGCCGTCTGATGTCGGTGACGGGATCCGCACCGCGTGTGCCTGTTTTGCCTGGAGCGCGACCGCGACCCAAAGTCGTGCTCCGACTGCCGGACCATGAATCCAAAGTCTTTGACGGAACGGTCCCGAAAGCTTCTCGAGGCCCGGCAGTCGGCTCCGCGCCGTTCGAGGTCCCGGTCGCATGCGAGGTCGAGGGACCGGTCGCGGAGCCATCACCACCAGTCTTCTTCCAAGTGTTCGCACTCCTCAGGTAAGTCGAAGCACAAGAAGTCGTCGAAGAAGCATCGTCGCTCTTCGACTTCTCCCCGTCGGTCGGCAACGAGGGATGCGGGTGGTGCCCCTCCCGCGGCTCCGCATGCGGAGCCCGAAGGGTCGACTCAGAGTATCCCCCCCCCCCCTCTCCACCCCTTTTTCCGGGACCCTGAGCGACCCCTGCCCAGCTTCGCCAATTTTACGAAGCGATGCATGCCATCTTTGGGCAGCCCGACTCCGCCGGCGCGCCTTCGGGCCCCGCGGACTCGGCTGGGGGCACTGGGGTTTCGACGGGTCCGGCCCGGCGCCGCAGGGTCCCCTTGGATACAGGCCTGGATCCGGATCGGCGCCGGTCGACCTAAATACACCTCCCCCGGCCGGCCCCGGGCGACCCCACTTTCCTCTCCCAACACCCCACCCCTGAGAGCTTGGTGGTCCAAGCCTCCACCTCCAAAGGCGCATTCCCTAACGCACCACCTGATAGGGAATCCAAAAAGCTGGACCATCTTGGAAAGATGTTTTCTTCCTCCAACTTGGGACTGCGGTCGGTAAACACCGCATGTCTGTTGTGCCATTACACCCACTCTGTATAGCATACAGTGGCGCAGGTGCTGCCCCAGTGCCCGGAGGTGGCCCGGGCCGTCCACTCCCGTGCAGTTGCTGAGGGGAGAGACGCAGCCAAGTTTACCTTTCGTTGTGGACTGGACACCGCCGACTCGCTAGGCAGGGACGATTTCAACGTCTGTAGCCCTTCGACGCTACGCCTGGTCGAGGTTGACTGGTTTTTCAGGGGATGTCCAGTCCACTCTTATGGACATGCCCTTTGATGGCCGTCGCCTATTCGGCGACAAGGCAGACAACGCGCTGGAGCACTTTAAGGACTCTCGGGCTACGGCCAGGTCCTTGGGCCTCTCCACCTCCCGCCCTGCGCAGTCTGCTTTTCGTCCCTTTCGAGTCTACGGAAGGGGTGCCCCGCCACGTCCCGCCCAGAGCCACAGGCCAGCGCAAGCTGTTCAGCCCCTGCACATCCGGGGACGTGGGAACCACCGCCGTGGTTCTGGAGGCCAGCGGGCGGGCCAGTCCACCACAGCCCCCCCTGCAGCAGCCTCCAAACCCACCTAGTCCAACCTTTCAGGGCCATCAATCGCCAGTGGGCGGCAGGATTCGCCATCACCTCCCCCACTGGCGCACCATCACGTCGGACAGGTGGGTTTTGCAAATAGTCCGAAGGAGCTACTCCCTCCCCTTCGAGACTGCCCCTCCATCCATGCCGCCTCAGTTCCATCGCATGTCGGAGGATCATCTGGCCCTTCTCCAACATGAAGTTTCGGCACTCTTGAGTCATCGAGCGAGTTCCTGTCCCAGAAGTAGGTCGTGGTTGCTATTCCCACTACTTTCTGGTGCCCAAGAAGGACAAAGGCCTGCGTCCTATTTTGGATCTCAGGAACATCAACCGCTTCCTCCGGAAGGAGAAGTTCAAAATGTTGACGCTAGCTCAGGTCCTGTCTGCCCTCGACCCTGGAAACTGGATGGCAGCGTTGGACTTGCAGGACGCTTATTTTCACATACCCGGCCCACCGGCGTTACCTGCGGTTCATGGTAGGCCACGAGCACTTTCAGTTTACTGTGCTCCCCTTTGGCCTTACCAGCGCCCCTCGGGAGTTCACGAAAGTGATGGCTGTGGTCGTAGCTCATCTGCGCAGATCAGGGGTTCCAGTCTTCCCCCATCTCGACGACTGGCTGATGAAGGCGGGCTCGCCCTAGGCTGTCGTCTCCCACTTCCAGATTACAGCCAACCTCCTGCATTTGCTGGGGTTCTTCATCAACGTGTCAAAGTCGCACCTGACTCCCTCTCAGAAGCTCCTCTTCATCGGAGCGGTTCTGGACACGACGCAGTTTCGGGTCTATCCCCCCCGAACAGCGAGTCCGGGATATTCAGGCTATGATTCCGATCTTTCAGCCTCTGTCCCTGGTTTCGGTCAGGATGACACTCCGGCCACTGGGCCTGATGTCCTCCTGCATCCTGCTGGTGGACCATGCCAGGTGGCATATGCGGGCTCTGCAGTGGGACCTGAAGTTCCAGTGGGCTCAACATCAGGGAAACCTGTCCGATCGCGTTCAGATCTTGGAGGGCACTGCACACCAATTGCAGTGGTGGCTAACGAACCAGGATTGGGTCGACGGCAGGTCCCTCTCCCTTTCCCAACCAGAGTTCACAGTGGTGATCGATGCATCACCACTGGGGGAGGCGGAGATTAGAGGACTCTGGTCTCCAGCGGAGTCCCAGCTCCACATCAACCTTCTGGAGCTTCGGGCGATCCGTCTTGCACTGAAGGCATTCCTTCCCTCTGTTCAGGGAAGAGTATTGCAGGTTTTCACAGACAACACCACCGCCATGTGGTACTGCAACAAACAGGGCGGGGTGAGGTCGTGGACCCTATGGCTGGAACATCAGGGCATATCCCTGGTGGTTCCACACCTGGCAGGTTCACTGAACGCCAGAGCGGACGAACTCAGCCGCAGATGCATGATGGATCACGAATGGCGTCTTCACTCGGTGGTGGCGCAAGGTCTCTTTCAGCAGTGGGGAGAGCCTTGGTTAGATCTATTCGCCACCAAAGAGAACGCGCAATGTCAGCAATTCTGCGCGTTGGAATTTCCAAGGCGGCACTCGCTAGGCGACGCTTTTCGTCGCGAGTGGAGTTGCGGTCTTCTATACGCCTTTCCGCCTATACTACTTCTGCCCAGAGTGCTGAAGAAGATTAAGCGCGACCAGGCCCAAGTCATTCTTGTGGCTCCGGATTGGGCGAGAAGAGTCTGGTATCCCGAGCTGTTACACATGGCCATTGATCCTCCGTTCAGACTGCCTCTTCTGAAGGATCTTCTGTCCCAGCAGCAGGGGACGGTCCTCCACCCGAACCTGTCCAGCCTCCACCTCCTTGCGTGGAGATTGAGCGGCGGCAATTGACGTCGTTTGACCTGCCTCCCGAAGTCTGTGATGTTATCTTGGCAGCCAGGCGTCCCTCCACTAAGACGGTATACGCCTGCAGATGGAACAAATTTGTGGCATGGTGCGCAGCAAAGGCTGTGGATCCCCTTTCTACCTCTTTCTGAGGTTCTCTTGTTCCTTCTTTCTTTGGCCCAGCAGGGCTCTGCTCTGGGCACTCTTAAGGGCTACCTCTCGGCCATTTCAGCCTTTCTTAGGCTTACTGATCAGCCTTCTCTTTTCAAGTCTCCTGTTGTAAATCGCTTCCTATAGGGCATTACTCATCTTTTTCCTCCTATTCCCTTCGTAATGCCTCTGTGGGACTTGAACTTGGTTCTGACTTACCTTATGTGCGCTCCATTTGAGCCACTTCATAACTGTCCTCTTCTTACCTTAAAGACTGCTTTTCTGGTTGCCCTCACCTCTGCTCGCAGGGTGAGTGAGCTCCAAGCGCTTTCTTCAAAACCTCCTTTCCTGGCTGTTCATCCGGACAAGGTTGTACCAAGAACCAGACCTTCCTTTCTTCCCAAGGTGGTTACTTCTTTCCACATTGGCCAAACCATCACTTTGCCCACCTTCTTTCCGCATTCTTCAAAAGAAGGAGAGGCTCCACCGTCTGGATCCAAAACGGGCGCTTTCCTTTTATTTGGTTCGCACCAAACAATTCCGGGTGGATGGCCAGCTCTTTGTGGGCTACGTGGGCGCTAAGAAAGGTCGGGCCGTGCACAAACGGACCATCTCTAGGTGAGTCGTTTTGTGCATTAAGGCTTGTTATTCCTTGGCAAAGAAGGAGCCTCCAGTGGGGCTGTGCGCCCATTCCACCAGGGCGACGGCAGCTACTACTGCTTTGGGACGAGGAGTTCCCCCTCAATGACATCTGTCAGGCAGCCACGTGGGCATCTCTGCACACGTTCACTAGACACTACTGCCTGGACAGCCAAGTCCGGAGAGACGGCTTTTTTGGCCATTCTGTTCTCCAGGACTTTCTGGTGTGAACTTGGTTCGCAGACCCACCTCTGGGGTTGGTATTGCTGGGGTATCTACTCTAAGGTAAGTAATCTATAACTAACTTTCTTTCAGATGAACAAGTTACTTACCTTCGGTAACGATATATCTAAGAAACATAGGTTAGTTATAGATTCCTTACTGCCCCACCCATCCTCCCCGTTCTGCGAACTGATTTCTAGGGTCAGGGAATCCCTTTCAGGGCCCTAGTTTTGTGCACCAGTGGTCAGTGTCTTGCATGGCTCTGCGCTTCTGGCGTGGAATGTCGTGTAAAAGAACTGACGTCAGCACGCGAGGGCGGCGTCGAAGTAGCTACCGCGACGTCATCCCGGCGACCACGACGACAACAACGAACGCGGAGCCGACCAACGCCACCTTTCGATTCGCAGGGGTACTGCTGACGAAAAATTCTCCGGATCCAGTCTAACGCCTGGGGGTAATTCTAAGGTAAGGAATCTATAACTAACCTATTTTTCTTACAGATATATCGTTACTGAAGGTAAGTAACTTGTTCTTTAACATGTTAAACACGGAGTTTGGACTTTGCCATTGATGAAAATAGCACAGTCGAGTTAGCAGTTTTGAACTGCCCTTCCAGTCTGCAGTGGCAGACTGGGAGCCATGGTTTACCTTGTCCCACTCAGGGTGGCACAATAAATGCTGCATTCCCTGAGGGGAAAATCTAACTTGCAGGCCTTGGGCACCCCTGGGTCCATATACTAGGGACTTGGAATTAGAGTTGGGGAATTTAACAATTCAACTTTACTCGCGTAACATGGCGTTCTGGCCAAATTCCATCAGTCGCCACATGGCGGAATTTTTTTCCTACAAGGCTCCACAAATGCTTGCTGGCGAGCGAGATTTTGGCTTCCCCAAGCGTGATATTCTAACACGAGTGGTCAGAGGACTGCTTCTCGAGTAGATTTGCTGCAGCTGGAGTAGATTTTCTTCTCTAGCGGCAGCAAAAGCAACTCAAATGGCCACACGCTCTTGCGCAGCACGTGGTGGTGTTTGCTGATTTTTTCCAGTGCTGCTCATGCTACCGGCACTAAATTACAGCATGACTTGCATATTTTCCGCCCGTTGGCGGAATTCCGCGGAATCTTTTATGTAACTGCAGAATTCTGACGAGTCAGATTCCATGAGTTCCCTCCACCCCTTCTTGAAAGTAAGTTAGCATGTGCCTGTTGGGTATGAGTCAATCAACATACATGTTTAAGGGTCAGGGCATTGTCACTGATGTCTGGCTAGCAGGCCTCTTTGCACACTAAGTCGAAAAACCAGCAGCATCTGTCCAAAACTTTGGCGTGACCATACAAAAACAGGCTTTTTGTAATACCTGTGTACAAAATTCTCAAATTAAAGATCTGTCCACTAGTACTTCCAATAGTGCATGTCTGAGGGGGCTGAAAGAGTAAAGAAAGAAACAGAAGTTGGACCCCAAGGTGTCTCTTATATGCAACTCCAATCAGTGACTTCTGGGGCTGAACAAAGTCAACACGGAGCTGCGGAGTGGCGCCTGGGAGTGATGCTGTGAAAGCTGCTTAATCCAGTCTGGGGCCTAGGAATATTTTAAGTCCGGAATCTGCTGCTCTGCTCGAGTAGCCACCATGAAGAGTGTTACCAAAGATAACTTGTTCGTCGGATGAGTCATTCAGTCCCTAATGTTAAAGCAGTTAATCTTGTCTTTGATGTCCCTAAGAGATAACAATGGGAGATAGTAGTCTTTATTTTAGATGAGTGCAGATGCTGTGCTTGTCCTCCAGAACTCTCAGCGGCTCTTTTAAAAAGCATGACGATTATAGTGCAGCCTTGTGGCCCTATTTGTTTCCTTCCTATTTCACCCTAAGGAAACAATCAGACGTGTAGGAAGCAAACAAACTTTTTCTGAATTCCTGTGCTTCTGAGTCCAATTTGAGCTTCCATTTTTGACTAGAGACACTAAATCATCTTAAAAACTGCAGAGAGGTCAAGGCCGATGACAGATGGTATTCCTGGATCATTGGTGGTAAAGTACAGATTCCATGCAGGAACCAGTGAAAATCTGCCTCAGTACTAATAAGATAAATCGTAATTTACTCATACAAAATAATTTTATGCAAATATTTCATGGCATGTTTACTCTTACTCCGAAAGTTCCCTTTCTTTTACCATATCAGCTGTTAGACACCTTATATGTTTGCTGTCTGTTTCTTTAACTATTTTCACTCTTGATTTTCAGGCCCCTGAGCCCCTCAGCTCCCTGAAGTCTATGGCAGAGCGAGCAGCAATTAGTTCCAACCTGGAAGAGCCAGTGACATCTGCACACCTCAATGACCGGGGTAAGTTTCATTTTAATAGGGTAACATCTTCCTGCTACAGTGGAGTAACAGATCACTTCCTTTCTTCAATGTTTGGATATATTGCAGCCCATGCAGTAGTCTTTCTAAAGAGCTCATTTGAAGATGAACATTCACGATTATTTCTGGCCACTTTTCTTACCTGCTGAGAGGAGTTGTCCCATTGAATGACTTGCATTAAAGGTATTTCAATATTTGCTCCAGGTTGTTCCATAGTTTATATTCTTAGGAGAGTCTGCATAGAATTTGTACAATGTTGTAATATTGGTAGTTTGATTTCATCATAAGTTCCTTTCCTTGTGCAGTCTTTATTCTAGTCAGCCTTAACCTCAAATCTGCCATTATTTTAAGTAGTAATTCTCTCAGGCAGTGTTTTCATTTAGTGCCATCTCTTTAATATTGGTGTTGGCTGTCTTTAGCATGCTTTGTTTCATGTCCTCTCCAACTATCTTCTGAGCAGTTCATGTTTAAGAGACTGAGCAGCTTGATCCTCTAAAGGGAGAGTAAGGATAACAACAAAATAAAGTACCTTGCAGAATTTAGAGCTGTTTTCAACACTTTGCTTAAAATGCTCAGAGAACATGTAATTACATATGCATTCCGGAGATGGCCATCTTGCTTCTTGAGCTTTAGAAGGCTGTGATGAGAGAAAGCAGGATTTCCCTCCAGTTGTTCCCTCCCCCTGTACATATTGTAAAGTTGGAGTGCAACATTAAGTGTGCTTCTCGCATTAAAGTTTGGCTTCTCAATTCCACCAAAATGTCTGGGGTTTGATCATAATACACATTCAGTCCGAACAAACAAGGTGAAAGGAAGGTTGTGAGGTATCCCCAAAGACGCCTGTTAAAATATGGTAATAAACAGTGTTGAAATTCTAAGCCTTCAAGTAATCGACATTGGTATTTCCACATTGGCGAAGTTATACACATCCATCACTAAAATAACTCTCCTTATTTCTAGAGTGCAATAACCACATGCCCAAGAAGACCTACATAGAAAATTAATTATGGTTGTTTGAATTAAAGGCCTTCTTTTCCATTGAGGATTCTGGTAGTATAAACTATCAGACTTAGTCTACGCATTTCTTTTTTAAAAAAAATGTTTTTATTAAATTTTCTCCTTTTTATACATGGCACATACCAAAGAAACAAGGTTACCGTATATTCAAGACATAACAGGAACAGAACAAAAAGAAAAAAGCACTGCCCGGTTTGGGCTGGCTATCCATATCAAACTACTGAATAATTCATTAGTACATGACCATATCTCTCAAATACAGCCAATAGTCTTTAACATAAACATCTAAGCCCCTCACTTAAACAGACATCAGCAATAATAAGCGAATACGGCCAACCAGTACTACTTCACAAATTATTGTACAGCCTACCCTAAATTTGCTGTATCCAGTCTGTGACAGGAGCCCAGATTTTGCAGCCCAAGGCCCTTTTTCTTCTCCCTTTGGTCTTATAAATTGAGAATTCTAAATTATACATAGCTAATAACCTTGACCGCCAATTAATAAAGGTAGGTGGGTCAGGACTGATCCATTTGTTGGTTATACATGAGCGAATCAACGCCATAGCAATAAACAAAATAGCCATCATAGCACTTGTCCTAAAAATACCCTCCCTATCAAATCCCACGCCCAAAATTACCGATTCCCCAGTGATTCTTATTGATGTTCCAAGTATCGTACCCAAAAAATTCTCAATCTCTTGCAAAAAAGACCCTAGTCAAGGATAGGAGAAGAACATATGGACCGAGTCTGCAGCTCGTAGTCCACACCGGTTACATTTATCCCCCTTCGAAGCCCCCCATTTAGCAATCTTCCCTGGGGTATAAAATAGCTCAAAAAGAGACATAAAATGCTGGCTCCTTAATCTGCCAGTCATTAAGATCTGGTTCGCCAAATCCAAGGATTCTACTATATTTATACCGGCAATCCCCAACTTATTCTCCCATTTTACATTCCATATATCAATATCATCCGGGAATATTTCCAATAACTGTTGGTATACCTGACCAATTGAAGTTTTCTTCCTCACTTTTTCAATCAAGGGAATTTTAGCCAGCTGTAGCTCTACCCCTGACCCCAGCCGACCCAGAAAGCTACGAACTTGGAGATATTTAAAAAAGTCTTGTTTAGCTATGCCAAACTTCTCCTGCAAATTTGAGAAGGACCGAAATTGACCCCCATCAAACAGATCACCCAAACAGCTAAGTTCCTTCAAGCCCCATCTAAATGTGACTTGATCCCGAAAAATTGTAGGGAGCAAGCCTGAAGCGGAAAAAGCGGTACAGACATTTAGGTTTGGGACATTCAGCTTTCGCCTAATCTGTTTCCAAACTAGATACGCAGCCTTGAGTGTCTTAAACTTGGTCTTTTTATAGTAACTGGGCTCCAGTATCTTAACCAAACATCTATTGGCTTCGTCCCCCAGCCCCAACTCATAAATAGATGGTCTGTTAAAAAACGGGATCTCCGCCTTAACCCCAACTAAGAGGGGGCCCATATGCTGTAGCATAGATGCCCAATAATACACCAAAAAATATGGGATACTGTAAGAAAGTGGCTCTGTATATACTGCACCAAAGTAAGGTTCAGTGTGCACAGAGTCCACAGTCCCCAGAGGTTTGGCAGAGGCTAAAGTTAGATATAACCTTACTTTCTAAAGTGGTAGCTTGGTCGAGCAGTAAGGCAGTATCAGAGGACAGTGTAAAGCATTTGTTGTACACACTCAGTCAGCAAATGAAGCCACACACTCAAGAACTGAACTCTAGGCCAATGGTTTGTATATAAAAATATAGTTGTTTTATTTTAGAACCAACAATGGGTGTCAAAATATACTTTCTCAGAATGAGATGCTTTAGTTAACTACTGTTCAATTGGCAATAGACTTTTGAATGCAATAGTTACAGTTGTTGCAATATGCAACACAATTTTAAACACAATTATACATTGAGCTCAATGGAAATTTCTGGTTAAATGCAATAGATTACTTTTGGATTACTTTTTTAACCACGGGACTGGATCTTGGATTCAGTCCCGGGACACTTCCTGTAAACAGGTGAGAAAAAGCGTTTTGGTTATGGTAGTGATTTTTGAGGAATATTACTGTATTTCAAAAGTTGACACTTAGAAACTTTTCTGGGTAAAATTACCAATGTTATCCTAGGGAAGGAATTACAGTTTGCAAGCAAAGTATGTTTACGTTATTTTTGTAATCCAGTGCTGGACTCCTAGGTTCAGCACTGGGACATTTACTTAAAACAGGTAAGTAATTACGTTTTTGTAGTTTGTACGATTTTTAAAGAATATTTGTATGATTCAGAAATCGACACTTAGAAACTTTTTCAACAAAAAGCAGGCAATGATATCCTATGAGAGGAATTTCCAGTTACTGGTAAGTACGGTAAAAATTACTTTTCATGGTCGGTACTGGACTAAAAGATGCAGTACTGAGGTCTCTCCTGATAGTAGGTGAGTAATTCGGAATTCGTTACTGTTGTGATTTTTAAGCAATATTTTGGTATTTCAAAAGTGGACACTTAGAAGAAATTTCACAGAAAACCAGTCAATGGATCCCTATGTAAGAAAATTCAATTCGCCGGTAAGTTACTTTTAACGTTACTTTTGTAATCCAGTGCTGGACTCCTAGGTTCAGCCCTGGGACATTTACTTAAAACAGGTAAGTAATTACGTTTTGGTAGTCTGTACGATTTTTAAAGAATATTCTTGTTTTCAAAAGTCGACACTTAGAAACTTTTTGGAAGAAAAAGTGTCCATGTTATCCTATGAGGAAAAATGAGTTATCGGTCTCGAGGTAAGTAATCGGTCTTTTGAGTTAGGGTTCTGGGGTTAGACTCGGGGGTCTCCCAGGGTCAGTGATGCACTGTTGTTGCACCCTCAGCGGCACTAGGGCGGCCGGGTGCAGAGTGTTGAGGCCCAATGTTATCCTATGGAGGATAGGGGGACTCCGGTTGGTGGCGGCTGGCAAGCAGGCCACGGGGTTGTGGGAGCAAAGCTCCTAGGGTTAAGATCAGGGCACGTTGGGGACCAAGTTAGCACCAAAGAGGCACCCTCAGCGGCACTAGGGCGGCCGGGTGCAGAGTGCTGTTTTGAGGTCGGGTGCCCTGTTGATTTCAATGGAAATTTTCGGTTTTGGTTTTCAGCTGCAGGCTCGGTCCAGGAAGACTTCCAGGAGGAACCAACAGCTGGGCAGGTAAGTTGGAGGGCTCGGGGACGTAGGTGCACCTCGGGTTCCTTTCTCCAGGGCGCAGGGCGTCTGGATGCAGGGGTGTCTTTGAGGTCGGATTTCACCTTACCGGGCCACTCGCGGTTGGGGGGTTCAGGCTGCAGGCGACGTCGGGGAGTCCTGGAGGGGTCAACCCACGGTGGACTCGGACTCTGGAGAGCTGGGGGACCTCGCTGGGACCGGTGGGCCACTTGAACTCGGGCTGTAGGCGCACGGGTGCAGTGGTGGTTCCAGGCGTCGGGTTTCTTTCTCCTCAGCAGGCTCGGAGTCTTTGTTTGGTGTTTCTTTTGAACAGAGCTGCTGTTCACAGGAGATCCGGTCTTTGTTGAAGGCAGTCAGTCCTCCCTGGGGTTCTGGAGGTCGCTGGCTGCAGGACAAGACTATTTTTGGCGCAGGATCTCTGGAAACTGCAGACGGGCCGGTAGGGCTGGGGCCAAGTCAGTTGTTCTCTGCAGTCTCCTCTGCTGGGCGTCTTCTTTCGTCCTTTTTCTTCTTAGGTTGCGGGAATCTAAGGAAGGAAGGTTCAGGTGCCCCTAAATACTAGATTTAGGGCGTTACAGGTAGGTAAAGGGCAGGGACCAATGGGTCCCTGCCCTGGGGTGGGTACACCCCTATCCTGCCACTCTCCTGTGGGAGGGGGCAGGAGCCTAGTCCTGATTGGGCAGGGCTCCCCATCTTCAAGATGGCGAGAGCCCGGAGATGTGCTTCACCTCGCCTCCCCCACCTGAGGGGTGGGGTTGGCAGAGGGTGGCACACCCCCTTTCCTCCCTTGGTGTTTCCCTCCAGTCTTCCCACCAGGATGGGGAGGAACCGGTGGGGACCAGTTGCTGAGTACAGCAAGTGGTCTGGGAAGCTCACAAAGGCGGAATGCCTTTGAAGCTTCCCCTGCCCATCCTGGGGGAGGGGCCTAGCACCTCACCCAGGACGTGCATTGTTGCAGGCCCGGGAGAGCGGATGGCTCTCTACCCAGGGGTCCAGCAACATGTCTGCTGTGTGGCAGCCTAGGCAGCCCCTCAGACAAGACGTGGATTGTAGGTTAGGTTCAGGGGTAACTCTAAGTTGCCCTCTGACGTGCATTTTACAGTAAATCCCACACTGGCATCAGTGTGGGTTTACTGTGCTGAGGAGTTTGATACCAAACTTCTCAGTCTTCAGTGCAGCCATCATGGTGCTGTGGAGTACGTGCTGACGACCTCCCAGCACCATATACTCGGAATGGCAGCCCTGCACTTACAGTGCCCAGGAATGGGCCTGGGTACTGTAGGGGCACAGGGCTCATGCACCTGTGCCCTCACCACTGGCATAGGGCACCCAGCTAGAGGGGTGACTGAGGTATGCCAGGGCAGTGTGTTTGTGGGCATGGCACACAGGGATGTGTGCCATGTCGACTCTCTGTTTTGTTCTGCACCAAGACACTCAGCCTGCAAGGGCAGTGTGTGTGTGTCAGGGTACAGGGCCTCTAAGGGTGGCACAATAAGTGCTGCAGCCCTTAGGGTCTTCTCTGGTCACAGTGCCCTGGGTACCTAGGGTACCATTTACCAGGGGCTTACCTGTGGCCAGAGATGCCAATTGGGTTTAGGCTGAGTACAGTTTTTAGGGAAGGAACACAGGCCCTGGGTACCTGATTGGCAGGGATCCAGGGCACACCAAGGAAAAGTGCATCAGTTATCAGGCAAAAAGTGGGGGGGTTACTGCAACAGAAACCCACTTTCCTACAGATACCCCATCCTCCCCGGTCTCTTGGTAAAATCATCCTTTTAAATGCCCTTCTCGGTCTCCGATAACCCCAAAGAAATCTGGAGCAAATCCACTCTAACTTAGTAAAGCAAGAAACAGAAAACTCCAGGGGCATTGTTCTAAATATATAAAGAAATTTGGGAAGAACCAGCATTTTTAAAACATTACATCGCCCATGGAGAGAGAGATGTAAATGATCCAATCTTTCCAAGGTTTTATTAACCTTATCCATCACCGGTGTAATATTCAAGTCCGGAATCTGATCCACTTCCGGTGTAATTTTAATTCCCAAATATGTTGCTATAGAAACAGTTGGTAGATTTGCCGGAGCCTTGGTACGTGAATGAAGCATCTGAGTTTTATCTATATTTAATTTATAACCGGAAAATCTGCCAAACTGTTCAGCCAAAATCCTGATTGCAGGAAGTGCCGAAGAAATGTCACTGGTAAGAACCACAATATCGTCGGCATACGCCAGTGCTCTATACTCAGTCTTGTGAACTCTAACCGGTTTAATACTAGTGCTCAAATTAAGTTTATTAAGGAATAAATCAATATAAAGTGCGAATAACGGGGGGGGGGAGCATGGGCACCCCTGCCTGGTACCTCTGCTAATACTGAATGGTCTTGACTCCTGTCCAGAGATACGTATGGCTGCCTCTGGGCATATGTATAAAGCCTTCACTGCTTGGATAAATTCCGAGCAGAACCCCTTCCAATACATAACATCCCACAGGAACCGCCAGGAGACCCTGTCGAACGCCTTCTCGGCGTCCAACAGGATCACCCCCAACGGAGACTCAGTTGCCTGAGCCCAGTCTAGAAGAGCTATTACGCGTCTCACATGATCGGCTGTATCCCTTCCCGGAATAAACCCATGCTGATAATCTGAAACTAAAGGAGTAATAACCTTTCCTAACCGACCGGCCATAATTTTTGAAAAGATCTTGCTATCTGAATTGATAAGTGAGATAGGCCGGTATGAGGAAGGGTACAGCTCAGGTTTGTCTTTTTAAAAAAAAACAATTATAGTGGTTTTTCGCCAGGAGTCCGGAACAGACCCCCGTTGGGCAGATTGGAATAATAGCATAAGTTCCGGTCGAAGCACCTGCCGAAACGTCTTAAAAAATTCAAGGGGGATACCGTCTGGACCTACTGCTTTTCCTATTGCTAAAGACATTATGGCTCCCTCCACTTCTTCCCAAGTGATATGTGCTGCTAAATTCTCGTTCTGATCATGTGACCTTATTTGTCTCTACTTCTAAACTAAATTCCTGCATCATATCATTTCCACCAATAATCTCTCCCTCTGTATATAAATGATGATAATACCTACTGAACATGCCTAGAACTTCTTCCGGGGAATCCTGAATCTGATCGAGATGATCCTTAATTCTGTAAATTCGGTTAGCTACTTCCCTTTGCTGCAGCCCTTTTGCTAATATTCTACCGGTATCTTATTTTCATTTTTAAAATAGCAATAGCCTTGTGAGTTTCCTCGCTATTTAGATGCCTTGTTATTTGCCCCATGAGTTCTACTTCTAATAATCTTAGCTGTTCAATCCAACCCTTAATTTCCCCGAGAATTTTCCGCTGATTAGATAAAGAATAACTAAATGTCTCCCCCCCCGTATCCCAGCCTTAACCCCTTGCGTGCGCAGCGAATTTTCACGCTGTGCGGGCGTTTTTATTAGTGGGCGGGATTCGGACGGCCCCCGGCCGTCCTCCGCACATGCCCACCGTGACGCATGACGGCCGGGGGCCGTCATGAGCATGGAAGGGGTTAAAGGCGTCCCATACAATGGGGTCAGAAGCTGTGTCCCTATTAATTTTGAAAAACTCTTCAATCCAATTTCTCATGTGCGCACAGTATACCGAATCCAACAGCAGTTTTCTTTCAAAAGTCCAGGACTTTTGTTGAGCCTTAGAGCTAATTGCTAAATCTAAAATTACCGGGTTATGATCTGAGATAACCCTGGGTGTGATCTCGATCTTAGCATTCTCAACTTTTTCCACGGATACAAAAAAATAATCCAGACGCACAAATTTTTTATGTGGGGCTGAATAAAAAGTAACTCCAGGATCATCTCTTTTGTGCCTATACCACACATCCACCAGCCCAAGCTCCTTAACTAGCCCTTGAGTAGCTTAAAAAACTTTTGCTTTTTTACCCCTATATGGGAGATTACTAGATATATCAAAACCACTATCTAAATGTAAATTAAAGTCTCCACAAAGGATTAAGGGATGAGGCCATAATGCTAGTTCAACACTCGGGTAATGCATCACTTCCGGGTCATCTAGATTGGATCCGTAAATAGAGCAAATTGACAATAAAGAACCATTAACCAGAATTTCAACGATGGCCCACCGCCCCAGAATATCCTCTTTTACCCGCTTACAAACTCCTAGACTATGCTTAGCCAAAATAGCTACCCCTTTAGTCGTTGTACTTTGTCTAGTACAGGCAAGCACATCCAAACCCAAATCCCTCAACCACCCCCGATTCCAAGGACTATGGGTTTCTTGTAAACAGAGCAAATCAATATGCATTACCTGCAAAATCTAAGCAGTCACCCCTCTTTTCCTCCTATCATTCAGACCGCATATATTCCATGAACAAATTCGAAATCTACCAATCATCATTGTATCTAAAAACTATCAGCTCAAGTTGGACCAGCCCATAACCAGGGCTAAGTTCCTTGACAATGAAAAAGATTATTATCCCTCACAAAAGAACAAGTACCGTAACCATAATAAGCAAAACACATCAAACACCAACAGTGCCTCCCCCGACCCCACCCCATGCCCACCCATACCTGGCCCTCCCCCCCCTTCCCAAATGAGGCATAAGGACCGT
Source organism: Calotriton arnoldi (assembly GCA_963921515.1). Lineage (NCBI taxonomy): Eukaryota > Metazoa > Chordata > Amphibia > Caudata > Salamandridae > Calotriton > Calotriton arnoldi. Next base: position 5,749,105 of record CAWUFW010000011.1, read on the forward strand.
GGTCCTCTGTGATGGGAAGCGGATAGTTGACCCCCCCTGGTATAAACAATGAAGGGGTGCAGACGAAAAAGAAATTTAAGAAAGGAACCCCGCAGGGAAGGGCAGCACAGACGTCAAACAGCCATGGGAACACAACACCTTATCCACCTCAAATTGTACTCAAAAAAATCCTTAGCTAGAATTTCAGATAGAAAAAATTGTGTCTGACCCCTGTGTATGATTTTCAATTTGGCTGGATTGAGTAGGAAAGCCTGTGCCCCCTTCGCCTGAAATAAAGGGATCATTTGCCGAAGGTGCCACCTCTTTTGAACTGTAACCTGGCAAAAATCAGGGCGGACAAAAAATTCACATCCCTTGCCCGCTCTCTTCCTATCTGGACGTGCCAAATCATAGATTGCTTCTCGTAGCAAAAAATTATTAAGACATATCAAAATTGCTCTTGGCCTTTCAATTGAACCCCCCACTTTTTTCGGTTGATTGAATGGGAACCGATGAGCTCTCTGCGGTTCAACTTTCCAGTCCCATTGCTGAAGCTCTGGGAAGGCTTCTGAGAAGAGTTCAACTACGAACTGCCGGACATCTTTGCCCTCCAATCCTTCGGGTACTCCCAAAACCCGTAAATTGTTCCTTCTGGAACGATTTTCCAATTCGGTCAGTTTCCAGACTGTATCATCTTTCTGAGACTTCAAGGATTCAGTGATGACCTTCTGCTGTGCCAGTTCATCTTCCAATACTGAGATTCTGGTTTCGGATTCCCCAATTCTAGTTGCAAACTCCGAGCAAGTCTTTGCTACTCTGCGTACAGCATTCTGCAGATGGCGCACCGCCCCCTGGGTCCGAAACCCTTCCACCCTGGTCTCCTCTCGATGTGCCATTATACTTTGATAGATGGTAGAGAGGGTAATTTCCCCTTGCACTGGCATGGCTAATCCAGCAACATCTTCAGAGGTTTCTCCTTGCCCCACTTCATCAGCAATTTGTGGAGAAAACAAATAGTCCCAGACTAGAGAGCCTGCTGGACCCAGAGCTCCGTCTGCCAAAGAATCGCGCAGCGCCCTTTGTTTTCAGACAGTCCGATCATTTGCAGAGACCTCCTCGCTCATCTCTTCTTCATCCAGCCGTAGACTACTCGTATCGCTTCTATCTTCAGCTCAATCTTTCCCAGGGCTCTCATCCCCGGAAGAGTTAGAGGGATCTGACATAGAATAGAACTTGTCACCCGAATCTACTTCTTTGGCACCGACTATGGCCAATTTGTCCAGATTCCGCAAGGCCTGAATTCCTTCTTCCCCTCCTTACAGACGGCTACTGTCGAGATTTTGGTTTCTAACCTCCAGTGCCTGACCAGCCACCAAAGGATTAGCAAATGGCGTTGCTACAGACACAGATATCTGGGGGTCATTTGCAAATACTACATCTCTTGAAGTCTCAATTCCTGCCGAACCCAGCTCACCCTCCGGTGAAGAAATAGCCACTTGATTGGTTCCTTCAGTAATCATCCCAACACTCTGCACGTCGCCACTCAAACCCTCCAACCAACCCTGGGCTGCCCCCCTGCCACCGTTCACCTCATCCGAAGCGAACCCTGAAGTGAAATCAATACCTTTTTGCTTTCGGAGATATCGGTGCCGCGGCAACATTGTTTCCAGGGCATTTCGCAACATAATTACCACTATCCACCGGAGCGTCGAGAGCCTCCACTGCTTCCACCGGGCTCTTGCCTTTAGCAAGATGTTTTTTAAACAGACCTGGAACCATGTGGCGGCCCCGGGTAGAGATGCTGTCTTTCACCGCAGAAACTGGAGAGGAGCCGTTTACATGTCGGCGTGTCCCGCCGTCTCCACCTCTTCCGTGACTGATCTTCGTCGGACTCCCGGCGGGAGGGGCTGTGCCTGCTGGAGGCACCCGGGTCTTAGCGCCCTTAGCCGTGCTTTTCGGAGTCATCGTAGTAGGTAAACGGAGAAACAGGCCCGTATGCCGCCAACAGAAAAGTCCTGTGAAACCGTATTTAAAAGGTTGCAAAAGATTCAGCCGCCAAGACCAATACTGCCACAGCATATCAGAGTTCACTAACCAGTATATCCTTCATTACTGAAGTTAAGGTGTACGGCGGGAGGTGGGGGGTTATTCCAGGAGAGTGCCGATATCCAGCTTACTCGGCCGAGCAAGCGGCCGCCATCTTGCCCCAGCACAGTGTATTAGTCTACGCATTTCTAAGTGAAACATAAACCCTTAATGCATTGGAACACACAGGCACCTGAAATGTTTTTCAGCATATTTTTGTTTCATTCAGTAAAATAAATGATGCAGAATAATGCATGAAAACTTACCCGTTTCACCCATATGGTGAATGAATGTCATTTGCATGAGACAGAAATATCCAGGGTAAGCGCCACTTCATTGAGTCTTCAATGTGTCTAAACTCATTGGAGAAGTTGTCTGACACAGGAGTGTACAGACAACCCTGCCAGCCAAGTGGTTAAGGAGGCAGTAGCTTCATATACCCATAATGAACACCAGTGGCAGAACAAAGTCAGTTACTTTTTCTTCACAATGGCCTTTGTTCTTTTTCAGCCATTGAGAGAAAAATGTAGCTCTTTTGAGATCACTTATTATCAGGCCATGAGTGGACATTTCATGCATACTACTTGTGCCACAGCAAGAAGTTTCTCCACTCCCCTCCCCCTCACCCCCTCCCCAAACACACACACACACACACCAATTTCTGCCTCTGACTGCACAACAGATGTGCCACTGGGCTTTAGAATACCACATTCACCTAGTGGCAGAACACCTTCTGGGGAGAGAGAACAACTACAACCTGCACAGAACGCACATTAAAGATTCTTAGCAGAGGGAGTTGAAACCTAAGTCTCATTTCGTATTTGCAGACTTGGAGCATTATTAGACATAGATATTGAAAAGAAAATATGCTTGTTTGTGGCATGTGTAGCTGGAGATACACATGCTGTGTATACTCCTGCCATCTAGTGTTGGGCTTGGACGTTGTGCAACATGTTTTTCTTAAAAGAAGTCTTGGAGTCACGAAGTGTAGTGTCTCCATCTATTGCTGGTAGTGTGCATTCAGCATCAGCTCCGTTGTGTTTTTTTTTTTCTTTTTCTTCCACCTTCTAGTTTAGGCGTGTTACAACCAAGAGCTCCAGGTAGATGCCTCCTGGTCATCGTCCTCGGGCCCATTCAGTTCCTCTACATCTGCTGCTAAAACCATCATTGTGTCTATTGCCGCTCTGAGTCATAGCGTTACCTGTCCGTTTTGGTGACTGGGAACTCTTTGGCACCCCGTTCGGGGTCTCTCCCCTCTGGCGCCTACTCTGTGTTCAACGCGGAAAATTTTCCATCCATTATAGAAAGGACTCTATTTCAAAACTGCCCTCAGTGTTGAGCCAAATGCCTCTTGGCAGACCTCCACCAGGTGGTGTGTAACCTTTGTCTCTCTGGACCATAGCAAGGCATCCTTTTCCACCTGCCTCTCCTTCCAGTCATAGAAGAGACTTCATTTCTGTTGGGCTTGATGCCTCGCTTCACAATCCATGGCACAGCAGCAATGGGATGACACCCTGATCGATTTGCCAAACAAGAAAGCATGATCGAACTTCATCTAGAGACTTCGGCGACCTTCTCGCTGGAGGTAAGTTCCTGCTCTGAATCGGAGGCTGAAAGCCCGTAGTCTGCACATTTGGCATCAGCAGTGAGTACAACATTCCTTAACCTTCATGGTACCGAACGGAGGCTGAGCATCCTCCTTAAGGGGGTTGTGCATCGAGCCCTGAAGCCCATCAGGCTTCCGGTCCACCACTGCCTGAGGCGCATGGTCGGCACCGATAACAAGCTTTAGATCCGGCACACAGCCAGCTCCTGGTTTCGAACCATATTTTAAAGGCCCGCCTCTTGTTGCTGACACAGCCTATGGATTCGGCGTCAAAAACACCCTCCAAGCCATCTTTGGCTCCCAAGACTCCCTCATTGCTAAAATCCACCTCTGTGCCAGTGGCTCAAACTTTCCTTGGCATCCAACGCTCTGTCGTCCTCCACTGCATCTGAGGACCAAGACCATCCTATCCTGCAACCCAGGTAGAGCTCTATGCCAGGCAGAAGCGCATCCTGATCCACCCACAAACTGGCTGGATCATCACTTGGCCACCTCCAAAGTCTCAAGACCCATTGCCTCATAAAAGGAAGTTACCAACCCCTTCAGGACCAGAAGGCTTTGTTTTTTAAACCTTAAGCTCACTCTAGGTAGCTGTGGCTCTGAGCAGTCAGGCTTACACAAAGGATCAATTGTTAAGCATTTAAACAGCACCAAAACAATTGATGAAGAAATACATGAGACACTTAAGAAATCCGACACCAATTCATGAAAATAGAATTTATTTTTATGTATTTTTAGACACCAAAGCGAAAAAGATCCAACAGTGTGTTCCAGAGATATAGCAAATACAAAATACGGATGATGGAGGAAGTGACTAACTGTGACGAGTTGCGAGCAGGGAGCGGCCGGTCGGTGCTTGCATCCACGCTCCTATTGTGCTCCTACCCTGCTACAGGGCCAGTCCGAAGCAGCTGGGGGGGAGGCACCGTAGAGGAGCGGACTGGCGCCTGAACTACTACTGCTGCTGCTTGCGAGGTGAACTGAGAGAAGGGCGGTGAGGCCAGAGCTGTTGGAAACTCCAAAACGCTGCCAGAGGAGGAGCAGTGCAGCCCGCAGTTCAGCGTTCACTGCCCGCACCCCACCTCCGGCCCAGACACCCTCCCCCACACACACACACACACAGCTTCCAAACCTCAACTGCCCACCTGCCGGAAGGGGTACCCGGGGGTCGACTGACAACCACGCCGGTGGAGCAACCATGGTGGGGCTGATCTGACACCGGCTCATCTCCCGGCCCTTGGCCCAGCCTTCAGGAGCGAGGTAAGCGGGAGAGGTCGGCAAGCCAAAAAGTGGTGGCGGGGGGAGACCGACCATCCAATAAGCATCTGAAAAGAGCGCTAGAGCGAGCAAGGCGGCCTTAGAGCGCTGCCACGGAGAGAGCGCCCCGGCAAGCCCTACGGAGGCGGCCCAGACAGTCTAAGTGTGGCTTGTAAGGGGCGGCTGTGCTCCGCTCTGCTCACTCAGCGTTGCACCCATATAAGCCACCAGCCTCCTCTAGCCTTACTCAAGCCCTCCCCCATCCCGCCACAAGAGGCAATCAGGTCAACGGTCCGCCAGGAAAGCTATAGTAGCAATCGGAAGGAGCGCTCAGACCCCTTGCATCTAGCCTGAAAGATCAGTTCTCCTGTCCTGTTGCAACTAAAAATAAAGGCACTACGTAACAGGCAAAACCCACCGAAAACATCGCCAGAGCTCCCCTACCAACACTGGCCCGAGGGGTTTAGCGGATAGGAGCGAAGAAGAAAGAAAGGAAGGAGGGGGACAGCACACCAAGACCTCCCCATACAGGAGCAGAAGTATGGCGCTCAAAAAAGTCCTCTCGTCAAAAAGGAACAGACGCGGAAGAGAATGAGATCACAGGGCCAATACAATCAAGGGTCACAAGAAGCACGGCCCAGCTACTGTACCAGGAGCCACCCATAGTGAATGCCCCCCATCAAGGGCTCAGAACCCAATATTTCCAAGCACCCGGCAGTCCAATAACAATCTCGGACACCTCCTCCGAAGGGGTACAAGAGGAGTCTGAGCATAAACCCCAAGGGCTGGTATATAGCCAAGGGAGGGAGGATAACCCCCCCCCCCCACACACCTCCGGATACTCCGTTCCCAGGCGCGCAGCTCACTCATACCCCGGAGACTGGGATTGGGAACAGGAAGCACAGGAACAGCCCCCTTCAGAGGGCACCAAGGGGCAAATGAGTGTCAGAGGGCAACATCTGCAGAGAAAGGGTATAAGTGACAGAGCCCGGGAGGTTGACGAACGCGGAGAACCCCAGGAAGCTAACAGATAAGGCAAACGGCCGTTGTAGTAATCTGGCTCTGTATATACTATACCAAAATGAGGTATAGTGTGCACAGTCAAGTGGAACCCCAAAGGTAGGCAGAGGTAAAAGTAGATAGCACCTAGCTCTCTATTTGTGGTAGTGTGGGCGAACAGTAAGGCTTTATCAGAGGGTAGTGTTAAGCATTTGTTGTACACACTCAATCAGCAAATGATGTCACACACTCAAAGACTGAACTCAGACCAATTTGATTGGTATAAAAATATTGAGTTATTTTATTTCTAGAACCAAGCCAAGCCTGGTGCAGGTAAGTGAAATAAATGCTTTGCAAAATCTTATGCAGTGTTTTACAATTGAATGCAGGTCGAAATGCAGTTAGTTGAAAATACAGGTATGTCAATATGTCGAAATTACTTTTCAGATTACATTGCACGTTACTTTTTAAGATTACTTTTTAAGTTACGTTTGCTAATCAGTGTGATTTGCCTAGATATCACACAGACATCTCCTAGTGAAAAGGTAAGTAAATCAGTTTTTGTACAGTTGCAGTTTTTCAAGTTTTTATACAAACCCACTCCACACTCTGAACAATTTTCAAGAAAAGCAGTCAATGCAATACTATGGAAGGAAATTGAGTTATTGGTTTGAAGGTAAGAACAAGTTTGTGGGAGTTGGTATTCTGGGGTTAGAACCAGGGTTCCCCCAGGGTCAAGGATGCACTCTTGAAACACCCTCAGCGGCACTAGGGCGGCCGGGTGCAGAGGGCTTAGGCCCAATGTTATCCAATGGGGGATAGGGGGCCTCCGGTTGGTGGCTGCTCACGAGCAGGCCACAGGGTTGTGGTAGCAAAGCTCCTGGTGTTAGGTTTAGGCAAAGGCGGTCCGAGTTAGCACCCAAAGTACACCCGCAGCAGTGCAGGGGCGGCTGTGTGTAGGGTGCTGTTTTGGCATTGGGTGCCCTGTTGATTTCAACAGGGTTTCTCCGGTTGCAACAAAGACTGCAGGCTCGGGGACAAAGATCTTCTGGAGGTGACCACCGGTTGGAGAGGTAAGTTGGGATGCTTGTGGATGCTGGGACACTGTTGGGCCACCCAAGTCCGTGGGGCGTCGGCTGCAGGGGTGTCTTTAGGCATCGGGTTTTCCATACCAGCTCCGGTCGCGGCTGGGGGGGATCCTCCAGAAAGAGGCTGCAAGCTTCTCCTGGAGATTCGGGGCATGTCAGAGATCACCAGATATCAGGTCTGGATCTCCGGGTAGACGACTTCGGGGTGTTGGGCTACTCAAACTCTGGCTGTAGTCGTCGGGTGCAGAGTGGTGCAGACTCGTGGATTTGGCCGGAGCCAGAGTCTGTGGGTGAGCAAATCCGGTGCTCACGGGCGACAAAGTCTTTGGCCTGGAAGCCAGGGCAGGTCCTTCGGGTTCTTGAGGCTGCCGGCTGCAGCACACACCGGGATTTCGCTTTTGCAGGTCCGAGGTGGGGATAGGCCGGTAGGGCTGGGGACAAGTACTGACTTGTGCTGAAGCTAAGAAGAGGACGATGCCCACTGGTCCTCTTCTTAGCTTCAGCACAGCTTCTTCGGTCCTTCTTCTTTTTCTTCTTGGTCGGTTCTTGTCTGAGGAGGCAAGGTTCAGGGGTGCCCCATAATCCTAGATTTAGGGGCGTTACAGGTAAGTAAAAGGTTGGGACCAGTGGGTCTTTTCCTTGGGCTAGGTACACTCCCTATTATGCCACCCTCCAGTGGGAGGGGGGCATATGCCTCACTCTGGTTGGCTGGGTCCCCCCCATCTGCAAGATGGCGGGGACTGAGAGTTGTGCTTCACCTCGCCTCCCCCACCTGAGGGGTGGGATTGGCAAAGGTGGGCACACTTCCCTTCCTCACTTGTTTTTCCCGCTGATTCTCCCGCCCAAAGTGGGGGTCAGAACCAGTGGGGGCCAGTTGCTGGAAGCAGCAAAAGGCCTGGGGAGGCTCACAAGGGCGGCAAGCCTTTGTAGCTTCCTCTTCGTGGACCCTGCCCATCCTGGGGGAGGAGGCTTGGTACCTCGTCCCAGGATGTGCATTGTTTCAGTCCCCAGAGAGCAGCAGGCTCTCGACCCAGGGGTCATGAAACATGTCTGGTGGTGGCAGCTGGCGAGTGGACACTAGTGTTAGGTCGTTTTTCAAGGGGCATCTTTAAGATGCCCTCTGTGTGCATTTTCCATTCAATCCCACACTGGCATCAGTGTGGGTTTAATGCGCTGAGAAGTTTGATACCAAACTTCCCAGTTTTCAGTAAAGCCATTATTATGCTGTGGAGTTCGTAATGACAAACTCCCAGCAACATTATGCTCTTAATGGCATTACTGCACTTACAATGTCTAAGAATTGGCTTAGACACTGTAGGGGTACAGGGCTCATGCACCTGTACCCTCACCACTGGTATAGTGTACCCAGCTAGAGGGTTGGCTGACCTATACCAGGGCAGTGGGCTGTAGGCATGGCACACAGGCATGTGTGCCATGTCGACTCGTCACTTTGTTCTGCACCAAAACACGCAGCCTGCAAAGGCAGTGTGTGAGTGTAGTGGTACAGAGCCTCTAAGGGTGGCACAATAAGTGCTGCATCCCTTAGGGGCCTTCCACAGTGCCCTTGGTACCTGTGGTACCATTATCTGAAAGAGACTGTAGTTATAGATTCCTTACCTTAGAATTACCCCCAGGCGTCAGACTGGATCTGGAGAAATTTTTTCGTAGCGGTACCCCTGCGTGTCGGTAGGTGGCGTCGGTCAACTCCGCGTCCGTCGTCGTGGTCGCCGGGATGACGTTGCGGTGTCCAATTAGACGCCGCCCCTGCGCGCTCACGTCAGTTCTTTCTTTATCCGTGTTAGCCAGTGCAGATCCGGAGAGAGTGTGCCCCTTAGTCTTTTTTGACTAAACTTTTTTCGACCTTTGGCAACATCTTTTTCGAGTCTTTGACTTCTGGTGCACGAGGAGTGTCCCATCGCCGGACTGGATTCAAGCCCTGTGACTCCTGTCACAAGCTGATGTTGGTCTCCGATCCGCACCTCGTGTCTTTGGTGCGTGGAGCGCGACCACGATCCAAAGTCGTGCTCCGACTGCCGGGCCCTGAACCCGAAGTCTTTGCTGGAGCGGCCCCGAAAGCTTTTGGAGGCCCGGCAGTCCGCTCCACGTCGTTCAAGGTCCCGGTCGAGAGAAAGGTCGCGGGACTGGTCGCGGAGTCACCACCACTTGTCAACGAAATCTTCGCACTCCTCCGGTAGGTCGAAGCACAGGAAGAAGGCAAAAAAGCATCGTCTCTCTTCACCTTCTCCCCGTCCGTCGGCCGACGCGGAACCCGGAGCGTCGTCGCACTCCGGCTCCCGCTGGGACGGCTCCTCGCTTCCCTCCCTTTCCCGGAGCGTCCCCTGCCCAGCTTCGTGCATTTTACGAAGCGCTTTACAGCATTTTTGGGCAGCCCGACTGTGAGAAAGTGCCCTCTTTCTGCATGGTTGCCCCCACTTTTTGCTGTATTGCTGATGTGCTTTGACTGAGTGTGCCCTGGGCTCCTGCTAGCCAGGTACCCAGGGCCTATGTTCTTTTCCTAAAAACTGCATTGAAGCCTAAACCCAATTGGCATCTCTGGCCACAGGTCAGCCCCTGGTAAATGGTACCACAGGTACCCAGGGCATTGTGACCAGAGAAGGCCTCTAAGGTCTGCAGCAGTTATTGTGCCACCCTTATTGTGCCACCCTTAGAGGTCCTGTACCTTCACACTCACACACTGCCTTTGCAGGCTGCGTGTTTTGGTGCAGAACAAAGTGAAGAGTCGACATGGCACACATCCCTGTGTGCCATGCCAACAACCCACTGCCCTGGCATAGATCAGTCACCCCTCTAGCTGGGTGCACTATACCAGTAGTGAGGGTACAGGTGCATGAGCCCTGTACCCCTACAGTGTCTAAGTCCATTCTTAGACATTGTAAGTGCAGTGCTGCCATTAAGAGTATATGGTGCTGGGAGTTTCTTATGAACTGCACAGCACCATAATGGCTACACTGAAAACTGAGAAGTTTGGTATCAAATTTCTCAGCACATTAAACCCACACTGATGCCAGTGTGGGATTTAATGAAAAATGCACACAGAGGGCATCTTAGAGATGCCCCCTGAAAACTAACCTACCACTAGTGTCAAGGTTGAGTGGCTGCTTTCAGCTGCCACCACCAGACATGTTTCTGGACCCCTGGGTCGTGAGCCTGCTGCTTTTGGGGGCCTGAAACAATGCACATCCTGGGACGAGGTGCCAAGCCTCCTCCCCCCAGGATGGGCAGGGTTCACGAAGGGGAAGCTTCAAAGGCTTGCCGCCCTTGTGAGCTTCCCCAGGCCACTTGCTGCTTTCAGCAACTGGTCCCCACTGGTTCTACCCCCCACTTTGGGCGGGAGAACTGGCGGGAAAAACAAGTGAGGAAGAGAGGTGTGCCCACCTCTGCCAACTCCACCCCTCAGGTGGGGGAGGCGAGGTGAAGCACAACTCTGTCCCTTCCATCTTGCAGATGGGGGTGGACTCAGCCAACCAGGGAAAGGCTTATACCCCCCTCCCACTGAAGGGTGGCATAATAGGGGGTGTACCCACCCCAGGGAAGGGACCGATTGGTCCAAACCTTTGTACCCACCTGTAAAGTATTTAGGGGCAACCCTGAACCTTGCTTCCTCAGACGAGAAGAAACTACAAGAAAAGAAGGACCGAACAGCTGTGCCGAAGCTAACAAGAGGAAGATGCCCACTGACCTGGCCCCAGCCCTACCGGCCTGTCTCCACCTCGAACCTGCTCCTGCGAAATCCCAGTGTGTCCTGCAGCCAGAAACCTCGAAAACCCCGGAGGACCTGCCTGCCTTCAACCACAAAGACTGTCTCTCCCGTGAACACCGGATTTGTTCATCTCCAACCTCTGGCTCCGGCCGGACACTGCGAATCCGCACCACTCTGCTCCCGCCGCCCACAGCCCGAGCTCGAGCGAGCAAACACCACGAGGTGGTCTCCCTGGCGATCCTAACCAGAGGTCTGGTGACCCCTGACCTGCTTCAAACCTCCCGCCAACGCCTGCAGCCTAAATCTGGAAGGTCCTCCCAACCGCGACCAGGAGCTGGTAAGAAGATCCGACCCAAAAGGCACCCCTGCACCCGACGCCCCACGGCCCTGGGTGGCCCAACTGACGGTGCCTAACCAACCCCCAACATCCCAACTTACCTCTCAAAGTGGTGGTCGCACCCAGAAGACCTTTGTCCCCGATTCTGCAGTGCCTTTGCAAACCGGAGGTTCCCCTTTGCAAACAACAAGGCGACCTACGTCGACACAGCACCCTGTACCCGGCCGCCCTAGTGCCGCTGAGGGTGCACCTTTGGTGCTACTGTTTTTCCCCATTTGCCCTCAGCTAAAGTCCAGGAGCTTTGCTCCCACAACCAAGTGGCCTGCTCGTCAGCAGCCACCAACCGGAGGCCCCATATCCCCCATTGGATAACATTGGGCCTCAGCACGCTGCACCCCGCCGCCCTAGTGCCACTGAGGGTGTAACCAGAGTGCATCCCTGACCCTGGGGGTCATCTGAGTCTACCCCAGAACCTCAACTCCCATTACCGAATTCTTACCCTAAAACCGATAACACTATGTTCGAGGCATGTGAGCTGTAAATAACATGCTGTGCATAGATCGCCATCTAGTGTTGGGTCCGGATGTTTGCACTTGTCTTTCTTCGAAGAAGTCTTTCCAGTCACGAGGTAGGTGACTCCTCATCTCGGTGATAGTGCGCATGGGCATCGACTCCATTGTTAGATTGTTTTTTTCCACCATCGGGTTCGGACGTCTATCGCTTTGCTCCGGTTGACACCGTTCCTTCAGTGAGCAAGATACTCACCCTCGACGGTATTGTTTTCGATCGCGTTTTCCCCTTTATCACGTATCGTATTTACTTGCAAAACCCAAACTTTCGTTCGGAAAGTTTGTGGAAGGCCGTCTAACCTACCTGCGTCGGGCCGACCCGCAGTCGATGGAACGAGCTCTCTTTAAATTCTGCCCTCGGTGTCACGCGAAATACCCGTGCACCGACTCACACGAAGTGTGTAACCTGTGTTTGTCCCCTGAACACAGAGAACAGGACTGCGACACGTGCCAGACTTTCCGCTCCAAGAAGACACTTTGCGACCATCGGGCTCGACGTCGCAACATGCAGAGCCAGCACACAAGCACCATTCCGGACATCTTCGGACAACAATCGGACGAAGAGGCCGGCGAGGCCATGGGAACCGAGGAGGAGCAGGAGCTGATCGCCGTCCCAGAGGTCAACTCCGACCAAGAGAACGACATCCCGCATGGACAACGTACCGTGAGTACAGCTCCTCCCTCGTCCAAAGACCCAATTCCACAAAAGAAGGCGGCTCCGGTCCAACCCGCGCCCTCGGGCTCCGGTCGGCACCGAGATCATGCTTCCGACGCCCTGCCTTCTGGCTCGGCACCGAAGGTTACCAAAAAGCCTTCCGGCTCCGAAAAGACTCCCTCCAAATCAAGTTCAGAGCAGAGAACTTCGGGGTCGAAACACAAGTCCGGCACCGAATACCCCCCCCCCATTCGGCACCGAAACACACTTCGGATCCGAAAACATCAACATCCAAGACTTCGGCACCGAAACTTTCGGCGCCGGAACAGTCAGATGTGCCGAAATCACCAAAAAGACAGTTTCGACGCTCCGATCGACAAACCGGATCCGAAACAAAAAGGGCTTGATTCACAGAACTAACTTACGTCAAAAACGTAAAGTTAGTACTTTTTGGTATTCACAGAATACACTTACTCATTTTGGTATTCACAGAATGAACTTACTCATTTCGGTATTCACAGAAGTTAGGACTCCTAACTTTAGGACTCCTAAATGCCTTCTGTGAATACCGAAAGTCTTAAAGTTAGGATTTTCTCAGTTTAGGAGTAGTAAAGTTAGGACTCCTAACTTTACTACTCCTAAACTGAGAAAATCCTAACTTTAAGACTTTCGGTATTCACAGAAGGCATTTAGGAGTCCTAAAGTTAGGAGTCCTAACTTTACTACTCCTAAACTGAGAAAAATCCTAACTTTAAGACTTTCGGTATTCACAGAAGGCATTTAGGAGTCCTAAAGTTAGGACTACTAACTTCTGTGAATACCGAAATGAGTAAGTTCATTCTGTGAATACCAAAATGAGTAAGTGTATTCTGTGAATACCAAAAAGTACTAACTTTACGTTTTTGACGTAAGTTAGTTCTGTGACTCAGGCCCAAAGTGCTCTATATTCATCCTCAAACTGGACATATGACCACTAAAGTGACTTTAAAAAGGACTGATACAGAGGAAGAATACCACATTGCTTTAAAGAGAACGGTTGGAACTAACCCTTCCCCTCCTCCTCTTCCTCCACCCCAGTTTCAGCCCATCTCACCTGAACATTCACCACCACATACACCTGACAACCAGGATGATGGGGATGACAATGGGAATGGGGATGATAATCAACTAATGCAAGACCCATGGGATGATTACAATACTAATTCACCCACAGGCAATGATCCTGATTTGTATCCTAACAAGCTCTCTCCACCAGATGACAGTGTAGGCTACATTGAGTTACTGGGTAGAGCTGCCAACTACCATGGGGTGCAGCTACATAATGAGTCCTTAGAAGAGGATTTCCTCTTTGAAACCCTCAGTACCACGCAGAGGTCATCACATACACTACCTATGCTCAAAGGGATGATCAGGCATGTAGATGACATTTTTAACGACCCGGTCAGAGCTCGTATTCTTAGCCCTAGAGTAGACAAAAAATACAAGCCAGCACCATCAGACCCAGTATATATTAAAGGTCAGTTGCCACTAGACTCCCCTGGTTGTGTCCAATGCAAGGAAAAGGGCCAACTCCCAGACAACAGGAGATGCGCCACCCCCGGATAAGGAATCCAAACTTGTTGATGCTTCCGGGAAAAGGGTGGCCTCTCAGGTGGCCAATTTCTGGCGTGTCTCCAACACTCAGGCATTGCTAGCACGATATGACCGTGCGCACTGGGACGAGATGGAACAATTAATACAATATTTGCCCCAGTAACACAGATCTAAGGCACAAGACCTGGTGCGTGAAGGGCAACTTATTTCCAATAACGCTATATCCCTAGATGCTGCAGATACTGCCGCTAGAGCGGTAAACACCAGTGTCCTCTTGAGAAGACATGCTTGGCTTTGCATATCAGGGTTCAAACCAGAGGCGCAAACCTCAATTTTAAACACTCCTTTTGATAAAGAGCATCTATTTGGCCTAATGGTAGATTCTTCACTAGAGAAAATGCAGGAGGACACTGAAGTGGCCAAATCCATGGGAGCCCTTCAGTCAGCACAAAGCCTTGGTTCCTTTCAGCGCTCCTTTTACCGCGGAGGCTAAAAAAATACCTCCTCGGAGACCACCACCTATAAGGGCAATAGCCAACCCTCTCCATCTACGGGTTACATCAGAGGGGGTTACAGAGGTAACAATGGCAAAGGCAGGGGTTCAAACACACGCACCTCCCCCTCCAATACAAAGCAGTGACTTCCTTCCACTTCCTCCCGACCACTTAACACCTGTCAGGGGAAGACTGTCAGATTTCCTACCAATCTGGCAGTCAATAACAGACAATTGGGTACTACAAATTATCCGTTCTGGTTACTGCCTGGAGTTCATCAACACTCCTCCAAACATTCCACCAAAGTCACACAAAAGTTCGCCAGATCACCTACACCTCCTCAAACAAGAGGTTCAGTCTCTAATTCTAAAAGGAGCTATAGAACCCGTACCACCGCAACATCACGGGTCGGGCGTATATTCTTTTTACTTCCTAATACCCAAAAAAGATGGTTCTCTCAGACCAATATTAGATCTCAGAGAACTCAATCTTTACATTCAGTCAATTCATTTCCACATGGTAACACTTCAACAAGTACTTCCTCTGTCGAAGAAAGGCGACTTTGTCTACTCTAGATTTAAAAGACGCCTATTTTCATATTCCAATCCATCCCGCTCATCGCAAATTTCTCAGGTTTGTGGTAGTGGGTCAACACTTCCAATTCAAGGTACTCCCGCTCGGAGTCACCACAGCCCCCAGTCTTCACAAAGTGTCTGGCGGTAGTAGCTGCTCACCTGAGAAGACAAAGCATCCATGTCTTCCCATACTTGGACGACTGGCTCATCAAAGCCTGCACATACCATCAATGTCTTCAGCACACTTTCAGAACGATTGTTACTACATCATCTAGGGTTCACAATCAATGTGACAAAATCACATCTCCTACCAGCCAATACTCAGGACTACCTAGGAGCCACGCTAGATACTCAAAAAGCTCTGGCTTTCCCCAGCGCAGCCAGAATTCGAAATATTCAGGCTTTAGTTCTCCAGTTTCAACCAGATCATTGGATTCCAGCTCAGGTTTATATGCAACTGCTGGGAATGATGGCATCTTGCATCATAATCGTTCCCCATGCCAGACTTCACATGCGTCCACTTCAAGAATGCTTAGCCAGTCAGTGGAACCAATCACATGGTCTATTGACCGATCTAGTGTTGGTAAGCGGCCGTACTCATCGTTCTCTGCAGTGGTGGAACACACAAAATTTGTCAAAAGGACGGCCGTTCATAGACCCGGTTCCACAGATAGTACTGACAGCGGACTATCCCTCACTGGCTGGGGAACTCGCCTACAACATCACAGTGCAAGGACTGTGGAGTCAACAGCAGAAGTTGCTCCACATCAATCATCTAGAGCTGCTTGCAATCTTTCTAGCCCTCGAGGCGTTTCAGACTCACCTGGAGGGCAAAGCTGTCTTTGTTTGTACAGACAACATGACAGCTATGTATTACATACAAAAACAAGGGGGGAGAGGTGGGGGGGGAACACTCTCTCCAACTGTCCCACTTAGCCCAAGACATCTGGAGGTAGGCCATTCACCACAAACGTTATCTCCTAGCGGAACACCTAACAGGATTGAACAACCAGATTGCAGATCTCCTCAGCAGGCAGAGGCAGCAGATACACGAATGGGAACTCCACCCTCAGGTTCTCCTTCCATACTTTCAAAGTTGGGAAGTCCCTCACATAGACCTGTTCGCCACATACTAAAACGCAAAATGCCAAAGCTTCGCCTCCAGGTACCCACACCCTCAATCCAAGGGCAATGCACTATGGATGAACTGGTCAGGGATATTTGCCTACGCTTTTCCGCCTCTCCCACTCATTCCATTAGTGGTTCACAAGCTCAGGCAAACGTCTCTCACACTAATCCTAGTAGCTCCCACATGGGCACGTCAACCTTGGTTCACAACCCTGTTGAAGCCATCTCTGGTTCCGCATCAAAAGCTGCATTTAACCTCCAGTCTCCTCACGCAGAACCATGGCGAAATCAGACGCCCAGATCCCAAACAGCTGAACCTCGCAATCTGGCTCCTGAAATCTTAGAGTTTGGTTACTTAAACCTTCCACCAGAATGTATGAATATCATTAGGGAGGCTAGAAGACCTACTAAAAGGGCCTGCTACGCAGCTAAGTGGAAGAGATTTGTTATCTACTGTGGTAACAATCATATCAACCCTCTTGATGCTTCCATACAGAACATCATATGCTATCTGTTACACTTGCAACAGTCAGCGTTGGCTTATACCTCTATCAGATTACACCTAGCGGCAATTGCTGCATATCTACAAAATAGACAGCATTTGTCATTGTTTAGAGTACCTGTGATCAAAGCTTTCATGGAAGGACTAAAAAGAGTCATACCACCAAAACTTCCACCAGCTCCACTGTGGAATCTTAATATAGTCCTTACAAGGTTGATGGGCCCACCTTTTGAGCCCATGCACAAATGCGAACTACAGTTCCTCTCTTGGAAAACAGCTTTCCTCATTGCAATCACATCATTAAGGAGAGAGAGTGAATTACAGGCATTAACCATACAAGAACCATTTTTCCAACTACACAAAGACAAAGTGGTTCTTCGTACTAATCCTAAATTTTTACCTAAGGTCGTATCTGCATTTCACATAAATCAGTCGGTCGAATTACCCATATTCTTCCCTCAACCTGATTCAGTTGCAGAAAGAGCTCTACACACCTTAGATGTTAGAAGAGCAATCTTATACTACACTGAAAGGACAAAATCTTTACGTAAAACGAAACAACTTTGTTGCTTTTGCGCCACCACACAAAGGCAATCCTATCTCCAAATAAGGTATTGCAAGGTGGATTGTTAAGTGCATTCAAACCTGCTATGCGAAAGCAAAGGGAACTCTAACTGTACCCCCTAGGGCACATTCCACTCGTAAACTAGGGGCCAGTCTGGCTTTTTTCGGAAACATTCCTATTGACATTTGCAAAGCTGCAACATGGTCTACAACGCACACATTCACTAAACATTATTGTGTAGAAGTGTCAGCAAGACAACAAGCCAATGTGGGTCAAGCAGTACTAAAGACACTATTTCAGACAACTCCAACAGCTACAGGTTATCCACTGCTTTGGGAGGGTACTGCTATGTAATCTATGCACAGCATGTGATCTACAGCTCACATGCCTCGAACGGATAATGTTGCTTACCCAGTAAGCATCTGTTCTTGGCATGTAGAGCTGTAGAGTCACATGCACCCACCCACCTCCCCGGATACCTGTAGCTGCTGCAGTTCTCTATTTAATTTGCATACATACGCATGGACATCTCTATTCTTTACTACTACTCCCTTCTCACCCTCTGTGGCAAACAATCTAACAATGGAGCCGATGCCCATACACACTATCACCGAAAGGAGGAGTCCCCTACATCGTGACTGGAAAGACTTCGTCAAAGAAAAACAAGTGCAACCATCCGGACCCAACACTAGATACTATGCACAGCATGTGACTCTACAGCTCTACATGCCAAGAACAGATGCTTACTTGGTAAGTAACATTATCCTTTCCTCCATAGGATAACATTGACTGTTTTTCTTGGAAAGGTTTCTAAGTGTTGAGTTTGAAAACCTAAAGAAATTCTTTAAAATTGTACTAACAAAAACGATTTTACTTACCTGTTTACAGGAAATGTCCCTGTGTAGTATCCAGGTATACTACACTGTGTAAGAAAAGTAATCTCAAAAGTAACTTATCTGTGATTTTACTGAAAATCCTGTACAAAGTATATGTACTGTATTTACAAAGCATTGCATTTCTCAGAAACAATACTGTAAGTCAAAACAGTGCATTTACAATTACAATCCAAACTGTATTACAACTGTATATTTACTGCAAAGTATTTATCACTTACCTGTGCCAGGCTTGCTTGGTTCTAGAAAAGAAAATAACTAAAAGAATATTTTTATACAAAAACATTTGGTCTGAAGTTCAGTCTTTGAGTGTGTGAATTCATTTGCTGACTTAGTGTGTACAACAAATGCTTAACACTGTCCTCTGATAAAGCCTTACTGCTCGACCACACTACCACAAATAGAGAGTAAGGTTCTATCTAACTTTACCTCTGCCTACCTTTGGGGTTCCACTGGACTCTGTACACACTATACCTCACTTTGGTATAGTATATATAGAGCCAGCTTCCTACACCGACTCTGCAGGCGCACCTTCGGGCCCCACTGACTCGGCTGGGGGCTCTGGGCCTTCGATGCCGGCGGCTCTGGCCTCAGCGCCAGGGCCCCCATAGATCCAGGTCTGGATCCAGATCACCGTCGGTCGACCTCACTGTACCTTCCCCGGCGCCGATTCCAGTCACGACGCCCCCAATGCCGGTTGTGCCCCCAAACGGCGTCAACCCCAGCCTTGCCCCCGACTTGAACGCGGTGCCGGACTGACGTCTGTACCGGTGCCGGAGGGTACTTTTGTACTGCTGTTAATCCCTGACGTTTCCTATTGCCCTAAGTGGCCGCCAGTGGAGGGTGAGGAGGACTGGGTGGGGTCTATTGACCCTCTAGCTGACCAGCTTGAAGAGCCGGACTGGCGAGAGGAGTTGGGTGATGCCAGCGGTCTGGGTACCTCCCCAGACCTTGGCATGCTAGTCTCCCCCACTCCCCCCCCACCGTGGCCACGGAGGAGGGAGCTTCCTACTTTGTGGTGTTGCGTAGGGCGGCTGATGCCTTGGGCCTCGAGCTTCCTACAGTGGCAGTCAGGACTAACCTCCTGACAGAGGTGCTTCAACTGGCAGCGGCCTCTTCAGAGCCCCTGCTGCCTTTTAATGAAGCCCTCACCGACGTCCTCCTGGGCACTTGGTCCAAGCCCAGCACTAGGGCTCCTGTGGACGGGATGATCCCCCGACCCCATCGCCCGGCCCCGGGCAACCCACTTTTTCTCTCCCAACACCCTACCCCTAGAGCTTGGTGGTCCAAGCCTCGTCTTCGAAAGGCTCATTCCCTACTGCTCTCTCAGAGAGGGAATGCAAGAAGCTGGACCACCTTGGGAAGATGTTTTCTTCTGCCAGCTTAGGGCTGCGGTCGATTAACACTGCATGCCTCTTGGGCCTTTACACACATACAGTGTGGAATACGGTTGCTCAAGTGCTGCCACAGTGCCTGAAGGAGGCCCGGGCCGGGTTCACCCGCGCAGTGGCAGAGGGTCGAGACGCAGCGAACTTCACCATCCGGTGTGGGCTAGATACCGCCGACCCTCTGGGCAGAACGGTTTCCACGTCGGTAGCCCTGAGGCGCTATGCCTGGTTGAGCACATCTGGTTTTTCAGGGGATGTCCAATCCACCCTTCTGGACATGCCCTTTGATGGCCGACGCCTGTTTGGTGACAAGGCGGACTCGGCGCTCGAGCGCTTCAAGGATTCTAGGGCTACAGCCAGATAATTGGGCCTCGCGGCAACCTCTTCCCCCACGCACTCTGCCTTTCGCCCCTTTCGTGGCTACGGAAGGGGTGCCCCATCACGTTCCACCCAAGCGAGCCACAGGGCACACAAGCTACCCAGTCTGTGCATGGCCACGGACGTGGGTCCCAATGGCGTGGGTCTGGGGCCCAGCGGGCGGGCCAGTCTACCCATACCGCCCCTGCAGCAGCCTCCAAATCTTTCTAGTCCGACTTTTCAGGGCCACCAGAGGCCAGTGGGCGGCAGGATTCGCCATCACCTCCCCCACTGGCAAAACATCACATCAGACAGGTGGGTTTTGCAGATAGTCCAAAGGGGATACTCCCTCCCCTTCGAAACGACCCCTCCCTCCATGCCACCAGCAATCCATTGCATGTTAGAGGATCACTTGGCCCTTCTCCGCCAGGAAGTTACAGCTCTCTTGGCCAAGGGAGCTATCGAATGGGTCCCTGTGCAAGAAGTGGGTCGTGGTTGCTATTCCCACTACTTTCTGGTACCCAAGTAGGACAAAGGCTTGCGTCCTATCTTAGACCTCAGGGCTCTCAACCACTTCCTTCGAAGGAGAAGGTCAAAATGCTCACGTTGGCTCAGGTCTTCTCTGCCCTCTATCCCGGAGACTGGATGGTAGCGTTGGATTTGCAGGATGCCTATTTTCACATCCCCGTCCTGCCAGCCCACAGGCGTTGCCTGCGGTTCACGGTAGGCCACGAGCATTTTCAGTTTACCGTGCTCCCCTTTGGCCTTACCAGCGCCCCTCGGGTGTTCACGAAAGTGATGGCGGTGCTCGCAGCTCATCTGCGCAGATCAGGGGTTCCAGTCTTCCCCTATCCCGACGACTGGCTGTTGAAGGCGGGCTCGCCCCCAGGCTGTCGTCTCCCACCTCCAGACTACGGCGGACCTCCTGCATTCACTAGGGTTCACTATCAACGTGCCGAAGTCGCACCTGATTCCCTCCCTCTCAGAAACTCCTTTTCTTCGGAGCAGTTCTGGATACAGCGCAGTTTCGGGCTTATCCTCCTGAGCAGCGAGTCCGGGATATTCGGGCTATGATACCAATGTTTCAGCCTCTATCCCGGATTTCGATGAGAATGACCCTGAGGCTGCTGGGCCTCATGGCCTCCTGCATCCTGCCGGTGGATCACACCAGATGGCATATGCGGGCTCTGCAGTGGGACCTGAAGTTCCAGTGGGCGTAGCATCAGGAAAATCTTTCCGATGTCGTCCAGATTTTGGAGGGGACTGCACGTCAGTTGCAGTGGTGGGTCACAAACCAGGATGGATCAATGGCAGATCCCTCTCCCTTCCCCAACCAGAGTTTACAGTGGTGAAGATGTGTCACTCCTGGGATGGGGCGGTCACATGGAAGAGGCGGAGATCAGGGGTCTCTGGTCTCCGGCGGAGTCCGGGCTCCACATCAACCTTCTGGAACTCCGGGCGATCCGTCTCGCACTGAAGGCATTCCTTCCTTCTGTCAGAGGAAGAGTAGTGCAGGTGTTCACGGCAACATCACCGCCACGTGATACTGCAACAAACAGGGCGGGGTGGGGACGTGGACCCTATGTCAAGAGGCTCTTCGCCTTTGGACATAGCTGGAACATCAGGGCATTTCCCTGGTGGTTCAACACCTGGCAGGCTCCCTGAACGCCAGGGCGGACGAACTCAGCTGCTGGTGCATGATGGATCACGAAAGGCGTCTTCACTCGAGGTGGTGCAAGGTCTCTTTCAGCAGTGGGGAGAGCCTTGGTTGGATCTATTCACCACCGAAGAGAACGCGCAATGTCAGCAGTTCTGCGCGTTGTAGTTTCCAAGGGGGCACTCGCTCGGCGACGCCTTTCGTCGCGAGTGGAATTGAGGCCTCCTGTACGCCTTTCTGCCTGTACCACTTCTGACAGTGCTGAAGAAGATCAAGTGCAACCAGGTCCAAGTCATTCTTGTGCCTCCGGACTGGGCATGAAGAGTCTGTTACCCAGAGCTCTTGAGCATGGCCATCGATCCTCCAATCAGACTGCCTCTTCGGGAGGATCTTCTGTCGCAGCAGCAGGGGATGGTCCTCCACCCGAACCTGTCCACCCTCCACCTCCTTGCGTGGAGATTGAGCTGCGGCAGTTGACAGCTTTCGACCTTCCTTCCGAAGTCTGCAATGTCATCTTGGCAGCCAGGCGTCCCTCCACTAAGACGGTATATGCCTGTAGATGGAACACATTTGTGGCATGGTGAACAGCAAAGGCTGTGGATCCCCTTTCTGTCCCTCTTTTAGAGGCTCTCCTCTTCATTCTCTCTTTGGCCCAGCTGGGTTCTGCTCTGGGCACCCTTAAAGGCTGTCTTTCGGCCGTTTCTGCCTTTGTTCGCCTTCCTGATCAGCCTTCTCTTTTCAAGTCCTCTATTGTAAACAGATTTCTGAAGGGCATTCCTCATCTTTCCTCCTTCTCCTTTCGTAATGCCCCAGTGGGACCTAAATCTTGTCCTTACTTATCCTATGTGTGCTCCCTTTGAGCCACTACATACTTGTCCTCTGCGTCTTCTTACTTTAAAGACTGCTTCCTTCTTGCCATCACCTCTGCTCGCAGGGTGAGTGAGCTTCAGGCTCCGTCTTCCAAACCTCCCTTTCTTGCTGTCCATCTGGACAAAGTGGTCCTTCGTACTAGGCCCTCTTTTCTGCCCAAAGTGGTTACCTCTTTCCACTTAGGTCAGACCATCACATTGCCCACCTTCTTCCCACCTCCGTACCCTTCCAAGGAGGAGGAGAGACTCCACCGTCTGGACCCAAAACGTGTGCTGTCCTACCTTGACCGCACTAAAGGTCGGGTAGGACGATCAACTCTTCTTGGGTTATGTGGGCGCCAAGAAAGGTCGGGCAGTGCACAAACGTATCATCTCTAGATGGGTTGTCTTATGCATTAAGATCTGTTATTCTTTGGCGAAAAAGGAACCTCCAGTAGGACTGCGCGCCCACTCTACCAGGGCGATGGCAAGCACTACTGCTTTGGGACGTGGAGTTCTGTTGGTTGACATCTGCCAGGCACCCACGTGGGTATCCCTACACACGTTCACGAAACATTACTACCTGGACAGCCAAGTCCGGAGAGACTGCTTTTCGGCCGTTGTGTTCTCTGGGACTTCCTGGTGTGAACTTAGTTAGTAGACCCACCACCGGGGTTGGCATTGCTGGGGTATCTATTCTAAGGTAAGGAACCTATAACTACGGTCTCTTTCAGATGAACAAGTTACTTACCTTCGGTAACGATGTATCTGCAAGAGATTTAGTAGTTATAGATTCCTTACCGCGCCACCCATCCTCCCCATTCTGCGAACTGACTTCTAGGGATAGGGACACCCTTACAGGGCCTTAGTTATGTGCACCAGCGGTCAGCGTCTTGCATGGCTCTGCGCTTCTGGCGTGGAATGTCGTGTCAGAACTGACGTCCACGAGCAGGGGCGCCGTCTAAGTAGACACTGCTACGTCATCCCGGCGACCACGACGCTGACGACTAACGCGGAGTCGACCGGTGCCACCTACCGACGTGCAGGGGTACTGCTATGAAACAATTTCTCCGGATCCAGTCTGACGCCTGGGGGTAATTCTAATGTAAGGAATCTATAACTACTAGTGTCTCTTACAGATACACCGTTATCGAAGGTAAGTAACTTGTTCATCTGTTGGCATGTGCGGGATCTGCAGTAGGACCTGAAGTTCCAGTGGGCGCAGCATTCGGGAAATCTCTCCAACATGGTCCAGCTCTCTGAGGATACAGGACAAGATCTACAGTGGTGGTTAACAAACCCTGATTGGGTCAGAGTCAGACCCTCTCCCTTTCTCAACCCGATCTGACAGTAGTGACAGATGCGTCACTCTTGGGATTGGGCGGCCATCTGGGAGAGGTGGAGATCAGAGCCTCTGGTCTCCGGCGGAATCCGGACTCTCCATCAATCTATTGAAGCTCCGAGCAATCCGGCTAGAATTGAAAGTCTTTTTACCCTCCATCAAGGGAAGGCCAGTGCAGGTATTCACAGACAACACCACTGCCATGTGGTACTACAACAATCAGGGTGGAGTGGGGTCTTGGAACCTTTGTCAAGAGGCCCTGCGCCTCTGGACATGGCTGGAACAGCAGGGCTTATCCCTGATAGCTCAACACCTGACAGGCTCTCTGAACGCCAGGTCAGACAAACTCAGCGGAAGATGCCTAGCAGATCACGAATGGCATCTCCATCCAGAGGTGTTGCAAGGTCTCTTTCAAGAGTGGGAAAAGCCTTGGTTGGATCTGTTTGTTACTGCCGAGAATGCTCGTTGTCAACAGTTCTGCGTACTGGAGTTTCCAAGGCGACTCTCGCTCAGAGATGCTTTTAGTCTTGAGTGTAGCTTAGGCCTCCTGTACGCCTTTCCTGCCAAAACAACTCCTGTCCAGAGTTCTCGAGAAGAACAGGAACAACTGGGCCCAAGTCATCCTTTTGGTTCCGGACTGGGCTCAGAGAGTTTGGTATCCCGAGCTGTTGAGCATGGCCATCGGTCCTCCGATCAGCATGCCCCTGCAGGAGGATCTTCTGTCGCAGCAACAGGGGAGGGTTCTCCAACCAAACCTGGCAATGCTCCGCCATCATGCGTGAAGATTGAGCAGTCAGAGCTCACAACTTTCCACCTTCAACCCAAAGTCTGCAATGTTATCTTAGCATCAAGGTCTCTCTCCACCAAGATGGTATACCTGTGCAGCTGGGGCAAGTTTGTGGCATGGTCTGCAGAAAAGCAAGTTGATCCCTTTTCTGCTCCCCTTTCTCAGGTCCTTCTATATATTCTTTCTTTTGCCCAGCAGGGCTCTGCTTTGGGCACCTTAAATGGCTATCTTTCTGCCATCTCAGCCTTTCTGCGGTTGCCAGATCATTCATCTCTGTTCAAATCCCGTAGTGAATAGGTTTTTGGAAGGTCTTCAACATGTTTCCACCTTCACTCTTCATCAGTCCTCAGTGGGGTCTCAGTCTAATCCTCACCTTTCTGATCTATGCTCCTTTGGAGCCACAACACAACTGTCCTATCAGGCTTCTTACCATCTAGACGGCGTTCCTAGTGAGTTCCAGGCTTTATCTAAGCCTCCGTACCTAAACATCTTTCCAGAGAAGCTGGTTTTTCACGGTATGGCTCCCTTCCTGCCAAAAGTTGTCGCTCCCTTTCATGTAGGCCAGTCCACCACGCTGCCTACTTTTGACGCTCTGCCACATCCCCTTAAGGAAGAAGAGCAACTCCGACTGGACGCAAACGAGCATTGTTGCTCTACCTTGACTGCACAAAATTTCTTGTTGGATGGCCTACGCTTCGTGTGGTATGTCTGAGCCAAGAAAGGGCAGGCTTTGCAGAAGCAAGCCATCTCCCGATAGATCATACCCTGCACTAAGTTCTGCTACGCACTGGCTAAGAAGCATCCTCCTGAGGAGTTGCGCGCTCATGCCACCAGAGCGAAGGTTGCTACCACTGCATTAGCATGCAGAGTTCAGGTCCTGGACATCTGCCAGGCAGCAATGTGGACCTCCTTGCACACGGTCACAAAACTCTACTGCCTGTACAGCCAGGTCCGTCAGGACGAACACTTTTCCTGTTTCTTCCTGCAGGACATTTTGGTGTGAAATTGTTTCGCAGACATGCCTCCAAGAAGTTATTGTTTGGTTATCTATTCAAAGGTGAGGAATCTGCAGCTAGAAGTCTCTATCAGATAAACAAGTTATTTACCTTCAGTAGCGCCTTATCTGGTAGAGAGACTATCTAGCCGCAGATTCTTCACAGACCCATCCATCCTCTCGCTCTGTGAACGGATTTCTAGGGACAGGGCTATTCCCCTTTTAGGGCTCTAGTTTTCCACACCAATGGTCCGTGTTCTGGGTGGCTGTACGTTCCTGGCATGGAAAGTCACAAAAAGAAGCTGATGGCAGAGCGCTGGGGTGGCGCTTATATAGGCACCACACACGTCACTTCAGATGGCACCATGCCGAGCCGAACGTTACTTGTTTGTTAAGACGGATAGACCTCTACCTCAAAATGTTCTCTGTAAAATGTTCTCTGAACTAGTCAAGTAGCAACCCGAAAGGCCTGCTGGCTCATTCAGCCAGAGCTGTTACGAAGGTACTGGCAAAAGGGGTGGTGAATGCTTGTTGTAGGCACCTGCCAGGCTGCAATGGGGGTGTCCGTGCACACCTTCACATAGCACTACTGACCTGATCATTGCTCTGGGAGGGGTATTTTGCCTGCTCAGTTTCCCGTCTGAGTCCACTTCCCAAACCATCCAGCTTTGCAAGGTACTGCTGTGGTATCTGAGGTCATCTGCATTTAGAAGTATTAATTCAAAGAACAAGTCACTTACCTTCTGTAACTTATTCTGGTGGACACTCTAACTGCAGATTTTTCACTGCCCTCCCATCTCCCAGTTGTGCGGAGTAAACTCTTGAGCATCACTCTAAGTTTTCAAGTTAGTTTTTGGCACACTGTCCCCAATAATTTTTTAAGTGCTGAGTGTCTAAGGACTCAGAAGGAGAACGATTAAGAAACTTGACATTGGCAACCAGGGGTAGCGCTTCTATGTGGCTCATCACTTCTAGGAAACCACAAATTCACTGCTGAGCTACATAGTGCCACCTCTCCTCATATAGGGGCATTGCTATAAAATTCTGTAGATCCAGTCTGTGGTTAGAGAGTGCTACCAAAGGTAAGTAACTTGTTCATTTGCTGGTTTTGCTAATGTTTAGGTGTTAGCTTTCTGAAACAATGTTCTTTTTATCCTCCATGGAGGGCACATTAGTCCTAGTTGTACTGCTTCTGTTGAGGGAGAGAACTAAACTCTGCATTGCTATTCTCTGGTTACCAGTTCCTCCTGTGACTGCCCTTAGAACACTTCCCATTAGAACTTGGGGTTCAATCTGGCTGGCTGTGCCAAGAAGAAGATATATGTGCCCTTCTTCTGGGTAAATGCTGTTTATGTTGTAACAGTACGCTTGCAATTTCAACTGTAACGCATCACCCGCCAACATGACACCCTTTTACGTGATTTTAGGGTCACATTGACGACCTCTCAGAAAATAAAAAACCTCACGTGACCTTACAGTCTTAATGCAACTAATGGCAATGGCTGAGTTTCTGTCAAGCTTTCTCTCATACAGCCTTTGTGCATTTTTGTTTTCTTAATGATTTTTGCTTCTCCCAACAGATATACTAATTACAAGTACAACTTCTCAGCCAGCCTCAAGTCAGCCTCCCATGCAACTCTCTGAGGTGAACATCCCCCTCTCGCTTGGTGTGTGTCCCCTAGGCCCTGTGCCGCTTACCAAGGAGCAGCAGTATCAGCAAGACATGGAGTTGGCAGCCTGGCATCATATGCCTCATCCGTCGGACTCTGAGAGAATACGGTGAGTTTCTTTAGGCTCATAGTGTCTTATTTAACCAGTAGCATGGGCATGTGCTGTGACCATCCCCAAGTAGGAAGGAATTCTATTCTGACATAATCCTCCTTTTCTACTTTCATTTTTGAAAACACAAAAGCAGTCTCTCGAGAAAGTGTACCTGTACTGGCAAAGCCCACTTTCAGTCACTTTAATGGTGCTGTTAAATCCCCTTGATCCTCTGCAACCTTTCACCATACAAAGAAATGTAACAGTCTGTGGGAGGATTTTCCTGAGCCATTTTATAGGTGTTTTGGTCAAACTGCACATAAAAACTCTTAGAAAGATCTTCTTTCAGGAAATTCTTTTCCCTTTGTGTCTAGATAGGGCCTGCTTTCTATGCCAGCAGCCTAAAATTGGTTGATTAGACAGCGTTCATCACCAATCACCTTTCTGGTTTAAAGCAAGTTAGAAAAGTAGGTTGGAGAGCTTTTATTTCGTGTTAGCTTATTACAAACAGCCATTATGGAATGACAACAATGCAGAGGGAGCTAATATCCTCTTGGATGCATTGGACTTGAAACAGTGCAGACAAGTTGGAGCTGCGAAAGTGTCTGTTCTGGTTATATTGATAGCGTACTGTATGTCTATGGATGGTGGAGGGAAGCATTTTGTGCATTTGGGAAGATGTTTACCAAACATATAGGGTGGTGGATGTGTCTGGTGTCAAACTGTTCTTATAGAGCTCCAAAACGCTCAATCAGTTAGACATCTTGAGTTTTAGCTGCTCTTCTCTCCTTAAAAGGCAGTAACGTTGATTTCTCAGGAGACTGTTAACCACATATCAGCAATCAAGGACTCAGTATCATTTTGGTTTGTTCTGCAGACAGTACCTGCCACGCAATCCTTGTCCAACACCCCCTTACCATCACCAGATGCCCCCTCCTCATTCGGACACTGTGGAATTCTATCAGCGGCTATCAACGGAGACACTTTTCTTCATCTTCTATTACTTAGAGGTATGTTACCTTATGCATATCACAAGCTGTCACTTTCTTTTTGGGGCAGAAATGGAATGTGTGATGCGCTGAGACATCAACTACCCTGTGACTCTAAACATCTTACAGTTTAAAATTGAAAATGCACAAAAAGTTTACATACTTTGAAGGAATTCCCATATATTTGTGACTCTAATAGACTTTTTAACTACTTTATAGTTGAATGTCACGATCCTGCCACTCTAGGATATTTGTAAAAGGTAGATGTGCCTTGAATCAAATTTAAAACCTATCTAAAATAGATATAGCATACTGAACTACAGTAATGTAATATTCCATTTTGTTTGATTTCTTGTATACTACAGGAAAATATCAGTAGCAGTTTCTCCTTTTTTGTATTTTTACCTCAAAATAGGAGGACCTGAAAAGGATTTTTAGGTCTGGCCTAGAGACAGCTTTAAATTTCATGACCGTCTTATGTAATGAAAAAATACTTTAATATATTCATAGAGCATCTTGAGATCAGTTGACTTGATCCATTAGTCTGTTCATTTGTCATTCATGTTGCTCTTCCACCCTCTAGAGCATACAGCTTGGGGCAGTGGCGAGTCACCCCACTTTCAGCCATTTGCTCTTGTGCAGCGAGTGACACAATTTTTCCAGCTCATGTTTGCATTCTCTTAAAGATAAGTCACTTCTGTGTCAGGGCTTCTCTGCCAATACCTTACTTCACCAGTGCTTCACCTGTGCTTTTTCCCTTTACGTTCCCTTATCCTTTTTTTTTCTTTTGATCCTTTGTTAAAATTCTTCAAGACAATTGTAAGCCAATAGTACCTTTTCTTTAGGCTGATCAGAATAATATTTTCTCGATGTGCATTAAAATCAAAAATGGTTAGTATACCTGTTCCAGGTACACTTCCCAGCTAGGAAGCACCACTAGTGTTGTATTAACATTATATACAAGTGTTACTTTCTTTAATTTTTATTACAAGCATGTGGTCTCTGCTTTTGGGACGTGGCATATTTTTCTAGCATTTCCTCACAATAGGAAATAAATACGTACTTATCGGGCCAACTTGCCAAGACTAGTACTCTTGGTTTTTTCAGTGCTTGTTAAAAACAAAATTACAGGTCTTTTCCAGATATTAAGTAACGGGGTCATTGTCGAATTTTGTAAATAGTGTGTTTTCCTCAGACCCTTCAACCTGTGTGCATGTTAATTCTCCACAAAAAAAACCAAAAGAAAACAGACTGCATTAATAGCGTTTAGTTCTAGATTTATGGAAGTTTCTCCAGCATTGGATCTCTCATAGATAGTTGGGGTTAAATTCAGCCTTGCTGCTGAGCTGGTAGTCTCACTGTAACACAAAAATAGCAGTATATTGTTAAACATAGCCTAAAAGACTGCAAACATTGTCGCATAAGTAGCCTACTCATCTAATTAAAAATTTTTTTAAAAAACTTCAACCAGTGAGGCAAGTGTGCAGTGAAGGCCCCCTCCTTCCCCCCAAAAAAGAGGCCACTATGCATTAGATTGCTACGACGCGTGGGGTGCCTTTGAGATCTGCTAACATCTTGTTATATGGTGCCTACAAATATAGCAGGACTGTGTATTAGGCCAACACAAACTTTCTGGTATAGAGATTTTGTCCACCTATACCATCAGTAAGTGTTGGTGGGTTTCAGTTGGCTCACAGTACCACATCCAGCCCCTAAACCAACCAGGGTAACAGATGGTTCGAGGCATGTGTGCTGTAGATACACATGCTTTGCATACTCCTGCCATCTAGTGTTTAATCCGGATGTTTGCAAGTTGTTTTTCTTCGAAGAAATCTTCCTAGTCACGAGGTAAGATGACGACTCCTTTCGGTGATAGTGCAAATGGGCATCGGCCCCATTGTTAGATTGTTTTTTTCCGCCATCGGGTTCGGACTTGTATTGCTGCGCTCCGGTTCGAAAACCGTTCTTCGGGTTCCCCTCGGTGCGCAATCCACTCTACCCTAGACAGTATTGTTTCCGTACGCGTTTCCACTTCTCCGTGTATCATTTCGACATCGGAATCGACTTTCCATCGGAAAGCTTTGTGGATGGCCTTCGAGGCCTAACCGCGCCCGGTCAGCTCTCCATTGATGGATCGGACTCCGTTTAAATTCTGTCCTCTGTGCCATGCGAAGTATCCGCTCACCGACTCACACGAAGTGTGCAACTTGTGCTTATCTCCCGAGCACAAAGAAGAAAACTGTGACGCTTGCAAATCGTTCCGGTCAAAAAAGACTCTCCGCGACAGTCTGGCTCGACGTCGAGACATGCAGCGTCAAAGCATCGAAGACATGCCGGACATCTTCGGTGAAGACTCCAGCCAAGAAGACATCGAGGCATCATCGGCAGAAGAGGAGGAAGCCTTCTCCGAACAAGATTTAAACTCTGAGCTCGAGATAGACCGTGACGCCGAAGAACTGCCGCAGGGACAAGGTGACGTGAGTACCGAAGACCCCTTGCCCCCACAAACACCGAAAAAACACAAGGCTTCGGCACCACCTCCACCTTCTGGCCAAGGTCGGCACCGAGACGACATTTCACACGCCCCGCCTTCGGGCCCGGCTCCGAAACAGCCAGTCGAGCCTTCCGGCTCCATACCGAGTCGCCAAAAGTCTTCCTCGGAGCCGAAACCCTCCGGTTCCAAGCATAAGTCAGGCTCGTAGCCGAAATCCTCCGTGCCGAAAACCAAGCACCATTCGGAGCCGAAACCTTCCACGCCGAAAGGCCATCCTCCGTCGGCACCGAAAACTTCGGCACCGTAACACAAAGAGCCCCCTTCGGATCCGAAAGTGGACACTATTCCGTTGACAACAGATCCAAAGCAGGAGAGGCTACACATTAACCCAGAGACTGGTCATATATACACGAAACCACCTAAAAAACGCAAGCTTCAAGACGAGGATATTTCTTACAAGATCCCTTTGAAGAAATAATCTGTAGCTACAAGTCCTTTCCATCTTCCATCACCTCCTCCAGCACCTCCGTCTCCACCTCAGAATACTTTGCATATTACACCTCAGGATTCCCCACAATCACACCGTGACGATGACAATGCAGCAGATGGGGGGGTTGAATATCTCAATAGATCCATGGACAGATTACACAATTGATCCCCCCGGTGATACTGATCCAGACCTTTACCCATCCAAACCATCTCCTCCGGACGACAATGCATCACACCAAGAACTCATTGCCTGGGCTGCACATTACCATGGGGTTGAGCTGCACACAGAATCACTAGAAGAAGATTTTGTGTTTGAGACTTTAGCTTCTACATACAGGTCATCACAAACACTTCCCATGTTTAAAGGCATGATGCGACATGCTGACCCAGTCAGAGCACACATCTTGACTCTTAGGGTGGACAAAAAATATAAGGCCTCTCCTACAGATCCTATATTTATAAAGGGACAATTACCGTTAGATTCCCTAGTAGTATCTAATGCTCCGAAGCGGGCGAATTCTCAAACATCAGGAGATGCTCCTCCGCTAGATAAAGAGTCCAAATTAATTGATGCCTCTGGCAAGCGCATAGCTGCTCAAGCTGCAAATCAATGGTGCATTGCAAATACGCAGGGCCTCTTAGCCAGGTATGACAGGGCACACTGGGACGAAATGGAGCAATTGCTCCAATATCTCCCAGATGAGCATAAGGCTAAGGCACAAGACTTAGTAAATGAGGTTAAGCTCATTTCTAATTCCTCTATACGCTGCGCTATAGATGCTGCAGACACAGCAGCTAGAGAAGTTAACACCAGCATTCTGCTCAGGAGACACGCTTGGTTAAGGTTCTCGGGGTTTAAACCTGAAGTCCAACAATCAATCCTTAACACACCCTTTGATGAGGAACACCTATTTGGTCCTAACGTCGACCAGGCGTTAGAGAAAATGAAGGACACCGAGGTAGCTAAATCTATGGGAGCACTCCAGACTACCTCCAGCAGAGGCTCCTGTCGTCGCTCCTTTTACAGAGGAGGGTCAAAAACACCATCCCCAGATCAAAATACCGCCACTTACAAAGGTAACAACCAGTCCTCTCCCTCCAGAGGGTTTTTTCGAGGTGGTTATAGAGACAACTTCAAAGATGGGGGTATGGGCAACACACCCATAACTCCCCTTCCCCCAACAAACAGTGACTTGCCCACGCTTCCCCCAGATTACACCACACCTGTCTGGGGAAGACTTCAACAATTTCTCCCCGTTTGGCAGTCTATAACATCAGACAAATGGGTGCTTGGAATTATCCAACATGGTCATTGCCTGGAGCTTACCAGCAATCCCCCAAACATTCCACCTCGGTCTCACAAGTTGTCTCCGGAACACATACACTTGCTGAAACAAGAGATCCAGACCCTCTTACTAAAAGGGGCAATAGAACCGGTTCCAATACAGTACCAGGGCTCAGGGGTTTACTCTCTGTACTTTCTCATCCCCAAAAAGGACTGTTCCCTAAGACCTATTCTGGATCTCAGAGAGCTAAACCGTTATATACGGTCAGAACACTTTCACATGGTGACACTTCAACAGGTACTCCCACTTTTACAAAGGGCAGACTTTGTCTACCCTAGATTTAAAGGACGCTTATTTTCACGTTCCAATTCATCCTGCTCATCGCAAATACCTCAGATTTGTGATAGCGGGCAAACATTACCAATTCAAGGTGCTTCCCTTCGGAGTGACTACAGCGCCCAGAGTTGTTACCAAATGTCTGGCGGTAGTCGCTGCTCATCTCAGAAGACAACAAATTCACGTCTTCCCCTATCTAGACAACTGGCTTATCAAAGCCAGCTCTTACCAGAACTGTCTACAACACACACAGATCACAATAGATCTACTCCATCAACTGGGGTTCACCATCAATGCTCAAAAATCTCACCTGCATCCGTCACAGATGCAGTCTTACCTCAGAGCCAGTCTAAACACAGTCAAAGCTCTAGCTTCTCCCAATGTAGCCAGAATTCGCAATATTCAGGCTGAATCTACAGTTTCAACCCAACCAAGCTTTACCAGCCAGTGTTCCTGCAACTGCTGGTTGAGTTTTCACATTTATAATACATAGAACAATTACAGATAAGATGTGCGGGACCAGGAAACGTTTACAGTGATCAAATTATTGTCAAGCGTCGTACCACCTTATAAACAGAGATGGCCAAACTACCCATTATCGTGCAGTGCAATGGAGGATATTCAAAACAGCAGGAGTAGAACATATCAATCAATATCTATTAACATTGCAGTAAGTTATCAAGGTTACGGGTCTTTTTCCATGAGCAAACTCGTTCCACATGCACGTTTCCAGTGTTAACTGTCGGCCCTGCCGTATCAGGGTTGGTGATCAAACCACTTTATGTATAATAACAAAACATTAAACAATAATCCAACAGAAAAAGATGAGGGCAGGATCGGCTAAGAGAAAGGCATACATCCCACGCCTATCATAAGAATGCCAGTGTAACAGTGTTGAAATATGTTCGTATAAATCACATACTGCTGCATGCCGGGCCAGTGTATAGTGACTGTGACAATTGTTCTGTATCATCCCAATAGCAGGGCACACTACATCCCATGTATAAACCACATTAAATAACATTGGAAGTGTCTAAGGGGTCATCCGGGGCTGTTGCCACTTGGAGCGCAGTTAGGATTGTATTCCAAGCAGTCAAAATGGGGTACTTGCGCAGCCCAAGCGTATCCTCCCTCAGCAGAGAGGCAGCTTCCGCTTTAGCCCATTTCAGCATGGATAGTATCCAAGCTTTGAGTGGTGAAGGATCTTCAGCTTTCCATCGCCGCGTGACGAGCCGCTTGGCCACCGCCAGCCCCAAATCCAATAAACTAGAAGATGCCCTATGCTGCTTATAGTTGGGAAGAAAGCCTATGATACAAGCCTCCCATGTGTGCGGTAGCGCCCTATCCATGCTTGTGAGCAGCAACTGAACCACACCATGCCAGTATACCCGCAACCTGGGGCACGGCCACAGCATATGCAGAAGATCAGCTTTCACCAATTTGCAGCGTGGGCAACAAGCGTCTATTCTGTTAAAATACCTATTAATTTTATCTGGGGTTAAATATGCTCTGTGGACTATGTAAAATTGGATCAACCTGAACCTTGCATTTCTGGGGATATTTTTAGGGCTCTCCAGCAGTGTAGCCCATTCTTTAGGCGTGCAAGGCCGCGACCAGTCTGCCTCCCATTTATTACCAAACCATTTTATAAGGTGCCACTCCGTGCCCATCACGTGTATGTACTGTAGCAGAAGATGTGTCGGGGGGGCTCTTGTGACATATTACTCCAATGACGCCCCAGCGTGGCTACCCAAGCAGCGTGACTCAGGAACTGCCCAGGGTGAACACCCTCCTCTTCAATCAAAGAGAGAAAAGGCCGTAATGCACCTCCCTCATATAAATCTCCCAATGTGCATATGCCAGCATCCTGCCAGTCCGCAAGGTCCGCTGCCCGAACCCTGCCCCCCCTCTTTCGGCATACCCAACATTGGGAGTGTTGGTGCATATGGTGTGACATGTCTTGTAAGGTGTAGGGCTCTACGGAAGCACTTCTGTGCCACTCGCACTAGTAGAGGGAGAGGAGAGTGTGATTTAGTGCAGGGGTGGAAAATAAAAAGGAGCTTGTCCAGTGTGTACAGGGGGATTACATTCCGCAGTGTCCGCAAGGTGTAATTCTGCTGCCCAATTTTCTACCCATCTACCCAGGTAGTAATGCTCCAAATTAGGTAGAGCTAATGCACCTCGCTCGCGAGGTAAGTATAGTTTAGCCAACGCCACCCTACAGCGCATATTATTCCGTATGAGATCCCTCATCATGCCCTCCAATGGCCGAAAGAACGACGCTGGTAGGTATAACATGAGATTTGTGAAATAATACAACAGTCTGGGCAACATCAGCATTTTGATAAGCACCACCCTGCCAGCGACAGAGAGGTTAAGCATTTTCCAGAATTCAAGCTGGGAACGTAGGGCAGTAATTGCTCTGGACAGATTCCCATCCAGAAGATCCCGGTCAGTTTGGTAAATCCGGACCCCCAAATACCGGAACATGACCGGTTGCCAAGCCACCAGTGCACCATTCACTACCAAGTGAGGAGCGTCTGCGTGTGGGGTAAAGGGGAACAAACATGACCCTGGTATCACAACAATCTGCACTTGCAGATTGTAACACGCCGGGGCTAACACTCCGGCTTTGAATGCTCACTTTTGGAAATATCACAAGGTGACGCTACTGGGGGATCGCTTCTCTAGTAATGCCCAGACGAATGCCGGGACCCACACGGGCCAATAGAGTGGGGCAGAAACATGTTGGCACATGGAGCTTAGGGTCATAGGACCACAGCATCCTGATTGCCCCTCTCCTTTTTCATTTTTAATATCCCCGTTCATCCCACAAATAAAGGGATACCAGGTGTGAACTAGGGAGTTTTATCTTAATGCTAAGAAACCCCCCCCCCCCTAAAACAGTAGGACAATCTGTTTTCCAAGTGCTCCCTGGAATACGGTCGAGCCCACCCTGACCTTTAGGAGTCAGGGTGAACCCGATGATGAAGCATGCCACTATTAGAGTGGGTGAGGGTTATACATAAAAAAGAGGCTCTCTCCTCTTCCCGCCTCTTTTAGGCGGTAATATCACAGATACTTACTGTTTCCCTTTTCTCTCTTCAGCATTCTAAATTTCAGTGAGTGGATACCCGCTTTGCGTATTTAAGTTATGTCAATGGGAGTATGTATCCCCTCTCCTTTCATGTAGGAAGGATCTCTCCACCCTTCATGGGGTATTTGGGTTTCCCCAAAGCACTATCTGTTTGAATACAAAATGTGATATTCTGCACATTCTTGTGGATTGTTTAAAAGTATTACCCTTGCGGAAACGGTTCCTACGTCCCATCTTTTTAAAATATGGAATCATGTGCCGCACCCAAGCTGTAGAACTTCTTGTTGATATATTTAATCTTGATATTGCAATAGCTATTGGAAGGTACATGGCTGCAGTAAACAAGCTTTATATGGAGAAATGAGATGAACGATGAAGTCATGATGGAAATTAGGAACAATATTAAGGGGGTAGGATTTTTGCTTGATTCTGGCAGAAGAATTTTAGAAAGGATAACTTTTACAGGAATTTTAAACTATTCATCCTTTTATTAAGTAGGTGTAATGAAGTGGTGTGATTATAACTTAAATCTTATATGGGGTGTTATGAAAAAAAAAATCCTTTTTTTTTTATCTCCAACTGTTGATGAAATTATTTATATATATATACTAACCTTGTTACCATTTTAATGAGCAATAAGACAACAAGGCGGATGACCGGTCCAACAGATGGAAATATATATGACTACCAGCCTTTTAATTACAAATTGAAAAGGTATTGCTAGCATCCTAATTCGTGTCATGACCCTTATTATGGACAATATTCAAAAGATTAGCGATCCAAATACCGGCATCTTTGGTCAGAGCCCTGAGATAGCTGATGAATTCCAGATTCCCAGAAGGGCCTAAAAAGCCACCTATGCCACAACAGCAGCTACAAGTGACACCATCTGCTTCACCAGTGACATTAGAATTGCAACTTTGCTCACCATCGAGGCCTGTAGGAAAGTGGGTGTTCGAGGCATGTGAGCTGTAGATCACATGCTGTGCATAGATCGCCATCTAGTGTTGGGTCCGGATGTTTACACTTTGTTTTTCTTCGAAGAAGTCTTTCCAGTCACGAGGTAGGTGACACCTCCTTTCGGTGATAGTGCGTATGGGCATCGACTCCATCTTCAGATTGTTTTTTTCCGCCATTGGGTTCGGATGTTAGTCGCTGCGCTCCAGTTCGACGCCGTTCCTTCGGTTCCCTCGGTGCGCAAGACACTCGCCTTCGACGGTATTGTTTCCGAGCGCGTATACCATTCTTCGCGTGTCGTGTTTAATTATAAAAAACCTCTTTCGATCGGAGAGCTCATGTTAGGCCGTCGGGTCTACCCGCGTCGGTTCGACTCGCAATCGATGGAACGAACTCCCTTCAAATTCTGCCCTCGGTGCCACGCGAAGTACCCGCGCACGGACTCACATGGAGTGTCTAACCTGTGCTTGTCTCCTGAGCACAGAGAACAAGACTGCGAAGCGTGCCAGGCTTTCCGCTCCAAGAAGACGCTTCGCGACAGTCTGGCTCGACGTCGCGACATGCAGAGTCAACACACAAGCTCTATTCCGGACCTCTTCGGACCAGAATCGGATGAAGAAGCTGGCGACGCTATCGGGGCCGAGAAGGAACAGGAGCCGATCTCCGTTTCCGAGTACGGCTCCGACCACGATGAAGACATCCTGCATGGACAGCGTACTGTAAGTACAAAATCTCCCTCGCCCCGACATCCATCTCAACCGAAAAAAAAGGCCCCGGACCAACCCGGGCCCCGGTCGGCCCCAAGACCGCGCTTTTGGTGCCCCGCCTTCGGGCTCGGCACCGAAGCCTGCAAAAAAGCCTTCCGGCTCCGAAAAGCCCCACTCTAAATCGGGCACTGAGCCGAAACCTTCGGGATCGAAGCCAAGGTCCGGCTCCGAACCACACTCGGCACGGAAACATACTTTGGATCCGAAGACCACAACTCCGAAAATGTCTGCATCGAAACCTTCGGCGCCGAAACAGACTGATGCACCGAAGTCACCAAGAAAAGCATTGTTTCGACGATCCGCTCATGTGAGAAAGTGCCCTCTTTCTGCATGGTATGCCCCCACTTTTTGCTGATGTTCTTTGACTGAGTGTGCCCTGGGCTCCTGCTAATAATAATAGTTCATTTGTAGAGCGCCTGGTTACCCCCAAAAGGTGTGTCCCCGCGCTAGAAGCACATTAGCAGGAGTGGAAGAAGGAATACCGGACTAGAGTTGGTATAGCCAGGTCTTCAGACCTCTACGAAAGGTGGGTTCAGATTTCTCTGCACGTAGCACAAGCGGGAGTGTTCTCCAGCTTTTGGCCGCTAAATGGCCAAATGAGCGAGCTCCCATCCTTGCCTTCCTTATCCTAGGGAGTTTGAGTAGATGCGCTCTTGTCGATCTTAGCTGTCGACTAGGATTGTGTGGGGTGAGGAAGCCATGCAGGTAGCTGGGGCCTTTCCCCTGTATGCTCCGATGACAGAAGCCCATGGCTTTGAAAAGAATTCTCTTCTCAATAGGCAGCCAGTGAAGGGAATCAAGAGCTTTAGTCATTGAAGCGCGTCTAGGTAGGTTGAGGACAAGGCATGCCGTCGCATTTTGAATTCGCTGTAGGCGTCTCAGGCAGTCTTTTGGCGCACCCAGATATAGGACATTCCCGTAATCGAGTTGCGTGGTCACCAGAGCGTGTACTATGGTATTCCTTGTTGATACGGGAAGAATGTCTAAGGTTTTTTTTTTAGCATCTTAAGGGTGCCAAAACATCTTCCTGCCACCTTTCTAGTTTGAGACTCGAACTCGAGTTTAGGATCGAGCCACACTTCCAGATTTTTTACCTCTGTTTTGGGCACAGGGACAGGCCCCAGTGTCTGTGGCCACCAGGCTGTACCCCAGATGGAGGGGGATTTCCTGACGATCATGACCTCTGTCTTGTTGCCATTCAGTTTAAGGCAGTTGTTAGACATCCATGAGGCCAGATCATTGAGACAGGAAGAGAAATGTAGCGCTGACTCATCAGAGTCTTGCGCAAGGGTCACTACAAGCTGTGTGTCATCAGCGTATGACACCATAGAGATCTTGTAGTTGTCCATAATCTCAGCCAGCGAGGCGATATACAAATTAAAGAGTGTGGGGCTCAGGATAGATCCTTGCGGGACCCCTTGATGGAGTGGCAGAGTTTTTGATCGATGGGGGTGCTGTAAGATTTGGAAACTACGATCTTCCAAGAAGGACCGCATCCACTGTAGTGCCACCCCATCTAATCCGCACACCTGTAGACGCTGCAAAAGTAGTTTATGGGATACAGTGTCGAAGGCGGCAGTCGGGTCCAATAGGACCAAGGCTACCGTCTGACCGGTATCCACCCGTCTCCGTATAGTCTCTGATGCAAAAAGGAGAGCAGATTCAGTAGAGAAGGATGCTCTGAAACCTGATTGTGTAGGATGAAGAAGGTTGTGTGAGTTAATGTGTCATTAATTGTTTATTCTCAATCTTTTCAGCGATTTTAGAGATGTAGGGGAGCAGAGAGATGGGGCGGAGATTGTCCAGTAACTGCGACGGCTGAGGTTTTTTTTTTTTAGAGGTATAACAGTCGCATGTTTCAAAGCCCTAGGGACCTCTCCATATTTAAAAGATGTGCCTATTAGTTGCTGTATAACGGCTATTATCAGTTCCATGCCCTCCTTTATTCTGTTGGGTGCTGCTGGATCGGCAGGGGAGCCTGATTTCATTTTTAAGGCCACTTCCTTAAGCTCTATTGCAGGGGGTGCGAGAAACTTCCTTAGGGGTGGAAAACCCAGCTCGGTCGATTTCTCTTCTAGTTCCGTAGAGCAGTTCCGGGCTTCCTCCGGGAAGGAGTTAAAAATGTTCGATATTTTTTGAAGGAAGAAATCTGCAATCAGATTGCACCGCTGTATAGAGCTGGTCAGTGTTGTGAGTGTTCTCTCAAGAGATAAGATCTCTTTCAGAGTGGCATACAGTTCCTTGGTTGAGTTTTCTGCCATATCAATTTCTTCAGGTACCCAGGGCCTATGTTCCTTCCTAAAACTGCATTGAAGCCTAAACCCAATTGGCATCTCTAGCCACAGGTCAGCCCCTGGTAAATGGTACCACAGGTACCCAGGGCACTGTGACCAGAGAAGGCCTCTAAGGGCTGCAGCACTTATTGTGCCACCCTTAGAGGTCCTGTACCCTGACACTCACACACTGCCTTTGCAGGCTGCATGTTTTGGTGCAGAACAAAGTGATGAGTCGACATGGCACACATCTCTGTGTGCCATGCTCACAAACCACTGCCCTGGCATAGATCAGTCACCCCTCTAGCAGGGTGCCCTATACCAGTGGTGAGGGTACAGGTGCATGAGCCCTGTACCCCTACAGTGCCCAAGTCCATTCTTGGGCATTGTAAGTGCAGTGCTGCCATTAAGAGTATATGGTGCTGGGAGTTTGTCATTACGAACTCCACAACACCATAATGGCTACACTGAAAACTGGGAAGTTTGGTATCAAACTTCTCAGCACATTAAACCCACACTGATGCCAGTGTGGGATTTAATGTAAAATGCACGACAGAGGGCATCTTAGAGATGCCCCCTGAAACTCGACCAACCTCTAGTGTCCCGACTGAGTGGCTGCTTAGGCTGCCACCACCAGACATGTTTCTGGACCCCTGGGTCGAGAGCCTGCTGCTCTCGGGGGGCCTGAAACAATGCACATCCTGGGACGAGGTGCCAAGCCTCCTC
The DNA here is from genome assembly GCA_963921515.1 of Calotriton arnoldi. Taxonomy (NCBI): domain Eukaryota; kingdom Metazoa; phylum Chordata; class Amphibia; order Caudata; family Salamandridae; genus Calotriton; species Calotriton arnoldi. Next base: position 5,789,699 of record CAWUFW010000011.1, read on the forward strand.
CCCCAGGATGGGCAGGGTTCACGAAAGGGGAAGCTTCAAAGGCATGCCGCCTTTGTGAGCCTCCCCAGACCATTTGCTGCTTTCAGCAACTGGTCCCCACTGGTTCTACCCCCCACTTTGGGTGGGAGAACCGGCTGGAAAAACAAGTGAGGGAGAGAGGTGTGCCCACCTCTGCCAACTCCACCTCTCAGGTGGGGGAGGCGAGGTGAAGCACAACTCCGAGTCCCCGCCATCTTGAGGACGGGGGGACTCAACCAACCAGGGACAGGCTCCTGCCCCCCTCCCACTGGAGGGTGGCACGATAGGGGGTGTACCCACCCCAGGGAAGGGACCCATTGGTCCCTGCCCTCTACCTACCTGTAACGCCCCTAAATCTAGTGTTTAGGGGGCACCCTGAACCTTGCTTCCTCAGATCCAGCCAAGAAACAAGAAGAAAAGAAGGACCGAACAGCCGTGCAGCCAGCTAACAAGAGGAAGACACCCCTGACTTGGCCCCAGCCCTACCGGGCTGTCTCCCCTCGAACATGCTCCTGCGAAATCCCGGTGTGTCCTGCAGCCAGCAACCTCAAAAACCTCGGAGGACCTGCCTTCCTTCACTTCCAAAGACTGCTTCTCCCGTGAACACCGGATTTGTTCAAACTGCAACCTCTGGCAGCAGCCGGAGACCGCGAATCTGCCCCACTCTGCACCCGCTGTCCACGGCCCGAGCTCGAGTGGGCAAACACCACGAAGAGGTCACCCCGGCGATCCTGAACAGAAATCCGGTGACCCCTGACATGACTCAAGCCTCCAGCCGACGCCTGTAGTCGAAATCCAGAAGGCCCCTCTAACCGCGACCCGGAGCTGGTAAGCCGATCCGACCCCAAAAGGCACCCCTGCACCCGACGCCCCACGGCCTTGTGTGCCCAAACCAACGGTGCCTCACCAACCCTTAACTTCCCAACTTGCCTCTCGAAGTGGTGGTCGCACCCAGAAGTCCTTCGTCTCCCTGCCTGCAGTGCTTTTGCTAACCTGAGGTTCTCCATTGGAAACAACAGGGCTTCCGACGTCGAAACAGCACCCTGCGCCCAGCCGCCCTAGTGCCGCTGAGGGGTGCACCTTTTGTGCTACTTTGTTTTCCCATTTGCCCTGACCTAAACCCTAGGAGCTTTTCTCCCACAACCCAGTGGCCTGCTTGCCAGCAGCCACCAACCGGAGGCCCCCTATCCTCCATTGGATAACATTGGGCCTCAACACTCTGCACCCGGCCGCCCTAGTGCCGCTGAGGGTGTAACAAGAGTGCATCACTGACTCTGGGGGACCCCTGAGTCTAACCCCAGAACCTTAACTCCCACAGTCGATAACTTACCTGTGAACCGATAACCTGTTTTTCCTCCATAGGATAACATTGACACTTTTTCTCCAAAAAGTTTCCAAGTGTGGAGTTTTGAAATCTAACAATTTTCTTTAAAAATCGCACGAATAACCAAAACGTATTTACTTACCTGTTTGCAGGAAATGTTCCAGTGCTGAATCTAGGTATCCAGCACTGAGTTAGAAAAGTAACGTGAAAAGTAACTTACCTGTAATTTACTGAAAAAGCCTATTCATTTCAATGTACTGTATTTGCTAAGTATTGCAACCTACTGCATCCCCTGTAAATCAAACAAAGTACAATTCCTATTGCAAACTGTTCTACAATCAGCAACTTATTACTGTAAAGTATTTAATGCTTACCTGTGCCAGGCTTGCTTGGTTCTAAAAATAAAACAGTATATTTTTTATACAAAAACCATTGGTCTAGAGTTCAGTCTTTGTTAAGGAGTTTGCATAGCTGAAGAGTCAGTGTGTAACCCTGTACTCTCCAATTGGGTGACCAAGTCTTTACACAGTAAAAAATGTAATTTTGCATATTTACAGGATAGGAAAAGAACATGTCCTGCCTGGGTCATATGTCACACCGTGCCTTAATATTCGGTAGGTCTGCTAGAGGGGTGACTTACACAGATGTACAGGGGATGTGGAGGCTTTCCCATTACTTTCAGTGGCAAAGTTGGGCTACCAGTGCACGACTGCTCTACCGGTCTGCAGTGGTATACTGGTGGACTTGTTTTACGGGGGTGGTGGGGTCCAGTGTGGCACAACAAGTGCTTTTACTTACATGCCCTGGGTGCCAGGCTACCATGTACTAGGGACTCACATGTAAGTTAGCCATTTCCAATTGCGAATAGCCAATACAACATACACTTTAGGGTCAGGGGGCACTGAGGTCTTGTTAGCAGGCCTCGGTGCCCTCGGAGGTGAAAAACCAGCAGCATCAGTCGAAAAACTTGGAGATGATCGTACAAAAAGAGGTATTTCCAACTCGCCCCAGCAGGCTTCTTCAGCTGTTGTGACCCAGTACTGCTAGTAGGTAGTCAGCCAACTGACCCTTGAAGTCTCTTGCTTCGGCTGGACTCTGGAGTTGATTTCTCCATGAGTAGGACAAAGCAGGCACAGTCCCTTCTATTCTAGTCACCAGGTACTGCAGGTGCAGTCCTCGCCGGTGCAGCTTCTCTTTGCCGGGTACTAGGTGTAGCAGGGCATTCCTCCTTCGATCCTCTTCTCCAGTTAAACGAAGTCAAAGTTCAGAGTGCCAGGGGTACCCTTTTTATGCCCAGAAAATGCCCTTAGGTGATAGTCACTGGGCAATGGGCTACCAGGTTCCTTCCTACCTGAAGACCGCTTCCTGTGAAGTAAGGTATCTGATAGAGACTACTAGCCGCAGATTCCTTAACGTACAATTATCCCCAGGCGTGAGACTGGACCCGGAAAACTTTCTTTGCCCCAGCACCTCTGCGCGCCGGGGGGCGGTACCACGCGACTCCGCCCTGACGTCCGTGGGCGTGACGTCAGCGAGGTCACATAAGCCCCACCCCGGCGCGCTGACATCAGTTTCCTTCTTTTCCGCGTGCCACGCGGATCCGGATCGTGTCCCTGGCCTGTTTTCAGGCCTCCTTCTTCTTTTACGCTTTGTGTTCCCTTGAGAACAATGTGCGAATGCCTTCGGGCTTCAAGACGTGCTCGTCTTGCGCGCGCCAGATGTCGGCGACGGACCCTCACCCTATTTGTATGTGGTGCTTGGGGGAGCACCATGACTCCACAGACTGCGAGGCTTGTCAGCAGATGAAACCGAAGTCCCGGCGGGAGCGCCGGATGAAACTTCTTTCGGCCCGCAGGTCCAGGTCTTCATCGCGTCCGTCCCCCGCGGAAGGGGCCAAGAACCGCCGCCTCCGACATCGTCCTTCCCCGAGGCCGCAGGGGCATCGCTCGCCCGTTGGTAAGTGTCACAGCTTGTCCCCGAGGCCCGGTCCCCGCCCTGTGGGGGGCGCGGGTTCTCCGAGGGTCGTGCGGCCTCGCACGTCGCCGCCTTACCCGCCGTTTCCCGGCGCGGGGGCGTCCAGAGTCCAAATGGAGGCCTATGCTGCGGCCCTGCAGGCCTCCTTGGCTCCTCCTCCTCCTCTTCCTGGGACGTCCGCTGATCCCCTGCCACGTGCGGGGCCTTCTGCGGAGTCGCCGGTGGCTCCGGCGCCGACAGGTTCGGCTTCAGGTCTTGGAGGTGTGGTGTCGTCGGGGTGCGGCCCTACGGGGTTCCCTCCTTCGGCCCACGGCGCCTCTGCCTCGCCGCAAACCCCCGTGGGGGTCCCTGTGGTGTCGCGGGAGGTTGCCGTGACTCGTGGCTTGTCCCCGAGCCCTACTCGGTCCTCTGGGCAGGCGGCGGCCTTGGCCGAGCTGACGCCGCTCAGGCGCCGGCGGCTGTCGGCCCTAGCAGCGCCGCAGGGGCTGGCTAAGGGACGGGGCGTGTCCCCGGGCCCTCTTAGTCTCTCCACGCAGGCGGCTGCCTCGTCGGAGGTCGAGTCGGCGCCTTTTCGGCGCCGTTCTTTGGCCGCTCCGTCCCCGCCCCGTTCTCCTGCAGCGCAGGTGGTGGTGGAGGTCGTCGCCGCATCCCCTTCGGCGCCAGTCGACGTTGCGCCGACGCCAGTGGCGGACTCCACGGCGCCGTGCCGACGTCGGGTCGTCGACTCCTCTTCGGAGGCCTCCTCTTCTCCAGAGGTCAGGCGACTGTTTGTCTCTTCTTCCCCGGAGACGGGACGCCGCGTCGTGGCTTTCTCCCCGGCGTCTTCCCAAGAGGGCTCTTCGCCATCCCCGCGCCCACGGTCTTCCCCTGAGGCACCTCCGGTTCCCCACTCCTCTGTCAACCCTCCACCTTTTCGGGCTTGGCCGTTTCTTCCTCCGGTTGGGCTGGGGGACGGCCGGCTTAGTGTGCAGCCGTCACCCACGGAGGAGTTGCTCTCCCCACCGCGTTGCCCTACCGAGGCGAGTGCTGCTTTCGCACGGGCTGTTTCCACGGCCGTTGGGATTTTGCGCATGGGCGACCCGGCTGCACATTTCCCCGCGGACCACTTGCTTGAGGTTCTCCACCAGGGCTCTGGTGGACGGGAGCTGCTTCTTGCCTTCGAAGCTTCGCTCCACAATTCTCTCTTGGCGGCCTGGGGGCGTCCTGCCACGGAGGACCCGGTGCCCCAGTCACTCCTGCACCGCCACCGTCCTGCTCCGCATGATCCTGTCTGTCTTTCCTTCTACTCGGGGCCCTCTTCTGCAGACGGCCTTTCCTTCCTTGTCTTCCATTTTGTCTCCTCCATCACAGGAGGCCCGGTGGTTGGATTCCTGGGGGCGTGGCATCTTCGCTTCCTCCATTGCTGCCTTGCGGGCGCTCAACACACTTTGTGTGTTAGCCAGACCCACTTCCAGTTTGTGGGATTCTGCGGAGTCCCTTCTGTCTTGTGCCTCTCAGGCGGGTGCCTGCGTTGATCTGCGGCACCATGTGTTGGATGGCCGGGAGCTGGCCGCGTTTATTCTTCGCTCGGCTCTTGATGTCTCTGAGGCTCTTGGTCGCACTATGGCTAGTTCGGTGGCCCTCCGTCGCTATGCATGGTTGAGGGATAGTGTTTTCCCTGAGAATGTTAGGGAGCGTCTGGTTGACCTCCCTTTTGATGGCACTCTTTTGTTTCACGCCACTGCGGATTCTGCCATTCAGCGGTTCCTTGTGGGGCTTCGTCCTCCTTCTCCCCCTTAGTGAACCTGGATGTCGGTCCTCTGGGGTGTTCTGGGAGGTGTTCTCCCGTTGTTTTTCTGGAGCTTAGTGCTCGGTCACCCGGTTGGTTGTTCTGTATGGTTGGTGCCCCTTCAGGGTCCTTCGCTTGGCCCTTCGGTGCTGTTGGCTGCTGGTCCGGCCCTCTGTTTTGACTTGTGATTTTGGCTGTTGGTAAAGCCGTGTTGGTCCTGAGATTGGGCCTTCTGTATCTTCTTTTGTTGGCTGATTGGTAAGCCGTCTGCGGTATTGTCCGCAGGTCTTTCTGTTTTGCCCTCTGCTGCGGAAATCTTTTCCTAAGAGGTGTTCCCATGTTTTCCTTGGGACGTATCATGCCCAAAGTGGGGTACTTGTAGCTGTTACATGGCTCTGTCCTGCGCTGGGGAGGTGTGGTCCTTTTTCGGGTTCCTTGCCTTTCCTGGCATCATTGTATACCGCTGGTACGGTCTCTTTTGCCTTTGTCTTGGTGCAGCTTGCGCTGCTCCAGCGTCTGTCATTCTCAGTGTTCGCTACATCGCTAGATCAGCCTGGCATACTGTCTACGGCATCGTGTTGTGGCGTTTCCGCCTTCCTGTCCGGCATTTCGGCCTGGTCCTCTGTCTGGTGTTCCAGGGGGGCTAGGTTTCTTCTGGCTTTCCTGTGTTCTGGTTGCCTGCTGGTCCGTCCTCCGTGTCTCTCCTCTTTCTCTTCTGGCTGGTCCCACTTCTTTTCGTGGGCCGGTGTGTCTCTCTGGCACGGCCCCCCTTTGGGGATTGTTCTGGATTTCCCTGGCCGTTGTCCTCGGCTTGCGCCTGGCTTGTTCTGGGTGCACTGCTCCATGGTGTTGCCAGCTGCCGGCTGCGCATGCCTGCTCGTTATGGTCCACCGCCGTGGCCCTTGGTGTGTTCCCTTGTGCCCCTGCCTCTTGTTCGGCTGGGGCTTTGCGCAACTGTGCCTTTCTTCGCCCGTGCTTTTTGGCGGTGGAGCCGCTCCTGACTTGTCCGCTGCTTTGAGGCTGATGCCTGTTCAGCTGCCCCCTATCGCTGTGTCTGTGTTTTCCTACGGCGGGCTCTGCCTCCGGTTCTACCTCTTCTCCCTGGAGTTTGGGGTGGTTCTTTTCTTCCTTGGTGCTCCTCTGGCGCTGTCTGCCCCTACGGGGTTTTCTGGCGGTTGTACCTTGGATGGGCTTGGGTTCTCCTGGCCTTCCCTTCGCCTTGTTCTTGCTTACTTCTGCTTGGTGAGGGCTGGGCCGCCCTTCTTGTCCCTGTGACACATCCCCTGCTGGGGCCCTGTGTTTCTTCCTACTGGGGAGGTTCTCTTGCAGGCCCTCCTCCCCTCTCGGTATGGCTAGGGTATCTATTCACATAATCACAAACCTCCCTCATGACCTATATTTCTTTGCTATCTAGACAAACCTATATATCATAGGGCTTGAACACATATATGCAAAAACTTTACAAAATAAATTTTATCAAAATATTTGATTTATTTTTTTATACATTATTTACTTCAATCATAATTTGTTTCATTTTTCCATTTTCTTATTTCATAAGGTTAAAAACTTTTTGTTGAGACATGTAAGAAAAATTGTAACAAAATACAATAAGACAAATATCTCCCCCAAAGGATGCAAAAAATTGAATCTAAATTAATATGGAAAACCACACATAGCACAAATCATACACACTCACACAAACTCATACACCAGTCACAAAAAACATCTGAAAAAGGAGGTAAGATGATAACATCTCCATGACCAAGTATGTTATATATGTTCACAAGGATCCGAACATGGGGTCGACGCGCGTTTCGGTGGCATAAGAGGAATGGACCGGCCACCTTCTTCAGGACCTTTTCAGATACCCATAAAAAATCACAAGACAAAGGGGGAAACCTAGAAGGCAATAATACAAAGTGTTACAAACCCATAAAAATAGAACTCACGACATTGTTTTGATTGGACCCAGATTCTCAGTATGTGTGATATCATATATCCTAAAGTTGAAATTCTCAACGATACAACAAGGAAAATACACTTGACAAAGAAACTACATCTAAGAAAGTAGGTGACTCCCTCCACTAACCTAGAGGGGTATATTTAAAACATAAGGACAAAGTCTGAAAGAAAGACCCATGCAGAGAATAGTTTACCAATTAACCCGTGGTGCAGGAAATACAGAAAAAGATACTATGATTCAGAAAAGGGTATCTATTCTACGTTAAGGAATCTGCGGCTAGTAGTCTCTATCAGATGTACAAGTTACTTACCTTCGGTAACGATGTATCTGGTAGAGACGATTCTAGCCGCAGATTCCTTCACGACCCGCCCTTCCTCCCCGTTCTGCGAGGACCTTCAGTTTGGTTTTCTGCACTCGCCTCCCTCCGGGTGGCTTGTCTTCTGTGGGTGTCTGCTTCGTCCTGCTTGATTGTTCCACCCCTTCCTTTATGATACAAGGTCGGTTGGTTCATGTGTGCTTCTGCATCCCTCCACTCTGGTTTTTTCTCCAGTGTAGGGGCCTACTTTTACTCTTCTCCCCTTAACTTGCTTGGGCTTTCAGATTCCTTTGCAGTTCTCTGCGTTTGGGTTTTTTTTTTGTTTGTACCTCGGCCCTTTCGCTCCTTTCAGGGGATACGCCCCTCCTTGATGGTGTCGTCTGGGGGTGAATTGCTGTTACTCCTCTGTTCCGGGCTTGTTGCCTCTTCACTGTTGTGGATTGTGATTGCAGATTCTCTCTCTCTCTCTTCTGCTATAGCGTTTTTTCACATGTGTTCTGCCTCCAGGGGGGATGTCGCCTTAGCTTGCAAGGTTGTTCCTCAGAGCGGTGCTCTGCTCTTTCCCTGCTATGGCTTTCGCTGCTATGGCTTTTTGGTACCTTAGTGCTTGGCACTTTTCCAATTGGTGCTGTTCCTCACCTTTCGTTTCTCTCTTCTCTTTTTCACTGGTTTTTCGCACACTGTTCCCATAATCTCCACAGTTTTGTTTGTGATGGGTCCGCGTTGTGGCGCGGAAAAGTTCTCCGAAGAAAACTGATGTCAGCGCGCCGGGGTGGGGCTTATGTGACCTCGCTGACGTCACGCCCGCGGACAACGTCAGGGCGGAGTCGCGTGGTACCGCCCCCCGGCGCGCAGAGATGCTGGGGCAAAGAAAGTTTTCCGGGTCCAGTTTCACGCCTGGGGATAATTCTACGTTAAGGAATCTGCGGCTAGAATCGTCTCTACCAGATACATCCTTACCGAAGGTAAGTAACTTGTACATCTAGCTGTCTCAGAAGTCTCTGTTCTGCCAACTCTCAAGATGGCAGAACCCCTCTCTTGGCAAGTAGCACTCCCTAACCCAACCCAGAGGTGTGGTTACCAAGGGGGACTAGTTTTCCCTGTCCCAGGTGCTGGCCTGTCTGCCTAAACAAAAGAGAAGCCCCTCTCCCAAGACGAACTTGCGTTGGGACGGACGGTCCCCTCAGCTTTTCTGACCGCTTCTGACAAAACCAAGGGCTAGGGACTTACCAAGGTCCTGGCTTCTTTCTTTTACACTCCTATGTGGGACATGGAAATTGGTTCTCAAGCCAAGGTCTATTTGTACTGTCGCTCTGGACTGAATTTACTTTCTTTAATGACGATGAGTATACCAACGCTTCGTGCTGTTCACTTTCTTTCTAACTACAGTTCTGTTTAAGCCTTGAAAAAGTCATCTCTCGGCTGTGTGTTCAAGCTGGATTGTGAACAAATAAAGAATTTGGAACTTTCTACTGGCTTTTTTGTACACTTACCGATGTATACTGTTGAACACAACTGAAAGGACCCACAGAAAATACGGACCTTGCAATTGTTTTATAGTGGTGGTGCTCTGGACAAATTTTGTTTAGAAATACCTCATTTTGGTGTAGTATATATAGAGCCAGTTTCCTACAGCTCGATAAACCGGACCCGAACAGAAGGTGTTGTTTATTAATCCTCAGACTGGACATATTACCACAAAAGTGACTCTGATGCAGAAGAGGAATATCACATTCCCTTGAAGAAGAGAACTGTTGGAACTAACCCTTCCCCACCTCCTCTTCCTCCTACTCTTTCATCACCCCCTTCTCCTCAGTTTCTACCTGTGCCAACTTCACTTGAACGTTTACCACATACACCTGACAATCAGGATGATGGGGATGGCAATGGGGATGAAGATGATATTCAGCCTATACCTACAGACCCATGAGACGACTACAACACTAACTCGCCCACAGGCAATGATCCTGACTTATACCCACCAATCCCCCTCCACCAGACGACAGTGTAGGCTACATTGAATTGCTGGGTAGGGCAGCTAATTACCATGGGGTGCAGCTCCACAAAGAGTCTCTCGAAGAGGAATTTCTCTTTGAAACCCTTAGCAGTACACAAAAATCATCACACACGTTAACCATGCTCAAAGGGATGATTAGGCATGTAGACGATATCTTTAATGATCCGGTCAGGGCACCTATCCGAACCCTAGGGTAGATAAAAAATATAAGTCGGCACCATCCGACCCAGTCTACATAAAGGGACAATTACCATTGGACTCATTGGTGGTGTCCAACGCACGCAAAAGGGCCAACTCCCAAACTACAGGAGATGCTCCACCCCCAGATAAAGAATCTAAGCTTCTTGATGCTTCTGGGAAAAGGGTGGCCTCTCAGGCAGCAAACTTCTGGCACATTTCTAACACACAAGCATTGTTAGCTAGATACGACCGTACGCACTCGGATGAAATGGAACAATTACTCCAATTTCTACCCCAAGAACATAGAGCTAAAGCTCAAGACCTAGTAAGAGAGGGACAACTGATCTCAAATAATCAAATCAGATGCTCCCTAGATGCTGCTGACACCGCTGCCAGAGCGGTAAACACCAGTGTCCTATTACGAAGGCACACCTGGCTTCGCATATCTGGGTTCAAACCTGAGGTCCAGACTTCCAAACTAAACACACCCTTTGATAAGGAACACCTTTTTGGCCCAGTGGTGGATCTTCACTGGAAAAGATGAAGAAAGACACTTAAGTGGCCAAATCCATGGGAGCCCTTCAGTCAACACAAGGCCGTGGTTCCTTTCGGTGCTCATTCTATTGAGCAGGGTCCAAAAATACTTCCTCAGAGACTACATCCACCTACAAGGGCAATAACCAACCCTCTGGCTCAAAAAGTTACTTCAGAGGGGGTTACATAGGAAGCGCAGGTAGAGGGTCAAACACACGTACCTCCCCCTCCAATACAAAACAGTGACTTACCTATACTTCCGACCGTTTAACACCTGTCGGGGGAAGACTGTCACATTTCTTACAAATTGGCAGTCAATAACAACAGACAAGTGGGTTCTACAGATTATCCGTTCTGGTTACTACCTGGAGTTCATCAACACTCCTCCAAACATTCCTCCAAAGGCACACAAACTTTCACAGGACCACCTACACCTCCAACAAGAGGTACAGTCTCTACTTCTAAAAGGAGCTATAGAACCAGTACCGCTACAACACCAAGGGTCGGGCGTGTACTCCTTTTACTTCCTAATACCCAAAAAGGACGGTTCTCTCAGACCAATATTAGATCTCAGGGAACTAAATTTTTACATACAGTCAGACCATTTCCACATGCTAACACTTCAACAAGTACTACCTCTTTTGCAAAAAGGCGACTTTCTGTCTACTCTAGACTTAAAGGACGCCTACTTTCATATTCCAATCCACCCTGCTCATTGCAAATTTCTCAGGTTTGTGTTAGCGGGTCAACATTACCAGTTCAAGGTACTCCCATTCGGAGTCACCACTGCCCCCAGAGTCTTCACAAAGTGTCTGGCGGTAGTAGCTGCTCATCAAAGACAAAGCATCCATGTCTTCCCATACTTGGACGACTGGCTCATCAAAGCCAACACGTACCAACAATGTCGCAAGCATACTTCCATAACTATTCAGTTAATGCATCAACTAGGGTTCACAATCAATGTGCCAAAATCGCATCTTCAGCCAACCATTACTCAGAACTATCTAGGAGCCACTTTAGATACTCAAAAGGCTCTCGCGTTTCCCAACGCAGCCAGAATTTGCAACATTCAGGCTTTAGTTCTCCAGTTTCAACCCAATCAATCACTTCCAGCTCGGGTTTATATGCAACTGCTGGGGATGACGGCATCTTGCATCATGATCGTTCCCCATGCCAGGCTGCAAATGCTTCCGCTTCAAGAATGCTTAGCCAGTCAGTGGAACCAGTTATACGGTATATTAACCGATCTAGTGTTGGTAAGCGGCCATACTCATCGCTCTCTGCAGTGGTGGAACACTCAAAATTTATCAAAAGGACGGCCCTTTATAGACCTGGTTCCACAGATAGTACCAGCGGACGCATCCCTAACTGGCTGGGGAACTCATCTTCAGCACCACACAGTACAAGGCCTGTGGAGCCAACAGCAAAAGTTGCTCCACATCAACCATTTAGAGCGTATGGCAATATGTCTAGCTCTCAAGGCTTTTCAGACCCATCTACCAGGCAAAACTGTCTTGGTTCGTACCGACAACATGACAGCTATGTATTGCATACAAAAACAGGGGGGGACACACTCTCTCCAACTGTCCCACTTAGCCCAAGACATCTGGAGGTGGGCTATTCACCACAAAATCTATCTCCTAGCGGAACACCTCACAGGAGTGAACAACCAGATTGCAGACCTCCTCAGCAGAGGCACCAAATACACGAATGGGAACTTCACCCTCAAGTTCTCCTCCCATACTTCCAAGCTTGGGGAGTCCCTCAGATCTGTTTGCCACTCACCAAAATGCCAAAGCTTCGCCTCCAGGTACCCACACCCGTTATCCAAGGGCAATGCACTATGGATGAACTGGGCGGGGATATTTGCCTATGCTTTTCTGCCTCTCCCACTCATTCCATCAGTGGTTCGGAAGCTCAGACAAACGTCTCTCACACTAATCCTAGTAGCTCCTACGTGGGCACGTCAACCTTGGTTCACAACCCTGTTGGAGCTCTCTGGTCCCACATCAAAAATTGCATTTAACCTCCAGTCTCCTCGCACAGAGCCATGGAGAAATCAAGCACCCAGATCCCAAACAACTGAACCTCGCAATCTGGCTCCTGAAGTCATAGAGTTTGGTTACCTGAATCTTCCACCAGACTGTATGAACATCATTAGAGAGGCTAGAAAACCTACCCCAAGAGCCTGTTACGCAGCTAAACGGAAGCATTTTGTTATTTATTGCAATAACAATCATATCAACCCTCTTGATGCTTCCATACAAAACATTATCTGTTATCGATTACACTTGCAGAAGTCAGCATTGACTTATACCTCCATCAGACTGCATCTTGCTGCAATAGCTGCGTATCTTCAGAATAGACAACATTTATCGCTATTTAGAGTGCCTGTAGTTAAAGCTTTTAAGGAAGTACTAAAAGGAGTCATACCACCAAGACTCCCACCTGCCCCAGTGTGGAATCTTAATATAGTCCTTAAGATTATTGGGCCCGCCCTTTGAACCCATGCACAAATGTGAACCGCAGTTTCTCTCTTGGAAAACAGCTTTCCTCATTGCGATCACTTCATTGAGGAGAGTGGGTGAACTACAGGCACTAACCATAGAAGAACCTTTTTTCCAACTACACAAAGATAAAGTGGTTCTTCGTACCAATCCCAAATTTTTACCTAAGGTAGTATCTGCATTTCACATAAATCAGTCGGTAGAATTACCTGTATTCTTCCCTCAACCTGATTCTGTTGCAGAACGAGCTCTACACACCTTAGATGTCAGAAGAGCACTCTTGTATTACATTGAAAGAACAAAATCATTTCGTAAGAGCAAACAACTTTGTTGCATTTGCACCACCTCACAAGGGCAATCCTATCTCTAAATCAGGTATTGCAAGGTGGATTGTTAAATGTATTCAAATTTGCTACGCAAAAGCAAAGAGGACTTTAACTGTACCCCCTAGTGCACATTCCACTCGCAAGCTAGGGGCCACTATGGCTTTCTTAGGAAACATTCCCATAGCTCACATTTGCAAAGCTGCAACATGGTCTACACCGCACACATTCACAAAGCACTATTGTGTAGATGTGTTAGCAAGACAACAAGCTAATGTGGGCCAAGCAGTACTTAAAACACTGTTTCAGACAACTCCAACAGCTACAGGATAGCCACCGCTTTTGGGGGCTACTGCTGTATAGTCTATGCACAGATCTACAGCTCACATGCCTCAAACGGAAAATGCTACTTACCCAGTATGCATCTGTTCTTGGCATGTAGAGCTGTAGAGTCACATGCGCCCACCCACCTCCCCGGGTACCTGTAGTTGATGTAGTTCTCTCTTTTACTATACATACATACGCATGGACATCTCTATTCTTTACTACTACTCCATTCTCACCCTCTGCGGGAAAACAATCTGAAGATGGAGTCGATGCCCATGCGCACTATCACTGAAAGGAGGAGTCACCTATCTCGTGACTGGAAAGATTTCTTCGAAGAAAAACAAAGTGTAAACATGCAGACCCAACACTAGATGGCGATCTGTGCACAGCATGTGACTCGACAGCTCTACATGCCAAGAACAGATGCATACTGGGTAAGTAGCATTTTCCTTCTGTTGCAGTACCCTCCAACTTCTTGCCTGCCTTTTGATGCAACTTTGACTCTGGAGTGCTGGGTCCCTGCTATCCAGGTTCCCAGTACCAGTGTTCTTTCCCTAAAACTGTACCACGATTGGCACAACTTCAGACCCCCCTTTAAGTCCCTAGTAAATGATACCCTTGGTACCTAGGGCATTGGGACTGAAGAGGGTCCCCTAGGGATCCCTCACCAAGGCCAGGCAAATTGCATGCTTTGGTGCAGAGTAAAACGACAGTCGACATGGCCCAGTGCCTGTGTGCCATGCCAAGCAGCACTGCCTAAGATATAGGTAAGTCACCCCTCCAGCAAGCGTTACAAGCCCTAAGGCAGGGTGCACTATATCTCGGGTGTGGGCATATCTGCATGAGCAGATATGCTCCTACAATATTAAAGTCTATTTTTAATATTGTAACTGCTAGAGAAGCCATAGAGAGTACATGGGCTGGAAACTCGACAGTTCAAGTTCCCCAGCACCATGATTGCTTCACTGAACCCAGGAGTGTTTGGTACCAAATAACTTCTCTTAATAGACCCACACTGATGCTGGTGTTGGCTGTATTAGAATATGTACCCAGAGGGCACCTCAGAAGTGCCCCCTGAAAACCTACCAACCCTGGTGTGGTCTCTGACTGGATTTAGGCAGCCTCCCACTACCAGACATGTTTCTGGACCCATGGGTTGAGAGCCCTTGCTCTCTGATGCCAGAAACAAAGCCCATCATAGGTGAAGGTGTCACCCCTCTACCCCCATGCTGACACAGTGCTCGAGAGGGAAGCTTCAAAGGCTTTGCCGCCGTTGTTATGCGACCCCATCCTCTGCTACTAGCAGCAGATGGCAGTCTGCGGTTCAAACCCCCACTTTTGGCAGGAGAACTGGCTGGACAACTAAGTGAGAATAGGAGTTGTGCCCCCTTTCGCCAACTCCACTCGTCAGGTGCTGGAGGCGAAGTGAAGCACATTTTTCAGTGCCCACCATCTTGATGATAGTGGAACTTATCCAATCAGGCTAGGGCTATGCCTCCCTCCCACAGGAGGGTGGCATAGTGGGTGTAGACACCCCAGGTGAGAGACCCATTGGTCCCTACCTGTCACTCTCCTGTAACGCCCCTAAATCTAGTATTTAGATGGCACCCCAGACCCTGAAATAAGATTCCTGATGACCTAAGAAGAGCCCGGCACTTCACCGTCGCACCAGCAGAGAAGACTACAGACACCAAATGACTTGGCCCCAGCCCTACCAGGCTGTCTGCAGCCCTCGACGATCCTGCGCCAAAAGACATCCCGTCCTGCAGCCCAGTGACCTCCAGCACCTTGGGAGTACTGCCTGCCTTCTACGAAGATCAAGATCTCCTGTGGACAGTGGTCCTGTCCAGAAGAAACCAATTTTAAAGAACAAAGAACTCTGCTCTGAAGAACCGCAAAACCACCTGCTGGGCCCACCTCTGCACCCGATGCCCACAGCCCGGCCCGAGTCCAAGTGGCCCACTGTTCCTCTGAAGGTTTCCCAGCGCTTCTGAGCAAGTGTCCACCATGGACTGACCCCTGCCGGACTCCATCTCGACGCCTGCAGCCTCAACTCAGACTCCCCCTGATCATGACCTGCCCAGTAAGACTTTTTCCGACGCCTAAGGACACCCCTGCACCCGATGGCCATGGGGAGCATGACCAACAGAGTCCCTACATCCCCTACCATCTCTACTTACTTGGGCAGCTGTGGGTTTTCTTCGTCCATCCTCCTGGCCTGAGCCTG
This sequence comes from Calotriton arnoldi, assembly GCA_963921515.1. Classification (NCBI taxonomy): domain Eukaryota; kingdom Metazoa; phylum Chordata; class Amphibia; order Caudata; family Salamandridae; genus Calotriton; species Calotriton arnoldi. Next base: position 5,805,177 of record CAWUFW010000011.1, read on the forward strand.
CAGCCTTTCTTCAACACCGATCGCCCCCATTGCTTTGCATTGGGCGCCCAACACTGTGTTGGCACACTACACCCAGCCGCCCCTGTGCCCCTGAGGGTGTAACTTTAGTGCTGCCTTGTGGCCCCCCACTGTGCTTACCTTAACCCCCAGGGACTGCTTCACCAAACCATTTTACTCCCCTGTGAGCAGCATCTCTTCGATTGCCCCCTTTCTCCATTGGATAACATTGGCCCCAGATTCTAAATTTGAACCCTGCACCCAGCCGCCCCTGTGCCCCTGGAGGTGCAGATTTGCTACTTACCTTAACATTGCCTGGTGCTGATTCTCCATCCTGAAAACCAGACTGTAAGTTGCATTCTTACCTGCAAAACCACATTCTTGTTTTCCTCCCATAGGTTAACATTGCTGAAAGTGTCTACTTTTGTAAGTGAAAAGTATTTTTCTTGAAAAATGTACTTACCTTTTTACGTATTTCTTGGTCTTAAAATAAATCTTCAAAGAAGCTTATTTTTCTAAAACTGGTGTGGGTCTCTTTTTGAGTCGTGTCATTTATTAATCACTGTGTACATAACAAATGTCTTAAACTCCTCTGTGTTAGGCCTAAGGCTGCTCGACCACACTGCCACAAATGGAGCACTTTGGGTTTACATTGAGCCCTGTACACATCTGGGAGAATCAATCAGGGTTTGTAGAGCGCACTAGTCACCTGTGAGGGTCTCAAGGCGCTGGGGGGGGGGGGGGTGAGCAGTTCCGTTGGGGTCATTCGATGAACCAGGATGAGGTCCTTGCTGAATTGGTGCAGTGTCTGGCTCCGTCGGAGGTGAAGGGGGAGTTAGTTACAGGCCTTGGCTGCAAGGTAGGAGAAGGATCTTCCACCTGCTCTGGTCCTGTGAAAACGTGGGACGGTGGCTAGGATGAGGTCGGCTGAGCGGAGGTTTCTTTTGGGTGTGTGGAAGGAGATTGTCTTTGAGGTAATGGGGTCTGATGTTGTGGAGGGCTTTGTAGGCGTGTGTGAGGAGCTTGAAAGTTATTCTTTTTTCGACGGTGAGCCAGTGGAGGTCCCGGAGGTGTTGGGTGATGTGGTTTCGTCGTGGGATATCGAGGAAAGGTCTGGCTGCAGCGTTCTGGATGGTCTGGAGTTTGCGGAGGAGTGTTTTGTTGAACCTGGCATAGAGGTCGTTACCGTAGTCCAGTCTGCTGGTGATGAGTGCGCGAGTGACTGTTTTCCTGGAATCCAGGGGGGATCCACTTGAACGTCTTGCGAAGTATGCGGAGGGTGGTGAAGCAAGCGGAGGATACGGCATTAATCTGGCGATTCATGGTGAGTGATGTATCGAGTATGATGCCGAGGTTGCGTGCATGGTCTGTTGGGGTGGGTAGGTTTCCGAGGGTGGAGGGCCACCAGGTGTCGTCCCAAGCAGGGGGGTGGAGCCGAGGATGAGGACTTTATGTTATCTCCGAGTTGAGCTTCAGGCATCTGTTCCTCTTCCAGGTCGCGACGGCTTTCATCCCTTCTTGGAAGTTGTGCCTGGTGATGTCGGGTTTCTTGGTGAGGGAGAGGATGAGCTGGATGTTATCGGCGTAGGAGGCGATGTTGAGCCTGTGGTTTCCGACGATGGTTGCAAGGTGGGCCCATGTATACGTTGAAGAGTGTGGGGCGGAGGGGGTATCCATGGGGTACTCCGCATCTGATCTCTGTTGGTTCTGAGAGGAAGGATGGGAGTCTTATTCTCTGTGTTCTGCCTGAGAGGAAAGATCATATCCAGACTAAGGCCTTTCCTTGGATGCCGGCGTCATTGGCCTGGTGGCTAGCGTGCGGTGGGAGACGTGTTGAAGGCTGCAGATAGGTCCAGGAGGATGAGGGCTGCTGTTTGGCCTTGGTCGAGGAGGGCCGGATGTTGTTCGGGGCAGAGAGGGCGGTCTCAGTGTTGTGGTTTCGGCGGAATCTGGATTGAGAGGTGTCTAGGATGTTGTTGGTTTCTATGAAGTTTCCTAGCTGGGTGTTGACAGCCTTTTCGATGACTTTGGCAGCAAAAGGAGTCCGTGAGATGGGCCTGAAGTTCTTGAGGTGCATCGGGTCTGCGGAGGGCTTCTTTAGGAATGGGTTTACTTTGGCGCGCTTCCAGTTGTTGAGGAATGTGGCTGTCTCAAGGGAGCAGTTGATAGTTCGGCGTAGCTCGGGAGCAATGGCAGTGGCGGCTCTGTGGAAGATGTGCGGGACTCAGTAGGTGCTCCGGAGTGGATGCTCTTCATTGTCTTTAAGATGTCTTCTGTGGTGAGAGGGGTCCAGGCGAGAAAGTGTCTTCTGTGGTGAGAGGGGTCCAGGCGAGAAGGGTCTGTTGGGCGGCGGAGGTGGGGGTTGGGGTGGTGCAGTGGCCTTGGTCGTCGAAGTTGTCGTAGAGTGTCTTGATCTTGAGGTGAAAGAAGGAGCTGAGTTTGTTGCAGAGGTCTTGTGAGGGAGAGACATTGGTTGTTACGCTGTTGGGTTTGGCAAATTCCTCTATAATGGCAAAGAGTTCCTTGGAATTGTGGACATTGGAGAGGATTCGGTCTTGGATGAAGTTTTTCTTTGTTGATTTGATGAGTTGGTGGTGTGCTGTGATGGCTGTTATGTAGGCGGAGCGTGCTTCCGGGGTTTTGCTGTTTCTCCACGTCTTCTCCAGTCGTCGGCAGGAGCGCTTAGATTCTCGGAGATCTGCGGTGAACCAGTTGGCTTTCTTGTTGTCTCGTGGTGTTCTGGAGGGGGGCGAGTGTGTTGGTGCAGTTGGCAATCCATTGGTGGAGGTTGCTTGCTGCTGTGTTGGCATCTGTCATAGTTGGGGGTGGAGTGCAGTTGTGGGCGGAGGTGAGGGGTTCTTCAGAGACTTTTTTCCAGCTTCTGCGTGGGAAGCGGCGCGTGTGCTTGTGTGCGGTGGGTTTCGTAAAGGAGAAATGGATGCAGTGGTGGTCGGTCCAGAGCAGTTCCTCCGGCGAAGATGGGGTCGAGTGTGTGTCTTGCTTTGTGTGTGGGGGTGGAGACACCTATGTTGGTGAGGTCCTCCAGGAGGGAGGTAGTGGTGTGGTCACTGTGGTTGTCAATGTGGAAGTTCAGGTCTCGGAGTAGTATGTAGTCTGTAGAGGCGAGGGCGTGGGGTGCGATGTGGTCGGCGAGAACGTTAGTGAAGGGGGTGCGGGGTCCAGGAGGTCTGTAGGCGAGTGTTCCTTGGAGCGTCGTTCTGGGGTTGGGTTGGATCTGGAAGTCATTGTGTTCCATGGGGTCCAGGCGTCGTCCGAGTTAGTGGCTGCCAATCAGAGGGAGCTTTTGTGGATGATGGGGTGGCCTCGTCCTGGGCGGTTGGAGCGGTCTTTTCCCAGGATCTTGTATCCGTCGGGATGGCGGTTGCGATGTCTGGTGCGGAGCTGGCGTGGGTCCAGGTCTCTGTGAGGAAGGAGACGTCGGTTGTGTGAGTGTTGAAGAGGTCCCAGATTTCTATGGCGTGTCTATGCAGGGAGCGTACGTTGAGGAGGATGCAGCTCAGTGGTTTGTGTGCGGTGGCGTCCGGTGGGCTGGGACTTGCTGCCGGGGTCCGGAGGTGGGTGAAGGTGCGGCAGCAGTGTTGGCAGTAACTTGTGCCTTGGGTGTTGCTCGGCGTTGATAGCTGGCAGTTGTTGCATCTGGGGTCGACTGCGTGGAGAGTGCTGTGGTCGTAGCGGTGGGTGGGTCGGAGGACCAGGGTCTCTGAAGCTGGTTGCGGTCGGGTCGCGGACGGTCACGGACGGGCTTGCCTTTGGCGCGCCAGCGGCGCAGCTGCCATTAATAAGGGGTCAGGGGAGGGCTATCAGCTGGAAGGCGGGAACGACATACGGGGGGAGGGGCCGCAGGGGCAGCAGCGTCAGGGAACGCGGGAAGAGGGAGCGGGGAGGGAAAGAAGTGAAAGGCAAGGAGAAAGGGATGCAAAAAAGGCAATAGTAAGAAATGAGAGGCAAGATAGAAAGATATAAAAAGAGGCAAAGAGACAAAAGAAGAAAAAAAGGCAAAGAGACCAAACAGAGTGGAATAGCAGAAGAGCAGGGTGCTCTTCCACTAGACCACCAGAGATGAGACGCAGGCAGGAGCCTGCGGGTGGAGGAGGGCATCGAACACCTAACTGCCAAGGAGCTCAAGCAGCGCTAAGGGCAGAGCCTTAACGGAGGAGCTGCATGGGGGGAGAGCAGTGACTCTAACCAGTAGGTCAGAGGTCTTGCTCTTGCCGCGCAGCGGTCACCATTAAGTAGGGGTAGGGGAGGGAGATCAGTTGGGAGGCGGGAGCGACACGCTTGGGGGGGGGGGGGCGGTGGCAGCAGCAGGGGCGGGGAGCATGGGAAGAGGGAGCAGGGAGGGAAAGAAGTGAAAGGGGAGGAGAAGGGGTTGCAAAAAAGGCAGTAGTAAGAAATGAAAATGAAGCAAGATAGTCACTGCCCTTCCTCTGGGGAGGTTTTGTAACCCCTTTCGTTTGGTCACCCCCAGTGGACGTCCTAGTTACCCTTGTATTGACCCAATGGTCCGCCTTCTTTCCCAATTCTTGGGGAGAAATTGGACCTAGGTCTACCAGATACTGATGCAACCTTTCATCAATGCAATTACTTAATATGTGTTCTTTCAAAAACAAATTATAAAGATCATCATAATCTTGCACTTTGCTGCCAGTCAACCAGCCATCTAGTGTTTTTATTGAGGAGTCTACAAATTCCACCCAGGGCTGACTCTGGGTTTTCTGAGCCCCCCTGCATCAAATTCTATACTCCTCAGTTGTGAGTCCAAATCCCTCAATCAGAGTTCTCTTCATGAGGTCATAAGACCCAGCATCTGCCCCACTAAGGGTAAGAAGTCTGCCTCTGCACTTACCAGAGAACAGTTCCCAAAGGAGTGCCCCCCAGTGAGTTTTCTTCACTTTTCTGGCTTCACAAGCCCTCTCAAAGGCTGTGAACCACTTGGTGATATCACCATCCTCAAATTTAGGGACAATCCCTTTGGGGATTTTGGGATCATAGGATCCTTCTTTTTCTACATTTTTTAAGTTGCTGCCACCAGCGATGGGTCCTAGGCCCATCTCTGCTCTTTCTTTTTATAGAGCCAGAAGTCTGGTCTCTAGGTCTAATCTTTTGGTCAACCTGGCTAGCAGGATGTCCTCTTCATCGAGGCTGTCCTCAGTAGTACCTGATCCACCTGTGTGGCTTCTAGGTACTAAGAGGTTTACTTTTGGGGTCAGGGGCACTTGGGCCCTTTTCTCCCTGTGGGGGGAGGGGGGGAGGGTTGGATAGCATCCTCATCCCCTCCATCTTCTTCCTCATCTGATTGGTCTTCACCATTTTCAGATGGGTGGTCCTTAGCATACCCAGCCAACAGCTCCTGGAGCTTTTGTTTGGTGGAATGGGACCCCATGATTATATTTTTAATTTTGCAAAGGGACCTTACCTCCTTGAAAGACAAGTGAAGGTAAGGGGTGAGGTAGAGCTCTTCAACCTGGTCCTCTATGCCATTATGGTTATATTCACTAAGAGCTGGGTTCTTGTTTTGAGACATTGTTAAAAAAAAGATTTCTAATCCTAGCTAAAGTGACTTTTTATTTTTCTAAAATTCTACAGGGACTTAACCAAGGCTCTAACAAGAGTTTTAGTAATTTAGCAAAAATGGCAATTTGAAAAAATCAGAATTCTAAAGACAATTTAAGAGTTCTGTCGTGTGATCAGGTGATAACCAAGTTAGTCCAACAAAGGCAAAGTTGTATATCCCACCGCTGATTCACCAATGTAGGAAGCTGGCTCTGTATATACTATACCAAAGTGAGGTATATTGTGCACAGAGTCCAGTGGAACCCAAAAGGTAGGCAGAGGTAAAGTAGATAGTACCTCACTCTATTTGTGGTAGTGTGGTCGAGCAGTAAGGCTTTATCAGAGGACAGTGTTAAGCATTTGTTGTACCCACTCAGTCAGCAAATGAATTCACACACTCAGACTGAACTTCAGACCAATTGTTTTTGTATAAAAATATTCTTTTAGTTATTTTATTTTCTAGAACCAAGCAAGCCTGGCACAGGTAAGAAATAAATACTTACGCGTCAGTAGGTGGCGTCAGTCGACTCCGCGTTCGTCGTTGGCGTCGTGGTCACCGGAATGACGTTGCGGTATCTACTTAGACGCCACCCCTGCACGCGGACAGTTCTTTTTCTGCGCCAGCCAGTGCAGATCCGGAGAGAGCGGTACCTCGAGTCACTTTTTGACTCTATTTTTGTGACTTTTTGTCGACGTCTTTTTGAGTCGTTACGACTCCTAGTGCACAGGGATGTCATCTCGGCGGACTGGCTTCAAGCCTTGTGACTCCTGTCACAAACTGATGTCGGTGACGGACCCCCATCTTGTGTGCCTCTAGTGCCTGGAGCGCGACCACGACCCGAAGTCGTGCTCCAACTGCCGGGCCATGGCCCCGAAGCCCTTGCGGGAGCGGTCCCGTAAGCTTCTGGAGGCCCGGCAGTCGGCTCGGCGCCGATTGAGTTCCAGGTCGAGAGGGAGGTCACGGGACCAGTCGCGGAGCCATCACCACTCCTCGTCGTTGTCTTCGGGTAAATCGAAGCACAAAAAAAAGGCGAAGAAGCACCGTCGCTCTTCGCGTTCTCCCCGTCTGTCGGCTGGCGGGATGCTTGTGGTAGTCGCCCGGCTCTGCCCGCGGAGCCTGTTGGGTGGACCTTGAGCCTTCCTCCCTTTCCGGGACCCGGGGCGACCCCTGCCCAACTTCGTAGCTTTTACGAAGCTCTTCATTCTATTTTTGGGCAGCCCTAATCCGCCTGCGCGCCTTCGGGCCCCGCGTACTCGGCTGGGGGCTCTAGGCCTTTGATGACGATTTCGTCCCCGGTGCCGCAGGGCCCCCACGATCCAGGCCTGGATCCGGATTGGCGCCGGTCGACCGCGTGACACCTCCGGCGCCGAATCCAGTGGCGACACCTCCGACGCCTGTTGTGTCCCCAGCCGACATCGACCCCAGCCTCCACCTCAATGTGAACACTGAGCCGGACCGACGTCGGGACCGATGCCGACCAGTACTTTTGTACCCCTGTTCTCACCTGGTGTTCCCTATCGCCCTGAGTGGCTACCAGAGGAGGGTGAGCAGGACTTGGAGGGGTCTGTGGACCCTCTGGCAGACCAGTTGGAAGAACCGGACTGGAGAGAGGAGTTGGGTGAGGCCAGTGGTCTGGACACTTCCCCAGACCTTGGCATGCTTTCTCCCCCTACCGTGGCTACGGAGGAGGGTGTGTTATACACAGTGGTGTTGCGTAGGGCGGCTGAGGCCTTAAACCTCGAGCTTCCTACGTTGGCGGTTAGGACTAACCCCCTGACCGAGGTGCTTCAACCAGCAGCAGCCTCTTCGGAGCCCCTGCTGCTGTTCAATGAGGCCCTTACTGACATTCTTTTGGGCACTTGGTTCAAGCCCAACACAGCGGCTCCTGTGGACAGGATGATTGCCCAACGCCACCGTCCGGCCCAGGACGACCCCATTTACCTCTCCCAACACCCCACCCCTGAGTGCTTGGTGGTCCAAGCCTCGACTTCCAAGGGCGCATTCCCTACCGCACCACCTGATAGGGAATCCAAGAGGCTAGACCACCTTGGGAAGAAAATGTTTTCTTCCTCCAGCTTAGGACTGCGGTCGGTGAACACTGCATGTCTCTTCGGCCGTTACTCCCACTCTGTGTGGGATTCGGTCTCGCAAGTGCTGCCACAATGCCCGGAGGAGGCATGGGCTGTACTCTCCCGTGCAGTGGACGAAGGGAGAGACGCAGCAAAGTTTCCCATCCAATGTGGGCTGGACACCACCGACTCGCTAGGCAGGACAATTTCCACGTCAGTAGCCCTTCGACGCTACGCCTGGCTGAGGTCCACTGGCTTTTCGGGCTATGTCCAAGCTACTCTTTTGGACATGCCCTTTGATGGCCGTCGCCTGTTCGGCGACAAAGCAGACTACGCGCTTGAGCGCTTTAAGGACTCTAGGGCTACGGCCAGATACTTGGGCCTCGCTTCCACCTCTTGCCCCGAGCAGTCTGCTTTTCGCCACTTTCGTGGCTACGGAAGGGGTGCCCCGCCACGTTCCACCCAGAGCCACAGGCCTGCGCAAGCTGTCCAGCCTCTGCGCGGCCGGGGACGTGGGATCCACCGTCGTGGGTCTGGGAGCCAGCAGGCGGGCCAGTCCACCAGCGCCCCCTCTGCAGCAGCCTCCAAGCATCAGGGCCACCAATCGCCAGTGGGTGGCAGGATTCGCCATCACCTCCCCCACTGGCTCAACATCACGTCGGACAGGTGGGTTTTGCAGATAGTTTGAAGGGTCTACTCCCTCCCCTCCGAGACTACCCCTCCATCCATGCCACCTCAATTCCATCGCATGTCGGAGGATCACCTGGTCATTCTCCAACAGGAAGTTACGGCTCTCTTGGCCAAGGGAGCCATTGAGCGAGTTCCTGCCCCAGAAGTAGGTCGTGGTTGTTATTCCCACTACTTTCTGGTGCCCAAGAAGGACAAAGGCCTGCGTCCTATCTTGGATCTCAGGAACGTCAACCACTTCCTCCGGAAGGAGAAGTTCAAAATGTTGACATTAGCTCAGGTCCTGTCTGCCCTCGACCCTGGAGACTGGATGGTAGCGCAGGACTTGCAGGACGCTTCTTTTCACATCCCCGTCCTGCCAGCCCACAGGCGTTACCTACGGTTCACGGTAGGCCACGAGCACTTTCAGTTTACTGTGCTCCCATTTGGCCTTACCAGCGCCCCTTGGGTGTTCACGAAAGTGATGGCGGTGGTCGCAGCTCATCTGCGCAGATCAGGGGTTCCTGTCTTCCCCTATCTCGATGACGGGCTGTTGAAGGCGGGCTCGCCCCAGGCTGTCGTCTCCCACCTCCAGACTACGGCCGACCTCCTGCATTCGCTGGAGTTCACTATCAACGTGCCGAAGTCACACCTGATCCCCTCTCAGAAGCTCCTTTTCATCGGAGCGGTTCTGGACACAGCGCAGTTTTGGGTTTATCCTCCCGAGCAGCAAGTCCGGGATATTCGGGCTATGATTCCGATCTTTCAGTCTCTATCCCGGGTTTCGGTCAGAATGACCCTGCGGCTACTGGGCCTCATGGCCTCTTGCATCCTGCTGGTGGACTATATACCAGGTGGCATATGCGGGCTCTGCAGTGGGACCTGAAGTTCCAGTGGGCACATCATCAGGGGAATCTTTCCGATTGCGTCCAGATCTCGGAGGGCACTGCACACCAATTGCAGTGGTGGCTAACGAACCAGGATTGGGTCAACGGCAGATCCCTCTCCCTTCCCCAACCAGAGTTCACAGTGGTGACAGATGCATCACTTCTGGGGTAGGGCGGCCACATGGGAGAGGCGGAGATCAGAGGCCTCTGGTCTCCGGCGGAGGCCGGGCTCCACATTAACCTGCTGGAGCTCCGGGCAATCTGTCTTGCACTGAAGGCATTCCTTCCTTCTGTCAAAGGGAGAGTAGTGCAGGTGTTCACGGACAACACCACCGCCATGTGGTACTGCCAACAAACAGGGCGGCGTGGGATCGTGGACCCTATGTCCGAAGGCACTTTGTCTCTGGAAGTGGCTGGAACATCAGGGCATTTCCCTGGTGGTTCAACACCTGGCAGGTTCTCTGAACGCCAGGGCGGACAAACTCAGCCGCAGGTGCATGATGGATCACGAATGGCGTCTTCACTCTGAGGTGGTGCAAGGTCTCTTTCAGCGGTGGGGAGAACCTTGTTTAGATCTAGTCGCCACCGAGGAGAATGCGCAATGTCAGCAGTTCTGCGCGTTGGAATTTCCAAGGCGGCACTCGCTCGGCGACGCTTTTCGTCGCGAGTGGAGTTGTGGTCTTCTATACGCCTTTTCGCCTATACCACTTCTACCCAGAGTGCTAAAGAAGATCAAGCGTGATCGGGCCCAAGACATTCTTGTGCCTCCGGACTGGGTAAGAAGAGTCTGGTATCCCGAGCTCTTGCACATGGCCATCGATCCTCCGATCAGACTGCCCCTTCGGCAGGATCTACTGTCGCAGCAGCAGGGGACGGTCTTCCACCCGAACCTGTCCAGCCTGCACCTCCTTGCATGGAGATTAAGCGGCGATAGTTGAACGCTTTTGACGTTCTGCCCGAAGTCTGTAACGTCATCTTGGCAGCCAGGCATCCCTCCACGAAAAGCAGAGCTGAGGTTCCTGGGAGGTCGGTCTTAATTCAAGCATTGGTTCATGTAGGTGGGTCCTTGGTCATGGAGGGCTTTGTAGGCGTGAGTCAGAAGCTTGAATTGGCATCTCTTCTGGACGGGGAGCAGTGGTTGTCCTTGAGGTGCTGAGGGATGTGGGTCTTCCTGGGCAGGTTGAGGGCCAGTCTGGCTGCTGCGTTCTGGATCGTCTGGGGTCTTTTCATGAGTTCAGTGGTGGTACCTCATAGAGTGCAATGACATAATCCAGCCAGCTGGTGCTGAGGGCCTGCGTCACCGTACTCCTGGTGCTGTTGGGGAGCCACTTGAAGACTTTGCGGAGCATGTGGAAGCAGGCTGAAGAGAAGGTGTTGACCTGACGTCTCATTGAGAGTTCACTGTCTAGGATGATGCCGAGGTTGCAGGCGTGGTCTTTCAGAGTGGGGGTGGGCCCGAGTTCCGATTGCCACCAGGAGTCATTCCAGAGAGCGGTGTGTTTGCCAAAGATCAGAACTTCGATTTTACCCGTGTTGAGCTTCAGGCAGTTCTTCATTCAGGCTGAGACGTTCTACATATAGTTGTGGTAGTTGGTCTTCGCCAAGGTGGAGTCTGCTGAGAGGTAGGATGAGCTGGGTATCGTCGGCGTAGGAGATGATGTTGGTGTTGTACGATCCGACGATATCTGCGAGTGGTATTGTGTAGGTGTTGAAGAGGGTTGGACTGAGGGGTGAACCTTGACGGACGCCGCAGATGGTATGCTTGGGTTGTGAGGTGAAGGGAGGGAGGCGGACTCTTTGGGTGCGCCCCATGAGAAATGATGCCATCCATCTGAGCGCATTGTCTGATTCTAATCTGGCGCAGTCGATTGATGAGTGTGTGGTGGGAGATGTGTTGAAGGCTGCAGAGAGTTCGAGCAGGATTAGGGCGGCTGATTCTCCTCTGTCAAGTAGGGTGCGGATGTCAGCTTTTGCAGCGATCAGGGCTATCTCGGTGCTGTGGTTGGCTCTGAAGCCTAATTGGGAGAGGGGTTGAGCAGGTGTTCGGTGAGTTGAAGGTTGATTGCCTTCTCCAGGACTTTTGCGGGAAACAGAAGCAGTGAGATGGGACTGTAGTTCTGGAGCTTGGTGGGGTCTGCAGAGGGTTTCTTGAGGAGGGGTCTCACCTGTGCGTGTTTCCAGGCATCTGGAAAGTTGGCTGTGGTGATGGAGGCATTGAGGATGGTGGGTGAGCTGATGGCTAATCTCATCTCGTACAAGGTGGAAATGTCTGTGGGGGCGTGGATCAGTGGGTGCTCACAAGTGGATGGAGTTCATTAGAGTAGATGTGTTCGGTGTGCTGAGTTGTTTCCATGCTGTGAGTGGGTGGTCAGTGGTGGTGGTCAAAGCAGACCCTCCAGGATTACACGATTTGCAAAACAATCACGAAATCGGCACTTTTGTAAAAAAGGCCACTCTTTTTACAAAAGTGCCCATGAAATTTGGAGAATGCTCAAACTTTTGCACTCCCCACCACCCGCCTGTAAGGTCAGAGTACTGTATTTCTGAACTGTTTCGCTGGAGCAGGCCTAGCGTCTTCAGCAGCAGAGCAACTCTCTCTCCTTTTCATGTATGGCATGAATACCCCAAACCATTTCACATTGGTGTTGGAATCTCTACTACTGGGTGGCTCCTTACCCCAGCTAATGCAGCAACAACCCTGGATGAGTACACTCTGATATACCCTAGCCTTATTCCGTACCGGCATCCCTTACTGGAGCTTTTTCCTTACTGCCTCATTGATTGTCTTGACTGCTGTTTCTTGTTGAGCAGAGCACTATTTCAGTGTTTTTTTCCCCTTCACGTTTCATATGCACTCCTCTGTTAGCTGATTGGAACTGTATGTTGAGCCGACGAGCTTAATGACCTTTTTCTGCATGCTGTAGAGTAATTGATTGCGGCGGGAGTTCCAGTCTCTTTATGGTTATTGCTTTTCTCGTATAGTTCGACTTTTAATGCATTGTCGTATTTCTTATAGCTTTTCTCTTGATTAACTTTTGTTCCCTTTTGTTCCTTTTTTTTCCCCGCAGTCCTGTACTTAAATGTCCGGACTTTCAGAAGATATTTTTAGCTATAGCCATATCATTGTCGCTAACCAGTGTTAGCCAAGTTAGTAAATTGGCCCCTGCTGTCATTTGAACTCAGCACCCAATTTCAAGGCTGGGTAATTATTTTCTTCTTTGCCACAGTTACATGGGTGTAAAGCACATGTTATCTAGATTCAGCTCGGGTACACTTTGTCACAGCCACATGGCTGTGTAGCGTACGTTCATTATATGTAGGACACCCCAATAGTGCGCATTTCGTTTTTTCAATCAGTAATCATATGTAGCTGTTTTTCAATCTGCAGCCATCGTCTCAAATCTTCTTACTTCCATCTAGTGCACTCTGCATGTTGCTTCTTGTGAAAATTCTGTAGCCATCTAGCAGTTGAGATGAGATTTTTCTTCTATTACAAAAGGTATTTTACAGATGTTAATTATATTTTACAAATAATCTCTTGCCATTTTGGTGATTGTATCCTATACATCTAGAGAGATGATAGATCTACGAATGGCCTTTACAGTCAATTCACTGTCTCCTTTAAGCTTGTGAATCGTTATGTCCATGTATTCATTCTGGTACGTATGTTTTTAAATAATCATTGTTAAGGTAAGATTTGGATCAATCCTATTTCACCATCACTGCTGTATACACTTGTGTTCTCATCTCATCCCATCTGAGCGCTACCCTATCCTCCCCAAACCCACCCACCCTATCCTTATCTCATCCCATCCCCTCGCATCCTGTCCCACCCCAAAGTCCATCCCATTTCCCTCCCCATTCCCTCTCCCATTGCATTCCATCCCACCATTCTCCCATCTCAGTCCATCCACTCACATTCCATCCATTAGTCCAGTCCCCATTGCATCTCTCCTCCCCACCCACCCTTTTTCCATCTCACTCACCTGATTCCCTTCTCATCCCACCCCCACACTTACCTCACCAGTCCCTATTGAAAAAGTACTCTCAAACCTATTCCCAGGGGCCAAAAAGTATGGTCTGTGGTGTGACCCAGGGATGCAATGATGCCAGCAACGTGGGGGCTGGGAAGCAGGGGGGCGGAAGGTGATCTTAGTAGAAATGGGGCATGCGGCAGGCCCCGGGGGCAATAGTTTTAAATTAAATCTAGGACCCCCCCACCCGTGGGGCACGTTGCGGTCGCAGGGGGGTCATTATTTTATGCACAATAGTAAAATAAAGTGCCACAAAAATGCCTCAAATTTCCAAATTTGTGCAGCAAAATTTCCATATTTGTGCCACAAAATTTGCTAATCAATGACGCTGTTGTAGTGATGAAGTCCGTAGCCAGTATGTAGTTTCAAGTGGATTTATTGAGACCAGTTACATGTAGATAAGTAGTAGAGATACAGCCCCACCAGGAGCAGTCTGCCTGCTGCTCAGCCCATACTCCAACTGACACACTCAAGCATCCAGGCACCCAAACATTCCATTCAAGACTCTCACACCAACATTCCATGCATCACATTCACACTGGCTGAGCAGCTAAGGAGTAAGTAACCAGATACATACCACACAGGTTACTACAGCTGTATCCTGGGATGTCTGTCAATGGGATGCTGAAGAGGTCGGTGGGTTGGGGATCGAAGTTTCTGTAGATGGTTGCTATCTTGTTGTGGAAGTGGTTAGCGAGCGCGTTGCAGAGTTCCTGTGAGGAGGGGATCGAGTTTTCGTAGCTGATGGGCTGGTGAACTCAGACAATGGTGAAGAGTTCCTTGGTGTGGTTTGCCTGGTCTCGATCCGGTGAGCCAGGGCCTTCTTTTTTGCGGCTTTGAGCTGGCAGTGGTAGTCGTTGAGGACCGACTTGAAGGTGGTTCAGTCAGTGGGGTTCCTTCTGGTGCGCCATCTCCTTTCCTGTTTTTTGCATCTGCGCTTCGACTTGCTGAGTTCCAGGGTGTTACAACTGGCTCATTTGGTCGCCCTGTGCGTGTTAGCTGGTTTGGTGGGGGACGACTCGGTCGGCGGCGCTGGTGATCCAGGCGTTGAAGCTCTCTACTGCCTGGTCCACATTGGTGGTGACGTTAGGCTGTGTGATGCTGTGGGCGTCAGTCCATTGGTGCTGAGTGACCTTGGTCCAGCTGTGGGAGGGGTGCTGTGGCGGTTCGGGGTGATGGGGGGAAAAAGGGGGAGTGCAGGGAGGGTGAAGTGTAATATGGAGCAGTCCAACCAGGTAAGTTCCAAGGTGTGGCTGTATCTGATCTCTTTCTGGATGTGCAGACTTGGTCCAGCGTGTGTCCGGCTTTGTGCGTGGGGTCTGTGACCAGCTGCTTAAGCCCGATGTTGTCCAGTTGTTCCAGGAGGTCATGGAGTTGGTGTCAGTGGGATCATCCAGGTGGATGTTGAGGTCTCCCAGGAAGACTTAGTGTTCGGATTCAATGGCGAGCGGTCCTGGCGGTCTGGATGCGAGGGTGACTTTGATGGTGATTTTGTCATCTGTGTGGAGCTGAAAGTTCATGTGTTCCATGATCGACATGGTTTCGTCATAGATGATGGTTCAGGCGATCAATTCCTTGTGTACGATGGCGATGCCACCTCCATGTCTGTTGGTGCGGTCGCAGTATTTCCTCTTATAGCTGATAGATGTTGCCGTGGTGATGTCTGGGGCCAATGCAGGGGTGAGCCAGGTCTCTGTAAGGAAGGTCACATCGGAGGCAAAGGTGGAGATTGTGCCCCAGACTTTGATGACGTGTTTGCATAGCTATCTGGCGTTGACCAGGAGGCAGCGGAGTTGTTGCAGTGAGGTCAAAGCCGCCGAGGTTGGTGTGGCGCTGGTTACTGTGATGATGGTTGGTTCTGGGGTGGAAGTGAACTGGCTGCGGATGCAGGTGAAAGGTCCCGCTGTTGGGCGAGGCAGCAGCAGTTGTTTCGTTTCTTTACTCTTTTGCTCCCCTTCCCAAATTGCAGCCCGTGATTAACAAGCTAACTGTTTTGAAGGCCAGAATGAGTATCTCCCCGGAGTGGCCCTGTCAAGCGTGGTTCACAGATCTCCATCTTTTAGAACAACCACACAGGAGACTGCCGTGCAGACTGAACCTTCTGCACATGTTTGGAGGCTAGATACTACACCCCAACCTTCAATCCTTGAACTTGGCAGCTTGGCTCCTGAGCTCATACAGAAGACCGTCTGCAGTAGCGTCCTACTCTTAAATGGAAGAGGTTCTGCATCTGGTGTGTTCAGAACAGTTTGATCCTATCACCTGCCAAGACGTGGCAGTGCTTCCATATCTTTCATTTGAATAACGCAGAGCTGCAATTTTCCTATAATAAAGCCCATCTTGCAATTATCACAGCCTACATAAAATGTCCTTCACAAATTTCCTTTTTTAAATTCCTGTAGTTAAGGATTTCCTTGAAGGCATTTAGAAGCTTTATCTTTCCATCCGGCGATTTTCGACTCCGTGCGAGTTGAGTATTGTCCTTACACGTCTCATGGACCATTTTGTGTCTATACATAAGACTTCTCTACAGCTCCTATCATGGAAGTCTTTTTTCCTAGTTGCTATAACCTCTGCATGCAGAGTTTGCGAAAAAAATTGTTTTTCACCGCAATAGACTAGAACCCAACCCACCCACCCCACCCCAAATTCCTCCCAAAATTAGTATTGGACTTTACTGTCAATTGGGTTATTACTTTGCTTAAATGTTTTTCAGAATCCCTATTTTTCCAGGCTAGGTCACTTCATGCCCTTGATGTTAGAAGGGTGTTAAAGTTTTATCTTGCCAAAATAAGACATGAGAAAGTCCAATCAATTGTTCGTAAACTATGGTCCATTGTAGATGAGGTTTGCCACATCCAAGCCATCTAGATGAATAGTCTCTCGTATACACCTGTGCTACCAGAAAGCTAACAAAACCTTATCTGGAAAGCCACAAACCCATACAACCAGGGGTAAAATGGCTACTGCTGCTTTACTGGGAAATATTCCAGTTTTGGGAGCTGCAAGGCAGCAACCTCGATCTTTTCACCCTTTTACAAGACACTATTGTCACTATTCAAGCTCCTAAGTAGGACAAACCTCTTTGTGAAATCTCTTTGCTTATTTGTTTATACCTTTCATCTCTTTCCTCACAGCTTAGGGGATGAGATAGCCATACTAATCGGTGTTTATGGTTATCACGGAAGGAGAAGGAATGGTTTCTTACTATAATCCTAGTTCTCCTTCAGGGAAATCTCTAGTAAAACCATAAGCAACCCTCTCTCCTCCCTTGCGGAAGAGATAAAGATCGGTTTATTATTTCCTGTTGCCTACTGCGTCAAAAAGAACTGAGTCAACTGCCACGTATAGGGCATGATGGGATACTGGAGGTCAGGGTGCCTTTAAAGGCACAGTGTTCTGTGTCTCTTACATTGCTGCAGCCTATGACCTATACTTCCCTATCATTCATTGTAAAAGAAAATAAAGTGTTTTTGTGAAGGATATTTTTAAATGTCACTTTTCTTTCTTTTTAGTGACTTGTTCTAGGCTGTATGTATTTTCTTCCATCTTTTGAAGTATATTAAAGGGACTGACAGTAGAGCCTGTTTTTAGGCTTCTAAATTTTACATTTTGGTCAGGCAAAGATACTACACAAAATGTGGCTTTGGAAAAAGTGCTCAAGGAGACCCCGCAAGTGGATAGGACTATTCATTGCTTATGATTTCAGTGGAGATTCCCCTGAAGTATTTATTTATTTATAAAGTTTTGTATAGCGCGAACATGACCCAGGTGGGTATCAGAGCACTTAACAATTTGGAAGGGTAGGAAATAATAAAGGGAAGGACCAGCGTCATTTAAGTATGCAAGCAAGAACAATGACAGAGGGGGTATCAAAGAACATCACATTTAGCTAATACAATAGTGTACTGGGAGAAGAAAAAACATTACTTATGAGTATAGCAGACAACTCTGGGCTTCACAAGGTGTAAGTCCAATACAGTAAGTGATCAGGGGGCGGTGAGTAAAACAGACGAGCCATGGCCATTTAAGGCAAGAACTTGTTCGTTAGGAATATTTTTACTTCCTTTTTAGGTCTCGCCTAGCGTTGCAGAGCGCATGCACTGCTCGCTCTGCGAGACATATTGTGTTAGAGGAGATTTTAGAAGGGGGCTTGAAGCCCCGCCCATTACTTTCATTGGCTGGCGTCATCGTTTATGGAAAACGGTGGCCTCCGATTGGAAATAAGGCTTGTTTGTTACCGCCCTGTCTCCTTTTCGGATGGCCCATCCGGACTCGATGGTTTGCTTTATGGCTGTCGTGAAGGTATTTGTTATCTGTAGGAGGCGTGGACTCAGTGATCATG
Source organism: Calotriton arnoldi (assembly GCA_963921515.1). Classification (NCBI taxonomy): domain Eukaryota; kingdom Metazoa; phylum Chordata; class Amphibia; order Caudata; family Salamandridae; genus Calotriton; species Calotriton arnoldi. The sequence continues at coordinate 5,822,750 of CAWUFW010000011.1, forward strand.
TTTCTGAAGTTGTTTTTTAGTGATCATGTTTCTGAAGTTGTTATGCAGCTGCTCTGCAGCAGTGCAGAGGCAGGAGCGGGAGGCGCACAGGCCGTCCTGCACGGGAAGAGACCGACCGTTCGTCCGGTGAAAGCCACTGCAGAGCCAGCAGCCCCGCATCATGGAAGGCTTCCAGAGCCAGAAGCAGAAAGAACCCGGAGCAGCTAGAAGCCCCCTTAGGCAGCCGGTGAAGAGGGGCAGCAGCAAAGTGTGAGTAAAAACCCACGGATCAGCGCGGGATGGCAGTGTGCATTTATTGCTGAGAGAAGTGCTCGCTCTCTTCAGGGAGCGTTGCCACCAATGCAGTGCAGGGAGCAGTGCTCATTCACGGCAGGCAACGTTCGCTACAAGAAGCAATGCCGTTAACTGCGCAGTCGGGTTTCTACTCGCTTTAGGAAACAATTCCAAATCACTACTGGTGGCAGTCCACCTGCACTGATGTGTAGTCTGTAAATGCACCTCGTGGTCCAGTGCCGATTCACTGCTGGGACGGTTTTATTTCACTAAAGAACCTACTGGCCATACAGTGCAGGGCGCAGTGTTCCTTCACAACAAGGAGCAGTGTCTGTTCACTACAAGGGGCAGTGTGAATCTATGTAGGTGTAGTTCCAGAGTTACTGTATGCAGTGTCCTAAATTGTTGACATAATACGGAAGATTGACTTATACGGCCAGAAGGTCCCTGTTCTGCGTCGTTGGGGTGCCAGACAATTTATACAGTTCCACGGAACTTTAGCGCAGTGCCAGATATGTTTTTCAGTGCCAGGGGTTTTCTGTGCTGTTTGCAGAGGTTTCAGCCAGGTACTCTGTCAGAGGCAGCAAGGTGTTTTCGTCAGAACACTTTATATTGCGTACAGAACTTCGCAGTTTTTATGTGAAGTGCCAGAAATATTTTGCAGTGAATACAGAATCCCGTTTGTACACAGAGAATAAAGCGTGACTTATAGATGCTATCGAGGTACAACAACGCAACCAACGCTGTTGGTGCATTTCAAATATCCAAAATTGATGCAGATCACGTTGTAACTTTTTACTGCAAAATATGTTGTATGTTCTTGTTCGTATGTTGCCTTTTTCATGTTTTTATGGCCCACTAAAGTTGTTTAACAGAGTGGGCCGGTGGTATGCTCACTACCTCTTCTTGTTTTCTCTGCCATTTTCCTCATTGTTAGTCTATAAGAGCATGTCATCACCCCGAGCAACACACGCACCGCTTCAGTTGTGCTGCAAACGTGTAATCGCATAGTGCAACACCTTGGTCTAAGGCTTCTCCTGACCAGACATAGCTGGAGCCCGGAGCGTCGCTGCCGTTACCTGATCCAGACTGCACTGAATACGCACTGCATTTACAACCTTACAGGTCGAAATGCAGAGAAGTCAGCAGGAGCGCAGGGGCGGGAGTAAAAGGTGAGGGTGTTGATATGGGGTGATCACTATATAGCATTAGAACACCTGTTCTGTTGCACCGTCTGCCCTTCGCGCGCATGCGTCTGTAAACATCAGTAAAAACTGAAAACTGGGAGCCTTACTTATGTTATAACAAACAAGGGGATACTGCGGTTACTGTATACAATCAGTGCTATTCACATTGCAAATAACAATGCCTTTTATTTTTGTTGGCACTGTAAATGAGAATGCCTTTTATTTAAGTTTTAAAAACAAAAATAAAAGGCATTATTTGCAATGTGAATAGCTCAAACTTGCGTAAATGCGAGACCTATTCCATTGAGATGAAATACAGCCGGTGCACGGGTCCCTTCATTTTGTGACAAACGATGTCTGCTTTCAGGTGAAGTTGATGTCCGTTCAGTATTCTGAGGTGCTTTCATCTGCGCCAGTCGGGGTGTTTGCTCTTTGACCTGATATATCTAAAGCGCCCTTTCTGTTGGTATAGATGGTGAGGTTCTTTGCCTTTTTTAAACTATTAGTATTGTAAATAACAATGCCTTGTATTTATGTTTTAAAACCAAAACATAAATAGAAGGCATTGTCATTTACAATGCCAATAGCTTAGGGATTTTAGGGCTGGGGATATGTGAGCATTTCTTTTTGTACCAGTAATCAATCTGGCAGTGGCATTCAAGGAAGCCCTTAGTGGGGCCAAGGTATATTTGGGGAGGCCACAGAGCGTAGCACTGCCATAGTCTAGCCTCGACAAGACAAGCGCTTGAACCACCTGCTTGAAGTCATCTAGTGGAAGGAATGGTTTGAGATTCCGAAGTATCCTCATCTGGTGATTAGCACCCTTGCACACCTTACTAATATGATTCATCTGAAAGAGACACGTTAGTGACAGATTCCTTACCTTAGAATATCCCCAGGCGTCAGGCTGGATCCGGAAAGTTTTTGCGTAGCAGTACCCTTGCGCGTCGGTAGGCGGCGTAGTGCGGCTCCGCGTCCGTCGTCGGCGTCGTGATCGCCGGGATGACGTCGCGGGCAGTACTTAGACGCCGCCCCTGCGCGCTGACGTCAGTTCTTCTTTTTTCGCGCCAGCAAGCGCAGATCCGGGAAGAGCAGTGCCCTGGTCAATTTTTGACCATACTTTTTGGTGATTTTTTCACTGGTTTTTTCCAACTTTAAGGTGTTGTAGGGATGCCCGGCTTCAAGCGACGCGGCGCCTGTGCGCGGATGATGTCCGTTACCGACCCGCATTGGGAGTGTCTCTTCTGCCTCGGCCGAGGCCACGACACCGAGTCTTGTCCCGAATGCCAGGCCCTCAACCCGAAAGCTTTGCGAGAGCGGTCTCGAAAGCTCCTCGAGGCCCGGCATTCGGCTCCGCGGAAGCCCCGGTCGCGTGAGAGGTCCAGGGGTCGCTCGCGGAGTGCACACCGGTCGTCGACTTCTTCGTCCGGTAAGTCTAAGCACAAGAAGTCCAAGAAGCATCGTCGCTCTCGGACTTCGCCTCGCCGGTCTCGCGACTCGGCTGAGGCCCCTCCCGGCACCGTCCCCGCCCCCGCGGCCCCGGACTTGCCTGTGGAGTCGCACCCGTCATACCCGCCCTTCCCGGGTTCGGGGGCGGATCCGGCCAAGGTACAGGAGTTCCTGTCGGCCATGGCCCGCCTCTTCGGGCCTTCAGGCCCCTCCGGTGCGCCTTCGGGCCCCGCGGGCCCTGATGGGGTTGCTCCGGCGTCGCCGGCGGCTCCGGCCCCGGCGTCGCCCGAGCCTCCAGCCTCGATCCCGGCTCCGGCTTCGGCCCCGGCCTCGATCCCGGCTCCACAACCCCCATCGACGCCGGTCAACCTCACAACACCTCCGCCGGCGCCGATGTCTCCGGTGCCGTTCTCGACGCCGCCCTGGGCTCCGGGCGGCGTCGTCCCCAGTTCCTTCCGGCTCCGGACATGGACCCGGAGCGACGTCGCTCGACGCCGGCTCCGGCGCCGATGGGACCTTGGGTCCCAAATGTCCCTCCTCCTCCTTATTTTGAACCAGAGGAGGACCAGGAGGACTGGGAGGGGTCTGATGACCCTCTGACACGCAACTGTCAGTATGATGAGGACTGGACAGAGAGTCTAGGGAGGCCAGTGGTCTGGATACTTCTCCTGACACTGGCATGCTGTCTCCTCCCGTGGCTACGGAGGAGGGGGCCAATTTTGGTACGGTGTTGCGTAGGGCTGCTGGGGCCTTACGTCTCCAGCTCCCTACTTTGACGGTCAAGACTAACATCTTGACAGAGGTGCTTCAGCCGGCAGCCTCCTCTGCGGAGACTGTGCTGCCGTTTAACGACGCCCTCACTGACGTTCTTTTGGGCGCCTGGTCCAAGCCCAACACAGGGGCTCCTGTGGATCGGAACGTGTCACGACGCCATCGCCCCGCTCCGGGCGACCCCCTGTTTCTTTCTGTCCACCCCACTCCTGAGAGCTTGGTTGTCCAAGCCTCCGCTTCCCAAACCGCCTTCCCTACCGCTCCTCCGGATAGGGAATCCAAACGCCTGGATCAGTTTGGGAAGAAAGGTTTTTCTTCCTCCAGTGCTGGCTTGCGGTCCGTTAACACCGCTTGTCTTTTGGGCCGATATACCCACTCCCTGTGGGATTCGGTGGCGGATGTTTTGCCCCAGTGCCCTGAGGAGGTCCAGGCACTGCTTTCCCGCGCCATTGCGGAAGGAAGGGATGCGGCCAAATACACTATCCGTTGTGGCCTTGACACCGCCGACTCGCTGGGCAGGTCGATTGCAACGACGGTGGCGCTCCGGCGCCACGCCTGGCTGAGAACCACTGGTTTTTCAGGGGATGTCCAGAATACTCTCATGGACATGCCCTTTGATGGAGTCGGTCTTTTTGGGTCCAAAGCAGACCATGCGCTGGAGCGCTTTAAGGACTCACGGGCTACTGCAAAGTCCCTGGGCCTTTCTGCTACACGCCCTCCGCTGCCTTCTGCTTTTCGCCCCTATCGTGGCCACGGTAGGGGCGCCCTTCACGTCAGCAGCCCAGCCACCGGCCCGCGCAGCAGGCGTCTTCGCGTGGCCGAGGACGTGGATTCCGCCGTGGCGGATCGGGCAACCAGCGTGCGGGTCAGGCCACCACCTCCAACCCGTCCGCGGCCTCCAAGCCCTCCTAGTCCCTCCTTTCAGGTGCACGGCACGCCAGTAGGGGGCAGGGTCCGCCATCACCTTCACCACTGGCGTCCCATCACCTCGGACAGGTGGGTCTTGGACATTGTCCGAAGGGGCTACTCCATCCCCTTCGAGACCACCCCCCCAGCCATGCCACCTCAATTCCACCGCATGTCAGGGGATCACTTGGTACTTCTGCAGAAGGAAGTCACGGCCCTCTTGGCCAAGAGGGCCATCGAGCATGTTCCGACCCCAGAAGTAGGACGTGGTTGCTACTCCCACTACTTCCTGGTGCCCAAAAGGACAAGGAGGACATGCGTCCTATCTTGGACCTCCGGAACGTCAATCGCTTCCTCCGGAAGGAGAAGTTCAAGATGCTCACCCTAGCTCAGGTCTTGACTGCCCTCGACCCTGGAGACTGGTTGGTAGCGTTGGACTTGCAGGACGCTTATTTCCACATCCTCGTCCTGCCGGCCCACCGGCGTTACCTACGGTTCACGGTAGGCCTCGAGCATTTTCAGTTCACCGTGCTCCCCTTTGGCCTTACCAGTGCCCCTCGGGTGTTCACGAAAGTGATGGCGGTGGTCGCAGCTCATCTGCGCCGGGCAGGGGTTTCAGTCTTCCCCTACCTCGACGACTGGCTGCTGAAGGCGGGCTCGTCCCAGGCAGTCGTCTCCCACCTCCAGACTACAGCCGAACTCCTGCACTCGCTGGGGTTCTCCATCAATGTGCCGAAGTCGCATCTGATTCCTTCTCCACAGCTCCTTTTCATCGGAGCAGTTCTGGACACGACGCAGTTTCGGGCCTATCCTCCCGAACGGCGAGTCCGGGATATTCAGGCTATGATTCCGATCTTTCAGTCTTTATCCTGGGTTTCGGTACGGATGACCCTGAGGCTGCTGGGCCTCATGGCCTCCTGCATCCTGCTGGTCAATCATGCCAGATGGCATATGCGGGCTCTGCAGTGGGACCTGAAGTTCCAGTGGGCGCAGCACCAGGGCAACCTGTCCGATCACGTCCAGATCTCGGAGGGGACTGCAAAACAGTTGCAGTGGTGGCTCTCGAACCGGCAATGGGTCATGGGCAGATCCCTCTCCCTTCCCCAGCCAGAGCACACAGTTGTGACGGACTCGTCCCTTCTGGGATGGGGCGGTCACATGGGAGAGGCGGAGATCAGAGGCCTCTGGTCTCCGGCGGAGTCCCGGCTCCATATCAACCTTCTGGAGCTCCGGGCGATCCGACTTGCACTCAAGGCATTCCTTCCCTCTGTCAAAGGGAAGGTAGTGCAGGTGTTCACAGACAACACCACCGCCATGTGGTACTGCAACAAACAGGGCGGGGTGGGGTCGTGGACCCTCTGTCAGGAGGCTCTGCGCCTCTGGACATGGCTGGAACATCAGGGCATGTTCCTGATGGTTCAACACCTGGCAGGTTCCCTGAACGCCAGGGCGGACGAACTCAGCCGCAGGTGCATGATGGATCACGAATGGCGTCTTCACTCGGAAGTGGCGCAAGGACTCTTTCTACAATGGGGAGAGCCTTGGTTAGATCTATTCGCCACCGAAGAGAACGCGCAATGTCATCAGTTCTGCGCGTTGGAATTTCCAAGGCGGCACTCGCTCGGCGACGCTTTTCGTCGCGAGTGGAGTTGCGGTCTGTTGTACGCCTTTCCGCCTATACCACTTCTACCCAGAGTGTTGAAGAAGATTCGGCACGACCGGGCCCAAGCCATTCTTGTGGCTCCGGACTGGGCTCGAAGAGTTTGGTATCCCGAGCTACTCAGTATGAGCGTAGATCCCCCGATCCGTCTGCCTCTTCGGGAGGATCTTCTGTCGCAGCAGCAGGGGACGGTCCTCCACCCGAACCTGTCCAGTCTACACCTGCTTGCGTGGAGATTGAGCGGCGGCAGTTGATTCCTTTCGACTTGCCTCCCGAAGTTTGTGATGTGATTCTGGCAGCCAGGCGTCCCTCCACTAAGGTGGTATACGCCTGCAGGTGGAACAAATTTGTGGCATGGTGCACAGCAAAGGCTGTGGATCCCCTTTCTGCCCCTCTCTCTGAGGTCCTTCTGTTCCTTCTTTCTCTGGCCCAACAGGGTTCTGCCCTGGGTACCATCAAGGGTTATCTTTGTGCTATCTCGGCCTTCCTCAGGCTCCCTGATCAGCCCTCCCTTTTCAAGTCCCCTGTTGTTAACAGGTTCTTAAAAGGCATTACACACCTCTTCCCTCCTGTTCCGTTTGTGATGCCTCAGTGGGACTTGAACTTGGTTCTTACCTTTTTAATGTGCGCTCCCTTTGAGCCTCTACATAATTGTCCTCTTCGTCTTCTCTCTCTGAAGACAGCCTTTCTGGTGGCCATCACCTCCGCTCGGCGGGTGAGTGAGCTCCAGGCTCTATCTTGCAAACCTCCCTTTCTGTCTGTTCATCCAGACAAGATTGTTCTTCGGACGCGTCTGTCCTTCTTGCCAAAGGTGGTTACTGCCTTCCACATTGGGCAGACCATCACTTTGCCTACCTTCTTTCCGCCTCCGCATCCTTCCAGAGAGGAAGAGAGGCTCCACCGTCTGGACCCAAAACGTGCGCTCTCCTTCTATATCGACCGCACAAAACACTTCCGGGTGGATGACCAGCTCTTTGTTGGCTACGTGGGCGCCAAAAAAGGTCAGGCGGGGCACAAACGAACCATCTCCCGCTGGGTTACCTTGTGCATCAAGACCTGCTATTCTTTGGCTAAGAAGGAGCCTCCTGTTGGGCTGCGTGCCCATTCCACCAGGGCAACGGCTGCTACCACGGCCTTGGGCCGCGGTGTTCCGCTGCCGGTTATCTGTCAGGCAGCTACGTGGGCCTCGCTGCACACGTTTACAAAACATTACTGCCTTGACAGTCCGGTCCGGAGGGACGGCTTCTTTGGCCGTTCTGTCCTCCAGGACTTCCTTGTCTGATCTTTGTTCGCAGACGCACCACCGGGGTTGGTATTGCTGGGGTATCTATTCTAAGGTAAGGAATCTGTCACTAACGTGTCTCTTTCAGATGCACAAGTTACTAACTTGTGTAACGATATATCTGTAAGAGACAGTAGTTAGTGACAGATTCCTTACCGCCCCACCCATCCTCCCCGTTCTGCGAACTGATTTCTAGGGTTAAGGACATCCCTTTCAGGGCCCTAGTATTTTTCAGACACCTATGTCAGCTTCTTGCATGGCTCTGCGTTCCTGGCGCGGAAAGTCGTGTACAGAACTGACGTCAGCGCGCAGGGGCGGCGTCTAAGTACTGCCCGCGACGTCATCCCGGCGATCACGACGCCGACGACGGACGCGGAGCCGCACTACGCCGCCTACCGACGCGCAAGGGTACTGCTACGCAAAAACTTTCCGGATCCAGCCTGACGCCTGGGGATATTCTAAGGTAAGGAATCTGTCACTAACTACTGTCTCTTACAGATATATCGTTACACAAGTTAGTAACTTGTGCTTCATGTTCAAGTGCATGTCCAGGGTGATTCCGAGAGATTTAGCTGAATCAATAATGTGAGGAGAGCAGTTGAAGGCTGTGAGGTGTTTCATCCAGAGGTCAATCTTGGGGGAGTGATTAGGAGGCGATATGAGAAGGAATTCTGTTTTGGAGGTGTTGAGCAGGAGGTGGTTCTCGGTTAGCTTGTTTTGAGTATTCGTCAGGGTAGAGTTGAGTGATGTGAAGTCTTCAGGAAAGGTGATTTTCAGGTAAAGTTGCGTGTCATCCGCATACATATGAAAAGGAATGTTTGTGGAGTTTAGTGCATTTGCTAACGGTTCCAAGAATATGTTGAAGAGTATGGGAGATAAGGCCGGCCCTTGTGGGACCCCGATGGAGACTGTAGAGGGCTGGGAAAGAGATTCATTCACCTTGACTCTTTGTGATCTGTTATGAAGGAAGGACGAAAACCTTTGCAATACCAGTCCGGAAAGGCCCATCCTGTGCTCAAGAATGGTTAAGAGGTTGTAGTGATTAACAGTGTCAAACGCACCGGAAAGGTATAGGAGGATTAGGAGGCAAGATTCGTTTTGGTCTAGCATTTTTAAAATGTCATCCATAATGTGAGTGAGTGCCAACTCAGTGCTGTGACCACTCCGAAAACCAGATTGATGTTGATCCAGGAGCTGGAAATTCTCTATGTGAGCGCAGAGCGGCGATTGCACGCATTGTTCTAGAAGTTTAGCCAGAGTGGAGATGTTGGAGATAGGACGGAAGTTGTTAAGATCAGTTATGTCTGCATTAGGTTTTTTTAGAATGGGTGAAACCTGAGCTGCTTTTAGGCATTCGGGGATCGTGCCTTGTGACAATGAAGCGTTGACAATCTTTGTCGAAAGGGGGATGAATGCATCCCTGATTTCTTTGAAGATGGGCAGTGGCAGCGGGTCGCTGAAGTGATTAGATGAGTTGATACTAAGAATAGTCTTGTATATGTCTCTTTCACTGAGGGGAGTAAAAGTAAACCATAAGGCATTGTTCTTGGTGCTAAGACTAAGTGGCTCGAGCCTCTCAAGGTGGGCCGGAGGAGAAGCATTCCCGTAGGATGGAAGAAGAGCCTTCTTAGATTCCAGGTCAATACTGATGAGTTTTGTTTTCTCTGTAAAGAAAGCAGCCAGTTCGTCGCATGAAGGAGGGCTGTCTCCTGGTTTGAGGCGGTTGGGTGCTTTCACCGATTGTTGTTTAACAATTTCAAAAAGTTTCTTGGGACGATTTGAGGCTTGATTAAGTTGGTATCTGCAGTATTCGGCCTTAGCACTCTTATTTTTTTTATTATACTAGCTCCTTATTGATCTAAGGGCTTTTAGATGATCCGTAGAGTAGAACTATGATTAGAGAGAAGAAAACATTGCTATTCCTATTCACTCACTGGGTCTCGTACAAATATTGTCACATTACAGGACACTGTAATTCACCACAACGAGAAAATACCTTCTTAGGAAATGTCATTAATAGCTACCTACTATATTTTTCTGATCTGAAAGAGACAATTAGTTATAGATTCCTTACCTTTAGAATTGCCCCCAGGCGTCAGACTGGATCCGGAGAATTTTTTCGTCAGCAGTACCCCTGCGCGTCGAAAGGTGGCATCGGTCGGCTCCGCGCTCGTCGTGGTCGCCGGGATGACGTCACGGTAGCTACTTAGACGCCACCCTTGCGCGCTGACGTCGGTTCTTTCTCATTCCGCGCCAGCCAGCGCAGATCCGGAGAGAGCGGTACCTCCAGTCACTTTTTGACTGACTTTTTTGCGACTTTTGTCGACACCTATTTTTGAGTCTTCGACTCCTGGTGCACGCAGGGATGTCCAGTCGTCCTCGGCCCGACTTCAAGGCTTGTGACACCTGTCCCAAGCTGATGTCGGTTACGGACCCGCACCGCGTGTGCCTATGGTGCCTGGAGCGCGGCCATGGTCCCAAGTCGTGCTCCGACTGCTGGACCATGAATCCGAAGTCTTTGCGGGAGCGGTCCCAAAAGCTTCTCGAGGCCCGGCAGTCGGCTCAGCGCCGCTCGAGGTCCTGGTCGCGTGGGAGGTCGAGAGACCGGTCGCTGAGTCATCACCACTCGTCATCAAAGTCTTCGCACTCCTCAGGTAAGTCGAAGCACAAGAAGTCGAAGAAGCATTGTCGCTCTTCGACTTCTCCCCGTCCGTCAGCCAACGCGACGAGGGATGCGGACGGTGCCCGTCCCGCTGCTCTGCGTGCGGAGCCTGAAGGGTTGACTCTGAGTTTCCCTCCCTTTCCGGGACCCGGAGCGACCCCTGCCCACCTTCGGAGTTTCTATGAAGCGATGCATGCCATCTTTGGGCAGCCCGACTCTGCCGGCGCGCCTTTGGGCCCCGCAGAATCGGCTGGGGGTCCTGGGCCTTCAACGCCGGCGGCTCCGGCACCACAGGGTCCCCTTGGATCCAGGCCTGGATCCGGATCGGCACCGGTCGACCTTATGACACCTCCCCCGGCACCGATTTCCCCCAGCACCACGTCCGCTTCCGATGCCAGTTGGATTCCCAGCCGGCTTCCAAACCGGCCTCCACCCTGACTTAGACACGGTCGACGCCGGATCCGGTGCCAAGCGGTACTTTTGTACATCTGCTCGACCCTGGTGTTTCCTACAGGCCAGATTGGCAACCAGAGGAGGATGAGGAGGACTGGGAGGGGTCTATAGACCCTTTGGCTGACCAGTTGGTTGAACCGGACTGGAGAGAGGAGTTGGGGGGACGCCAGTGGTCTGGATGCCTCCCCAGACCTTGTCATGCTGTCTCCTCCTACCGTGGCTACGGAGGAGGGTGCTTCATACACAGTGGTGTTGCGTAGGGCGGCCGAGGCCCTCGAGCTACCTACGGTGGCGGTGAGGACGAATCTCCTGACGGAGGTGCTTCAACCGGCAGCGGCCTCTTCGGAGCCCCTGCTGCCTTTCAATGAAGCCCTTTCCGACATCCTTTTGGGCACCTGGTCCAGGCCCAACACAGGGGCTCCTGTGGATAGGATGATTGCCCGACGCCACCGCCCGGCTCCGGGCGACCCCTCTTTCCTCTCCCAACACCCCACCCCTGAGAACTTGGTAGTCCAAGCCTCTACATCCAAGGGCGCATTCCCTAACACACCACCTGATAGGGAATCCAAAAAGCTGGACCATCTTGGGAAGAAGATGTTTTCTTCCTCCAGCTTGGGACTGCGGCCGGTGAACACCGCATGTCTGTTGGGCCGGTAAACCCACTCTGTGTGGGATACGGTAGCGCAGGTGCTGCCACAGTGCCCGGAGGAGGCCCAGGACGTGCTCCCCCTTGCGGTCGCCGAGGGGAGAGACACAGCCAAGTTCACCATAAGATGTGGACTGGACACCGCCGACTCGCTAGGCAGGACGATTTCAACATCGGTAGCCCTTCTGATCGACTGGTTTTTCCGGGGATGTCCAAGCTACCTTGCTGGACATGCCTTTTGATGGCCGTCGCTTGTTCGGCGACAAAGCAGACAACGCGCTAGAGCGCTTCAAGGACTCCCGGGCTACGGCCAAGTCCTTGGGCCTCTCCACCCGCCCTGCACAGTCTGCTTTTCGCCCCTTTCGCGGCTACGGAAGGGGTGTCCCGCCACGCCCCACCCAGGGCCACAGGCCGGCGCAAGCTGTCCAGCCCCTGTGCGGCCGGAGACGTGGGACCCACCATTGTGGGTCTGGGGCTGCTGTAGAAGGTCCACCAGCGCCCCTTCTACAGCAGCCTCCAAACCCTCCTAGTCGGACCTTTCAGGGCCACCAGTCGGCGGCAGGATTCGCCATCACCTCCCACACTGGCGCACCATCACGTTGGACAGGTGGGTTTTTCAGATAGTCCGAAGGGGCTACTCCCTCCCCTTCGAGACTACCCCTCCATCCATGCCACCTCAATACCATCGCATGTCGGGGGATCATTTGGCCCTTCTCCAACAGGAAGTTGCGGCTCTCTTGGCCGAGGGGGCTATCGAGCGAGTTTCCCATCCAATGTGGGCTGGACACCACCGACTCGCTAGGCAGGACAATTTCCACGTCAGTAGCCCTTCGACGCTACGCCTGGCTGAGGTCCACTGGCTTTTCGGGCTATGTCCAAGCTACTCTTTTGGACATGCCCTTTGATGGCCGTCGCCTGTTCGGCGACAAAGCAGACTACGCGCTTGAGCGCTTTAAGGACTCTAGGGCTACGGCCAGATCCTTGGGCCTCGCTTCCACCTCTTGCCCCGAGCAGTCTGCTTTTCGCCACTTTCGTGGCTACGGAAGGGGTGCCCCACCACGTTCCACCCAGAGCCACAGGCCTGCGCAAGCTGTCCAGCCTCTGCGCGGCCGGGGACGTGGGATCCACCGTCGTGGGTCTGGGAGCCAGCAGGCGGGCCAGTCCACCAGCGCCCTCTGCAGCAGCCTCCAAGCATCAGGGCCACCAATCGCCAGTGGGTGGCAGGATTCGCCATCACCTCCCCCACTGGCTCAACATCACGTCGGACAGGTGGGTTTTGCAGATAGTTTGAAGGGTCTACTCCCTCCCCTCCGAGACTACCCCTCCATCCATGCCACCTCAATTCCATCGCATGTCGGAGGATCACCTGGTCATTCTCCAACAGGAAGTTACGGCTCTCTTGGCCAAGGGAGCCATTGAGCGAGTTCCTGCTCCAGAAGTAGGTCGTTGTTGCTATTTCCACTACTTTCTGGTGCCCAAGAAGGACAATGGCCTGCGTCCTATGTTGGATCTCAGGAACGTCAACCGCTTCCTCCGGAAGGAGAAGTTCAAAATGTTGACACTAGCTCAGGTCCTGTCTGCCCTCGACCCTGGAGACTGGATGGTAGCGTTGGACTTGCAGGACGCTTACTTTCACATCCCCGTCCTGCCGGCCCACCAGCGTTACCTACGGTAGGCCACGAGCACTTTCAGTTTATCGTGCTCCCCTTTGGCCTTACCTGCGCCCCTCGGGTGTTCACGAAAGTGATGGCAGTGCTCTCAGCTCATCTGCGCAGATCAGGGGTTCCAGTCTTCCCCTATCTCGACGACTGGCTGTTGAAGGCAGGCTCGCCCCAGGCTGTCGTCTCCCACCTCCAGACTACTGCGGACCTCCTGCATTCGCTGGGGTTCACTATCAACGTGCTGAAGTCACACCTGACTCCCTCTCAGAAGCTCCTTTTCATCGGAGCGGTTCTGGACACGACGCAGTTTCGGGCTTATCCTCCCGAGCAGTGAGTCCGGGATATTCGGGTTATGAATCCGATCTTTCAGCCTCCTCTATTCCGGGTTTCGGTCAGAATGACCCTGAGGCTGCTGGGGCTCATGCCCTCCTGCATCCTGCTCGTAGATCATGCCAGGTGGCATATGCATGCTCTGCAGTGGGACCTGAAGTTCCAGTAGGCACAACATCAGGGGAATCTGTCCGATTGCGTTCAGATCTCAGAGGGCACTGCACGACAATTGCAGTGGTGGCTAACGAACCAGGATTGGGTCAATGGCAGATCCCTCTCCCTTCCCCAACCGGAGTTCACAGTGGTGACAGATGCATCACTTCTGGGGTGGGGCGGCCACATGGGAGAGGGGAAGATCAGCGGCCTCTGGCGGAGTCCGGGCTCCACATCAACCTTCTGGAGCTCCGGATGATCCTTCTTGCACTAAAAGCATTCCTTTCCTCTATCCGGGGAAGAGTAGTGCGGGTGTTCACGGACAACACCACTGCCATGTGGTACTGCAACAAACAGGGCAGGGTGGGGTCGTGGACCCTATGTCAAGAGGCTCTCCGTTTCTGGACATGGCTGGAACATCAGGGCATATCCCTGGTGGTTCAACACCTGGCAGGTTCACTGAACGCCAGGGCGGAAGAACTCAGCCGCAGGTGCATGATGGTTTACGAATGGCGTCTTCACTCGGAGGTGGTGCAAGATCTCTTTCAGCAGTGATTAGATCTATTCGCCACCGATGAGAACGCGCAATGTCAGCAATTCTGCGTGTTGGAATTTCCAAGGCGGCACTCGCTAGGCGACGCTTTTCGTCGCGAGTGGAGTTGCGGTCTTCTATACGCCTTTCCGCCTATACCACTTCTGCCCAGAGTGCTGTTGAAGATCAAGCACGACCGGGCCCAAGTCATTCTTGTGGCTCTGGATTGGGCACGAAGAGTCTGGTATCCCGAGCTGTTACACATGGCCATCGATCCTCCCATCCGACTGCCTCTTCGGGAGGATCTTCTGTCGCAGCAACAGGGGACGGTCCTCCACCCGAACCTGTCCAGCCTCCACCTCCTTGCGTGGAGATTGAGCGGCGACAGTTGACAGCCTTCGACCTTCCTCCCGAAGCTTGTGATGTTTTCTTGGCAGCCAGGCATCCCTCCACTAAGACGGTATACGCCTGCAGATGGAACAAATTTGTGGCATGGTGCGCAGCAAAGGCTGTGGATCCCCTTTCTGCCCCTTTTTCTGAGGTTCTCTTGTTCCTCCTTTCTTTGGCCCAGCAGGGCTCTGCTCTGGGCACTCTTAAGGGCTATCTCTCAGCCATTTCAACCTTTCTTAGGCTTCCTGATCAGCCTTCTCTTTTCAAGTCCCCTATTGTAAATCGCTTTCTTAAGGGCATTACTCATCTTTTTCCTCCTGTTCCCTTCATAATGCCTCAGTGGGACTTGAACTTGGTTCTTACTTTTCTTATGTGCGCTTCCTTTGAGCCGCTACATAACTATCCTCTCAGACTTCTCAGTCTAAAGACTGCCTTTCTGGTTGCCATCACGTCTGCTCGCAGAGTGAGTGAGCTCCAGGCTCTTTCTTCGATACCTCCTTTCCTGGCGGTTCATCCGGACAAGGTTGTCCTTCGCACTCGACCCTCTTTTCTTCCTAAAGTGGTTACTTCTTTCCACATTGGTCAAACCATCACTCTGCCCACCTTCTTTTCGCCTCCGCATTCTTCTGAGAAAGAGAGGCTCCACCGTCTAGATCCAAAACGTGCGCTTTCCTTTTATTTGGATCGCACTAAGCAATTCCGGGTGGATGACCAGCTCTTTTTTGGCTACGTGAGCGCCAAAAAAGGTCGGGCCGTGCACAAACGGACCATCTCTAGGTGGGTCGTTTTGTTCATTAAAGCTTGCTACTCTTTGGCAAAGAAGGAGCCTCCAGTGGGATTGCGTGCCCATTCCACCAGGGCGACGGCAGCTACCACTGCTTTGGGACGGGGAGTCCCCCTCAATGACATCTGTCAGGCAGCTATGTGGGCATCTCTGCACACGTTCACAAAACACTACTGCCTGGACAGCCAAGTCCGGAGAGACGGCTTCTTTGGCCGTTCTGTTCTCCAGGACTTTCTGTTGTGAACTTGGTTTGCAGACCCACCTCCGGGGTTGGTATTGCTGGGGTATCTAATCTAAAGGTAAGGAATCTAAAACTAATCGTCTCTTTCAGATGAACAAGTTACTTACCTTCGGTAACGATATATCTGTAGGAGACATAGATTCCTTACCGCCCCACCCATCCTCCCCGTTCTGTGAACTGACTTCTAGGGTCAGGGAATCCCTTTCAGGGCCCTAGTTTTGTGCTGTCTTGCATGGCTCTGCGCTTCTGGCAAGGAATGTCGTGTAAAAGAACTGACGTCAGCACGCGAGGGCGGCGTCTAAGTAGCTACCGTGACATCATCCACGACGCCACCCACGAACGCGAAGCCGACCGATGCCACCTTTCGACGCGCAGGGGTACTACTAACTAAAAAATTCTCCGGCTCCAGTCTGGCGCCTGGGGGTAATTCTAAGGTAAGGAATCTATAACTAACCTATGTTTCTTACAGATATATCGTTACCGAAGGTAAGTAACTTGTTCTTCCTGATTTGTAATATTGTTTACTACGATTTAATGTGTGGCCCCTCTTGTATGTCGTGTTGGCCAGACTTCGGTAGTGTTTGTGAGTCACTGTATAGTTTCAAACCAGATGAAATGCTTTTTTTGAGATGTTTTCATGAACCTCCTTGTTTTGCCCTAATCTCCATTTTACCCTATTTGCACAGATTAGAATGTAGAGCACCAGCAAAAGCTGATTGTTTTTTCTTCCCTACCTCAGGGTACGAAAGCACAGTATCTGGCAGCCAAAGCTCTGAAGAAGCAGTCCTGGAGGTTTCACACCAAATACATGATGTGGTTCCAGCGGCACGAAGAACCCAAAACTATAACTGATGAGTTTGAACAGGTGAGGCATACACCATCACACAGTTTTCATACTGTTGTCTTACTCTTCCTCTTTCATAGTTTAAGAATCGCCTACATCAAAAGGCAATTTTGGAACAAGCTTCTCAAACAAGACAGTAATCCCCGTTTCACCAGTGCTCCATTATGAATGTCTGTGTCCACATGGTTTCTTTCCTCCCGCCCAAGTATCGTTAAACTTTCCGTTCCTTTTTCCAAAGAATGTGCCCTTGCTCACTTTGTCACTGGATTCAAGCTAGCCTGGCTGATGAGGGGTGTTACCCCGAAACCGGTCCCAGGATGCTTGTTTCCGTTCTAGGGAAGACCTCGCTTGGCAGTTCAGGCTAAACTGTTCCCATGAGGAACAGGATCAAGACTGATTTGCATATGGCTGGGTATGAACTGGGGTGGCGAAGTGAGCAAAAGAACGATGATGGATTCAACCCAGATCTAATAGTGACTGGGGGTGAGTGTCTGAAAAGTGTCAACGCTCCGCCCATCATCTTATTGAGTTTGCCTTTTTTGTTGGTCCTTGTCAATTTACTTCACATACAGGGTATTTTTTTTTCTCTGGTTTTTTTTAATGCTCTAAAAAACATTCCTCCCTCTGCTCTTCATGCTGTCCTGTTGAGGCTGACATTAAAAAGTACTCTTTGGACGGTGCACAAAGTAGGGTCATTTGAATATGCTGTTCCACCTAATGTCACTAGTCTCAGAGTTGGTCATAAAACGCAAATAGGCACATGTAGTAATGATCCTCTTAGCACAACATGGTTCTCAAATTTAATGAACACTACCTGTGAGATCATAGCTTGTTACAATCTGATACTGATGCAGTAGTTCTTAAGTTAGCCATCATAACCCCAAACCACTGAATTTGGCAGCATGACTTCTGAGACTTAAAATAATTGGAATATATAACTATCTTAGATGTGTAGAGGGGAATCCAGAGGCCAGGAGCAAGGACTTGCTATTCAACAAAATTTGTGCAGAAGAGTTCACAAAATACTTTTACTCCACTAACTGCATTTATTTCATACAATACTAAGTTGAACTTCTGTAAAGGGTTAATTATACTGCTGACAGCGTACATAAATGACAAGAGAGTACTATACCCTCTATACCCTCTCAATCATTCAATCAGGATTTATAAAGCGCGGATAATCACCTGATAGGGTATCCAGGCGCTCACAGGTCCTGGAGGCTTATTCGAACAGCCAGGTATTGAGGGCCATTTGGAATTCCAGAAGTGAGGTGATGGTCCAGAGGTGCATGGGGATGCTGTTCCAGGTCTTTGCTGCGATGTGGGAGAAGGAGCGTCCTCCACTTCTGCTTTGGTAGATGCAGGGAGTATGGGCAATTGATAGGAAGGCGTAGCATAAACTCTTGACTTTTGGTGGAAGTTTAGGCAGTGGTTAATGTATGCAGGTCCTTGGTTGTGTAGAGTCTTGTGTGCGTGGGTCATCAGCTTGAATTTGCATCTCTTCTGTATGGGGAGCCAGTGGAGTTGCATGAGGTGGGGTGTGATGTGGTTTTGTCGGGGAAGGCCAAGGATGAGTCTGGCTACGGCGTTCTGTATGGTCTGAAGTCTCTGTAGGAGGTGTGCGGCGATCCTACGTAGAGGGTGTTAACGTGGTCCAGTCGGCTGTTGATGAGGGCCTGTGTCACAGTGCGTCGCGTGTGTAGGGGTAGCCGCTTGAATATCTTGCATAGCATGCACAGAGTGAGGAAGCAAGCAGAGACATAGTTGATTTGTGATTTCATGGTGAACTTGTCAATGATGATTCAGTGGTTTGTCATGTTCGGAGGAAGTGGATGTGTCCTAGGTCTGATGGTCACCAGGAGTCTTTCCATGTGTTGCTGCTGTTGCCAAAGATCAGTACTTCCGTCTTGTCTGTGTTCAGATGCAGGCAGTTGTTCATCCAATCGGCGACGTTTGTCATGCATCTGTGGAAGTTGGTTCTGGTGGTGGTGGTAGGGTCGTCGGTGAGTGAGAGGATGAGTTGGGTGTCCTCTGCGTAGGAAATTATGTTGAGACCATGGGATCTGACGATGTTGGCCAGCGTGGTCATATATGCGTTGAAGAGCATGGGGCTGAGGGATGAGCCCTGGGGGACACCGCATGTGATCTGTGTTCAGAGGTGAACAGTGGGAGGTGGATCCTCTGGGTTCTTACAGTGAGGAAGGAGGTGATCTATCTGAGTGCGTCCCCTTGGATGCCGATGTTTTGGAATCTTTCGATCAACTTGTGGTGGGATGCAGTGTCGAAGGCTGCCAAGAGGTCGAGAAGGATCAAAGCTGCTGTTTCTCCTCGGTCGAGGAGGGTTCACATGTCGCTGGTGGTTTCGAGCAAGGCGATTAAGGTGCTGTTTACTGCGGAAGCCTGATTGGGAGGCATTGAGTAGCTGGTTCTGCTCCAGGTGTCATGAGTCGATTGTTGATGATCTTTTCCAGTACTTTCGCTGGGATTGGGAGCAGGGAGATTGGCCAGTAGTTTCTAAGTTAGCTTGAGTTGTGGTCTGACTTCGGCGTGTTTTCAGGCATCGGAAATGTTGCGGTGGTGATGGGTGTTGAGTAGGGTGGTGAGTTCTTGGCCGATCCTTTGGTTTCCAAGGTTGAAGATGTGGTGCGAGCCTGGGTCTGTGGGAGCTCCTGAGTGGATGGATTTCATGGTGGAGGTGGTGTCCTGGGTGGAGAGGATGTTCCGGATGTTCTGGCGTATCTGTCGAAGTCCGTAGGTGTGGTTTGGGGTTGGACGTTTCTGTATATGGTTGCGATCTTCTTGTGGAAGTGGGCAAAGTTGTTGCACAGCTCCTGTGAGGGTATGATGTTTTCGCTGGCAGTCGGGTTGGAGACTTCCTTAACAATGTTGAAAAGTTCCTTGGTGGTGTTGGCGCTGGTTTCGATGCGTGCGGCAAGGACTGTAGTCTTTGTTGCCCTTAGCAGGCGGTGGTAGAGGTTGAGGGAGGTCTTGAAAGTTGCTTTTTTGGAGGTGTCCTTGCTGGTTCGCCATCTCCTCTCCTACTGTTTGCTGTCCCGTTTCGCTGTTCTGAGTTCTTGGCTGTTGCAGCTGGCCATTTTGGAGGATTTTCTCTGGACGTTGTGTTGATGGGGATGATGCTGTCTGCACAATTGGTAATCCAGGCATTTACGTTTTTCACTCCATGTTCGAGGTTGGGGCAGTAGCAGGGTTGGAGGTGTTGAGGGTGTTCGACCAGCTGGTCTGAGATTTTCTTCCACCTCCAGTGGGGGTGTTTGTCATCTTGGGGGTGGCGGTGCTGGGGCTGGAGATGCTGAAGTGGATGATGGAGTGATCGGTCCATGTGAGTTCTGTGTCATGACTGTATTTGATGCGGTTGCTGGAGGTGAAAATTGGGTCCAGTGTGTGGCCTGCGGTGTGTAAGGCCGTGGACGATCTTGGTCAGTACAAGGCTGCTCATACTGTTGAGGAGGTGTGCAGTGTTTTTGTCACTGGGGTCATCGATGTGGAAATTTAGGTCGCCATGGAAGATCCAGTCCTTGGAGCCTAAGGCTAGGGGACAAATGAAGTCTGCGATGGTGTTGCAGAAGCTGGAGCGCGGGCCGGGTAGCCTCTAATGGTTGTCATGCCGCCCGTGTGGAGCTTGAAGTTGAGATGTTCCATGGGGTGGTGGTATAGATGGTGATGGTATACTGTATGGTATACCATCTTGTTGGTGTGGTCCTAGTGAGTGATTTTATATCTGTCTGGGATCGTGGTGGCAATGTCTGGGAAGGATGTAGGATTTAGCCAGATCTCAGTGAGGAAGACTGTCTGGTGATGGCGATGAAGTCCCATAATTCAGTGGAATGCTTGCATAGTGAGCATGTGTTGAGAAGGGTGCATGTGAGTTGCTGTTTTTGTTAAAGTGGTGTCTCTGGTGTGTTTGGGGTGAGGCTGGTCGGTGGGCTGGTGTGTTTAGTGGCAGGTGAAGTGGCAGTGGGTGCAGGTGAAAGGTCCTACCGTGGAGCATGGGTCATAACGGTGGCAGTGTTTGTTGTGGCGTTAAGGGTGTAATGCTCAGCGATGGAGTATCTTTAGGGGGCAGGAGGGCCAGGGATCGTGGCGGGGGCGTGGTACAGGCACGGACGGGCTTGCCTGTTGCACGCCTTTGGCACGCCAGCAACGTGGTCACACTGCAGCCTGCATTAAGTAGGTCCCGCGGTGGGCGGGACTTCTGTTGGTGGGAAGAACAGTGAGTGGGAAAACTCCAGCGGGAAAACCCGGCCAGCTGCGGTGTCACTGGATCAGTATGGAACAAGCAGGAACTGGAAGCCACAGGCAGGTAGCAAGCTAGGTGTCCAGGCGCCTACTGATGTGCTTGCGCTGCAGCCTGCATTAAGTAGGCCCCGGGGTGGGTGTGGCTTCTGTTGGTAAGAAGAATGGTGAGTGGGAAAACCAGATCAGGAAAACCCCAGCGGGAAAACCCGGGCAGCTGCAGTGTCACTGGATCAGTCTGACAAGTTGCCTTCGGTAACACCTTATCTGTCAACTGTGGCCGCTCAATCAAAGGAGGCGGAGGGTGAACAGGTTTGGGTAGAGAACCCTCCCCTGCTGCTGCAACAGAAGATCCTCCCGAAGGGGCAGCCTGACTGGAGTATCGCTGCTCATCCGCAAAAGCTCAGGATACCAAACTCTCTGTGCCCAGTCCATAGCCACAAGAACGACTTGGGCCTGGTCGCTCCTGATATTCTTGAGCACTCTGGACAGGAGTGGTATGGCGGAAAGGTGTACAGGAGGCCTGTGCTCCACTCGAGACGAAAAGCGTTGCAGAGCGAACACCGCCTTGGGAATTAGAACGCACAAAACTGCTGACGGTGCCAGTCGGATCTCACGAAGCTACAGCAAGTTGATGTTGAGCCTGGCTTTCGCCGGAGACCAGAGTCCTCTGATCTCCACCTCTCCCAGATGGCCTCCCCATCACCACTGTGAGATCTCGGTTGGGAAGAGAGAGGGGTCTGCCTCTGACCCAATCGTTGTTTGTTAGCCACCACTGCAGATCGTTTGCAGTGTTCTCCGATATCTGAAGAAGGTCAGTAAGATTTCCCAGATGCTGGGCCCATTGGAACTTCAGGTCCCACTGCAGAGCCTGCATGTGCCATCTGGCATGATCCACAAGCAGGATGCATGAGGCCCAGCGGCCCCAGAGTCCTTCTCACCGAAATCCAGGATAGAGGCTGAAACCTCAATATCCTAGCCTGAATATCCTGGACTAGCCTGCTCGTGAGGATAAACCCAAAACCTCACTGTGTCCTGAACAGCTCCGATGAAAGTGAACGTCTGAGAGGGAGTCAGGTGTGACTTATATTGAACCCCAGCGAATGCCGGAGATCCGCCGTAGTCTGGAGGTGGGAGACGACTGCTTGGGACGAGCCCGCCTTTAACAACCTGTCGTCGAGATAGGGGAAGACTGAAACCTCTAATCTCTTCAGATGGGTTGCAACCACCGCCATCACCTTGGTGAACACCCTAGGGGCACCGGTGACGCCGAAGGGGAGCACCACAAACTGAAAGTGCTCATGGCCCACCGTAAACCGCAAGTAGCGTCGACGGGCAGGATGGGAATGTGGAAATAGGCGTCCTGCATGTCCAACTCTACCACCCAGTCTCCCGGGACCTGGGCAGACAGGACCTGAGCAAGAGTGAGTGTCTTGAACTTTTCCTTTTTGAGGAAGTAGTTGAGGGCTCTGAGGTAGAGGATAGGACGAAGGCCTGCGTTCTTCTTTGGAACCAAAAAATAGCAGGAATATTAACCACAGCCTATTTCTGGCACAGGAACCCTCTCTATAGCTCCCTTGGCCAAGAGAGTTTTGGCTTCCTCGCGAAGTAAGGCAATGTGATCCTCCGTCAGCTGATCGGAAGTTGAAGGCATGGAAGGGAAGGGTAGTCTCAAAGAGGAGGGAGTAGCCCCTTCGGACTATTTGCAATACCCAAGTGTCCGAGGTGATAACCCACCAGTGGTGGAGGTGATGGCATATCCGACAACCAACTGGACGCCCATGCTGTGGGAGGATTGGACTAGGAAGCGGTTGGAAGCCCCTACCGTAGCCAGGAAAGGAGCGAAAGGTGGATGCAGGCCAGGATGACATTGAGAGGCCCAAGGAATTGGTCATAGCCGTCGACTCCATAACGCGCAAGGGCCACGTCTGCCCTGTCTCTGAAGAGATGACAGCCTTCAAAGGGCATGTCCACAAGATTGGCTTGGACATCCCCTGAGAAGCCAGACGTTCTCAACCAGGCGTGCCGCCTAACGGCCACTGTCGAGAAAATCGCTCTGCCCAGTGAGTGTCGTTTCTAGGCCACAGCGTATGGCAAACTTTGCTGCATCTCTTCTGTCTGCAACAGCTTGGGAGAGGACAGCCCGGGCCTTCTCTGGGACTTGTGGCAGCACTTGTGCAACCGTTTCCCATAGCGAATGGGAATAACTGCCCAAGAGGCATGCAGTGTTTACCGACCGCAATGCTAGACTGGTTGAAGAGAAGATTTTCTTACCAAAGCTGTCCTGCCTTTTGGATTCCCTGTCCAGAGGTGCATAAGGGAACGCACCACGGGAAGTAGAGGCTTGGACCACCAAGCTCTCTGGGGTCGGCTGGTTAGAGAGCAAAGCTGGGTCACCCGGTGCAGGGCGATGGTGGCAGGCAATAGTTCTATGCTGGGTTTGGACCATGTGCCCAGTAGAACCGCTGTCAAGGCCTTGTTAAATGGCAGCAAGGGTTTCGAGGTGGCGACACCAGGCTGCATGACCTCATTCAAGACGTTAGTCTTGACCACCTCTGCAGGAAGCTGCAGGTCCAAGACCTCCGCAGCCCTACGCACCACCATTGCAAATGAAGCCCCCTACTCTGTAGCCAGGTTAGGGGGAGACAGCATGCCAGGCTCTCTGGAAGTGTCAAAGCTGCTGGCATCACCCAGATCCTCATACCAGTCCATTTCCTCGTTGTAGAGCGGGGTTTATAAGGGTTCCTGCTGCCCTCCCAATCTTCATTCAGTCCCAGCCCTTCAGAATAAGGCATAGGACATTACATCGATCCCAGCGACTCCGTCTGCACAGGTCCCTGTGTCGGTGGACGCCCAGCCGGCTCTGTGTCGTCTGGAATGATGGGGGAAACGCCGCCCGTGGGCGTTAGTGATGTCTAGGGTCTCTGTGTCGGACACAACGCCAGGGAAGGTCGAAGAGGTACGACCGGTCCGGATCCAGGAACATATCCAAAAGCAGCTCGTGGCGCCGGGGCCGGAGGCACAGAACCCACGGGGTCTCCTTTCACTGAGCCTGCATGGCCCGAAGGCGGCCGGCAGGGTCAGGCCGCCCAAATATGGCACACATGGCGTCATAGAATCCCTTTAACTGGGCGGGGGTTGCTCCTGGCCCCGGAAAGGGAAGGAAATGCAGAGCAGGGCCTCGAACGCGGAAACTCCTCCTGTCTCATCAGATGACGGACAGGGCAAAGTCAAAGCACTCTTCTACTTCTTGTGCTTTTTTTGGTGGTGCTTCTTGCCCGAACTTGATGACTTCGAGTGGGAGAAAAAAGACTTCGAACCCCGGGAGCAGTGCTCGGCCTTCCTCTCGACCGAGACTGGGACCGGGAACGAGATCTCCAGGGAGACCTCAGTGGTGCTGGACGCCGGCCTGCAAGCAGCTTTAGGGACCGCTCTTTCAAAGCTTTCAGCGCCATGGCCCAACAGTTGTAGCACGACTTCGGTCGTGGTCGGGTTCCAGGCACCACAGACCTACCAGGTGGAGGTCCGTGAACGACATGGCACGGTGACAGGCACCGCACAGCTTAAACCCAGCGGTCTTCTTGTTGGATATCCTACACACCAAAAAGGGTCGACAAAGTAAAAAAAAAAGTCTGTCAAAAAGTGACAGGGAGTCACGGACGTCACGCCTACGAACCAGATGCCTGTGACGTCACGCAGTCTCACCGGACGCCACCTATCGGCGCGCAGAGTGCCTGCTATTAAAAATCTTTCAGATCCACCCTGATGCCTGGAAGTTCACAGGTAAGGAATCTGAGGCTAGATATCTCTATCAGTTTGGAACAAGCAGGAACTGGAGGCCACAGGCAAGTGGCAAGCTAGGCATCCAGGTGCCTATTTCTGATACCAGTAACGGTATCTTAAACGTTGTTGTGAATAAGCCTTCCTCCCATAATACCACCTCCCCGATGGGAACTTATGCACTGTGGTGCTTACAGTCTAATGTCCCCACTATTTGAAGATCTACATGCTCGTACATTCAATGCGTGATGGCATTTTTTATTAGGATTTCAGCATTCAGAAGAGTTGGTGAGATGCAATTCAACAGTATTGAATCTTTTATAGATTCACATGCTTGAATCTTTCCTGTTGTCATGGTGGGAGTCCCACGGTAACATAAGATATAGCAGTAATACATCACCATAGACCTCCATAGAACAGAAAACTCACTTAAGTAACTTTTCAGCCTCATTTTAAACATCCAAACTTCAGCCAATCACAGCTGAGACCTCAGAGTTCCCTTCCCCACAGAGCCACCATACCTCAGATTTCTTACTGCATGTCGTGTATAAGGGAGTCTCCCTGAGCTCCGCTCAGTTACAGTATTTTCTTCTCAACTTTGACCTCCAGTCTCGGCTTTAGCTACTCTCAAGGTATTTCTTAGACTTTATACTTTTGACCTTCCTGCTTTTGAGATGTCAGAGCCTAAACAAGGGCTGTTTAGGCCCTGTAAGACCTGTGGGAAGTGTAGGCTATTCTCTGAAGACCCCCACAAACAGTGCCTATATTGCCTCTACCCCAACCACAAACCCAGGGAATGCAAGTATTGCCACACTTTTTCAGCAAAAACCCTCAAAGATAGGGAGGGTAGGCTGTTACTCTGGTTACAGAAGGGAAAGTCTGCTTCAGATTCGGAGTCTGAACCTGAGAAAAAGGCTCATTCTTCCTCAAAGAAAAGAAAGGAGGGCAGTCCCTCCTCACATCATGGGGATTCTAAGAGATCTAAGTCCCAGGACAAATCTGAGCCTATACACCACAAGAAACCTCAGTCAGAGGCTTCAAAACCCTCTTCAGCTCCTGCTTCTCTGACTCCTCTCAGAGACCAATCTTCTTGACCGTCGACTGCGTCGTTGTCGAAGATTCCACTCTCCTCGAGAAAGCCAGAGGTTCCTGCACCGTCGACGGCTTCGTCGGTGACGACTATGATGAGGACTGTCAAGACGTCGACGGCAGCAACGGCGACGGGAGCTTCGACAACAGTGACATCGTCGACGAGGCCTTCACCGTCGACGAGAATTTCACCGTCGACCACAGGTTCGTCGACTGTTCCAATGACTACGTCCCCGCAGACGAAGGCCGTCCACGCACCGTCGACAGTACCACAGATGATTGCATAGACGGTTGCACCGTCGCCGAGCCCATCGACGGAGGGAAAAATCAGTCTCCTTCAGCCCAGGCAAATTCAGGAATTCTCCAAAATATCTCCTTTACCTCCTGCTCGCCTTCTGGACTTCCAAGAGTCAGAGGATGAAGGTATGTTTGGCCCTGCATACAGTCCATCGCAGTTAAGAGTCAAGTGCCAAGATTCTGATGATGAGGACATTGAGAGCAATGATCCATCTTCTTATCTGGCAGGGGAATTTTATTTTGTGGAAAGAGACACATCCGTCATGCAGAGGCAGGATTCCTTCCAGGAATGTTATCCTTACGATGACAGAGAGGAGGAGCGTCATCAGTTTAGGGAACCATCAATGAACGTTCCAGTGTCACTGGTGTCTGATCTCCGTCACATGCTTAATGACTATTGCAGGTGCTCTCCGGATGCAAATGCTCCTCAGAGGCCTTTACCTCCCTAAGAGGTACGCACTATTCTTCCGGGCCAAAGTACTCCCAAATCCACAAGATACAAGACCCTTCCTCCTCCTATATTCATCACAGGGGACACTCCGCATGCTCAGACAGAAGAAGGTGAGATACAAACAGACACAGATGCCCATGATGAATGGGATGACTACATAGCCCCTATGCCACCATCTCCCCTCCGGCAGATATCGGGGGATTTCATGATCTTTTAGAGCGTGCCTCCAAATGTTTTGATTTACCAATGCCAACTAAGCAGGCTAAGTGTTTTCTATATGATTTTAAACCAGGCACTCAACGTTCAGTGAGAGCAATTCCTATAATCGACTTTCTATGGCAAGAAGGGCTAAAATTAATGAAAACACCTGCCACCTTTCCAGCTGTTATTCCAAAACTGGACGAAAAAATACAAGGCTCCTGACGACTCGCCTGCATGCCTCATTGGTCACCTGAGGCCGGACTCTTTGATCATGCAAGCAGCACAGAATAGAGCCAAGAATCCAGCATCTCCCTGCACTGCCCCACCAGACAAGGAGGGTCGTCGCCTCGACAATATTGGAAAGAGGTTCTCGACTCTGGCAGCTACCTCCATTAGAGCCTCTAATGCTATGGCCATTTTGGGGCGATATGACCGACAGATGTGGTTGGACATCTCTACTCTGTTGGAGTATCTCCCGAAGGATAAAAAGAAAGGGACAAAATATTCTTTTGGAGGGAGAAAGAGCGTCTTCGGAGCTCATCGATATAGCTATGGACGTTTCATCTATTGCATTTCGACAAATGGCAGGAGCGGCGGTTCTTCGTCGCCAGGGATGGCTAAAAGCAACCACCTTTCGTTCAGAGGTCTAACCCAAGATTTTAGACATGCCTTTTGAAGGGGAGTGCTTGTTTGTAGCTCCTCGTATATGTGCTTAACAATCTATTAAGAAGGACATGGATACAGTTAAAGCCTTAGGCAATCTCCAGCAGCGTCGATTTCAGTCCTTTTGGGCTAGAGGTCGGGGGCAATTCTTATCCCGTCTGCAATTCAGCAGCTTGTACCAGCCATATCCGCGGAGTACCTACCAGCCATACAACCGGTCCTTCCAGTCCAACACCGCTCAGACTTATTCAAGACCGGCAGGACGCAAGAGGCAGCAATCGGCTGGAAAGTCCCAAGACTCCAATAGGAGACAATGAAACTCATCAGGCCCCTGCTACTATAGTCCCACACCCCGATCACGTCTTCTCCGCATCCTTTCAGAAATGGAACTCCATTTCTTCAGACAGATAGGTTCTAGATATCTTTCAACATGGCCACACGCTAGAATTCATTCAGCATCCTCCAAATGTTCCACCATGCAAAGGTCTGCTCCGTCACCTTCCAGATCTCAAAAAGGAAATAAATTAGCTTCTTCTCAAGCAGGCCATAGAGGAAGTACCCCTCAAACAGCAAAACCGAGGGTTTTATTCTCACTTCTTCCTCATCAAAAAGAAAAATGGGAAATGGAGGCAAGTCATGGACCTCAGAATGCTGCACAAGTTCATCAAGAGTCAATCATTCAGGATGCTCTCTCTTCAGGAGATTCTTCTTCTCATGAAAAAAGTGGATTTTCTGGCTTCTCTCAATCTCCTCGACGCCTATTTTCATATTCTCATTCACCCTCAACATCGAAAATTCCTCAGGTTCAAAGTGGCAGGGTGCCATTACCAATTCAAAGTGCTTCCGTTTGGTTTAAAGTCCGCTCCCAGGGTGTTCACAAAGTGCATGGCACCGATAGCAGCCTTCTTAAGACGTTCAGGTCACCAGGTGTTCCCATACCTGTACGATTGGCTCATAAAGGCTCCGTCTTTTCAAGCGGCAGAAATTTCAACGAGAGCCTGTTGTGTTCTCTTCCAGTCTCTAGGTCTTCGCATCAATCTGGAAAAATCGTCCATTATCCCGGCCAAATCGTTGGTCTTTCTGGGTGCACGTCTCCACATAGAGCTGGGTAAGGCCTTTCCCACTCAGGAAAGAATAATGCGGATTCTGGATACGACAAAGCTTCTTTCAACAAAAAGGTTCGTTTGTGTGAGGCAGGACAAGTTCATGCTGGGGATGATGTCCTCTTGCATCCCGCTCATTCCCAATCTCCGACTTCGCATGCGACCGCTGCAGGAACAGCTCGATGCGCAGTGGGTTCAGTCTCAAGGCACATTCAACGACAAGAGTCGTATTTCAGCATCAGTGACTGCCGCTATGGTCTGGTGGATGGTCAAGGACAACCTGTCGCAAGGTCTCTTTCATTCACTCTGAGCCACAGCTGGTGATGACCTTGAATGCGTCGATAAACTGATGGGGAGGCTCACCTTCAAGAATTACAGGTTCACGGCAAGTGGTCCAAACAGGAATCAGAGTGCAATATAAACATTTTGGAGCTCAAAGCAGTGTTTTTAGGTCTGAAGGCCTTATTGCCTCGGATCAAAGGTGCGTCCGTTCTCGTCAGGATGGACAACTCTACGACAACGTTTTACCTCCGAAAGCAAGGCGGAACAAGGTCTCGAGCGCTTTCCCTTCTTGCTCAACAGATATGGGAATGGCTCCTTGTCAACCACATCTCCTTGCGAGTGGCGCACGTGCCAGGGATTCACAATGAGAAGGCTGACTCTCTCAGCAGGGCCTCCAAAAAGTGCCACGAATGGGAGCTCAACGACCAACATTTGAAGGAGGTTTTTCAATCCTGGGGTTACCCAACATTAGATCTGTTCGCTATGTTCCTTAACAAAAAGTGTCCTCTCTTTGCAAGCAGACACCCTCATCAAAATTCATGGGGAGATGTCTTCCAGTTTCCTTGGACAGGGATATTCGCCTATGCATTTCCCCTGTTTCCGCTCATTCCTCGAGTACTTCCGAAAATGAAGCAAGAGCCTTGTCTGATCATTCTCATTGCTCCAGGTTGGGCAAAACAGTTCTGGCACACCGAGCTGCCTCGCCTATCAGAGTGTGCTCTGATTATCTTCCCTCCAAAGGAGGATCTTCTCTACACGAACCAGGGCCAAGTGGTTCATCCACAAATTCCCTCTCTTCATTTGTTGGCTTGGCTCCTCACCACGCTGAATTTGGGGATTTGAGGCTTTCCAAGCAGTGTACTAAGATACTACAGAAGTCTCAAGCTCCGTCTACGTTGAAATGTTACACAGCTAAATGGAAGAGATTCTGTGCTTGGTGTATCTCGCAAGCATTGCATCTATTCTCATCATCTCCGGAGCAGGTGCTGCCTTATCTCTTGCACTTAGGAAAATCAGGGCTTTCTCTCTCTTCCATAAGAGTTCACCTTGCTTCAATTTTTAGGTATAGACGACGCTCAAATCAAACTTCTTTGTAGTCTAACTGACTCGTCAAAGAATTAATGAAGGGACTTTTTAGAGCTTTTCCGCCTGTTAAGCCTCCTACAGTTTTGTGGCAATTAAACACAGTTCTGTCACAACTGATGCCTCCTCCCTGTGAACCAATACACAAATGCGAATTGAAGTTCCTTTCCTGGAAAGTGGCCTTCCTCTTGGCCATTACGTCAGCCAGACGTATCAGTGAAATCCAAGCTCTCACTATAAAAGAACTGTATCTGCAGTTTTTGCCGGACAGGGTTATCCTACGCACTAACCCTTCTTTTATACCTAAGGTGCCTTCAACCTGCCACCTCAATGAACCGATTGTTTTACCAACGTTCTTTCCTAATCCATCCTCAGCAGCGGAAAGGGTGTTGCATTCTCTGGACATTAAACGATGCAAAGAACGGAGACCTTCCGTAAATCCGCTCAGCTACTGATCTTTCTCGGCACCCAGGAAAGGACAAGCCTTGACACGGGCCAGCATTGCTCGTTTGGTCACCTCCACGATTTCCTTCTGTCATGAAAAAGCTGGCTGTCTGCTTCTTATGAAAGTAAAAGCTCACTCTACTAGGAAAGTGACGACTTCCTCTGACCTGTTTGCGGGAGCATCACTTCCGGACATTTGCAGGGCGGCAACGTGGGCGAACGCTCATACATTCACGGAGCATTACTGCCTTGATGGTTGGAAAAAGGCAGATATCGCTGTTGGACAAGCTAGTCTCCGGCGTCTCATTGCCTAAGGTAGGCGGCTTTTAGCCTTTTATGTTCTTTACATGCTGTTTGTAAATTTGTGTGCTTTTATTCTCTTCTTGGTTTCTGATGCTACAAGTTAACGTCATGGTGGGATGATTCGCCTGCCCACCACCTTTCTTTTTCTCTTATTGTGTTTTTTACTGCTTACTAGTCGGATTCAAGCATGTGAGTCTATAAAAGATTCAATACTGGAGAAAAAACAAGCTACCTGTACACTGTGGTTCTCCAGTATTGATATATTTTATAGATTCACCTGCAATCCTCCCTGATTAGGCTCACCAATTAACTCAGAGGTTTTTTTTATACCTATACACTTGTGCTCGAAATCTGAAGTATGGTGGCTCTATGGGGAAGGGAACTCTGAGGTCTCAGTTGTGATTGTCTGAAGTTTGGGTGTTTAAAATGAGACTGAAAAGTTACTTAAGTGAGTTCTCTGTTCTATGGAGGTCTACGGTGATGTTGTATCTGAAAGAGACACGTTAGTGACAGATTCCTTACCTTAGAATATCCCCAGGCGTCAGGCTGGATCCGGAAAGTTTTTTGCGTAGCAGTACCCTTGCGCGTCGGTAGGCGGCGTCGTGCGGCTCCGCGTCCGTCGTCGGCGTCGTGATCGCCGGGATGACGTCGCGGGCAGTACTTAGGCGCCGCCCCTGCGCGCTGACGTCAGTTCTTCTTTTTCCGCGCCAGTAAGCGCAGATCCGGGAAGAGCAGTGCCCTAGTCACTTTTTGACTATCTTTTTTGGTGAATTTTTTCACTGTTTCTTCAACGAGTCTTCACGACTCCTAAGGTGTCGTAGGGATGCCCGGCTTTAAGCCCTGCGAGGAATGTGGTCGCATGATGTCGATCACGGACCCGCACCTCGAGTGTCTCTTTTGTCTCGGCCGAGACCACGACACGAAGTCGTGTCCTGACTGCCGGAAACTTCATCCTAAGGCTTTGCGAGAGCGGTCTCGAAAGCTCCTCGAAGTCCGGCATTCGGCTCCGCGCCGCACCAAGCCCCGGTCCCGGGAGAGGTCGAGGGGCCGGACGCGGAGTCCCCGCCGTTCGTCGGATTCAAAGTCTTCGCGCTCCTCCGGTAAGTCGAAGCACAAGAAGTCTAAGCGGCGTCATCGCTCTAAGACTTCGCCTCGCCGGTCTCGCGACTCGGCTGAGGTCCCTATCGGCACCGTCCCCGCGGCCCCGGACGTGCCTGTCGAGTTACCCCCGCAGTACCCGCCCTACCCGGGCTCGGGGGCGACTCCGGCCGATATACAGGAATTCCTGTCGGCCATGGCCCGCCTCTTCGGGCCTCAAGGTCCCTCCGGTGCGCCTTCGGGCCCCGCGGGCCCTGATGGGGTTGCTCCGGCATCGCCGTCGACTCCGGTCCCGGCGTCGCCTGTCCCACCAGCCTTCGTCCCGGCCTCGGCTCCGGCCCCGGCCTCGACCCCGGCGGTGCCGCAACCCCCATCGAAGCCGGTTGACCTAACCACGCCTCCGCCGACGCCGATGTCCCCGGTGCCGTTTCCGACGCCGTCCGGGGCTCCGGGCGGCGTCGTTCCCGGTTCTCTCCGGGTCCGGACATGGAGCCGGACCGGCGTCGCCCGACGCCGTTTCCGGCGCCGATGAGGCCTTGGGTCCCTGATGTCCCTCCTCCTCCATATTTTCAACCTGAGGAGGACCAGGAGAGCTGGGAGGGGTCTGAGGACCCTCTCACACAACAGTGCGAGTTTGACCCGGACTGGGTTGAGGAACTTGGGGATGCCAGTGGTCTGGATACCTCCCCTGACTCTGGCATGCTGTCTCCTCCCGTGGCAACGGAGGAGGGGCTAATTTTGCAACGGTGTTGCGTAGAGCTGCTGGAGCCTTGAATCTCCAGTTGCCTACAGTGGTCGTCAGGTCTAACATCCTGACTGAAGTGCTTCAGCCGGCGGCCTCCTCTTCGGAGACTGTGCTGCCGTTCAACTATGCACTGACTGACGTTCTTTTGGGTGCCTGGTCCAAACCCACCACAGGGGCTCCTGTGGATAGGAACGTGGCCCGACGCCATAGCCCTGCTCCGGGCGACCCCCTGTTTCTCTCCCAACACCCCACCCCTGAGAGCTTGGTTGTCCAAGCCTCTGCCTCCCAAACCGCCTTCCCTACCGCCCCTCCGGATAGGGAATCCAAGCGCCTGGATCACTTTGGGAAGAAGGCTTTCTCTTCCTCCAGTGCTGGCTTGCGGTCTGTTAATACCGCTTGCCTCTTGGGCCGATACACCCACTCCCTGTGGGATTCGGTGGCAACTGTTTTGCCGCAGTGTTCTGAGGAGGTCCAGACACTGCTTACCCGCGCCATTGCGGAAGGGCGTGATGCGGCTAAATATACCATCCGCTGTGGCCTTGATACCGCCGACTCGCTGGGCAGATCGCTTGCAACGACGGTGGCGCTGCGTCGCCACGCCTGGCTGAGAACCACTGGTTTTTCAGGGGATGTCCAGAATACACTCATGGACATGCCCTTTGATGGAGTCGGTCTTTTTGGTTCGAAGGCAGACCATGCGCTGGAGCGTTTCAAGGACTCACGGGCTACTGCTAAGTCCCTGGGCCTTGCTGTTGTGCGCCCTCCGCTCACGTCTGCTTTTCGCCCCTTTCGTGGCCACGGAAGGGGTGCCCAGTCACGTCCACAGCCCGGCCAACGGCCCGCGCAGCAAGCGCCTTCGCGTGGCCGAGGACGTGGATACCGCCGTGGCGGTTCGGGCAACCAGCATGCGGGTCAGGCCACCACCTCCAACCCGTCCGCGGCCTCCAAGCCCTCCTAGTCCCTCCTTTCAGGTGCACAGTACGCCAGTCGGGGGCAGCGTCCGCCATCACCTTCACCACTGGCGTCCCATCACCTCGGACAGGTGGGTCTTGGACATTGTCCGAAGGGGCTACTCCCTCCCCTTCGAGACCACCCCCCAGCCATGCCACCTCAATTCCACCGCATGTCAGGGGATCACTTGGTGCTTCTACAGAAGGAAGTCACGGCCCTCTTGGCCAAGAGGGCCATCGAGCATGTTCCGACCCCAGAAGTAGGGCGTGGTTGCTACTCCCACTACTTTCTGGTTCCCAAAAGGACAAGGAGGACATGCGTCCTATCTTGGACCTCCGGAACGTCAATCGCTTCCTCCGGAAGGAGAAGTTCAAGATGCTCACCCTAGCTCAGGTCTTGACTGCCCTCGACCCCGGAGACTGGTTGGTAGCGTTGGACTTGCAGGACGCCTATTTCCACATCCCCGTCCTGCCGGCCCACCGGCGTTACCTTCGGTTCACGGTAGGCCTCGAGCATTTTCAGTTCACCGTGCTCCCCTTTGGCCTTACCAGTGCCCCTCGGGTGTTCACGAAAGTGATGGCGGTGGTCGCAGCTCATCTGCGCCGGGCAGGGGTTTCAGTCTTACCCTACCTCGACGACTGGCTGCTGAAGGCGGGCTCGTCCCAGGCAGTCGTCTCCCACCTCCAGACTACGGCCGAACTCCTGCACTCGCTGGGGTTCTCCATCAATGTGCCAAAGTCGCATCTGATTCCTTCTCCACAGCTCCTTTTCATCGGAGCAGTTCTGGACACGACGCAGTTTCGGGCCTATCCTCCCGAACGGCGAGTCTGGGATATTCAGGCTATGATTCCGATCTTTCAGCCTTTATCCTGGGTTTCGGTACGGATGACCCTGAGGCTGCTGGGCCTCATGGCCTCCTGCATCCTGCTGGTCAATCATGCCAGATGGCATATGCGGGCTCTGCAGTGGGACCTGAAGTTCCAGTGGGCGCAGCACCAGGGCAACCTGTCCGATCACGTCCAGATCTCGGAGGGGACTGCAAGGCAGTTGCAGTGGTGGCTCTCGAACCGGCAATGGGTCATGGGCAGATCCCTCTCCCTTCCCCAGCCAGAGCACACAGTTGTGACGGACGCGTCCCTTCTGGGATGGGGCGGTCACATGGGAGAGGCGGAGATCAGAGGCCTCTGGTCTCCGGCGGAGTCCCGGCTCCATATCAACCTTCTGGAGCTCCGGGCGATCCGGCTTGCACTCAAGGCATTCCTTCCCTCTGTCAAAGGGACGGTAGTGCAGGTGTTCACCGACAACACCACCGCCATGTGGTACTGCAACAAACAGGGCGGGGTGGGGTCGTGGACCCTTTGTCAGGAGGCTCTGCGCCTCTGGACATGGCTGGAACATCAGGGCATGTTCCTGATGGTTCAACACCTGGCAGGTTCCCTGAACGCCAGGGCGGACGAACTCAGCCGCAGGTGCATGATGGATCACGAATGGCGTCTTCACTCGGAAGTGGCGCAAGGACTCTTTCTACAGTGGGGAGAGCCTTGGTTAGATCTATTCGCCACCGAAGAGAACGCGCAATGTCATCAGTTTTGCGCGTTGGAATTTCCAAGGCGGCACTCGCTCGACGACGCTTTTCGTCACGAGTGGAGTTGCGGTCTATTGTACGCCTTTCCGCCTATACCACTTCTACCCAGAGTGTTGAAGAAGATTCGGCACGACCGGGCCCAAGTCATTCTTGTGGCTCCGGACTGGGCTCGAAGAGTTTGGTATCCCGAGCTACTCAGTATGAGCGTAGATCCCCCGATCCGTCTGCCTCTTCGGGAGGATCTTCTGTCGCAGCAGCAGTGGACGGTCCTCCACCCGAACCTGTCCAGTCTACACCTGCTTGCGTGGAGATTGAGCGGCGGCAGTTGATTCCTTTCGACTTGCCTCCCGAAGTTTGTGATGTGATTCTGGCAGCCAGGCGTCCCTCCACTAAGGTGGTATACGCCTGCAGGTGGAACAAATTTGTGGCATGGTGCACAGCAAATGCTGTGAACCCCCTTTCTGCCCCTCTTTCTGAGGTCCTTCTGTTCCTTCTTTCTCTGGCCCATCAGGGTTCTGCCCTGGGTACCATCAAGGGTTATCTCTGTGCTATCTCGGCCTTCCTCAGGCTCCCTGATCAGCCCTCCTTTTCAAGTCCCCTGTTGTTAACAGGTTCTTAAAAGGCATTACACACCTCTTTCCTCCTGTTCCATTTGTGATGCCTCAGTGGGACTTGAACTTGGTTCTTACCTTTTAATGTGCGCTCCCTTTGAGCCTCTGCATAACTGTCCTCTTCGTCTTCTGACTCTGAAGACAGCCTTTCTGGTGGCCATCACCTCCGCTCGGCGGGTGAGTGAGCTCCAGGCTCTATCTTGCAAACCTCCCTTTCTGTCTGTTCATCCAGACAAGGTTGTTCTTCGGACGCGTCCGTCCTTCTTGCCAAAGGTGGTTACTGCCTTTCACATTGGGCAGACCATCACTTTGCCTACCTTCTTTCCGCCTCCGCATCCTTCCAGAGAGGAAGAGAGGCTCCACCGTCTGGACCCAAAACGTGCGCTCTCCTTCTATATCGACCGCACAAAACACTTCCGGGTGGATGACCAGCTCTTTGTTGGCTACGTGGGCGCCAAAAAGGTCGGGCGGTGCACAAACGAACCATCTCCCGCTGGGTTACCTTGTGCATCAAGACCTGCTATTCTTTGGCTAAGAAGGAGCCTCCTGTTGGGCTGCGTGCCCATTCCACCAGGGCAACGGCTGCTACCACGGCCTTGGGCCGCGGTGTTCCGCTGCCCGTTATTTGTCAGGCAGCTACGTGGGCCTCGCTGCACACGTTTACAAAGCATTACTGCCTTGACAGTCAGGTCCGGAGGGACGGCTTCTTTGGCCGTTCTGTCCTCCAGGACTTCCTTGTCTGATCTTTGTTCGCAGACCCACCACCGGGGTTGGTATTGCTGGGGTATCTATTCTAAGGTAAGGAATCTGTCACTAACGTGTCTCTTTCAGATGCACAAGTTACTAACTTGTGTAACGATATATCTGTAAGAGACAGTAGTTAGTGACAGATTCCTACCGCCCCACCCATCCTCCCCGTTCTGCGAACTGATTTCTAGGGTTAAGGACATCCCTTTCAGGGCCCTAGTATTTTTCAGACACCTATGTCAGCTTCTTGCATGGCTCTGCGTTCCTGGCGCGGAAAGTCGTGTACAGAACTGACGTCAGCGCGCAGGGGCGGCGCCTAAGTACTGCCCGCGACGTCATCCCGGCGATCACGACGCCGACGACGGACGCGGAGCCGCACGACGCCGCCTACCGACGCGCAAGGGTACTGCTACGCAAAAAACTTTCCGGATCCAGCCTGACGCCTGGGGATATTCTACGGTAAGGAATCTGTCACTAACTACTGTCTCTTACAGATATATCGTTACACAAGTTAGTAACTTGTGCATTACTGCTATTATGTTACCGTGGGACTCCCACCATGACGACTGGGAAGATTCAAGCATGTGAATCTATAAAAGATATCAATACTGGAGAACCACAGTGTACAGGTAAGTTTTTTGTTTTTTTCTGACACTTTGAGATCAGCCATGCAGAATGTATCTGTGTTGAGAAATAAATTAGTACCGAAGGTTATATATCTACTTTCTGTGTTAATCTGTAACACTCCTCGCATGCATAATGGTCACATCATGGACTAGGTGATTGAACAGCTTTCGTATAATGTATAGATGGGACAATGGAAATCCAAAAAGACATGTTTTTGTAGCTTTTTATTCCCGAAAATACAAGCATAGCTCTAATGCCAAAACAGGAATATTAATGAATTGTTAAGTGTTGATGAAAATAATTAACTTTTGTTTGGCATGGAGAATCATTTCTGGATTCCCTTGCTGTGTATTATTCTGCCATGTAGTGATTGTATCCGTAATAGTCTATATTATTTTTCCCTCTGGGTGTCATCATCGACTACCATTGTGGCGACCATTTGTGACGTGAGATATGCACCCCTGACGTTCCTGTGCGTGATCATTATCTTCAGATTTTCTTTTCCTCCTTTTGGTCTGTAAGCAGGAAGAAGTTCCAAAAGAATCACCGAAAAACTTGAATGATTTGCGATGAAAATACCAAAAAAGGGCAGATTGAATTCACTGAATAACACTGGAGTTCTACAGACACCATGGGGAAGCTGTGGCCGGTCCTTTTACACCAGCAGAAGGCTTGTTGGACCAAGAACACCCGGACTGAGAATGCAGAGCGGGGAGGCAGTGAGTGGAAATTAAGAATACCCCATTTAAAGTCTGACTGAAGTGCCACCACAAGTTCATTCAAAAAGGCCTGCGCGAAATCTGCAACCTCTGCTGTAGAAAAAAACATAGTGCTGAGGGATGCTAGGCCTGTGCAGAGTTTCATCCCAAAACGCTGAAGGTGACCGACGCAATGTTGGGCGTACTACGCCACAGTTGAAACACAAAAAAAGCAGCCTTCCCTGAAGGAACTCGGCATGTCCAGTGACAACAAAGAAAACATTGAAAGCTAGCTGGCCCAGGGAAGATAGTTGCATGACAAAGAAGGGGGGGATCAAGATAGAAGAATAGAAGCCGTGAGGAGAGCATCAAAGGAAGTCGATCTGAAGAAGCAGCAGAAGGTAACCAGTCAGCCGAAAGGCTTGGCCGTAACTGGGGGTTTTCTCCATGGCCGGATGCCAATCACCTTGGACAAATGGGTGCTAAACTTAATAAAACTTGGCTGATGTATCGAACTTCTCTGAAAACTTCCATACCACCAAGAAAGAGGTCATGCTCAAGGGAAGAGTTACTCCAGCTGCAGCAGGAAATAAAGGAGCTAGTCTAAAATCTATCCATAGTTCGCCTAAGAGGTCTAGTCATCATACTGCTTTGTACCAAAACAAGATCAGTCCTTGAGACCAATCCTAGACCTCAGACAGCTAAACAAATACATGCAAACCCAACTCTTCAAGATGACAATGTTCCAGGAAGTCATTCCACTCCTAAAAGAGGGGATTATATGGCCACAGTAGAGCTAAAGGATGCCAACCTACGCATCACCATGAATTGCAATCACTGGAAATACCTCAGATTCATAGGAAAAGAAGGTACACTTTCAATTCAAGGTGCTACCCCTTAGCATGAAATCTGTGCCAAGGGTTTTTACAAAATGCCTAATGGCGGTAGCTATACACCTTAAGAGACAGGGCAAACAAATGTGTCCCTACCTAGACAACTGATTGGTAAAGATGAGTTCAAAATTCCAGTGCCAGAAGACCCTATGGACTGTGTTGAAAACACTGCACAGACTAAAGTTCACAGTAAACCTAGAGAAATTATCTCCACTTCCAGAACAAGAGAAGGCATTCTTGGGAGAGACATTAAATTCCAGAATGGCAATGGCCTACCCAGTCACCAAAAGGATCAAGGCACTAGCAGCCCAAACTTGCTTATACCATAAGGGGCAGTCTGACAGTGAGATCAGGAATAATTAAGTTAATGATTGTGATGGCATCCTACTGGCACCTCAAGACCGGCTACATATGCGTCAGATTCAGGAATGGTTGCACAACAAATTATCGCAGAACACAGGAGTTTAGAAGAGCTAGTGGTTGT
Source organism: Calotriton arnoldi (assembly GCA_963921515.1). NCBI lineage: Eukaryota > Metazoa > Chordata > Amphibia > Caudata > Salamandridae > Calotriton > Calotriton arnoldi. The sequence continues at coordinate 5,861,363 of CAWUFW010000011.1, forward strand.
CAAAGAAGGGATTCAGAAGGGACACAGAACACTTTACCATGGGGGGACCTTTCAAGATACCAACTCCAGTAGTGACTTTAACCATGGATGCATCCCAAACAGGTTGGGGCGTACATGGGGAAACACTAATTTGGGGACCTATGGAGCCCAAAAGATGCAGTAAAACGAATTCATCTGTTTGAACTCAAGACTGTTACTTGCACTGAAGTCCTTCCAAGCACAAGTGAAGGGCAAAGCAGTGCTTGTCCAAACGGACAGTACAACAACGATGTTCTACATCAACAAACAGAGGAACAAGGTCATACCCGCTGTCAAAACTAGCCCAGGACATATCGAAATGGGTGATTGAGAGGACGACAACACTGGCAGCAGTACAACTACCTGGCATTCAGAATGTAGAAGCAGACAAATGCATCTTTTGAGTGGGAGCTAAAACAACAAACTGCTGAAATTTTTCCTCAGATAGGGGCACCATAGACATAGATCTGTTTGGAAACTCAGAGTATGCAGAATACAGAGCCTTCGCGTCCAGGTATCCACACCACCGATCCATGGGGAATGCCCTACCGATAAGCTGGTCAGGGATATTGTGTACACTTTTCTGCTGATTCCACTGATCCCATTGGTAATAGACAAATTCAGGCACTCAGACATGATCTTCATCCAGGCCCACCACACTGGGCCAGACAGACGTGGTTCATAGCCTAGTGGAGATTTTGCAGGAAGTAAAGATAAGCCTCACAGCAGGACAGGACCTAGACATTTGAACCAGCCAGTCTTGGCCTGGCTGCTGAGAACTTAAGAGTTCAGTCACCTCCATCTCCTGCACAGAACCATGGATCTCCTCAAGGAGGTCAGAAGACCAAGAACATGCAAGTGCTACACTGCAAAATGGAACAGATATATCCACTGGTGCAAGAAATGTTGCATTGATAATGGAACTGTGTGCACGAGGTTCCTAACCTACCTAATCCACCTGCTAAATAACAATTTAACATATGAATCCCTCAAACTACATCTGGCAGCAATTGTGGCTTGCACTAGAGGAGTCACTGGAGCCAGTCTATATACCCTACCAGTTATAAAGAGGTTCCTAGAAGGAGCAAAAAGTGTAGCCTCGCTAAGGGCAGCATCTACACCAACGTGGAACCTAAGTACAGCATTCACCTAACTAATGAAGGAGCCATTCAAGCCCATGCACAAATCTGAACTCAAATCACTTACATTGAGCCTTTCTAGTAGCAATCACTTCACTATATAGGGTCAGTAAACTCTTAGCACTCATTCTAGAAACATACTTACAAATTCATAAGGACAGAGTGTAGGAAAGTGGGTTTCTGTTGAAGTAACCCCCCCTCCCCCCCTCCCCCCCCCAACACACTTTTTGCCAGACTACTGATGCTCTTTGACTTGATGTGCCCTGGGTCCCTGCCAATCAGGTTCCCAGGGCCTGTTTTCTTTCCCCAAAACTAACCCTATTGGCATCTCTGGCCACAGGTCAGCCCCTGGTAAATGGTACCGCAGGTACCCAGGGCACTGTGACCAGAGAAGACCTCTAAGGGCTGCAGCACTTATTGTGCCGCCCTTAGAGGTCCTGTACCATTACACTGCACACTGCCTTTGCAGGCTGCGTGTTTTGGTGCAGAACAAAGTGAAGAGTCAGCATGGCACACATCCCTGTGTGCCATGCCTACAACCCACTGCCCTGGCATAGATCAGTAACCCCTATAGCTGGGTGCACTATACCAGTGGTGAGGGTACAGGTGCATGAGCCCTGTACCCCTACAGTGTCTAAGTCCATTCTTAGACATTGTAAGTGCAGTGCTGCCATTAAGAGTATATGGTACTGGGAGCTTGTCATTACGAACTCCACAGCACCATAATGGCTACACTGAAAACTGAGAAGTTTGGTATCAAACTTCTCAGCACATTAAACCCACACTGATGCCAGTGTGGGATTTAATGAAAAATGCACACACAGGGCATCTTAGAGATGCCCCCTGAAAACTAAACCACCACTAGTGTCCAGGCTGAGTGGCTGCTTTCAGCTGCCACCACCAGACATGTTTCTGGACCCCTGGGTCGAGAGCCTGCTGCTCTCCGGGGCCTGAAACAATGCACATTCTGGGACGAGGTGCCAAGCCTCCTCCCCCATGGGCAGGGTTCACAAAGGGGAAGCTTCAAAGGCTTGCCGCCTTTGTGAGCTTCCCCAGGCCACTTGCTGCTTTCAGCAACTGGTCCCCACTGGTTCTGACCCCACTTTGGGCGGGAGAGCTGGCGGGAAAAACAAGTAAGGAAGAGAGGTGTGCCCACCTCTGCCGACTCCACCCCTCAGGTGGGGGAGGCGAGGTGAAGCACAACTCAGTCCCCGCCATCTTGCAGATGGGGGGACTCAGCCAACCAGGGACAGGCTCATGCCCCCCTCCCACTGGAGGGGGGCACGATAGGGGGTGTACCCAGCCCAGGGAAGGGACCCATTGGTCCCTACCTTTTACCTACCTGTAACGCCCCTAAATCTAGTATTTAGGGGCACCCCTGAACCTTGCTTCCTCAGACAAGAAGAAACTACATGGAGAAGAAGGACCGAACAGCCGTGCAGCAGCTAACAAGAGGAAGACGCCCTCTGACTTGGCCCCAGCCTTACCGGCCTGTCTCTACCTCGAACCTGCTCCTGCAAAATCCTGGTGTGTCCTGCAGCCAGCAACCTCGAAAACCCCGGAGGACCTGCCTGCCTTCAACCCCAAAGACTTTGTCTCCCGTGAACACCGGATTTGTTCACCTGCAACCTCTGGCTCCGGCCGGACCCCGTGAATCCGCCCCACTCTGCACCCACCGTCCACGGCCCGAGCGGGCAAACACCACAAGGAGGTCACCCCGGCGATCCTGACCTGAGATCCGGCGACCCCTGACCTGCCTCAAGCCTCCAGCCGACGCCTGCAGCCTAAATCCAGAAGGTCCCCCCAACCGCGACCAGGAGCTGGTAAGAAGATCCGACCCCAAAAGGCACCCCTGCACCCGACGCCAGCAGCCACCAACCGGAGGCCCCCCTATCACCCATTGGATTACATTGGGCCTCAGCACTCTGCACCCGGCCGCCCTAGTGCCGCTGAGGGTGTAACTAGAGTGCATCTTTGACCCTGGGGGACCCCTGAGTCTACCCCCAGAACCTCAACTCCCACTACCAAATACTTACCTTAAAACCGATAACACTATTTTCCTCCATAGGATAACATTGACTGTTTTTCTTGGAAAAGTTTCTAAGTGTGGAGTTTGAGAACGTAAAGAAATTCTTTAAAATTGCACTAACTAACAAAAACGATTTTACTTACCTGTTTGCAGGAAATGTCCCAGAGTAGTATCCAGGTATACTACTCTGAGTAAGAAAAGTAATCTCAAATGTAACTTACCTGTAATTTTACTGAAAAGCCCATTCAAGTCTATGTACTGTATTTACCAAGTATTGCATTTCTCTGAAACCATACTGCAAGTCAAAACAAAGTGCATATACAATTACAATTCAAACTGTTTTACAAACTGCATTACTACTGTAAAGTATTTATTGCTTACCTGTGCCAGGCTTGCTTGGTTCTAGAAAATAAAATAACTAAAAGAATATATCTGAAAGAGACACGTTAGTGATAGATTCCTTACCTTAGAATATCCCCAGGCGTCAGGCTGGATCCGGAAAGTTTTGCGTAGCAGTACCCTTGCGCGTCGGTAGGCGGCGTCGTGCGGCTCCGCGTCCGTCGTCGGGCGTCGTGATCGCCGGGATGACGTCGCGGGCAGTACTTAGGCGCCGCCCCTGCGCGCTGACGTCAGTTCTTCTTTTTCCGCGCCAGCAAGCGCAGATCCGGGAAGAGCAGTGCCCTGGTCAATTTTTGACCATACTTTTTGGTGATTTTTTCACTGGTTTTTTTTTCAACTTTAAGGTGTCGTAGGGATGCCCGGCTTCAAGCGATGCGGCGCCTGTGCGCGGATGATGTCCGTCACCGACCCGCATTGGGAGTGTCTCTTCTGCCTCGGCCGAGGCCACGACACCGAGTCTTGTCCCGAATGCCAGGCCCTCAACCCGAAAGCTTTGCGAGAGCGGTCTCGAAAGCTCCTCGAGGCCCGGCATTCGGCTCCGCGGAAGCCCCGGTCGCGTGAGAGGTCCAGGGGTCGCTCGCGGAGTGCACACCGGTCGTCGACTTCTTCGTCCGGTAAGTCTAAGCACAAGAAGTCCAAGAAGCATCGTCGCTCTCGGACTTCGCCTCGCCGGTCTCGCGACTCGGCTGAGGCCCCTCCCGGCACCGTCCCCGCCCCGCGGCCCCGGACTTGCCTGTGGAGTCGCCCCGTCATACCCGCCCTTCCCGGGTTCGGGGCGGATCCGGCCAAGGTACAGGAGTTCCTGTCGGCCATGGCCCGCCTCTTCGGGCCTTCAGGCCCCTCCGGTGCGCCTTCGGGCCCCGCGGGCCCTGATGGGGTTGCTCCGGCGTCGCCGGCGGCTCCGGCCCCGGCGTCGCCCGAGCCTCCAGCCTCGATCCCGGCTCCGGCTTCGGCCCCGGCCTCGATCCCGGCTCCACAACCCCCATCGACGCCGGTCGACCTCATGACACCTCCGCCGGCGCCGATGTCTCCGGTGCCGTTCTCGACGCCGCCCTGGGCTCCGGGCGGCGTCGTCCCCAGTTCCTTCCGGCTCCGGACATGGACCCGGAGCGACGTCGCTCGACGCCGGCTCCGGCGCCGATGGGACCTTGGGTCCCAAATGTCCCTCCTCCTCCTTATTTTGAACCAGAGGAGGACCAGGAGGACTGGGAGGGGTCTGATGACCCTCTGACACGCAACTGTCAGTATGATGAGGACTGGACAGAGAGTCTAGGGAGGCCAGTGGTCTGGATACTTCTCCTGACACTGGCATGCTGTCTCCTCCCGTGGCTACGGAGGAGGGGGCCAATTTTGGTACGGTGTTGCGTAGGGCTGCTGGGGCCTTACGTCTCCAGCTCCCTACTTTGACGGTCAAGACTAACATCTTGACAGAGGTGCTTCAGCCGGCAGCCTCCTCTGCGGAGACTGTGCTGCCGTTTAACGACGCCCTCACTGACGTTCTTTTGGGCGCCTGGTCCAAGCCCAACACAGGGGCTCCTGTGGATCGGAACGTGTCACGACGCCATCGCCCCGCTCCGGGCGACCCCCTGTTTCTTTCTGTCCACCCCACTCCTGAGAGCTTGGTTGTCCAAGCCTCCGCTTCCCAAACCGCCTTCCCTACCGCTCCTCCGGATAGGGAATCCAAACGCCTGGATCAGTTTGGGAAGAAAGGTTTTCTTCCTCCAGTGCTGGCTTGCGGTCCGTTAACACCGCTTGTCTTTTGGGCCGATATACCCACTCCTGTGGGATTCGGTGGCGGATGTTTTGCCCCAGTGCCCTGAGGAGGTCCAGGCACTGCTTTCCCGCGCCATTGCGGAAGGAAGGGATGCGGCCAAATACACTATCCGTTGTGGCCTTGACACCGCCGACTCGCTGGGCAGGTCGATTGCAACGACGGTGGCGCTCCGGCGCCACGCCTGGCTGAGAACCACTGGTTTTTCAGGGGATGTCCAGAATACTCTCATGGACATGCCCTTTGATGGAGTCGGTCTTTTTGGGTCCAAAGCAGACCATGCGTTGGAGCGCTTTGAGGACTCACGGGCTACTGCAAAGTCCCTGGGCCTTTCTGCTACACGCCCTCCGCTGCCTTCTGCTTTTCGCCCCTATCGTGGCCACGGTAGGGGCGCCCCTTCACGTCAGCAGCCCAGCCACCGGCCCGCGCAGCAGGCGTCTTCGCGTGGCCGAGGACGTGGATTCCGCCGTGGCGGATCGGGCAACCAGCGTGCGGGTCAGGCCACCACCTCCAACCCGTCCGCGGCCTCCAAGCCCTCCTAGTCCCTCCTTTCAGGTGCACGGCACGCCAGTAGGGGCAGGGTCCGCCATCACCTTCCCCACTGGCGCACCATCACCTCGGACAGGTGGGTCTTGGACATTGTCCGAAGGGGCTACTCCCTCCCCTTCGAGACCACCCCCCAGCCATGCCACCTCAATTCCACCGCATGTCAGGGGATCACTTGGTGCTTCTACAGAAGGAAGTCACGGCCCTCTTGACCAAGAGGGCCATCGAGCATGTTCCGACCCCAGAAGTAGGGCGTGGTTGCTACTCCCACTACTTTCTGGTGCCCAAAAGGACAAGGAGGACATGCGTCCTATCTTGGACCTCCGGAACGTCAATCGCTTCCTCCGGAAGGAGAAGTTCAAGATGCTCACCCTAGCTCAGGTCTTGACTGCCCTCGACCCTGGAGACTGGTTGGTAGCGTTGGACTTGCAGGACGCGTATTTCCACATCCCCGTCCTGCCGGCCCACCGGCGTTACCTTCGGTTCACGGTAGGCCCCGAGCATTTTCAGTTCACCGTGCTCCCCTTTGGCCTTACCAGTGCCCCTCGGGTGTTCACGAAAGTGATGGCGGTGGTCGCAGCTCATCTGCGCCGGGCAGGGGTTTCAGTCTTCCCCTACCTCGACGACTGGCTGCTGAAGGCGGGCTCGTCCCAGGCAGTCGTCTCCCACCTCCAGACTACGGCCGAACTCCTGCACTCGCTGGGGTTCTCCATCAATGTGCCGAAGTCGCATCTAATTCCTTCTCCACAGCTCCTTTTCATCGGAGCAGTTCTGGACACGACGCAGTTTCGGGCCTATCCTCCCGAACGGCGAGTCCGGGATATTCAGGCTATGATTCCGATCTTTCGGCCTTTATCCTGGGTTTCGGTACGGATGACCCTGAGGCTGCTGGGCCTCATGGCCTCCTGCATCCTGCTGGTCAATCATGCCAGATGGCATATGCGGGCTCTGCAGTGGGACCTGAAGTTCCAGTGGGCGCAGCACCAGGGCAACCTGTCCGATCACGTCCAGATCTCGGAGGGGACTGCAAAACAGTTGCAGTGGTGGCTCTCGAACCGGCAATGGGTCATGGGCAGATCCCTCTCCCTTCCCCAGCCAGAGCATACAGTTGTGACGGACGCGTCCCTTCTGGGATGGGGCGGTCACATGGGAGAGGCGGAGATCAGAGGCCTCTGGTCTCCGGCGGAGTCCCGGCTCCATATCAACCTTCTGGCGCTCCGGGCGATCCGGCTTGCACTCAAGGCATTCCTTCCCTCTGTCAAAGGGAAGGTAGTGCAGGTGTTCACAGACAACACCACCGCCATGTGGTACTGCAACAAACAGGGCGGGGTGGGGTCTTGGACCCTTTGTCAGGAGGCTCTGCGCCTCTGGACATGGCTGGAACATCAGGGCATGTTCCTGATGGTTCAACACCTGGCAGGTTCTCTGAACGCCAGGGCGGACGAACTCAGCCGCAGGTGCATGATGGATCACGAATGGCGTCTTCACTCGGAAGTGGCGCAAGGACTCTTTCTACAGTGGGGAGAGCCTTGGTTAGATCTATTCGCCACCGAAGAGAACGCGCAATGTCATCAGTTCTGCGCGTTGGAATTTCCAAGGCGGCACTCGCTCGGCGACGCTTTTCGTCGCGAGTGGAGTTGCGGTCTGTTGTACGCCTTTCCGCCTATACCACTTCTACCCAGAGTGTTGAAGAAGATTCGGCACGACCGGGCCCAAGTCATTCTTGTGGCTCCGGACTGGGCTCGAAGAGTTTGGTATCCCGAGCTACTCAATATGAGCATAGATCCCCCGATCCGTCTGCCTCTTCGGGAGGATCTTCTGTCGCAGCAGCAGGGGACGGTCCTCCACCCGAACCTGTCCAGTCTACACCTGCTTGCGTGGAGATTGAGCGGCGGCAGTTGATTCCTTTCGACTTGCCTCCCGAAGTTTGTGATGTGATTCTGGCAGCCAGGCGTCCCTCCACTAAGGTGGTATACGCCTGCAGGTGGAACAAATTTGTGGCATGGTGCACAGCAAAGGCTGTGGATCCCCTTTCTGCCCCTCTTTCTGAGGTCCTTCTGTTCCTTCTCTCTCTGGCCCAACAGGGTTCTGCCCTGGGTACCATCAAGGGTTATCTTTGTGCTATCTCGGCCTTCCTCAGGCTCCCTGATCAGCCCTCCCTTTTCAAGTCCCCTGTTGTTAACAGGTTCTTAAAAGGCATTACTCACCTCTTCCCTCCTGTTCCGTTTGTAATGCCTCAGTGGGACTTGAACTTGGTTCTTACCTTTTTAATGTGCGCTCCCTTTGAGCCTCTGCATAACTGTCCTCTTCGTCTTCTGACTCTGAAGACAGCCTTTCTGGTGGCCATCACCTCCGCTCGGCGGGTGAGTGAGCTCCAGGCTCTATCTTGCAAACCTCCCTTTCTGTCTGTTCATCCAGACAAGGTTGTTCTTCGGACGCGTCCGTCCTTCTTGCCGAAGGTGGTTACTGCTTTCCACATTGGGCAGACCATCACTTTGCCCACCTTCTTTCCGCCTCCGCATCCTTCCAGAGAGGAAGAGAGGCTCCACCGTCTGGACCCAAAACGTGCGCTCTCTTTCTATATTGACCGCACAAAACACTTCCGGGTGGATGACCAGCTCTTTGTTGGCTACGTGGGCGCCAAAAAAGGTCGGGCGGTGCACAAGAGGACCATCTCCCGCTGGGTTACCTTGTGCATCAAGACCTGCTATTCTTTGGCTAAGAAGGAGCCTCCTGTTGGGCTGCGTGCCCATTCCACCAGGGCAACGGCTGCTACCACGGCCTTGGGCCGCGGTGTTCCGCTGCCGGTTATCTGTCAGGCAGCTACGTGGGCCTCGCTGCACACGTTTACAAAGCATTACTGCCTTGACAGTCAGGTCCGGAGGGACGGCTTCTTGGCCGTTCTGTCCTCCGGGACTTCCTTGTCTGATCTTTGTTCGCAGACCCACCACCGGGGTTGGTATTGCTGGGGTATCTATTCTAAGGTAAGGAATCTATCACTAACGTGTCTCTTTCAGATGCACAAGTTACTAACTTGTGTAACGATATATCTGTAAGAGACAGTAGTTAGTGATAGATTCCTACCGCCCACCCATCCTCCCCGTTCTGCGAACTGATTTCTAGGGTTAAGGACATCCCTTTCAGGGCCCTAGTATTTTTCAGACACCTGTGTCAGCTTCTTGCATGGCTCTGCGTTCCTGGCGCGGAAAGTCGTGTACAGAACTGACGTCAGCGCGCAGGGGCGGCGCCTAAGTACTGCCCGCGACGTCATCCCGGCGATCACGACGCCGACGACGGACGCGGAGCCGCACGACGCCGCCTACCGACGCGCAAGGGTACTGCTACGCAAAACTTTCCGGATCCAGCCTGACGCCTGGGGATATTCTAAGGTAAGGAATCTATCACTAACTACTGTCTCTTACAGATATATCGTTACACAAGTTAGTAACTTGTGCTTTCATACAAAAACAGTTGGTCTGAAGTTCAGTCTTTGAATGTGTGAATTCATTTGCTGACTTAGTGTGTACAACAAATGCTTAACACTGTCCTCTGATACTGCCTTACTGCTCGACCACACTACCACAAATAGAGAGTGAGGTGCTATCTAACTTTACCTCTGCCTACCTTTGGGGTTCCACTGGACTCTGTGCACACTATACCTCACTTTGGTATAGTATATACAGAGCCAGCTTCCTACACAGAGTTGTCATGAGGACTACCCCTTCAGTTCCTCCCATTGACACACTTTTATTTTATCCAAACTATACAGCTACCTTCCAAAAGCCAAAGACGCACGACGAAAGAGTTTGGCAAACACTAGACTTATGGAGAGAGGTCATGTACTTAACCCCAAGACACACAAAATCGAAAAAGGGGAATTAACTTTTTGTCTCCTTTGAACAAGCAAGCAAGAAGACCCTAGTAACCAAGGTAACCATCGTACAATGAATAGTTCAGACAATTCCTACCTGCTTTACAGAAGCAGGGGAATCACTAGAAGCTAAACCAAGGGAGCACTCCATGAAGAAAATGGGAGCAGCCCATGCCTTTAAAGCAAACGTGTCATTAACAGCATATGTATGACAGCTACATGGTCCTCCGTATACACCTTCACAAAGCATTACTGTGCGGACATCCATACACAGAGAAGCTCAGGTTGGACAAAGAGTACTAAAACACCTGTTTGTAGTGGTATCTACCCCCCTTGAGGTTGGGTTGAAATGAGCTTGAACTCACAAAGTAAATGCACAGCATGTGAATCCAGAAAAGCAAAAAACTAAATGATTACTTACCTGTAAGAGTAGTTTTGCATCTTGAAGATTCTTCTGGATTTACGAGTCACCCGCCCACCTCCCCGCATATGAGAGGGGGTCACTTGGACAAAGTCAACAATACAGCAAAACGAAGGGAAAGTTCAAGCTCCAACAAGTCGGCAAGAGGGGAAAAAGAATCTGAAGATGGCAGCTAGGCACAGGAACTTCCAGGGAACACGCCTGACATTACAGAGGCACGCATATATTACTAAATGGTGGTAGACAAATGCCTATGAGAAGAAGAAGAAATGGAGAAAGAAGAAACATTTCCTAATCCAACCACTATATGGTACAATAAAGCACATAGCACACATTCTACTTGAATGAAAGCTGCACCACAGGGATTGATTGGGGACGTCTTTATTGGATACATGCAAGGCTGCAACATATTTATTGACGCAGCACATTATCTTGTGGACATTCCAGTAAGACAAGAAGCAGGGGCAGTAGAGACCCTAAGACTTGTGGGTGATAGTACTCCTAATACACACATACCTTAGAGTGAGAATTACTGTTTTTAAGTCCTTGCCAAGTATGCTGTAACAATAGTTTTTCAGTTTGACTCTTGTAGATTTAAAAGTAACCCTTTCTACTATCCTGTTGCTATGACATGCAAGGAGATAGTGATCAGTTATACCATTACGAGTAAATCACCTCATACTGTATACAAAGTCAGAAAAATGCACACTGAAGGTGACATGTATGAAGTGGAGGACACTCCTTGTTCATCTGTGCTTCTTCACTGTTAATCTCCCTTCCTTTGTCTCTCAAAACTATTCAAGATCTTCTTACCTTTCACAAAGTTTGGCACTTATCTCAATTTTTCAAATGCCTTTGTCAACTGGCTGCTCTGAGGCCCCCTTCATAGCACCATGAATCTATCTGGTGCACAAGAGCTTTCAAAACATTAGTTAACATAACATCAGTCATTGGAACATGCATATGGGTAGCAGTAAATCAAAGGCCAAATAGAAGAGGAACCGCTAGAAACCCAAGCAGGACTCGAAACCATCCTGCCACTTTAAAGTCTAAAGAGAAGTCGTAGGGGTGTCCAGGTGCCACTCACTCCTGGTCCACGATTGAGGACTCACTGCTGGTCCCCGATTGAGGGCCGATCCCGCAGTTAAGCTTGATGCACCCAGAGTTCCCTGGGCCATTGGCGATGCCACAGCAGGTTGAGATCTTTAAGGAGTCAGTGCTGTGTATTTTTTGCCACTCTTTCAGATGCCTCTGGTGCCCCTACAGACACCAATGATCCGTAGGGGCCTCCAGTTGGGTTACTGCCAGTGGACCCGTCTTCTGCGCCTTCTGAGCTCCTAGAACCCATCTCTAGTTCTGCATCGACTCCAGTGCTGACTTCCATTCTGGCTCAAACATCTGCACTGGTCCCTCTTTCATCTATGCTAGTTCCAACGTTGATGGAGGGGGAATCCGCTGCCAACTCCTCTGTTCGACCCCGAGTTGAATCCATCTCAACCCCCACCAATTGTACTTTGAATCCACTCCAGCACACAGAGTTCCTGTACAGCTTGATTCAGACAATATAACTCCCTCTAATGAGGAGCCATCCTCAGAGCCTCCATCATCTTTTTGTTTCCGATTGACAATGACAGTTGACTTTTTGGTTTAGAGATGACAATGGTGTTGATGGGATTGATTTACCACCACATTATGAAGATATTTTATACATTGTTTGCAGGAGGCCAGTGGATACTTCCCCATAATACAGGTTTGGGCCACCAGCTTGAGTACTTCCTTTGCTTTTAATTGGATGTGCTGCACAGGTCTTGGACCTACAATTACCTTTTGTCAAAAATCCTTACAGAAGTGAATCGACCTGGGTCTGCTTCCTCTGAGCCTTTTCTACCATTCAACAAAGTCTTATCTGACACTCTTATGAGCACATGTCCTAAACCTTGCTGTTGCCCACCGGTGAAAAGGCAGGCGCCACAGACTTGTGGCTGGTGATCCTGATTTTCTTACACATAATCCTATGCCTTGAAGTTTGGTGGTCCAAGATTTCACCAGCAGGGTGAATTTTTTCATTCCACATGAAACCTCCCCTCCCCCTGGCAGGGAGTCAAATAATTGAGGCATTCAGGAAACCAGTGTGCTTGTTGGCCAGCCTATCCTTGAGGTCAGTCACCTCCCTGAGCCATGATCACCGAAGCCGCTTTAGTTGGCCCTTAGTGGCAGACAACCACCCTGTGGAAGGCAGGATCTAACATTTTTTCCCAGGGTGACAACCCATCACATCCGAAAGATGGGTTCTCCAGATTGTCCAGAAGGACTTTGCACTTCCATTCCTCTCTGACCCACCAAAACGTCCTCCCACATCAGAGCGGCTTCCAGTGGAGCACCTATCAATCTTACTTCAAGAGGTGCACGCTATACCAGTTTTGTCATACCTCTCAATTGTCTATTGAAGGTGAGCTTGCCACATTGTCATAGACCACCTCCAGCTGATGGAATACTCTAATGATGTCACAAGGTTCGCGGTCAATGAGCCAAAGTCTCACTTTGCTCCTTCAGAGACTTCATTTTATCGGAGCTGTCTTGGGCAGTGTCAGTTCAGGGCCTTTCCACTGTTGCAAAGAGTCAAGGACATTCAGACTGATTCCAAAGTTTCAGCCTCTGACCTGGGTCTCCATGAGAGCAGCTCAAAGGCTTTTTGGCCTCATGCACCCTGCTTGTTCTCTTCGCCAGGTGGCCTTTACAGGCTATTCAGTGGGATCTGAAATCTTAGTGGGCTCAGCACCTAGGAAAACTGTCTTAACATCATCCATGTTTTGAATGAATCTGCTCAAAATCTGCAGTGTTGGCCGTTCGATCGCACCCTAATCCGTGGCAGACCCCTATCCCTTCCTCACCCAGAGTTGACAGTGGTGATGGATGTGCCATTGCTGGGTTGGGGAAGTCATCTGGTCTCCGGAGGAAAACCATTGCCATAGCAATCTGTTGAACTTGCGGCCCACTCGTATGGCACTGAAGGCCTTTCTACTATCCATCAATGTGGGAAGCTGGTACAGGTTCTCACGGACAACACCACTGTAATGTGGTACTGGACAAACAGGGTAGAATGGGGTCCTGGGTCCTGTTCCAGGAGGCTGTATGCCTTTGGAGGTGGTTGAAACATCCGGGCATCTCCCCGATTGTAAACCACCCTGCTGGATCCTTGAACTCTAGGACAAGCTTAGCCGGAGGTATCCGGCAGATCCTGAATGACATCTGCATCCCGAGGTGACACAGGAGAAGTCTTTGAAGGGTCTGAAGTTTTGGCCTTCTCTTTTGTGTTGACCTCAGTTTGTTGGTAGTACACTGAGCAGGGAGATGGGGGAATCAGAGTGGTCAGTCCAGTCCACATGTATGGGTGGTTTGCATTGGATTGTTGGTGATGTTGAGAAGAAAAGATCAAGGATGTGGCCTTTAAGATTTGCATGAACTGCTACATATTGGACAAAAAGCAGCCATCGTAAGGACTGAGGGCCCATTCCACCAGAGACCAAGCTGCCACCACTGCAGTGGCACACACAGTGCCTGTTCTTCACTTCTACTAGGCTGTGACAAGGGCATCACTAAGCACTACTGCTTTGACAGCTAGGTTCGACTGGAAGGGCCTTTTTCCTGTTCGTACCCAGGACTTTTTGGTCTGAACCCACTACACAGACTCTCCATCTTTGGAGGTACTGCTTTGGTATCTACTCTAAAGGTGAGGAATCTGTGGTGAGAAGTATCCATCAGATGAAAAAGATGCTTGTCTGCGGGAGCACTGTTTCTTGCGAATGCTCTGTGTAGTCACACATTCCTCACTACACACCGACTCCCCTTTCTGTGGAGTGGTCTCTTTTTACCATCTAAAAAGCTACCACAGTAGATATCTGCTCGCTGGAACCTCTAGTTGTTTTATGCTCTGTGTCCGAGAACCAGGAAAGAGTCAAGCAAGAAACTGATGTCAGCGTGCAGGGGTAGTGCTTGTATGTTGCTCTGCTCTGTCTCACGGTGTTATCTAGCAGTGCACGGGAGCGCTGCTATGGCAAATTTCCAGAACAGGAAGTGACATAACTTTTGTGCCACACGCTACCCTCTGAATGGTTTTCTGCGGGATGTCTTATGGTTCAGCTAGTGTCAAGGCAGGCTATACCTATTTTTTTCTGTCAATTTCTCTGATGTATCCATCAGTAGTAAAAGTTTGTTATCTTCATGTAGGAAGCTGGCTCTGTATATACTATACCAACATGAGGTATAGTGTGCACAGAGTCCAGTGACACCCCAAAGGTAGACAGAGGTAAAAGTAGATAGCACCTTACTCTCTATTTGTGGTAGTGTGTGCGAGCAGTAAGGCTTTATCAGAGGGTAGTGTTAAGCATTTGTTGTACACAATCAGGCAGCAAATGAATTCACACATTCAAAGACTGAACTTCAGACCAACTGTTTTTGTAGGAAAATATTCTTTTAGTTATTTTATTTTCTAGAACAAAGCAAGCCGGGCACACACTCAAAGACTGAACTCAGACCAATTTGTTTGTATAAAAAAATATTATGTTCGAGGCATGTGAGCTGTAGATCACATGCTGTGCATACTCCTGCCATCTAGTGTTGGGTCCAGATGTTTGCACTTTATTTTTCTTCGAAGAAGTCTTTTCCAGTCACGAGGTAGGTGACTCCTCCTTTCGGTGATAGTGCGCATGGGCATCGACTCCATTGTTAGATTGTTTTTTTCCGCCATCGGGTTCGGATGTGAATTACTGCACTCCGGTTTGACACCGTTCCTTCGGTTTCCCTCGGTGCGCAAGACACTCACCATCGACGGTATTGTTTCCGATCGCGTCTCCCATTCTCCGCGTATCGTATTTACTTCTAAAAACCCTCTTTCGATCGGAAAGCTCGTGGAAGGCCTTTGGGCCTACCTGCGTCGGCCGCCACAGCATCGCTCAGCGTCGCCACAGCATCGCTCAGCGCCGCCACAGCATCGCTCAGCGCCGCCACAGCATCGCTCAGCGCCGCCACAGCATCGCTCAGCGCCGCCACAGCATCGCTCAGCGCCGCCACTGCATCGCTCAGCGCCGCCACTGCATCGCTCAGCGCCGCCACTGCATCGCTCAGCGCCGCCACTGCATCGCTCAGCGCCGCCACTGCATCGCTCAGCGCCGCCACTGCATCGCTCAGCGCCGCCACTGCATCGCTCAGCGCCGCCACTGCATCGCTCAGCGCCGCCACTGCATCGCTCAGCGCCGCCACTGCATCGCTCAGCGCCGCCACTGCATCGCTCAGCGCCGCCACTGCATCGCTCAGCGCCGCCACTGCATCGCTCAGCGCCGCCACTGCATCGCTCACCGCCGCCACTGCATCCCTCAGGGCCGCCACTGCATCCCTCAGGGCCGCCACAGCATCACTCAGCGCCGCCACAGCATCACTCAGCAACACCACAGCATCACTCAGCAACACCTCAGCATCACCTCAGCATCGTCTCCGCAACAGTCACCACCACCACCACTACCACCTCAGCATCACTCAGCACCACCTCAGCCTGCTCTCGGAATCTGGCATCTGTTGATTCTCCCCTAGCGTCTGGCCGCTGCTAGTGTTATAATACAGGTACTAGTTCCCAGCCTTCACCCTCCGATTGTTTATGCCCCCCTCAAAAAAAAAAAGCTTTAACCAACAACCATTGCAATAGGCAGAAACAAGTTGCCAGCATTGCAAGAACAAAAGAAAACTGAGAATTTTTTATTGTAAATACTTTTTTAATATGGTCGTTCAGTTTTACATAATGCCTTCTTGGTCATATATAAAGTAACAAAAATGCTTCTGACACTTTTTTATTATAACTTTTCAGCATGCCGCACAGCAGCCACACTTCTCTACAGCACAGCTTGAAGACATTGGCAAAGTCAATAGCTCTGGCTAAACACTTATAAGGCCCCAAAGGCGAGACCTATTGGCTATGCCAATGCTTGTTCTCCTTCCTGTGAGTCATTAGCACGTCTCCCCAGCAGTGCAGATAGTGGTCTCGTGGAACAGGCTCCATGTGTGCCCGGGAAGGCACAGGAGTTTCAAAGGCAACAGAGTGGCAGCAAGCTATATTAATTTTGACCTTAAAGTCGACCTTAATGTAACAAGTTGTTTGATACCCTGGAGTTCCCACTTTGCTCGCACCGTTCAGGAGTTAGCACAGCTGAGGGATCAGTGTGTAATCCTGTACTCGCCAAGTGGTCGAACAAGTCTTTCCACAGTAAAACTGTAGTTTTGCATGTTTACTGCCAGGAGATGTAAAGTACATGTCCTGCTTGTATTGTATATCGCACACTGCCTTAGGACTCAGTAGGCCTGCCAGAAGGGCGACTTACACATATGTACAGGAGAAGTGGTGGCTTTGCCATTGCTTTCAATGGCAAAGTCAGGCTAGCAGTGCATGACTGCTCTATCTGTCTAGTGGCAGACTGGGGGACTCGTTTTATTTGGGTGACCTCCAGTGTGGCACAACAAGTTAGGTGCCCTTGGTACCAGGGCACCATATACTAGGGTATTACAGGGAAGTTGGCCATTTCTATTTGAGCTACAGCCAATTTGACATACACTTTAGGGTCAGGACACTGGAACGGAGTTCTGATTAGCAGGCCTCTGAGTCGAAAAATCAGCAGCATCAGTCAAAAAACTTGGGGGTGACCGTACAAAAAGAGGCATTTCCTTACAAGGACACACTAGTCTCGTAACCAAAGTCGACTCCAAAGTTTGCTTTGAAAAAAGCCTAGGCGCAGGATGAGGGCACACCATCAGAAAAGCAGCAAGAGCAGCCTGCTATTAGGCGAAGAAAGTTATACATTGATCCTGTGACATGACTGACACGTTCTAGTACATCTACCACAACAGAAACTATCTGCCCAACCACACCCAAAGAAGAGAAGGTGCATATTTAAATAGACCATTTCAGAGGATCTTAGATCCTTCCCTATCCTGAAGTAACACCTGCCTGGGGACAGTAGCCCTCCACTAGATCAGTCACCGGCACAATGCTCTCACACAGATTTTGATTCTGAGCCAACCATGGATCTTTCAGACCCTTACAAAAAGCCTGTTCCAACAGATCTGAAAGAGACACGTTAGTGACAGATTCCTTACCTTAGAATATCCCCAGGCGTCAGGCTGGATCCGGAAAGTTTTTTGCGTAGCAGTACCCCTGCGCGTCGGCAGGCGGCGTCGTGCGGCTCCGCGTCCGTCGTCGGCGTCGTGATCGCCGGGATGACGTCGCGGGCAGTACTTAGACGCCGCCCCTGCGCGCTGACATCAGTTCTTCTTTTTCCGCGCCAGCAAGCGCAGATCCGGGAAGAGCAGTGCCCTGGTCATTTTTTGACCATACTTTTTGGTGAATTTTTTCACTGTTTTTCCATCTTTCAAGGTGTCGTAGGGATGCCCGGCTTCAAGCGATGCGGCGCCTGTGCGCGGATGATGTCCGTCACCGACCCGCATTGGGAGTGTCTCTTCTGCCTCGGCCGAGGCCACGACACGGAGTCTTGTACCGACTGCCAGGCCCTCCACCCGAAAGCTTTGCGAGAGCGGTCTCGAAAGCTCCTCGAGGCCCGGCATTCGGCTCCGCGGAAGCCCCGGTCGCGTGAGAGGTCCAGGGGTCGATCGCGGAGTCCACACCGGTCGTCGGCGTCGAAGTCTTCTTCGTCCGGTAAGTCGAACCACAAAAGTCCAAAAGCATCATCGCTCTAGGACTTCGCCTCGCCGGTCTCGCGACTCGGCTGAGGCCCCTCCCGGCACCGTCCCCGCCCCGCGGCCCCGGACATGCCTGTGGAGTCGCCCGCCATACCCGCCCTTCCCGGGTTCGGGGCGGATCCGGCCAAAGTACAGGAATTCCTGTCGGCCATGGCCCGCCTCTTCGGGCCTTCAGGCCCCTCCGGTGCGCCTTCGGGCCCCGCGGGCCCTGATGGGGTTGCTCCGGCGTCGCCGACGGCTCCGGCGTCGCCCGTGCCTCCAGCCTCGATCCCGGCTTCGGCCCCGGCCTCGATCCCGGCTCCACAACCCCCATCGACGCCGGTCGACCTAACGACACCTCCGCCGGCGCCGATGTCTCCGGTGCCGTTCTCGGCGCCGCCCTGGTCTCCGGGCGGCGTCGTCCCCCTGTTCCTTCCGGCTCCGGACATGGATCCGGACCGACGTCGCTCGACGCCGGCTCCGGCGCCGATGGGACCTTGGGTCCCAACTGTCCCTCCTCCTCCTTATTTTGAACCAGAGGAGGACCAGTTGGACTGGGAGGGGTCTGATGACCCTCTGACACGACACTGTCAGTACGATCAGGACTGGACAGAGAGTCTAGGGGAGGCCAGTGGTCTGGATACTTCCCCTGACACTGGCATGCTGTCTCCTCCCGTGGCTACGGAGGAGGGAGCCAATTTTGGTACGGTGTTGCGTAGGGCAGCTGGGGCCTTACGTCTCCAACTTCCTACTTTGACGGTCAAGCCTAACATCTTGACAGAGGTGCTTCAGCCGGCAGCCTCCTCTGCGGAGACTGTGCTGCCGTTTAACGACGCCCTCACTGACGTTCTTTGGGCGCCTGGTCCAAGCCCAACACAGGGGCTCCTGTGGATCGGAACGTGTCACGACGCCATCGCCCAGCTCCGGGCGACCCCCTGTTTCTCTCTGTCCACCCCACTCCTGAGAGCTTGGTTGTCCAAGCCTCCGCTTCCCAAACCGCCTTCCCTACCGCTCCTCCGGATAGGGAATCCAAACGCCTGGATCAGTTTGGGAAGAAGGGTTTTTCTTCCTCCAGTGCTGGCTTGCGGTCCGTTAACACCGCTTGTCTTTTGGGCCGATATACCCACTCCCTGTGGGATTCGGTGGCGGATGTTTTGCCCCAGTGTCCTGAGGAGGTCCAGACACTGCTTTCCCGCGCCATTGCGGAAGGAAGGGATGCGGCTAAATACACCATACGTTGTGGCCTTGACACCGCCGACTCGCTGGGCAGGTCTATTGCAACGACGGTGGCGCTACGACGCCACGCCTGGCTGAGAACCACTGGTTTTTCAGGGGATGTCCAGAATACTCTCATGGACATGCCCTTTGATGGAGTCGGTCTTTTTGGGTCCAAAGCAGACCATGCGTTGGAGCGCTTTAAGGACTCACGGGCTACTGCCAAGTCCCTGGGCCTTTCTGCTACACGCCCTCCGCTGACTTCTGCTTTTCGCCCCTATCGTGGCCACGGTAGGGGCGCCCCTTCACGTCAGCAGCCCAGCCACCGGCCCGCGCAGCAGGCGTCTTCGCGTGGCCGAGGACGTGGATTCCGCCGTGGCGGATCGGGCAACCAGCGTGCGGGTCAGGCCACCACCTCCAACCCGTCCGCGGCCTCCAAGCCCTCCTAGTCCCTCCTTTCAGGTGCACAGCACGCCAGTAGGGGGCAGGGTCCGCCATCACCTTCCCCACTGGCGTACCATCACCTCGGACAGGTGGGTCTTGGACATTGTCCGAAGGGGCTACTCCCTCCCCTTCGAGACCACCCCCCAGCCATGCCACCTCAATTCCACCGCATGTCAGGGGATCACTTGGTGCTTCTACAGAAGGAAGTCGCGGCCCTCTTGACCAAGAGGGCCATCGAGCGTGTTCCGACCCCAGAAGTAGGGCGTGGTAGCTACTCCCACTACTTTCTGGTGCCCAAAAGGACAAGGAGGACATGCGTCCTATCTTGGACCTCCGTAACGTCAATCGCTTCCTCCGGAAGGAGAAGTTCAAGATGCTCACCCTTGCTCAGGTCTTGACTGCCCTCGACCCTGGAGACTGGTTGGTAGCGTTGGACTTGCAGGACGCATATTTCCACATCCTCGTCCTGCCGGCCCACCGGCGTTACCTTCGGTTCACGGTAGGCCCCGAGCATTTTCAGTTCACCGTGCTCCCCTTTGGCCTTACCAGTGCCCCTCGGGTGTTCACGAAAGTGATGGCGGTGGTCGCAGCTCATCTGCGCCGGGCAGGGGTTTCAGTCTTCCCCTACCTCGACGACTGGCTGCTGAAGGCGGGCTCGTCCCAGGCAGTCGTCTCCCACCTCCAGACTACGGCCGAACTCCTGCACTCGCTGGGGTTCTCCATCAATGTGCCGAGTCGCATCTGATTCCTTCTCCACAGCTCCTTTTCATCGGAGCGGTTCTGGACACGACGCAGTTTCGGGCCTATCCTCCCGAACGGCGAGTCCGGGATATTCAGGCTATGATTCCGATCTTTCAGCCTTTATCCTGGGTTTCTGCACGGATGACCCTGAGGCTGCTGGGCCTCATGGCCTCCTGCATCCTGCTGGTCAATCATGCCAGATGGCATATGCGGGCTCTGCAGTGGGACCTGAAGTTCCAGTGGGCGCAGCACCAGGGCAACCTGTCCGATCACGTCCAGATCTCGGAGGGGACTGCAAGACAGTTGCAGTGGTGGCTCTCGAACCGGCAATGGGTCATGGGCAGATCCCTCTCCCTTCCCCAGCCAGAGCACACAGTTGTGACGGACGCGTCCCTTCTGGGATGGGGCGGTCACATGGGAGAGGCGGAGATCAGAGGCCTCTGGTCTCCGGCGGAGTCCCGGCTCCATATCAACTTTCTGGAGCTCCGGGCGATCCGACTTGCACTCAAGGCATTCCTTCCCTCTGTCAAAGGGAAGGTAGTGCAGGTGTTCACAGACAACACCACCGCCATGTGGTACTGCAACAAACAGGGCGGGGTGGGGTCTTGGACCCTTTGTCAGGAGGCTCTGCGCCTCTGGACATGGCTGGAACATCAGGGCATGTTCCTGATGGTTCAACACCTGGCAGGTTCCCTGAACGCCAGGGCGGACGAACTCAGCCGCAGGTGCATGATGGATCACGAATGGCGTCTTCACTCGGAAGTGGCGCAAGGACTCTTTCTACAGTGGGGAGAGCCTTGGTTAGATCTATTCGCCACCGAAGAGAACGCGCAATGTCATCAGTTCTGCGCGTTGGAATTTCCAAGGCGGCACTCGCTCGGCGACGCCTTTCGTCGCGAGTGGAGTTGCGGTCTGTTGTACGCCTTTCCGCCTATACCACTTCTACCCAGAGTGTTGAAGAAGATTCGGCACGACCGGGCCCAAGTCATTCTTGTGGCTCCGGACTGGGCTCGAAGAGTTTGGTATCTTGAGCTACTCAATATGAGCGTAGATCCCCCAATCCGTCTGCCTCTTCGGGAGGATCTTCTGTCGCAGCAGCAGGGGACGGTCCTCCACCCGAACCTGTCCAGTCTACACCTGCTTGCGTGGAGATTGAGCGGCGGCAGTTGATTCCTTTCGACTTGCCTCCCGAAGTTTGTGATGTGATTCTGGCAGCCAGGCGTCCCTCCACTAAGGTGGTATACGCCTGCAGGTGGAACAAATTTGTGGCATGGTGCACAGCAAAGGCTGTGAATCCCCTTTCTGTCCCTCTTTCTGAGGTCCTCTGTTCCTTCTCTCTCTGGCCCAACAGGGTTCTGCCCTGGGTACCATCAAGGGTTATCTTTGTGCTATCTCGGCCTTCCTCAGGCTCCCTGATCAGCCCTCCCTTTTCAAGTCCCCTGTTGTTCACAGGTTCTTAAAAGGCATTACTCACCTCTTTCCTCCTGTTCCGTTTGTGATGCCTCAGTGGGACTTGAACTTGGTTCTTACCTTTTTAATGTGCGCTCCCTTTGAGCCTCTACATAACTGTCCTCTTCGTCTTCTGACTCTGAAGACAGCCTTTCTGGTGGCCATCACCTCCGCTCGGCGGGTGAGTGAGCTCCAGGCTCTCTCTTGCAAACCTCCCTTTCTGTCTGTTCATCCAGACAAGGTTGTTCTTCGGACGCGTCCGTCCTTCTTGCCAAAGGTGGTTACTGCTTTCCATATTGGGCAGACCATCACTTTGCCCACCTTCTTTCCGCCTCCGCATCCTTCCAGAGAGGAAGAGAGGCTCCACCGTCTGGACCCAAAACGTGCGCTCTCCTTCTATATTGACCGCACAAAACACTTCCGGGTGGATGACCAGCTCTTTGTTGGCTACGTGGGCGCCAGAAAGGTCGGGCGGTGCACAAGAGGACCATCTCCCGCTGGGTTACCTTGTGCATCAAGACCTGCTATTCTTTGGCGAAGAAGGAGCCTCCTGTTGGGCTGCGTGCCCATTCCACAAGGGCAACGGCTGCTACCACGGCCTTGGGCCGCGGTGTTCCGCTGCCGGTTATTTGTCAGGCAGCTACGTGGGCCTCGCTGCACACGTTTACAAAGCATTACTGCCTTGACAGTCAGGTCCGGAGGGACGGCTTCTTTGGCCGTTCTGTCCTCCAGGACTTCCTTGTCTGATCTTTGTTCGCAGACCCACCACCGGGGTTGGTATTGCTGGGGTATCTATTCTAAGGTAAGGAATCTGTCACTAACGTGTCTCTTTCAGATGCACAAGTTACTAACTTGTGTAACGATATATCTGTAAGAGACAGTAGTTGGTGACAGATTCCTCACCGCCCACCCATCCTCCCCGTTCTGCAAACTGATTTCTAGGGTTAAGGACATCCCTTTCAGGGCCCTAGTATTTTTCAGACACCTATGTCAGCTTCTTGCATGGCTCTGCGTTCCTGGCGCGGAAAGTCGTGTACAGAACTGACGTCAGCGCGCAGGGGCGGCGTCTAAGTACTGCCCGCGACGTCATCCCGGCGATCACGACGACGGACGCGGAGCCGCACGACGCCGCCTGCCGACGCGCAGGGGTACTGCTACGCAAAAAACTTTCCGGATCCAGCCTGACGCCTGGGGATATTCTAAGGTAAGGAATCTGTCACTAACTACTGTCTCTTACAGATATATCGTTACACAAGTTAGTAACTTGTGCATTATGGAGACAAACCCTGGCATGAATATAGTGTAGATCACCAGGAAGACCCGTCATTATAGCCCTACCTGGTTATACTTTATACACCGCATGACCCCTGATCTGATCATATGCAGTCACCCAAAAAGCAGCTCACCTCCATAAGGTAAACATCCATGTGGTGGAGGAAGAAGACTTTTTGGTAGAGATGTTCTTCAAAACAGCCATATGTGCAGTTCTTGCTAGTGCTAAAAAGTATGACCAAGTGCTTGCCAGACAACTTCAAAGAGCCAGTGAAAACCAGTGGTGTTAGAAGATCCCCTGCACACCGGGACCATGTGCCACCTAATTCCCTGCCAGTCTTTACAGCCACAAACAGGGCTTTCGCCCAGGGCACTAGAGATGCCCATCCTCCGGACAAGGAATGCATGTGAATTGATGCCACAATCAAGAGATTAGCTGTGGGTGCCGTCGCTCAGTGGTGCTTCACAATTCTGTAGGCACTGTTATCTAGGTACGTCAGCGAGAAAAAATGAAGCAGCTGGTTAAACACCTACCAGGAGCCTATCGAAAGAGCAGCAGGGAGTTAGTCCAAGAAGGGAACACTTAAATGCAATGCAAAATATCAGGTGTATTCTGAATGTGGGTGACTGCCTTCAAGGAGGCCAACACCAGTATCCTTCTCCGTTGACATAGATAGTTAAGTGTCTCTGGCTTTTGCCCTGAAGTCCCAACAGTTTCTTAGTTTCCCCTTGGATGGTGGGCATCTTTTCAGGCCTTAAGTCGACTCTCTGCTTACAAAGATAGACTAATATAGACAAAGCAAAGGCAATGGTGGTACTCAGAACTCAAACAGGCAGGTTACGTGGTAAAAACTGCAACCACACTGCAGTGTCCTGGCTACCAATCTTGGGAGTCCTTTCAGGAATGACAAACTTCAAAAACCTATTAGAGAGGAGGCTACGGGGGTAACACCTGTGGTAAGGCCAGAGGAGCCCTCGGCTGGGGGGGCCCTCTGCCTCAAAATCATGATGTCCCAGGTGACTGCCTTTTTCCCCCTGACCACACTACACCGTTCGAGGAAAGGATAAGGTTATATCAGATAGAGGCTTCTAGCAACAGATTCCTTACTTTAGAATGATCCCCGGGCATCAGACTAGATCCGTAACTTTTTCGGGAGCAGTAACCCTGCGCGCCGGTATATGGTGGCGTTCGGCTCTGCAGGGTGTTGTCAGCATCGTCCACGACAGAAGTGACATGCGCTGTGCCTATATAGGCACCGCCCTAGCGAGCTCACGTCAGTGAGTGCAGATCTGGTGAAGAGCTACCCCCGGTCTTTTTTGACTGACCTTTTTTCTACTTTGTTGATTCTTTTCGAGACTGGTTTTCTTCTGGTGCGTTGTGGATATCAGCTGAGAAAGCTGGTTTCAAACCGTGTGGTGCCTGTCACGACAGGCGTCGGTGACAGACCCACCTTTAGTGTGCCTCTGGTGCTTGGAGTCTGACCACGACGCAGAAACCTGTCGATTGCCGCGCCATGCGCCCCAAGACTTTGAGGGAGAAGTCCCTCAAGCTCCTCGATGCTTATGATCCCAGTCGAGAGGCAAGTCACCAGATCTAGGTAGACAGGGTAAGGCTTATAGGCACAAAAGAGCAAGAAGTGTAAGAGCTCTTTGGCTTGAAGAGGGAGCGTCGACACTCTAGGCCTAGCTATGTGGTGGAGCTACGCCTGGGCTGTCTCTACGCCTCCTAGCGTTTCCAGGAGCCGTATTGACCTTCTTTTATAATGCCATGCACCTCGTATTTGGGAGGCCTGTTCCCGCTGGAGCGCCTTCGGGCTCAGGAGGGACCCCTACTGGTCTTCCGCCATCAGGCTCGCCCCTGGTGCCAGTCGGGCCCCTTGAATCCGTCGATGGATCCGAAGTGGCACCGGTTGAGCCACCTCAATCTTACCGGTGCCCGCTCCATTGGCGACACACCCAGCTCCATCCCCATCATCATAACAGGCTCCTACATGGAGCGGGTGGGAGCAGACCCCCGTCCCACACCTGACAGAGCCAGTTCCATATGTCTATGATAGGACTGGATTGGGATACGAATGGGATGGGTCTGCGGACCCTTATGAATACCAGTTAGAAGATCCAGAGGACAACTGGTACAATGATCTGCAGGATGCCAGTCGACTGGAAACCTTCCCAGACACTGGCCTGGTGTCTCCCCCACCATGGCTATGGAGGAGGGTGCCTCATTCGCAATGGAGATTGGCTGAGGTCCTAGACCTTATGCTACTCTCAGTGGGAGTCAAGACGAATGTCTTGACGTAGGTGCTTCAGCCAGAAGTTGCCCCCACTGATGCGTTACTCCATGCAGTTAAGCCCTGACTGGTCCAAGCCCTGTCCAGGGACTTCTGTGCATAGGAAAATTGCCCGCCACCATCGCCCTACCCCAGGGGCACCCAAGCCTCCTCATCCAGCACCCCACCCCAGAGAGCTTGGTGGTCCAGGCCTCCACCTCAATAGGTAGCTGCAGCGCATTTCCTTCCACTCCACCGGACAGGGAATCCAAAAGGCTTTATACCTTTGGGAAGAGAATATTCTCTTCCACCAGCCTGGCACTGCGGTCGGTAAACAGTGTGCTTCTTGGGCCAGTATTCCCATGCCATCTGGGTCTCAGTTGCGCAAGTGCTGCCCATGGTCTCGGAGGAGGCCCTAGCCAAATTCTCTCAAGGAATTGCTGATGGGAGGGACGCAGCCAAGTTCACCATACTATTTGTGCTGGATACGGCCGACTCGCTGGGCAGAGCAATTTCATCATTGGTTGCCCTAATGTGCCTCGTCTCGCAGAGAACCACTGGCTTTTCGGTCCAAACCTCTCTCATGAACATGCCCTTTGATCTCTCGGTTGTTTGGAGAGAAGGCTGAGTCTGTGCTCCATCACTTCAAGGACAGCAAAGCTATGGCCAGGTCCTTGGGCCTTTTCATGACCCTCGCCAGCCCGAGTCCGCGTTCTGCCCCATTCGTGGCCATAGGAGGAGCGTCTAACCGCTGTGGGGAGCTGGGTTTCTGTTGCAGTAGTTTCCCCCCCCCCACACACACACACACTTTTTGCTAGATTTCTGATGCACTTTGACTTGATGTGCCCTGGGTCCCTGCCAATCTGGTTCCCAGGGCCTGTGTTCTTTCCCAAAACGGTACCCTTTTACCCCCAATTGGCACCTCTCTGGCTACATGTAAATCCCTTGTAAAATGTACCATGGTTACCAAGGGCACTGTGACCAGGGAAGGCCTCGAAGGGCTGCAGCACATATTGTGTCACCCTTATAGGTCCTGTACCTTAACACACACACACACACACACACACACACTGCCATTGCAGGCTGTGTGTTTTGGTGCACAGAAAAGTGAAGTCAACATGGACCACATACCTGTGTGCCATGCCTGCAACCCACTGCCTATGGTATAGGCAAGACACCCCTCTAGCTGGGTGCTCTATACCATTGGTGAGGGTACAGTTGCATGAGCACTGTACCCCTGCATTGTCTAAGTCCATTCTTAGACATTGTAAGTGCAGTAAAGCCATAAAGAGTATATGGTCTGGGAGTTTGTCATTACGAACTCCACAGCACCATAATGGCTTTACTGAATTCTGGGAAGAAACTTCAAAGCATAATAAATCCACACTGATGCCAGTGTGGGATTTATTATACAATGCACTCAGAGGGCATCTTAGAGATGCCCCCTGAAAAACGACCAACCACTGGTGGGTTCCCTGACTGATACACACCAGCCTGCCACCACGAGACATGTTTCTGGACCCCTGGGTTGGGAGCCTTCGCTCCCTGAGCCCAGAAACAAAGCCTTTCCTGGGCGGAGGTGGTCCCACAACGATCCAACATATATTAAGATTAAGAACTAGGTTCCACCTGTCTCCCTGGTGGTGCAGACTGCCCACAAGCATATCTCTGCCAAGAGCACCAGCAAGGCCAGAAAGGAAATAGACACAGCAGGCAAAAGAGGTGCTGTAGGATTGGCAACCCATTGACGAATGGCCAGTTCTGTGTCACTCATGTCATGCTATTTCAGGGCACAGAGTGAGGCGATGGAATAGCTCCTTAGGTACACATCCTAGTGCAATACAGGAAGCGTGGGGAAGAGATAGTGTATGAGGTCAAACTCCTTTACAGCAAAGCATCCACTGCATGTTGGATGCCGTAGACCCAACCGCTAGGGGTATCGATACCACCATAGTTCGCAAACAGCACACCTGGCTATGTATCTAAACCGAAGGATCTGAAAGAAACACATAGTGATAGATTCCTTACCTTAGGTGTCAGACTGGATCCGGAAAGTTTTCGTCAGCAGTACCCCTGCGCGTCGGTAGGGGCGTCGTGCGGCTCCGCGTCCGTCGTGGTCGCCGAGATGACGTCGCGGGCGCTACGTGGACGCCGCCCACGCGCGCTGACGTCAGTTCTTTCTTTTCCGCGCCAGCAAGCGCAGATCCGGAGAAAGCGGTACCCCTAGTCTCTTTTTGACTAAGTTTTTGAGATCTTTTCTCACCTTTTTTGGAGTCAATATCGACTCCTGGTGCAGTTAGGGATGCCCGGTTTTAAATCCTGCGAGGACTGTCATCGGATGATGTCGGTGACGGACCCGCACCGCGTGCGTCTCTTCTGCCTGGGCGCGACCACGACCCCAAGTCGTGCCCCGACTGCCGGTCCATGGCTCCGAAGTCTTTGCGGGAGCGGTCCCGAAAGCTGCTTGAAGCCCGGCAGTCGGCTCCGCGCCGTGACAGGTCCCGGTCTAGAGAGGTCGAGGGACCGTGCGCGAAGTCACCATCGACGATCGTCGGGATCGAAGTCTTCGCACTCGGGGTCAGGTAAGACGAAGCACAAGAAGTCGAAGAAACGTCATCGTTCTTCGACTTCCCCTCGCCGGTCCCGCGACACGGCTGAGGGTACGGGTGGTGCCACCCCCGCGGCTCCGGCGCAGTCCATGGAGTCGCCGCCCGACTAGCCCCCCTTTCCGGGGTCGGCGGCGACTCCGGCCCAGAAACAGGACTTCCTGTCGGCCATGGCTCGCCTCCTTGGGACGTTGGGTCCCGCCGGTGCGCCTTCGGGCCCCGCGGTCCCGCCTGGGTGTCTTCGCGTTTCATCGCCGGCGGCCCCGGCGTCGCTGTCGGCTCCGGCGCCGCAGGACACCCTTGGATCCAGGCCAGGATCCCGGTCGACGCCGGTTGACCTCGTTACACCTCCACCGACCCCACCGGCACCGATCCTGACGCCGCTTGCTCCTCGGGACGACGTCGACCTCAGGTTCAGCCCCGAAGTGGACGCGGCGTCGGTCGATGCCTTTCTCGACGCCGTTTGGGGATTTCTATCCCCATATCCCTGCTCCTTATTTTCGGCATGTTGAACAGCCTGAGGAGCAAGGGGAGGACTGGGAGGGGTCGGACGACCCTCTCGCTGCAGCCTGCGAGTCTGAACAGGACTGGGCTGAGGAACTGGGGGAAGCCAGTGGTCTGGATTCCTCACCAGACCTTGGCATGCTGTCTCCTCCTACCGTGGCTACGGAGGAGGGAGCCAGTTATGCAGTGGTGTTGCGTAGGGCGGCGGAGGCCCTACACCTCAAGCTCCCTACTGTGGCCGTCAGGACTAACCTCCTGTCAGAGGTGCTTCAGCCAGCAGCTACTTCAGCGGAGCCGCTGCTGTCCTTTAATGAAGCCCTTTCGGACGTTCATTTGGGCACTTGGTCCAGGCCCACCACAGGGGCTCCTGTGGATATGAACGTGGCCCGACGCCATCGCCCGGCTCCGGGTGACCCTCTTTTCCTCTCCCAACATCCCACCCCCGAGAGCTTGGTTGTCCAAGCCTCTGCTTCCCCAACCGCCTTCCCTTCCGCCCCACCGGATAGGGAATCCAAGAAGCTGGATCAGTTTGGGAAGAAGATTTTCTCTTCCACCAGCTCTGCGCTGCGGTCCGTGAACACCGCATGCCTCTTGGGCCGTTATTCCCACTGTCTGTGGGATACGGTGGCGAACGTGCTGTCTCAGTGTCCGGAGGAGGCCCGGCCTGCTCTCGCCCAGGCTGTTGCAGAGGGTAGAGACGCAGCCAAGTTCATGATCCGTTGTGGTCTAGACACCACCGACTCACTGGGCAGATCCATGGCAACGACGGTGGCTGTTCGTCCCCACGCCTGGTTGAGAACAACTGGATTTTCCGGGGATGTCCAAAGCACCCTTATGGACATGCCCTTTGATGGCCGTCGCCTCTTCGGCGACAAAGCGGACAGCGCGTTGGAGCGGTTTAAGGACTCACGGGCTACGGCCAAGTCCTTGGGACTCTCCGCAGTCCGCCCTCCTCCGCCTTCTGCTTTTCGCTCCTTTCGTGGCACAGGAAGGGGCGCCCCGCAGCGTTCGCAACAGAGCCATGGGCCGGCGCAACAGTCATCCCAGCGCGGACGCGGTTTCCGCCGTGGCGGACACAGGGGCCAACGGGCGGGTCAGACCACTACCACCACCCCCGCCACCTCTGCCTCCAAACCTTCCTAGTCCGAACTTTCAGGTCCATCACACGCCAGTGGGCGGCAGGCTCCGCCATCACCTCCCTCACTGGCGCACCATCACTTCGGACAGGTGGGTTTTAGAGATAATCCGAAGGGGCTACACCCTCCCCTTCGAGACTACCCCCCCAGCCATGCCACCTCAATACCACCGCATGTCAGGGGATCACTTGGTGCTTCTTCAGGAAGTTGTGGCCCTCTTGGCCAAGGGGGCCATCGAGCGCGTTCCGATGCCCGAAGTAGGTCGTGGTTGTTATTCCCACTACTTTGAGGTGCCCAAGAAGGACAAAGGCCTGCGTCCTATCTTTGACCTCCGGAACGTCAATCGCTTCCTCCGCAAAGAGAAGTTCAAGATGCTCACTCTAGCTCAGGTCTTGTCTGCTCTCGACCCACAAGACTGGCTGGTGGCGTTGGACTTGCAGGACGCCTATTTCCACATCCCCGTCCTGCCAGCCCACAGGCGTACCTAAGGTTCATGGTAGGCCACGAGCACTTTCAGTTTACCGTGCTCCCCTTTGGCCTTACCAGCGCCCTTCGGGTGTTCACCAAGGTGATGGCGGTGGTCGCAGCTCATCTGCGCAGATCAGGGGTGTCAGTCTTCCCTCATCTCGGCGACTGGTTGTTGAAGGCAGGCTCGCCCCAGACAGTCGTCTCCCACCTCCAGACTACGGCCGACCTCCTGCACTTGCTGGGGTTCTCCATCAATGTGCCGAAGTCGCACCTGATTCCCTCCCAGAAGCTCCTCTTTATCGGAGCGGTTCTGGACACGGCGCAGTTTCGGGTCTATCCTCCCGAACAGTGAGTCCGGGACATTCGGGCTCTGATTCCCATCTTTCAGCCCTTGTCCTGGGTTTCGGTCAGAGTGACTCTAAGGCTGCTGGGCCTCATGGCCTCCTGCATCCTGCTGGTCAATCATGCCAGGTGGCGTATGCGGGCTCTGCAGTGGGACCTGAAGTTCCAGTGGGCGTAGCATCAGGGAAACCTGTCCGATCACGTCCAGATCTCGGAGGGCACTGCACACCAATTGCAGTGGTGGCTCACGAACCGGCATTGGGTTGACGGCAGATCCCTCTCCCTTCCCCAACCGGAGTTCACAGTGGTGACGGATGCGTCCCTCCTGGGATGGGGAGGCCACATGGAAGAGGCGGAGATCAGAGGCCTCTGGTCTCCGGCGGAGTCCCGGCTCCATATCAACCTTTTGGAGCTGCGGGCGATCAGGCTTGCACTGAAAGCATTCCTTCCCTCTGTCAAGGGGAGAGTAGTGCAGGTGTTCACAGACAACACCACCGCCATGTGGTACTGCAACAAACAGGGCGGGGTGGGGTCGTGGACCCTCTGTCAAGAGGCTCTGCGTCTCTGGACATGGCTGGAACATCAGGGCATGTCTCTGGTGGTTCAACACCTGGCAGGTTCTCTGAACGCAGGGCGGACGAACTCAGCCGTAGGTGCATGCTCGATCACGAATGGCGTCTTCACTCGGAGGTGGCGCAAGGTCTCTTTCAGCAGTGGTGAGAGCCTTGGTTAGATCTATTCGCCACCGAAGAGAATGCGCAATGTCATCAGTTCTGCGCGTTGGAATTTCCAAGGCGGCACTCGCTCGGCTACGCTTTTCGTCGCGAGTGGAGTTGCGGTCTGTTGTACGCCTTTCCGCCTATACCACTTCTGCCCAGAGTGCTGAAGAAGATCAGCCGCGACCGGGCCCAAGTCATTCTTGTGGCTCCGGACTGGGCTCGAAGAGTATGGTATCCCGAGCTACTCAGTATGAGCATCGATCCCCCGATCCGACTGCCTCTTCGGGAGGATCTTCTGTCGCAGCAGCAGGGGACGGTCCTCCACCCGAACCTGTCCAGCCTCCACCTCTTTGCGTGGAGATTGAGCGGCGGCAGTTGATTCCCTTCGACTTGCCTCCTGAAGTTTGTGACGTTATTCTGACAGCCAGGCGTCCCTCTACTAAAGTGGTATACGCCTGTAGATGGAACAAATTTGTGGCATGGTGCACAGCAAAGGCTGTGGATCCCCTTTCTGCCCCTCTTTCTGAGGTTCTACTGTTCCTTCTTTCTTTGGCCCGGCAGGGCTCTGCTCTGGGCACTATCAAGGGCTATCTTTCTGCTATTTCGGCCTTTCTCAGGCTCCCAGATCAGCCCTCTCTTTTCAAGTCCCCTGTTGTAAATAGGTTTCTTAAAGGCATTACTCACCTTTTTCCTCCTATTCCTTTCGTGATGCCTCAGTGGGACTTGAATCTGGTTCTGACGTACTTGATGTGCGCTCCCTTTGAGCCACTTCACAACTGTCCTCTTCGTCTTCTGACGTTAAAGACTGCTTTCCTGGTGGCCATCAATTCCGCCAGGCGGGTGAGTGAGCTCCAGGCTCTTTCCTGTAAGCCTCCTTTCCTTTCAGTCCATCCGGACAAGGTTGTGCTCAGGCCCCGTCCTTCCTTTCTGCCAAAAGTGGTTACGGCCTTTCACATTGGGCAGACTATTACCTTGCCCACCTTTTTTCCGCCTCTGCATCCTTCCAGAGAGGAAGAGCGGCTCCACCGTCTGGACCCAAAACGTGCGCTTTCCTTTTATCTTAACCGCACACAGCAGTTCCGGGTGGATGACCAGCTTTTTGTTGGCTACGTTGGCACCAAGAAAGGTCGGGCGGTCCATAAGAGAACCATCTCCCGCTGTGTTGTCTTGTGTATCAAAGCCTGTTACTCTTTGGCTAAAAAGGAACCTCCGGTGGGGCTGCGTGCTCATTCCACCCGAGCTACTGCAGCCACTACTGCATTGGGACGTGGTGTCCCCCTGCAAGACATATGTCAGGCAGCCACGTGGGCCTCGCTGCACACGTTTACCAAACATTACTGCCTGGACAGCCAAGTCCGGAGAGACGGCTTCTTTGGCCGTTCTGTTCTCCGTGACTTTCTGGTGTAATCTTTGTTCGCAGACCCACCACCGGGGTTGGTATTGCTGGGGTATTTATTCTAAGGTAAGGAATCTATCACTATGTGTTTCTTTCAGAGGCACAAGTTACTTACCTTCGGTAACGATATATCTGTAAGAAACATTAGTAGTGATAGATTCCTTACCGCCCCACCCATCCTCCCCGTTCTGCCAACTGATTTCTAGGGTTAAGGTCATCCCTTTCAGGGCCCTAGTTTCAATGCACCAGTGGTCAGTATCTTGCATGGCTCTGCGTTCCTGGCGCGGAAAGTCGTGTACAGAACTGACGTCAGCGCGCGTGGGCGGCGTCCAAGTAGCCCCCGCGACGTCATCTCGGCGACCACGACGCCAACGACTGACGCAGAGCCGCACAACGCCCCTACCGACGCGCAGGGGTACTGCTGACGAAAACTTTCCGGATCCAGTCTGGTGCCTGGGGATATTCTAAGGTAAGGAATCTGTCACTACTAATGTTTCTTACTTGTGCTTCAACAGCATCTCCTCAAACTCCTCTTCGATGGGAGCACATTTCGGGCCCCAGGTTGACAAGATGCTAAAAAAAAAAAAAATCAAGAAAAATGAGGAGACCGCAAAGTCAATAGGTTGCTATGGGATTATACCAAGAAAGATGCTGCCATACAGACTGCAACAAAATATTTATTCCTGACGTTTTGAACTGTTTGAAACATAAGTCTTACCTGAAACAAAAACGAAAATCTAAGAATTGATACTAACCATTTTAAAAGCCTTGAGAAAGCCCGTGTCCAGATGACCATGTAAGGGCGAAACACGTGTCCGCTGTTAAGTCTCAAATGGAACCCAGAAACATTTTGAACAAATGATGAAAACTCAAAAATAAAAGCACAATAAAAAAATCATCATCTGAATTTCTGAAGCAATTTTTTCTTACCAACACTGAACAAGGAGAAGGAGGCACTCCCCCAACCAAAGGCGATACCTATTGGCAATGCCAATGCTTGTTTTATTTGCTGCAGTGTCCTATGTTGGAGATTTCTTACACTTTTACAATTTTGTTTCCATGGACCTGTCGTTCAGATGTGTGGGGAAAACAACCTAGGCAATTACGTAGTCAAATACTGACCTATACTATATAAACCGATGAAAACATAGACTCAGTGTACTGGACATGTGCAGTGTAAAAACATCATTTTATTGATAATAAATTCATGGTAAAAAAATGGTTCAGAATTCCAAACATTATTGTTTAAAACATGTGAAACAAATAGGACATCTCATGCTAAACATGACCCAAACATACATATAAAATACAAACAAATGAAAAACAATTGACAAAATATTTCAGACATAATTACAATCAGCAACTATCATAAAAAACACAGTGGCATAAAGGTGGAAAGTTCTGTTGGTCTACGCGCGTTTCGGCGTAATAAGCGCCTTCTTCAGGACAGCCACAAAGAATGCCTAAACAGACAATGGACATTTAAACAACATTTTACAGCCATATAAAGTACACTGAGTCAGTTAAAATTCAATTATATTTTAGATAAACTATTAGTTGTATAATTCTAGGATATAAATTGGTGATAACGAGTGAAATGGTCTGAAGGAGAAAGAAAAAGAAAGAAGGTGAATCCGAAGATGAAGAGAAATATATCAGGTAGTGTGTACATACCTTCCCGTGAATAATGAAAAAAAGAGATAACATCTGTGCATGTGTGAAAAGGTCCTTTACTTCCCATATGAAAAAATAATAGTGAATAAGTATGGAACCAAAAGAAAGTGAAGTCCTAATAATCAACCAGGGCCCAATAGCCTACTGGAATCTAAGGTAGAATAATGCAAACCTGGAATTTAAGAAGAGATGTGACAGGGGCTTACCTCATAGGTTAAGCATGGAACCAAAATAGATGTTTGGAACCAGCGACTGATAGATAAATGACCTATTTAAAAATATGACAATTAGCGTAAACAGGAACGACCTCAGAAGTATGTATTAAGCTTGAGGAGATGCATGATTTCATTTTATTAATATTTTACCTATATGGGCGCTGGTAAATAACTAAAGAACAAAGATGAATAAAGACAAAAATTCCTAAAAACTGAAAAAGAACAAAGTATTACATTCGGTTGCACTAATATAATGACTTGTGAATGAAAACCATAATGCAAGGGACAGAGAACGTTAATTACCTCCAGAAAGTGTAGATGTATTCTGGAGTTGATATATGGCCAAAAACACTGGTGCTTGATCCCAAGTACCAGGTTCCAGGTACAGCTAATCCAATGTTTGGAGATTATGCGACAATCTCTCTGTTGAAAAACAGCATCATGTTAACTCTATGTGGGTAACAATATTTGTAAGACGCAAGCAAAGGTTGAAATGACTATGCCCACATAATTACCTTTCGTCTATATACTACATAGAATAAAAAGGCGTTGGAACTTCAATATTCAAACCCTGTCAGGTAACGTAGGGGGAGAAAAATGGATGTTTGGCTTCGGGAGTGTGGAAAGTTGTCGATGCAGCAAGCTAAGCGAAACAAAGAGATAAAGAAGTTCAAAGGGACTTGTTGGTAAATTGTCGATTTAAAGGTTACATTATTAAATTAAGTGTGATGCTACTAAAGGTACAAGTGCATCACTAATGTTTGTTATATTGAAATAATGCTTAACAATTACTATATTGCAAATTGGCAACATTCTCAAAAGCGTCAAACATCTATAGCGTGAGTGACGCTGCATACGTGGTTTTTCAAGTTATAATTTGAAAATATGGAGCTACTGCAATGAAAATACATGCCCGGGCCACGTAGAAGGCAAAAGTGGCAAGCGACATCGAGGATTACGGACTCTGGAAGGAGAGAAAATACCGGAAGTATATTTAGGCGGTATGCTCGCTGCTCTCCTAATATTAATTTAAAGCTATAACGAAATAAATCTCACACCTATGACTGCACACAGATAGATAGTCCAATGTGGCCCAGAGAGTACTCACTACGATTCGGAGCTTTGGTCGAGACCTCCACACTGCAAGCAGTCCTCTTTGCAGCCGGTAAAAACCGGGAACGTTTAAATGCACGTGATGGCATCGAACGAGTGTGTAATAGGATAGGCGTGATGACGTCAGAGCGCAAGAGGTCGCCTCCAGGCAATAAGGAGAAAAAACAGACTGTTAGCAAGGATAAGCTGCAAAAGAATACCAAAATTATAAAGATGTGACGTCGAGATAAGAACGTAAATTCTATGAAAGGAACTGGATGAGTCACACCAATTCCTAACTCTACCAGTAGTTGAAGAATGACAGGATGTAACATCTAAATACAAACATAAATTCAAGAAGGGAATTAAACGGTTGACTCAAAATCCTGACTTTGACAATAGTTTAAGGCTAATACCGAATGGCATTCTCCCACGGTATTTCGCTATTAAGACCACATTTGTATGTGTTCAAAGAAAAAATCCAAAAAACCTCTTTTCTTTCGAATCTCATCACTTCTATCTCCTTGGGGAATTTCGATTTTTTCAAGAATCAACCAACGTATTTCATTGGGAGAGTGTTTGTGTTCCAAAAAATGTTTTACTAGTGGGGCATTCATCTTAGATGTATGTACGGCTGAGCGATGTTCTGTATGTCGGACATTGAATACTCGTGCAGTTTCTCCCACATAGCCTTTGCCGCATGGGCACAGTAGCAAATATATTATGTCCATTGTCTGTTTAGGCATTCTTTGTGGCTGTCCTGAAGAAGGCGCTTATTACGCCGAAACGCGCGTAGACCAACAGAACTTTCCACCTTTATGCCACTGTGTTTTTTATGATAGTTGCTGATTGTAATTATGTCTGAAATATTTTGTCTGAATTGTTTTTCATTTGTTTGTATTTTATATGTATGTTTTGGTCATGTTTAGCATGAGATGTCCTATTTGTTTCACATGTTTTAAACAATCATGTTTGGAATTCTGAACCATTTTTTTACCATGAATTTATTATCAATAAAATGATGTTTTTACACTGCACATGTCCAGTACACTGAGTCTGTTTTCATCGGTTTATATAGTATAGGTCAGTATTTGACTACGTAATTGCCTAGGTTGTTTTCCCCACATGCCTTTTCCCTGCCCTAGGATTCATTAATCTTTGCAGGGGGTCCCTTCTTTTTTCAAGTCCTGTCGTTCAGATGTGCCACACATTTGTCTTAAATGCAGAATGTTAGCACTTAGTTCATCAGAACACTGTGGTGAAGTGTTTGACCACTGGGGAATCAACTGAAGGGCTCCTACTGCTGTTGAAAGTACATGTTTTAGTCAGGATATCAGACTTTATTCTCACATAGCTGATGAAGATAGAGTGAACATGTAGAAAATGGGCTCTCATTTTAGCTTCTGGAGCACCTTCAATTACCCCTAACAAAGTAATGAGAGGAAAACGTTTTTTCTCAAACATAGTTTATCAGGTCCCAGCAGAGGGTCAACATTTTTCACAGGATAAAATTACCTGAGATCCCACCAGAATTTCTAACGTGAGTACAGCACCTCCAACAAATTATTTATACTGTGACTAAAATCTGTTATCTTCCTTTGCATGTGCTACATTTGCGACCCTCATAACCTGGCATTCACTACAGTGCTTTTCATTAGGGGGGTATGTCCCAGAGTCCTGTAATGGATGCCCACAGCAGGTTGTCCATAGTTTCAACACTTCAAACCATTGTTCTCTTGACTATGGTGTTAGCCTCTGAGATTCAGGTGTTGTCAGCATACTTTACTTGCACAGCTTTTCAAGAGGTTATGTGGCCTTTATGTTAAAAAAAAACAAAAATGTTAAAAATGTAATTGTAAACAAATGGTAAAAGAAACACCATCTTGACCCATCTGCAGTAAGAATTTTGGTTCCAAAATGCTTATGAACTATTGAAAATTTGGAAAATACTATGCTGTGGCTAGCCAATGGTTCGTTTACGCTATTGATAGTTCCTTTAGTGCAACTTTGTAAAGTTCAGTGAGCAACAATTCTTCCAAAAGTGTTACCGAGTGTTCCCCTTAGAAAACCAGTGGCAGTTGTGGTCTAGATGGGGGTTTAGCAAGAAATTCTTACATAGTCTTTCTGTACGTTCTCAAATTGTTACGGCTTTGGCTCTGATTCACGTGCTGGCAAATCAAAAAGATCAATAGTTCTGCATATTTTCCAGAAGCCTTATTCTTATGTGAAAATTGACAGGTCCTTTTTAAATTATTTGCGGTATTACACAGATCCTGTGCGAAATAATTTTCCAGAAGAATGTTCATTTTATTAGAAAGAATACTAATCTTGTCCTTACATATTTTTGTCTAGTGTGTGTAAAACATAGGTTCAGTACATGCTCTCCCCAGCCTCACCCCTTCACTCCCCTAATACACTTACTGAAATGAATATGGGGGTTTAGCTTTCTGGAAATGGAGTTAGAATATCATTCTAACCAGGTCCGAGATGGCAGTTAAAGTGATGACAAAAAATCCAAAATAACTAGGCTTCTTCCCATATCTGAAAGAGACACGTTAGTGATAGATTCCTTACCTTAGAATATCCCCAGGCGTCAGGCTGGATCCGGAAAGTTTTGCGTAGCAGTACCCTTGCGCGTCGGTAGGCGGCGTCGTGCGGCTCCGCGTCCGTCGGCCGGCGTCGTGATCGCCGGGATGACGTCGCGGGCAGTACTTAGGCGCCGCCCTGCGCGCTGACGTCAGTTCTTCTTTTTCCGCGCCAGCAAGCGCAGATCCGGGAAGAGCAGTGCCCTGGTCAATTTTTGACCATACTTTTTGGTGATTTTTTCACTGGTTTTTTCCAACTTTAAGGTGTCGTAGGGATGCCCGGCTTCAAGCGATGCGGCGCCTGTGCGCGGATGATGTCCGTCACCGACCCGCATTGGGAGTGTCTCTTCTGCCTCGGCCGAGGCCACGACACCGAGTCTTGTCCCGAATGCCAGGCCCTCAACCCGAAAGCTTTGCGAGAGCGGTCTCGAAAGCTCCTCGAGGCCCGGCATTCGGCTCCGCGGAAGCCCCGGTCGCGTGAGAGGTCCAGGGGTCGCTCGCGGAGTGCACACCGGTCGTCGACTTCTTCGTCCGGTAAGTCTAAGCACAAGAAGTCCAAGAAGCATCGTCGCTCTCGGACTTCGCCTCGCCGGTCTCGCGACTCGGCTGAGGCCCCTCCCGGCACCGTCCCCGCCCCCGCGGCCCCGGACTTGCCTGTGGAGTCGCCCCCGTCATACCCGCCCTTCCCGGGTTCGGGGCGGATCCGGCCAAGGTACAGGAGTTCCTGTCGGCCATGGCCCGCCTCTTCGGGCCTTCAGGCCCCTCCGGTGCGCCTTCGGGCCCCGCGGGCCCTGATGGGGTTGCTCCGGCGCCGCCGGCGGCTCCGGCCCCGGCGTCGCCCGAGCCTCCAGCCTCGATCCCGGCTTCGGCCCCGGCCTCGATCCCGGCTCCACAACCC
This sequence comes from Calotriton arnoldi, assembly GCA_963921515.1. Lineage (NCBI taxonomy): Eukaryota > Metazoa > Chordata > Amphibia > Caudata > Salamandridae > Calotriton > Calotriton arnoldi. The sequence continues at coordinate 5,900,302 of CAWUFW010000011.1, forward strand.
CCATCGACGCCGGTCGACCTCACAACACCTCCGCCGGCGCCGATGTCTCCGGTGCCGTTCTCGACGCCGCCCTGGGCTCCGGGCGGCGTCGTCCCCCAGTTCCTTCCGGCTCCGGACATGGACCCGGAGCGACGTCGCTCGACGCCGGCTCCGGCGCCGATGGGACCTTGGGTCCCAAATGTCCCTCCTCCTCCTTATTTTGAACCAGAGGAGGACCGGGAGGACTGGGAGGGGTCTGATGACCCTCTGACACGCAACTGTCAGTATGATGAGGACTGGACAGAGAGTCTAGGGAGGCCAGTGGTCTGGATACTTCTCCTGACACTGGCATGCTGTCTCCTCCCGTGGCTACGGAGGAGGGGGCCAATTTTGGTACGGTGTTGCGTAGGGCTGCTGGGGCCTTACGTCTCCAGCTCCCTACTTTGACGGTCAAGACTAACATCTTGACAGAGGTGCTTCAGCCGGCAGCCTCCTCTGCGGAGACTGTGCTGCCGCTTAACGACGCCCTCACTGACGTTCTTTGGGCGCCTGGTCCAAGCCCAACACAGGGGCTCCTGTGGATCGGAACGTGTCACGACGCCATCGCCCCGCTCCGGGCGACCCCTGTTCCTTCCTGTCCACCCCACTCCTGAGAGCTTGGTTGTCCAAGCCTCCGCTTCCCAAACCGCCTTCCCTACCGCTCCTCCGGATAGGGAATCCAAACGCCTGGATCAGTTTGGGAAGAAAGGTTTTTCTTCCTCCAGTGCTGGCTTGCGGTCCGTTAACACCGCTTGTCTTTTGGGCCGATATACCCACTCCCTGTGGGATTCGGTGGCGGATGTTTTGCCCCAGTGCCCTGAGGAGGTCCAGGCACTGCTTTCCCGCGCCATTGCGGAAGGAAGGGATGCGGCCAAATACACTATCCGTTGTGGCCTTGACACCGCCGACTCGCTGGGCAGGTCGATTGCAACGACGGTGGCGCTCCGGCGCCACGCCTGGCTGAGAACCACTGGTTTTTCAGGGGATGTCCAGAATACTCTCATGGACATGCCCTTTGATGGAGTCGGTCTTTGGGTCCAAAGCAGACCATGCGCTGGAGCGCTTTAAGGACTCACGGGCTACTGCAAAGTCCCTGGGCCTTTCTGCTACACGCCCTCCGCTGCCTTCTGCTTTTCGCCCCTATCGTGGCCACGGTAGGGGCGCCCTTCACGTCAGCAGCCCAGCCACCGGCCCGCGCAGCAGGCGTCTTCGCGTGGCCGAGGACGTGGATTCCGCCGTGGCGGGTCGGGCAACCAGCGTGCGGGTCAGGCCACCACCTCCAACCCGTCCGCGGCCTCCAAGCCCTCCTAGTCCCTCCTTTCAGGTGCACGGCACGCCAGTAGGGGGCAGGGTCCGCCATCACCTTCCCCACTGGCGCACCATCACCTCGGACAGGTGGGTCTTGGACATTGTCCGAAGGGGCTACTCCCTCCCCTTCGAGACCACCCCCCAGCCATGCCACCTCAATTCCGCCGCATGTCAGGGGATCACTTGGTGCTTCTACGGAAGGAAGTCACGGCCCTCTTGACCAAGAGGGCCATCGAGCATGTTCCGACCCCAGAAGTAGGGCGTGGTTGCTACTCCCACTACTTTCTGGTGCCCAAAAGGACAAGGAGGACATGCGTCCTATCTTGGACCTCCGGAACGTCAATCGCTTCCTCCGGAAGGAGAAGTTCAAGATGCTCACCCTAGCTCAGGTCTTGACTGCCCTCGACCCTGGAGACTGGTTGGTAGCGTTGGACTTGCAGGACGCGTATTTCCACATCCCCGTCCTGCCGGCCCACCGGCGTTACCTTCGGTTCACGGTAGGCCCCGAGCATTTTCAGTTCACCGTGCTCCCCTTTGGCCTTACCAGTGCCCCTCGGGTGTTCACGAAAGTGATGGCGGTGGTCGCAGCTCATCTGCGCCGGGCAGGGGTTTCAGTCTTCCCCTACCTCGACGACTGGCTGCTGAAGGCGGGCTCGTCCCAGGCAGTCGTCTCCCACCTCCAGACTACGGCCGAACTCCTGCACTCGCTGGGGTTCTCCATCAATGTGCCGAAGTCGCATCTAATTCCTTCTCCACAGCTCCTTTCATCGGAGCAGTTCTGGACACGACGCAGTTTCGGGCCTTTCCTCCCGAACGGCGAGTCCGGGATATTCAGGCTATGATTCCGATCTTTCGGCCTTTATCCTGGGTTTCGGTACGGATGACCCTGAGGCTGCTGGGCCTCATGGCCTCCTGCATCCTGCTGGTCAATCATGCCAGATGGCATATGCGGGCTCTGCAGTGGGACCTGAAGTTCCAGTGGGCGCAGCACCAGGGCAACCTGTCCGATCACGTCCAGATCTCGGAGGGGACTGCAAAACAGTTGCAGTGGTGGCTCTCGAACCGGCAATGGGTCATGGGCAGATCCCTCTCCCTTCCCCAGCCAGAGCATACAGTTGTGACGGACGCGTCCCTTCTGGGATGGGGCGGTCACATGGGAGAGGCGGAGATCAGAGGCCTCTGGTCTCCGGCGGAGTCCCGGCTCCATATCAACCTTCTGGAGCTCCGGGCGATCCGGCTTGCACTCAAGGCATTCCTTCCCTCTGTCAAAGGGAAGGTAGTGCAGGTGTTCACAGACAACACCACCGCCATGTGGTACTGCAACAAACAGGGCGGGGTGGGGTCTTGGACCCTTTGTCAGGAGGCTCTGCGCCTCTGGACATGGCTGGAACATCAGGGCATGTTCCTGATGGTTCAACACCTGGCAGGTTCTCTGAACGCCAGGGCGGACGAACTCAGCCGCAGGTGCATGATGGATCACGAATGGCGTCTTCACTCGGAAGTGGGCAAGGACTCTTTCTACAGTGGGGAGAGCCTTGGTTAGATCTATTCGCCACCGAAGAGAACGCGCAATGTCATCAGTTCTGCGCGTTGGAATTTCCAAGGCGGCACTCGCTCGGCGACGCTTTTCGTCGCGAGTGGAGTTGCGGTCTGTTGTACGCCTTTCCGCCTATACCACTTCTACCCAGAGTGTTGAAGAAGATTCGGCACGACCGGGCCCAAGTCATTCTTGTGGCTCCGGACTGGGCTCGAAGAGTTTGGTATCCCGAGCTACTCAATATGAGCATAGATCCCCCGATCCGTCTGCCTCTTCGGGAGGATCTTCTGTCGCAGCAGCAGGGGACGGTCCTCCACCCGAACCTGTCCAGTCTACACCTGCTTGCGTGGAGATTGAGCGGCGGCAGTTGATTCCTTTCGACTTGCCTCCCGAAGTTTGTGATGTGATTCTGGCAGCCAGGCGTCCCTCCACTAAGGTGGTATACGCCTGCAGGTGGAACAAATTTGTGGCATGGTGCACAGCAAAGGCTGTGGATCCCCTTTCTGCCCCTCTTTCTGAGGTCCTTCTGTTCCTTCTCTCTCTGGCCCAACAGGGTTCTGCCCTGGGTACCATCAAGGGTTATCTTTGTGCTATCTCGGCCTTCCTCAGGCTCCCTGATCAGCCCTCCCTTTTCAAGTCCCCTGTTGTTAACAGGTTCTTAAAAGGCATTACTCACCTCTTCCCTCCTGTTCCGTTTGTAATGCCTCAGTGGGACTTGAACTTGGTTCTTACCTTTTTAATGTGCGCTCCCTTTGAGCCTCTGCATAACTGTCCTCTTCGTCTTCTGACTCTGAAGACAGCCTTTCTGGTGGCCATCACCTCCGCTCGGCGGGTGAGTGAGCTCCAGGCTCTATCTTGCAAACCTCCCTTTCTGTCTGTTCATCCAGACAAGGTTGTTCTTCGGACGCGTCCGTCCTTCTTGCCAAAGGTGGTTACTGCTTTCCACATTGGGCAGACCATCACTTTGCCCACCTTCTTTCCGCCTCCGCATCCTTCCAGAGAGGAAGAGAGGCTCCACCGTCTGGACCCAAAACGTGCGCTCTCTTTCTATATTGACCGCACAAAACACTTCCGGGTGGATGACCAGCTCTTTGTTGGCTACGTGGGCGCCAAAAAGGTCGGGCGGTGCACAAGAGGACCATCTCCCGCTGGGTTACCTTGTGCATCAAGACCTGCTATTCTTTGGCTAAGAAGGAGCCTCCTGTTGGGCTGCGTGCCCATTCCACCAGGGCAACGGCTGCTACCACGGCCTTGGGCCGCGGTGTTCCGCTGCCGGTTATCTGTCAGGCAGCTACGTGGGCCTCGCTGCACACGTTTACAAAGCATTACTGCCTTGACAGTCAGGTCCGGAGGGACGGCTTCTTTGGCCGTTCTGTCCTCCAGGACTTCCTTGTCTGATCTTTGTTCGCAGACCCACCACCGGGGTTGGTATTGCTGGGGTATCTATTCTAAGGTAAGGAATCTATCACTAACGTGTCTCTTTCAGATGCACAAGTTACTAACTTGTGTAACGATATATCTGTAAGAGACAGTAGTTAGTGATAGATTCCTTACCGCCCCACCCATCCTCCCCGTTCTGCGAACTGATTTCTAGGGTGAAGGACATCCCTTTCAGGGCCCTAGTATTTTTCAGACACCTGTGTCAGCTTCTTGCATGGCTCTGCGTTCCTGGCGCGGAAAGTCGTGTACAGAACTGACGTCAGCGCGCAGGGCGGCGCCTAAGTACTGCCCGCGACGTCATCCCGGCGATCACGACGCCGACGACGGACGCGGAGCCGCACGACGCCGCCTACCGACGCGCAAGGGTACTGCTACGCAAAACTTTCCGGATCCAGCCTGACGCCTGGGGATATTCTAAGGTAAGGAATCTATCACTAACTACTGTCTCTTACAGATATATCGTTACACAAGTTAGTAACTTGTGCTTCTCTCCCTACTCCGTCATTCTGTCGCCCCACTCTTTCACCCACATATCCACCCCTTTCAAAATGTGTTTAATGTCTCACCACACCCTTCTTCATCCCTCAGAGATATTCCTCTATCTCACCAGGCAGTCGGGAGCTGCAGTGTCTCTTATGGCAGTTTGTGTTTTTCAAGCTATAATCCAAGTATCCCTGAACTCTAAACCTTTTAGACATTTTACCCTTTTTCTCTCAAATGTTTTGAACAATCTTTTCTCCTCACTCAACACCCTTGACTACAAATTGCATCTTTCATGTTAAGGTAGAAAACATGTCTTTCCTGTTTCAGAAGGCAGCTCTCTCCTAAACTGTGCTTCATTCTTTATGTAGCTAGTTTGGTAAGTTTCATATCTGAAAGAGACCCGTTTGTGACCGATTCCTTACCTTAGAATATCCCCAGGCGTCAGGCTGGATCCGGAAAGATTTTGCGTAGCAGTACCCTTGCGCGTCGGTAGGCGGCGTCGTGCGGCTCCGCGTCCGTCGTCGGCGTCGTGATCGCCGGGATGACGTCGCGGGCAGTACTTAGGCGCCGCCCCTGCGCGCTGGCGTCAGTTCTTCTTTTTCCGCGCCAGCAAGCGCAGATCCGGGAAGAGCAGTGCCCTAGTCATTTTTTGACTAACTTTTTGGGTGAATTTTTTCACTGTTTTTCTTCGAATCGACTTCAAGGTGTCGTAGGGATGCCCGGGTTTAAACGTTGCGGCGCCTGTGCTAGGATGATGTCCATCACAGACCCGCATCGGGAGTGTCTCTTCTGCCTCGGCCGAGGCCACGACACGGAGTCTTGTTCCGACTGCCGGGCCCTCAACCCGAAAGCTTTGCGAGAGCGGTCTCGAAAGCTCCTCGAGGCCCGGCATTCGGCTCCGCGCAAGCCCCGGTCGCGTGAGAGGTCCAGGGGTCGATCGCGGAGTCCACACCGGTCGTCGGCATCGAAGTCTTCTTCGTCCGGTAAGTCCAAGCACAAAAAGTCCAAAAGCATCGTCGCTCTAGGACTTCGCCTCGCCGGTCTCGCGACTCGGCTGAGGCCCCTCCCGGCACCGCCCCGCGGCCCCGGACATGCCTGTGGAGCCGCCCCGCAATACCCGTCCTTCCCGGGTTCGGGGGCGGATCCGGCCCAAGTACAGGAATTCCTGTCAGCCATGGCCCGCCTCTTCGGGTCTCAAGGTCCCTCCGGTGCGCCTTCGGGCCCCGCGGGTCCTGATGGGGTTGCTCCGGCGTTGCCGACGGCTCCGGCCCCGGCGTCGCCCGTGCCTCCAGCCTCGATTCCGGCTCTGGCCCCGGCCTCGATCCCGGCTCCACAACCCCCAACGACGCCGGTCGACCTAACGACACCTCCGCCGGCGCCGATGTCTCCGGTGCCGTTCTCGACGCCGCCTGGGGCTCCGGGCGGCGTCGTCCCCCAGTTCCTTCCGGCTCCGGACATGGACCCGGACCGACGTCGCTCGACGCCGGTTCCGGCGCCGATGGGACCTTGGGTCCCAAATGTCCCTCCTCCTCCTTATTTTGAACCAGAGGAGGACCAGGAGGACTGGGAGGGGTCTGATGACCCTCTGACACAACAGTGTCAGTACGATGAGGACTGGACTGAGGGTCTAGGGGATGCCAGTGGTCTAGATACTTCCCCTGACACTGGCATGCTGTCTCCTCCCGTGGCTATGGAGGAGGGAGCCAATTTTGCAACGGTGTTGCGTAGGGCGGTTGGGGCCTTACGTCTCCAACTCCCTACTGTGGCGGTCAAGACTAATATCTTGACAGAGGTGCTTCAGCCGGCAGCCTACTCTTCGGAGACTGTGCTGCCGTTTAACGACGCCCTCACTGACGTTCTTTGGGCGCCTGGTCCAAGCCCAACACAGGGGCTCCTGTGGATAGGAACGTGTCCCGACGCCATCGCCCAGCTCCGGGCGACCCCCTGTTTCTCTCTGTCCACCCCACTCCTGAGAGCTTGGTTGTCCAAGCCTCCGCTTCCCAAACCGCCTTCCCTACCGCCCCTCCGGATAGGGAATCCAAACTTCTGGATCAATTTGGGAAGAAGGGTTTTTCTTCCTCCAGTGCTGGCTTGCGGTCCATCAACACCGCTTGTCTTTTGGGCCGATATCCCCACTCCTTGTGGGATTCGTTCGGTGGCGAATGTTTTGCCCCAGTGTTCTGAGGAGGTCCAGACACTGCTTTCCCGCGCCATTGCGGAAGGAAGGGATGCGGCCAAATACACAATACGATGTGGCCTTGATACCGCCGACTCGCTGGGCAAGTCTATTGCAACGACGGTGGTGCTGCGACGCCACGCCTGGCTGAGAACCACTGGTTTTTCAGGGGATGTCCAGAATACTCTCATGGACATGCCCTTTGATGGAGTCGGTCTTTTTGGGTCCAAAGCAGACCATGCGTTGGAGCGCTTTAAGGACTCACGGGCTACTGCCAAGTCCCTGGGCCTTTCTGCTACACGCCCTCCGCTGACTTCTGCTTTTCGCCCCTATCGTGGCCACGGTAGGGGCGCCCTTCACGTCAGCAGCCCAGCCACCGGCCCGCGCAGCAGGCGTCTTCGCGTGGCCGAGGACGTGGATTCCGCCGTGGCGGATCGGGCAACCCAGCGTGCGGGTCAGGCCACCACCTCCAACCCGTCCGCGGCCTCCAAGCCCTCCTAGTCCCTCCTTTCAGGTGCACAGCACGCCAGTAGGGGGCAGGGTCCGCCATCACCTTCCCCACTGGCGTACTATCACCTCGGACAGGTGGGTCTTGGACATTGTCCGAAGGGGCTACTCCCTCCCCTTCGAGACCACCCCCCAGCCATGCCACCTCAATTCCACCGCATGTCAGGGGATCACTTGGTACTTCTGTAGAAGGAAGTCACGGCCCTCTTGGCCAAGAGGGCCATCGAGCATGTTCCGACCCCAGAAGTAGGGCGTGGTTGCTACTCCCACTACTTCCTGGTGCCCAAAAAGGACAAGGAGGACATGCGTCCTATCTTGGACCTCCGTAACGTCAATCGCTTCCTCCGGAAGGAGAAGTTCAAGATGCTCACCCTTGCTCAGGTCTTGACTGCCCTCGACCCTGGAGACTGGTTGGTAGCGTTGGACTTGCAGGACGCATATTTCCACATCCCCGTCCTGCCGGCCCACCGGCGTTACCTTCGGTTCACGGTAGGCCCCGAGCATTTTCAGTTCACCGTGCTCCCCTTGGCCTTACCAGTGCCCCTCGGGTGTTCACGAAAGTGATGGCGGTGGTCGCAGCTCATCTGCGCCGGGCAGGGGTTTCAGTCTTCCCTACCTCGACGACTGGCTGCTGAAGGCGGGCTCGTCCCAGGCAGTCGTCTCCCACCTCCAGACTACGGCCGAACTCCTGCACTCGCTGGGGTTCTCCATCAATGTGCCGAAGTCGCATCTGATTCCTTCTCCACAGCTCCTTTTCATCGGAGCGGTTCTGGACACGACGCAGTTTCGGGCCTATCCTCCCGAACGGCGAGTCCGGGATATTCAGGCTATGATTCCGATCTTTCAGCCTTTATCCTGGGTTTCGGTACGGATGACCCTGAGGCCGCTGGGCCTCATGGCCTCCTGCATCCTGCTGGTCAATCATGCCAGATGGCATATGCGGGCTCTGCAGTGGGACCTGAAGTTCCAGTGGGCGCAGCACCAGGGCAACCTGTCCGATCACGTCCAGATCTCGGAGGGGACTGCAAAACAGTTGCAGTGGTGGCTCTCGAACCGGCAATGGGTCATGGGCAGATCCCTCTCCCTTCCCCAGCCAGAACATACAGTTGTGACGGACGCGTCCCTTCTGGGATGGGGCGGTCACATGGGAGAGGCGGAGATCAGAGGCCTCTGGTCTCTGGCGGAGTCCCAGCTCCATATCAACCTTCTGGAGCTTCGGGCGATCCGACTTTCACTCAAGGCATTCCTTCCCTCTGTCAAGGGGAAGGTAGTGCAGGTGTTCACAGACAACACCACCGCCATGTGGTACTGCAACAAACAGGGCGGGGTGGGGTCTTGGACCCTTTGTCAGGAGGCTCTGCGCCTCTGGACATGGCTGGAACATCAGGGCATGTTCCTGATGGTTCAACACCTGGCAGGTTCCCTGAACGCCAGGGCGGACGAACTCAGCCGCAGGTGCATGATGGATCACGAATGGCGTCTTCACTCGGAAGTGGCACAAGGACTCTTTCTACAGTGGGGAGAGCCTTGGTTAGATCTATTCGCCACCGAAGAGAACGCGCAATGTCATCAGTTCTGCGCGTTGGAATTTCCAAGGCGGCACTCACTCGCCGACGCTTTTCGTCGCGAGTGGAGTTGTGGTCTGTTGTACGCCTTTCCGCCTATACCACTTCTACCCAGAGTGTTGAAGAAGATTCGGCACGACCGGGCCCAAGTCATTCTTGTGGCTCCGGACTGGGCTCGAAGAGTTTGGTATCCCGAGCTACTCAATATGAGCGTAGATCCCCGATCCGTCTGCCTCTTCGGGAGGATCTTCTGTCGCAGCAGCAGGGGACGGTCCTCCACCCGAACCTGTCCAGTCTACACCTGCTTGCGTGGAGATTGAGCGGCGGCAGTTGATTCCTTTCGACTTGCCTCCCGAAGTTTGTGATGTGATTATGGCAGCCAGGCGTCCCTCCACTAAGGTGGTATACGCCTGCAGGTGGAACAAATTTGTGGCATGGTGCACAGCAAAGGCTGTGAATCCCCTTTCTGCCCCTCTTTCTGAGGTCCTTCTGTTCCTTCTCTCTCTGGCCCAACAGGGTTCTGCCCTGGGTACCATCAAGGGTTATCTTTGTGCTATCTCGGCCTTCCTCAGGCTTCCTGATCAGCCCTCCCTTTTCAAGTCCCCTGTTGTTAACAGGTTCTTAAAAGGCATTACTCACCTCTTCCCTCCTGTTCCGTTTGTGATGCCTCAGTGGGACTTGAACTTGGTTTTTACCTTTTTAATGTGCGCTCCCTTTGAGCCTCTACATAACTGTCCTCTTCGTCTTCTGACTCTGAAGACAGCCTTTCTGGTGGCCATCACCTCCGCTCGGCGGGTGAGTGAGCTCCAGGCTCTATCTTGCAAACCTCCCTTTCTGTCTGTTCATCCAGACAAGGTTGTTCTTCGGACGCGTCCGTCCTTCTTGCCAAAGGTGGTTACTGCTTTCCACATTGGGCAGACCATCACTTTGCCCACCTTCTTTCCGCCTCCGCATCCTTCCAGAGAGGAAGAGAGGCTCCACCGTCTGGACCCAAAACGTGCGCTCTCCTTCTATATTGACCGCACAAAACACTTCCGGGTGGATGACCAGCTCTTTGTTGGCTACGTGGGCGCCAAAAGGTCGGGCGGTGCACAAGAGGACCATCTCCCGCTGGGTTACCTTGTGCATCAAGACCTGCTATTCTTTGGCTAAGAAGGAGCCTCCTGTTGGGCTGCGTGCCCATTCCACCAGGGCAACGGCTGCTACCACGGCCTTGGGCCGCGGTGTTCCGCTGCCGGTTATTTGTCAGGCAGCTACGTGGGCCTCGCTGCACACGTTTACAAAGCATTACTGCCTTGACAGTCAGGTCCGGAGGGACGGCTTCTTTGGCCGTTCTGTCCTCCAGGACTTCCTTGTCTGATCTTTGTTCGCAGACCCACCACCGGGGTTGGTATTGCTGGGGTATCTATTCTAAGGTAAGGAATCTGTCACTAACGTGTCTCTTTCAGATGCACAAGTTACTAACTTGTGTAACGATATATCTGTAAGAGACAGTAGTTAGTGACAGATTCCTACCGCCCACCCATCCTCCCGTTCTGCGAACTGATTTCTAGGGTTAAGGACATCCCTTTCAGGGCCCTAGTATTTTTCAGACACCTATGTCAGCTTCTTGCATGGCTCTGCGTTCCTGGCGCGGAAAGTCGTGTACAGAACTGACGTCAGCGCGCAGGGCGGCGCCTAAGTACTGCCCGCGACGTCATCCCGGCGATCACGACGCCCGACGACGGACGCGGAGCCGCACGACGCCGCCTACCGACGCGCAAGGGTACTGCTACGCAAAAACTTTCCGGATCCAGCCTGACGCCTGGGGATATTCTAAGGTAAGGAATCTGTCACTAACTACTGTCTCTTACAGATATATCGTTACACAAGTTAGTAACTTGTGCTTCTATGAGATATATACTCTTAAAAAGAGAAACAATAGGTTGAATGGTCCGTCTTCCAAACTTACAACATTGAGACGTGTGCAGGCTTCTAATGTTGGTGACAGACCTTGGCCTTTACCAAAATATTCCAGATTAGGGTTGTCTCTGCTTCTCCTCCTGTATTCCTCTCGTTCAGTGTTTTTAGCAATATTATAGCCGGTCCTTGTCTCACTGCTTTCTGCATTAAATGCTCTTCTGAAGTCTGGCTTGTCCATGAGTGAGTTTTTCTGTCCATGACCTTTCTTGTAGCTGGAGTAGCGCTTAAGTGCAGTTTCCAAGGTTTGCCTGTGTCTCTAACACTGTGCCTTATTTTGCCTCTTCTGTTTATAGGGGACTTACATCTATTTTGACTATGAGAAATGGGGCCAGAGGAAGAAAGAAGGATTCACCTTTGAATACCGCTACTTGGAGGATCGTGACTTACAGTGACCTCGCTTTCAACACATCATTCGAGTTTCAAACGGGCAACCAGAGGCCGAGGACAAAAGGGAGGGGTGCCACAGTCTCATACCCTTTCCCAAATTGGGGGGGGGGATCCGGACATACAAACACTTTAATGCATGCAGTTTTAAACAAATTCATAAATAAACAAAGAGGAGAGACTTGGAAAGGAAAAAACAAAAACCCACAACTGCACCAATAAAATAAACTGCGCAGACTGCGCATGGAAGCGCCCACGCTCAAAAGACGTTATTAGATGGATGGGCTCTGCACTTCTCACGGCTCCTCCCTTTCCGTCGAAGAGGAATACAAAAATAAAAGTTTGACGGGGAAATAAATGTAGTACCTACAGTTAAAAAATCTTCACTTTTTTTAAATTGATGTATTTGGTTACAAAAATTAAAGGAAAAAAAAAAGCGAGATATTCCCCAAAGGCTTTGCAAGACATGGAAAGATTTAAGGTTACCCTCTGATATTTTTGGCAGGGGGAGATGCGTTCTTGTCTCTCTATAGAGACTTTTCTAATTTGCTGCCATTTCTTTCCTTTTTCAAAGTCTTCATTTTTTAATATATATATATATAAATATATATATGTACATATACATATATATATATAAATGATTGTCATTTTTTGGCAGATACTGGATTTTTTTTGTTTCATAAACAGGTGCATCACGATTTAAAGTGTTTTTTTTCCCCTTCCCCTTTTCCCTCAATAACGCGTGTCTGTACCGATGGAATTCATGGTATGGAAAGCTGGTTTAAAATATTTTTCGTAACCTATTTTCATTTTGGAAAATATTTATGAATAAATAGTTTTATATGATGTCTTCTCATGCAAGAAAAAAACCTGCAACCTGGTCAGAGTTTTCCTTTCCGTCGTTATGCATGCCCTAGTTTTTGTGATGCAGTTATGTGGGTGTGGAGCTGTTGCATAACAGGGACCTGAAACAGTCTTTCTTTCATGGGGCTTTGTAATAAGGGCTTAACCTATTTCACTCATATTTGCATGATCAGAGAAGTATTAACTAACAGAATGTTGGCATTTGGCTGTGTCTGTTTCACCATAAGGGAAAAGTGCTTTACTGCTGCACCAGTGCCCTGCAAAGGTAAGTACTTATTCTAGGTAATGTGGAAACGACCCCTCCCCACCTTTCTGAAAAGTGGAGTATTAAGCCAATATCCAGTGTGCGGACCACTGCCGTTGAAATCTCTGGATCCAGTCTGGCACCTGGGGATTTTCTAAAGGTGAGGAAGGCCACCTCCATATCAGTGTACTGGAGTAGCGGGCCATTCGTCTGGCTCTGAAGATCTTCTTGCTGTCCATTAAGGGGAGGCTGGTGCAGATTTTCACAGACTGTACCACCTCCATTTCGTATAGGTTCAAGCAGGTTGGAATTGAGTCCTGTCATGAGGCTTTACACCTCTGGAGCAGGTTAAAGTGCCAAAGCATTTTCCTGATCATGGACCACCTGGCAGGGTTCTTGAATGTCGGAGCAGAAGAGCTGATCAGGAAGCATCTGGCATATCACGATTGGCGTCTGTATCCCGAGGTGGTACAGGGAGTCTTTCACCAGTGGGAGGAGCCCTTGCTTTTGCCACAGTGAGACCTCGCAGTGTTGAACATTTTGTGCGTTGGATTTTCTGCAAGGACACTCTTAGGAGCTGCATTTCAGATGGACTGGACACAAGACTCCGCCTTCCCACCCATGCCTATCCATCCCCAAGCTCTGAAGATGATCAGGATCATCCGAGGGCCAGAAGTGTGCGATACAGGAACGTTTGCGCATGACCATCTGTCATCCAATCAGGCCACCACTTTGAGAGGAGTTTCTGTCTGAGCAAGAGGGCAGGGTCCTCTTCAAAATCCATGTACAAAGAGATTGAGCAACGGCCATTGATTGCATTTGGTCTGCTGCCTGAAAAACATTGCCATCAGGCATCCTTCCATGAAATCCACAGGACAAATTTGGGAATGGGTGTGGTATTTTGAAAAGGGCAGGGTGGAGACTTGGGTCATGTGCAAGGAAGCTCTGCACCTCTGGAATTTTCTGGTGGTAAACCTCCAAGATGGACTAACTCAGCTGCCGACGCTTGACAGGCAATAAAAATGGCTGTAACACCCAGAAGTGGCTCATGGACTCATGCTCCAAAAGGGAGAACCCTGGCTTGATCTTTTCTCCGTCGCTGAGAATGGGCAATGCCTGCACTTTGGTGTGTTGAAATTCCTAAGAAGGCTCTATATCCAAGACTCATTCTGCCTAGAGTGGAGCTCAGTACTCCTGTATAGTTTCCAACTGATGCCTCTTCTGCCCAGAGGTCTGAAGATGATCAGGGCTAAGTCCTCCTAGTGGAACTAGATTGGGACAGGAGAGTGTGGTACCCTAAACTCCTGAACATGTGCATCTGTCCTCCACTCAAGCTGCTGCTCCTTGGGGGTGATCTTCTGTTGTAGCTGCAGGTCAGGGTGCTGCATACGGGGCTACTCATTTTGCATCTCCATACTTTGACATTGAGCGTCCGCAGTTGACCTCTTTTGACTTTCCTTCTGAGGTCATTGATTTCATCTTGGTGGAAAGGCATTTCTCTACAAAGTCAGTGTATGCCAGTCACTCTGAAAAATGTGTGACTAATTTGATACCCTTTAAACTAACCCACGCAAGCCAAATTTTCAGGTATTTTGTCTCCCTGTCCCAGCAAGGACTTACCTGGGTCATTGTTAAAGGCTACTTTTCGCCTCTTTTGGCTTTACTGCGGTTGCTGGATCAGCCTTCTTGACTGAAATCATCTATTGTGATTATATTTTGTTAAAGGTTTGCAACACTTGTTCCTGCCAAAGCCCTTTTGTGATGCTACAATGGGACTTGAACTTAGTTGTCACTTTTTTGATGTGCACTCCTTTTGAGCCATTGCAGTTGTTCATTAAGGCTTCTGACTTTGAAAGCGGTCTTTCTGATCACTATAATCTCAGCTAAGCGTGTGAGCTCTTTCCGTCAACTCATCTTATATTACATTCTTTCCAGATAAGTTGGTGTTGAGGACCCAAGCTTCCTTTCTGCTGAAAGTGGTCACACTATTTTATGTCAGATAGGCTCTCGCCATTCTGGCATTATTTGCCTTACCTCATCCCACTAAGCAGGTAGAGAAACTCTATTGTCTAGACCCTAAAAAGGCACTAAGCTTTTATATTGATTGCACCATAGACCATCAGCTCTTTGTGGGGTTCTCCAGCGCAAAGAAGAGAAAAGGCAGTGCAAAAATGAGCCATCTTGCGGTGGGTTGTTCTCTATATAAGGATTCGCTACGCACAGGTGAAGAAGCATTCTCCAGACTGCTTAAATGCTCTTTCCATGAGGCCTAAGGCTGCTACCACTGTGTCAGCATGCAAAGTACCTGTCCTGTACATTTGTCAGACAGCTATGTGAGCATCCAGTATATACATTTAAAAAGCACTACTCCCACAACATCTGGTACATCGAGAGGGGCATTTTTCCTGCTCGGTTCTACAGGAATAAAAGTTCTGAGCTAGTTCAAGCCTACCACCTGGGTAGGTACTGCTATGATTTCTATTTACAAGGTGAGGAATCTGCAGTTAGAAGTATCCATCAGAACAAGGAACTTACCTTTGATGATCTTGCTGGTGGATACACTAACTGCAGATTCCTCACTGACCCTCCTTTTTCCCTGTTCAGTAAACTGGAGTCCTTTCAATCTTAAAAGGTGTTAATCTAGAGATCTGCACACTAGTCATGCCAGTCTGCCGATGGGCACGGAATCTGAGGACGCAGACAGCCTAAAAAAGCAACTAACCTCAGCGTGCTTTGGTGGTGCTTATATGCGACTCAGCTTGTTGCTTCTGGAACAGAACAAGTGCGCAGAGCTGCAGGACACCACCTATTGGCACACAGAAGAACTGCTTTAAAGTTTCCAGATCCAGTCTAATGCCTGGGAAATATACACCACATGAGTAATGTGTGGTCAAATGGTATCCTCCAGAAAGCTAATTACTGAAGGTAACTTGGTCTTAGTGCACAGTTTCGGAGGATAGATTTTCCCTGTAGTTTTTTGGTTTTTCATAAACGCAAATGAGTGGTGTGTTCAGCTAAAATGTATTTATCTTTTAGTTAGGCTGAGTGGATGCATGTAAGAGGGCACTAAAATGTTGCTTCTTAGAGGCATGTCTTTATGTATAATAGTTAAAATTCTGTGGATTCTGCACTTGCATGGAGATATTCTACTGTTCATGGATTGAGCGACAATATGCAGGACCGGGAATTATGATTACAGGTAAATAACTGTTCTGCAGATGCAAATGCTATCCATACTCTTGTCATCTTGTGTTGGGCCTGGATGTGTGCAAGCTGTTTCTCTTCAAAGAATTCTTCTCGAGTCACGAGATACTGTGACTTCACCTCTTGCTTGCAATGTGCATGGTCATCCGCTCCATTGTTTTCTTTCAGACGTCTGGTTCGGATTTGTGCTCCCGGGCTCCGGATCGATGCCATTGGTGTTCTTTTCGATCTTCATGGTTCCTTTCCCTCTGTCGGTATTGTATTCAATCGCGTTTCCCCTTCTCTCATATCGGGTCAACACCGACAAATTCGTCCGGGATGGTTTTCTGGTCAATTCAGACCCCTAGTGGGGCCTCGCCCATCGGGGCCTTTTTCCTTTCCATTCAGTCTGCTCTTACTATGCCGCGCCTGTAATTGAATGGACACCCTTTTGAAATTACCCTCTGTGTCGTGTGAGGTACCGCTGGGCCGACCTCCACCAGGTCTGTAATCTTTGCCTCTCACCTGAGCACAACGAGTTCTCTTGCGACACGTACCAGTCAAAAACCTTTTTGAGACTGCCAGGCCCACCCCAGACCTCTTTGGCGCCCAGCACCTCAAGGGAACATAATCCTGAGCCTTCGGCTGCCAACGTGTAGGCTTTCTCGCCTGAAGAAAGATCCGGCTCCCACCGAGAGATCGAAGACCTCCCGCCGGCTCAACAGTTTGTGAGTACAGCTCCTGCTTCCACCTCGCAAGGGGTGTTCAGCAGCTCTGGACCTACAAAGGCATGCTTTTGGGCTGCCACTACCTTCAGGCCATGGTAGACACCGACCGTCTACTTCAGAAACAATGCCCAGCTCCGGCTTGGCCCCGAAGAAACTCTTGAAGCAGACTCCCTCTGTGCCTCCTGCACCTGGCTCGGCCCCGACCCGACTGTGGAATCCAAAGCTGTCGGCATTGAAACCCCGGTCAACGGCAGCACTGAAACATTTGGTGCCAATCCAGAATATCAGTCATCAAACAGATCCTCCAGAAACTGCAGGACGAACTCTACGCTCATCAGAGGCATATAGTCCTTCATCCCCAGATGAGCCGAATCCTCACACAACCTCCATCGCCAGGCACTCTCTCTTCAAAGAGACAGCTCAGCTTTGAGGAAGCTCTGGAGCCCCCTACACTCCCTAAGCAATCGAAGAAGCACAACAAAGCCACCAGTCGTCTTCCTTAACCTGTGCCGTCACTCACACCCTCCACACCACCGAGACCTTCACGATCCCCCCCCTCCTTCTCTGCCTGGCCCACTTTTGTACACACCACAGGGATCAACAGATTCTGACATGGGTGAACATAGTGGGGGAAGATATATGACCTGTCCCCACAAGGAGACCAATGGGTTTCTTATGACGTGGATCCCCCAGCAGATATGGATTTGGACCTTTACCTTGCCCTCCCCTCCATATTTCACCACCTCCTACCACAAGGTATTCGGTAGGGCTGCAGCTTACCATAACTTAGAAATGCACAAGGAGCCTATCGGAGAGGACTTCCTCTTCAAAACTCTTTGCTCTGCCCATCGCTCTATGCAGTACCTGCCCTTGCTGAAAGGAATGTGCAAGCCCACTCTTTATCTATTCATTGAGCCGGTTAAAGATAAGGTTATCACCCCAGGGTTGATAAAAAACAATTCAAAGCCTCCCCTTCAGATCTCATCTATGTTAGGAACCAACGTCCTGCCGACTCCCTGGTAGCGCATGCCGCTCGCAAGTGGGCAAAAGCACAGGGCACCGGCATCGTCAGACAAAGATCGCAAATTAATAGGCGCTGCTGACAAGTGTGTCGCTGTGTAGTCTCCCACTCATTGGTTTATCGCCAAACTCCTTCGGCCTGTTCTCCAAATACGACCAAACCCACTGGAGCCAAATGGAGGAGCCCCTCCAACATCTCCTAGAGATGGCGTGAATTGGTCTCAGAAGGCAAGCTGATCTCCAACACCATCATTAGGTGTGCCTTAGATGCTGCTGACACAGCTGCTAGGGCTCCAGCGTTCTCCTTTGCAGACACGCCTGGCGCCGTGTCTCCGGGTTCAAGCCAGACATTCGACAGCATCTCCTCTAACTGCTCTTTGTTGTGGAATACCTCTTCGGGCCCCAGGTTCAAATACTGGAGAAAATCAAAAGACAAGGAGATGGGGCAAAGGCATGGGCGCCCTGCAGGTGCCTACCCCTCGTGGGTTCTTTTGACACACATCGTATCTTGTAGGCTCCAAGATAACTCCACCAAAGCTTCCACGGCTTTCCAGCATCTTCCAGCCCAACAAACCTGCCAAAGGCGGCTCCCCCAAAGGAGCTGACCCAGCCAAGCAATGACTTGCCACTCCACCTCCCCCTCCACAGACTGCACAACACCTTTCTATCATCGGGGGGGCAACTTCAGAAATTCTTTCCCGGGTGTAAATGTGTCACCTCAGACCAGTGGATATTAGACATCATTCAACACTGTCACTCCCTGGAGCTCATTTCCACACCACCCAACATACCACCCTTCAGACATGTCCTCGCCACAGAACATCAACACCTGCTTCGAGAAGAGGTCCAAGTGCTCCTTGGGGGCTGTAGAGCCTGTGCCACAACACCTACAGGTGTGTATTCCCTCTCTTCCTCAATCCCAAGAAAGATGGGTCCTTCAGACCCATTCTGAACCTAAGGCCTCCGAGCGTGACATCCTGTGGGAATACGTCCACATGGTCACTTTTTTCTCTTTTTTTTTCTTTTTCATTTTTTTTTTTTTTTGGGTCCTCATTCGCCTCAGACCACACTGGACAAACGAGCCATCTGTACCTAAACTCAATGATGGAAGAGACGTAGGCTGTTGACTTGGAACCGAGGCGAACGCCCTGCCTACAGGTACCGTGACAGGCTCGGATGTCACTGGCCCCCAGATAAAGGGGGAGAGGTCACTCTTCCAATCGGCCTGGGTAAGCCTGGCGACTATTATCGTTGGCATGTCGGAGGAACTGGAAAATGCCCAACATAGTCAGAAGAGTACCAAAGAGGCATAATCATAGGACCCACAAATCATTTTAAAGATGCCTTAATAGTTGATTAACTCCCTAACGTCCTCACCCGGCTAAGCCCCAGACCATTTTAACAAAAAGTCCCAGAATGCTGTCTTTTTCCTGCCCAAAGTTCTACACAAATCCATCTTGGATGTCTCAAACAACGAGGTCAACCAGTCAGAGTGCAAGGGGGGTGTGGGGTCTACCCATCTTTTGCATATTTGCCTCCTAGCTAACAATATAGCATAAAATAGGAAGGATCTAGCAGAACCTGTAATTTCATTAGATAAGCCAAAAATTATCAGGGCCAAATTTATTTGGATTGGGAAGCCTAAAATAGCCGCCACAGAATTTCCTACTCCTTCCCAAAAATCTGCTATGGCCGGGCAGTCCTTAAACATATGTACATCTGAGGCTCCCGCCAAACCGCATTTTCTACAGCTGACTGGAGGCCACCTCGACATTTTAGTCAACCTCAGCGGAGATAAGTAGGCCCTGTGTACGGTGAACAAGTGGTTCCTCTTAAGCCAAGCTGGTTTTACAATGGCAAATAAGATCTTAAATGAGGTTTGCCACAAATATTCCCACTGTTCATTTGGTAAGGGATCTCCCCACAATTCTTCGGCCAATTTAAATTCTCCGTCTATGGCCTCCTCAATGGTCCAGTACCAGAAGGAAACCTCCTTCCTCCCAACCGGTCTTGCCACTTCTTAGGCAGGTCGCTCCCCACGCCGCACAGCACCGCCTGTGTGTCCTGCCCTTCAGCCCCAGCTGCCCCTGCTGAGGAGAGTTCGAGGCCCTCCTCCGCCCGCAGGCTGCCACCTGCGCCTCATCCCTGGTGGCCAGTGGTAGGCCGTAGGTAGGTTTGTCTCACTGTAACTGTAGTGATTCTTATTGTTTTTTGTAATTGTTTTGCCTTATTTGTATGCTATTCTTCCTCCTTGTTCCCCGTTTCTAACTCTGTGCCCTGTGCCCTTTTGCCTTCTGTCCCCCTCGTAATTGTATTGCCTTATTGTTTAGTGCTTCTTCCTCCTTGTTCCCTCCGTTTTTTCTGTGCCCTGTGCCCTTTTGCCTTCTGTTCCTTCGCCGTTCCTGCCCCCGTTTTCCCGCCGCTGCATCCCCTGCAGCCCCGCTCGCCCATTCGTCCGCTCCCTCCTAGCTGCCTCCTCCCTCCCACCTCCCCTTCTTATGGCGGCCTCTGCGCGGTGAGGAGAGCGACCCTTGACCCTTCTTAGGCAGGTCGCTCCCCACGCCGCACAGCACCCACCGTGAAGGAACGCAACCACCTCAGATGAATCCTTCTCAACACCCGCTCCGCCCGCAAACGCTCCGTTGAACTCTGGGACCTACTCGACTCAACCTCCCCAGACGTCGCCTTCCTGACGGAGACCTGGCTGAACCCCTCCTCGGCACCCGACATCGCCATAGCCATCCCAGACGGCTACAAGATCACCCGCAGGGACCGCACCAACGGATAGGAGGAGGAATCGCCATCGTCCACAGGAACACTCTCAGAGTCACGACCAACACCGACGACACCCTCAGCACCGCCGAACACCTGCACTTCCAGATCCACACTGATCCCAACACCACCCTCAGAGGAACCCTCGTCTACAGACCCCCCCGGACCCTGACCACAGTTCAGCGACTCCATCGCCGACTTCGTCAGTACACACGCCCTCACCTCCACAGACTACATCCTTCTCGGGGACCTGAACTTCCACCTCGAGAACAACAGCGACCGCAACTCCACCACCCTGATCGACAACCTCGCCAACCTCGGACTCAGACAACTCGTCACAACGCCCACCCACGCCGCAGGCCACACGCTTGACCCCATCTTCTCCGCAAGCTCCCACGTTTCCTTCAACCGCACCACAGAACTCTACTGGACCGACCATCGCTGCATCCACTTCACCTTCCAGAAACCCACCACGCACCACCGCACCCAACAGATCCCCCGCCGCTGCTGGAGCAAAGTCACCGAAGACAAGCTAACCACCACCCTCGCCCGGAGCCCACCTGCCGACCCCACCGACCCCGACTCCGCCGCCCGCAACCTCAGACAATGGATCGACGACTGCGCCAACACCCTCGCCCCGATCAAGAAACCCTCCAACAGACCAACCAGCAAAAAAAGCCAGCTGGTTCACTGAAGACCCCCAGGCCTCCAAGCAAAACTGCTGAAAGCTAAAGAAGAAATGGCACCGTGAACAGACACCGGACAGCTACGCAGCCCACAAGAACGCCAACCGCAGACACCATCACCTCATCAGATCCGCCAAAAGGGCCTCCTTCAAAGACCGCCTAGACAACAACGCACACAACAGCAAAGAGCTCTTCAACATCGTGAAGGAACTCTCCAACCCCAGCTCCAACACCAACGACATCCCACCTTCGCAAGACCTGTGCGACTCCCTTGCCACCTTCTTCCATCGCAAGATCGCAGACATCCACGACAGCTTCAACGCCATGACCGTTTCGACAACCACTGAGACCTCCGTCCCCACGGCCACCATCCGCACCGACCCCTGCTCTCCTGGACCAACATAAACGAGCGACGACACCATCAAAATCATGAACACCATACACTCCGGATCTCCGTCAGACCCATGCCCTCACCACATCTTCAACAAAGCCAGCACCACCATCGCACCCCACCTCCGGAAAGCCATCAACTTCTCCTTCGAGACAGCGACCTTCCCAGAGAGCTGGAAGCACGCCGAGATCAACGCCTTACTCAAAAAACCCAAGGCTGACCCCAAGGACCTCAAGAACTTCCGGCCCATCTCCCTGCTCCCGTTCCCGGCGAAGGTCATCGAGAAGACCGTCAACAGACAACTGACCCGCTACCTCGAGGAGAACAACATCCTGGACCCGTCCCAGTCCGGGTTCCGCAGCAACCACAGCACCGAAACTGCCCTCATCGCCGCCACCGATGACATCAGGGCCCTGCTGGACAACGGAGAAACCGCGGCCCTCATCCTCCTGGACCTGTCAGCCGCCTTCGACACCGTCTGCCACCGCACCCTACGCACACGCCTCCATGACGCCGGGATCCAAGACAAGGCTCTGGACTGGACCACCTCCTTCCTCTCCGGCAGAACCCAGAGCGTCCGCCTCCCCCCCCTTGCGCTCCGAAGCCACCGAGATCATCTGCGGCGTACCCCAGGGCTCATCCCTCAGCCCGACATTGTTCAACATCTACATGGCACCGCTCGCCCACGTCGACCGACTGCACGACCTCAACATCATCTCCTACGCCGACGACACCCAGCTGATCCTCTCCCTCACCAAGGACCCCCTCACCGCCAAAACCAACCTCCACGAAGGAATGAAAGCCGTCGCCGAGTGGATGAAGAACAGCCGACTGAAGCTAAACTCAGACAAGACGGAAGTCCTCATCCTCGGCTCCACCCACTCGGCCTGGGACGACTCCTGGTGGCCGACCGCACTGGGAACAGCTCCAACACCCACCGACCACGCACGCAACCTAGGGGTTATCCTAGACTCCACTCTCTCCATGACAAAGCAGGTCAACGCCGTCTCGTCCTCCTGCTTCAACACCCTCTGCATGCTCCGCAAGATCTACAGGTGGATCCCCACCGAAACAAGAACGGTCACCCAGGCCCTCGTCAGCAGCAGGTTGGACTACGGAAACGCCCTCTACGCAGGAGCCTCGGCCAAACTCCTGAAACTACTTCAACGCATCCAAAACGCCTCTGCACGCTTGATCCTCGACATCCCTCGCCGCAGCCACATCACACCCCACCTGAGAGACCTGCACTGGCTCCCCGTCAACAAGAGGATCACCTTCAAGCTCCTCACCCATGCACACAGGGCACTCCACAACACCGGACCAGCATACCTCAACAGACGACTCAGCTTCTACACCCCCAACCGCCAGCTCCGCTCCGCTGACCTCGCCCTCGCCACAGTCCCCCGCATCCGAAGAGCGACCTCAGGCGGCAGATCGTTCTCCCACCTCGCCGCCAAGACCTGGAACACCCTTCCCATCCTCCTACGGCAGACCCAGGACCTGCTTACCTTCAGAAAACTCCTCAAGACCTGGCTATTCAAGCAGTAGCAGCATCACTCCCCCCCTTTCCCCCCCCCCCAGCGCCTTGAGACCCTCACGGGTAAGTAGTGCACTTTACAAATGTTCTGATTGATTGATTGATTACCACTACCTATGGGGGTTTTCAGGGTTTGGGCCCAGCTCTGCAACTGAATGTACTTGAACCTAGAAAGACCCACTTTGACCCTTTCACTGAGTGATTCCCATGACATAAGCGTACCCTCGTAAGCCAAATCCCCCCACACCTTCAAGCCAGATGCTCTAAGAGGTAATGCCAACCTATCCTTCAAACACTCTGGTGTGCCTGGTGAGTCCCAAAGAGGGGCCAACCTAGAGAAGTAATTAAGACCGGCAAGGGGCTTGAGACTGGCCCACGTTCTGGCCATTGCCTGGAGAACTTTAAGCTTGACCTTTTTGAAGAATTTCGGTTCTCCAAATTTAACCAAAAAACCCTCCTCAGATAGGCTAGCACCCTTTAGCATTGCAGAAAACATGGCCCCCACCCCTGTACTCGCTAGAGTTTTTAACAGCATCCTGGAATGCGACAGCTGGAAAGCCCATGCATAATATTGCAAGTCGGGCAGGGCAAATCCCCCCTTCTCCACCTCAGCTTCTTCCAGGTGATTCTAGTGGACCTATATGCCCAGACAAAAGAGTTAATGGCCTGCTGGAACTTGTCAATAGCCGGTTTGTCAAAATGCAGGGGGATAGAATTGAAAAGGAAGGTTATCTTGGGGAGCACCACCATCTTAACCAAATTAACCCTCCCAAGAATGGTTAAAGGGAGATAGGCCCAGGATTTCATCAATTTCTGGCACTCCCTTGAGACAGCCTCAAGATTAACCCCTGCAATCTTTGCAATATCCTGGACTATTCTGACCCGCAGATACCGCATACTAGACTTGGTCTGATGCTGGCTCCCCGCGAGATTCCATGTCATGACCTCAGTTTTCTCGGCGTTGACCTCGTAACCCGATACCTGCCCGAAGTCCTGTGCCAATCTGATTACAGCGGGGAAGGTCATAGCAAGGTCCGCAGAGAGAATCAAAATATCATCTGCATACAGGGCCACCTTCCTCTCCCAAGCACCATGCTTGAAAGGCAAAATACTTGGCTCCTCTCTCAGCCGTTGAGCAAAAGGCTCGATGTACAGGTCGAAGAGGAGAGGAGAAAGAGGGCAGCCCTGCCTAGTCCCCCTGGTGATCTTAAAAGGTCTGGTCAGGTTGCCATTAACCAGAAGTCTGGCTGACGGCTCTTGATAGATCAACTGGATAGCTCGACAAAACTTCCTACCCAAATTAAATTACTCCATGACTGCCGACCGGTAAACCCAATTAACCCTGTCGAAAGCCTTAGTGGCATCAAGTGTCATGGCTGCAAGAGGAAGCGAGTGAGTAGAGGCGATATCTATTGCACCCATGAAATCATAGGTGAGGTCGTATAAGTTCCTACCTTTAACAAACCCCTTCTGATCAAAATGAAGAATGTCACCTACCACAGAGCCCAGCCTAGCCGCCAGGATCCCGGCAAAGATTTTATAATCTGCGTTTAACAGCGAGATGGACCTATAAGACCCACAACTCGCTGGATTCTTACCGGGTTTCAAAATCAGGATGATTGTGGCTTCACCCCAAGAACTGGGAGCTTAAAGCCATCAAATAAGATCTCATTAAATAGTTGTGTCAGAGCCGGAACTATCACCTCGCCCAGAGATCTATAGAGCTCTATTGGAAGACCGTCGGGCCCTGCACCTTTCCCTCTCTTGCAGGCAAGAATAGCCTTTTTCACCTCTTCCTGCGTGATATCCTGCTCTAGATCTTCCTGCTGCATAGAGCTCAGGGGGGTGAGCGTGATCCCAACCAACCACTCGCTAGCCTCCATCATATCCACAACACAGTCTTCTTGGTATAGATCCCGGAAAAAATCGAAAAATGCGCCTCCTATCTCTTCATCCGAGGACATAGCAGTTACCCCATCAGCGCCGTCGATTTGTTTAATCTGGTTACGAAGCCTGTCGGACTTAGCCTTCCATGCCAAAAGCTTACCTGCCCCTTCCCCATAATCGAAAAGGGCAAGCTCGCTTGCCTCCCATCTACTCATAACCCTAGCTTGGAGAATGGTGTCCAACTGCTCCCTTAACTTGCTGAGTTTGGCCAGATCCTCTTGCTCCCCCTCCGAACCGACCCCTTTATTCAGGACCAACTCTACTGCCTTCATTTCCGCCTCCTTGAGTGCCACCTCCCCTCTGTATTGTTTATTCCTAAAACGCACTCTACTCGTAATAAGACCCCTTAAAAAAGCCTTTAGAGAGTCCCAAACCACCGCAGTCGTAGCCGAGCCTAGATTCACCTTCAGAAAACATTCAATCTCTTGAGATAAGTAGATCATCTCTTCTGCCTCGAGAAGTAAAGTTCGATCGAAGGTCCAGGCTCTGGGATGCTGGGCCTGCACCAGGTCGAGATCCATCGAAACCCCTGAATGATCAGACAGATGAGGAGTCAGGTATCCGATGTCCTTGACCTTCCCCCTCCGACATTGGCTGACCAGAATATAGTCAATTCTCGACTTATGGCGGTATTTACTATTACAGTATGAGACTCCTAACTGATGGCCCGATCTTTCTCTCCAAATATCGCAGAGGCCGGTTTGCGCCATCATAGACTGCAGGTATATCCGGGAGTTAGAAGGAACCCTAGCTCTGCTACTTGCCGACTTATCCAATTTAGGATTCAGGACAATATTAAAGTCCCCAGCCATAATAACAGGGTCTGGGTAATCTAGGAGATGCGAGAAAATGGTTTTAAGAGAGGAAGGGTCGTCTTGGTTAGGGCCGTAATATCCGACCAAAGAAAGCAGAAAGCCCGTGATAGTTACCTTCAGAATTACCCACCTACCACCTGGGTCAGCCAAAAAGTTCAAGACACGAGCATTAGCTTGTTTTTTAAACAATAATGCGACCCCCTTGATATTGGCAGTCTGATTTGAGCAAATGAAAGAGTCCACCCATTTTTGATTTTTAAATATCTCAGTGATCTCTTCCTTAAGGAGATGAGTTTCCTGGAGAATGATGACCCGTGCGGGAGAGTCTTTTGTATTGCCAAATTTTTGCCCTTCTAGACTTCACGCGCAAGCCATTAACATTCCAGGACAGGAACTGAGTTATTTTCATGGGGGTTTAAGCCCGAGATCCCTGACACTGTCAAGACACAGAAGGAACCAGCACCAAACCGATCGCAACCTAGCTGCGGCCGTCTGAACAAACACTAAGGTGAATGAGGAAATTTTGGTCACTTTTGCGGATGTTATTCCACTGCTGCAGCAAGTGGACTTCATGGCTGCACTCAACCTCAAAGATGCCTACTTCCACATCCCGATTAGTCCTGCGCATCAGTGCAAACTCTGGTTTGTTTTATAAGTGGTCAAAACTATAACTTCAAAGTGCTGCCCTTCTGGCCCACCTCCGCTCCTCGAGTATTTACAAAATGCGTTGCAGTGGCTGTGCACCTGTGAAGCCAGGGCATCTCCGTATTCCCGTACCTGGACGATTGGCTGATAAAGTGGGCAACGCAAAAACAGTGCTGTGTACACACTTAAGTCACTATAGACCTGCTTCACGAACTGGGCTTTACCCCCAACGCTCTAAATTCCCATCTCCAACCCCTTCAAATCCAACCCTATCTGGGAGCCATCCTCAATGCAGAGGTAAGCAAAGCCTATCCCAGTCCAGCAAGTGTCCAGAAGTTCCATACGTTGCTGCCCCTTTTTCAGCAAATCAACAGGTCAGTCTGTACAGTCATATGCCTCCTAGGCATGATAGCCTCCTGCATCGCCATAATACCCCACGCAAGATTACACATGCGCCTGCTGCAGGAATGCTCATCGCATCAATGGTCTCAGGCGAGAGTCATTGAGAAGATCTAGTGTTGATCAGCTGCCACACCCATCATTCTCTGCAGTTTTGGAACACCAACAATTTGTTGCAGGGGTGGCCTTTTCTCGATCTAGTCCTGCAGATTTCCATTACAATGGAAGCATCTTTCACTGGGTCGGAGGCACCTCTACAAAACCTGACTGTCCAATATAGTGGGTTCCCAGTCACAAGGGCCTCCACATCAACTATCTGGAGATGTTAGCTGTCCATCTAACCCTCAAGGCCTTCCTTTCTCACTTAGGGGGCAAGGTAGTCCTCGTCCGGACGGACAAGATGGCAGCCATGTACTACATGCAGAGATGTGCACTCTCCCCACCCCAACTTTCCCAGCTTGCTCAGTCTATCTGGTGCTGGTCTCTCCAGCACAGGATCCACCTGCCGATGGAATACCTCCCAGGAGTGGACATAGACTTTGCCGACCTCCGCAGGATACTCCTCCTGTACTTCCAGCACTGGGGGTCTCCAGACGTGGACCTCTTCTCCACTGTAGAAAATACAAAATGCCCAAACTTCTCCTTCATCCTGGTGGCTCCCACTTATGCCAGGCAACCCTGGTTCACCTCTACCATCGAACTTTTGGTGGTTCCACACGAGAGACTCCCCCACAGACTGGAGCTTCTCACACACAACCATGGAGAAATCAGGCACCCCCAGCCCAGGAGTCACAACCTTGCGATCTGGCTACTGAGATCTTCGAGTTTGGGGACCTCCATTTACCTCCTGAATTCATGAATATTCTTAAAGAAGTACGCAGCCTCACCACTGGTACCTGCGATGCTGTCAAATTGAAAAGGGTTGTCTGCTACTACCTTTCAAACCAGATTGACCCCTGAGCACCCAGCGTTCAGAACTTTGTTTATCTACTACACCTCCACACGTGGGATTGCCTTCACCTCCATTCAACTACACTTGGCTGCTTATCTCCAAAATAGGCAACATGTCTCTCTCTTCATGGTTGCAGTCAAAGCTTTTATGGAGGGACTAGAGTCATACCTACCCGGGTGCCCCCGGCGTGGAATAATAACATTGTCCTTACAAGAATTTAGGGTCCCCTGTTTCAGCCCCTTCAGTCATGTCCCTCACAATTTCTCTCTTGGAAAGTAGCTTTCCTGGTGGCTATCACATCATTGAAACATGTCAGTGAGCTCCAAACCTTAACCTTGGAAGAATCTTGTTTTCAGATTCATAGAGATAGGGCTGTCCTTCGCACCAACCCTAAATTTCTTCTTAAGGTGGTCTCTCCATTCTCCCTTAATCAGTCTATAAAACTCCCAGTTTTATTTCCCCAACATGACTCAGTTGCAGAAAGGGTTCTTCATACCTTAGACTTCAGATGAGCTTTAATGTACTTTGTGGATAGGACAAAGACCTTTAGGAAAACTCGACAACTATTTGTTACTTTTTCAGAACCACATAAGGGGCAGGCTTTATCAAAATCAGGCATACCAGATGGATAGTTAAATGCACGCCCTCGCCGCCGTCCCCCGCATCCGAAGAGCCACAACGGGAGGAAGATCCTTCTCCTACCTGGCTGCCAAGACGTGGAACTCCCTACCCATCCACCTCCGCCTGACCCAAGACCACCTCTCCTTCAGGAAGCAACTCAAGACCTGGCTGTTCGAACAGTAGCGGACCCCCCTCCCCCTAGCGCCTTGAGACCCTCCGGGTGAGTAGCGCGCTATACAAATGCTTGATTGATTGATTGATTGATCTGATAGACACTTCTAGCTGCAAGTTCTTTTCCCTAGAATTATCCCCAGGCGTCAGACTGGATCTGGAAATTTTTTGTGAGCAGTACCCTTGCATTCCTGTAGGGGGCGTCATTTGACGTTCATGCCGGAAGTGACTTGCTCGGTACCTATATAGGCGCCTCTTAGTCATTTATTTTCTTTCCACACAAGCCAACACAGATCCAGAGAGGTGCCCAGTCAGTCACTTTTTGACTGCTTTTTCTATGTTTTGTTGAAGTTTTTTGAGACGTCACCGGCAGATGTTAGTGACGGGCCCAAACTTCGTCTGCCGTCATGAACGTAATCATGCCCTGCATCGATTGCCGTGCCATGCACCCCAAGGCCTTGATGGAGAGATCCCTCAAGCTCCTTGCTGCTCGACGTACAACGCCACAATGGTCTCAGACCAGGTCAAGAGGAAGGTCCCGAGTTCCGTCATGCCATTGATCTTCGTCGAAGTAGTCCACCGGTAAGTCCCACAAAAAGAAGAAAAGTAAGAAGTCGAAGAGGTCTTAAACTTCACCCTATCCATTGAAGTCATCCAACGAGGCAAGGAAGAGTTGTCACTCGAGGACTGGCTCCACGGTTGAGCCTGGGCTGTAACCGTGCCTCGCTGAGTTTCCAGGAGCCGGAGTGACCCGCCGCCCAACTCCGAGTTTTGAGGCCATGTACCTCCTATTTGTGCAGTCCATGCCTGCCGGAGCGCCTTCGGGCCAGGCTGGTTCGGGAGGGGCCCCTACTGGATCCCCATCAGCAGGTCTGCCCTTGGCACCAGTTGGGTCCCTTAGATCCACGAATGGATCCGGACCGACTCATGTAGAGCCACCTCAACCTTCTTTGGTGGCGCCTTCCCAATTCTTATCCCTGACATGGAGCCGGAGGGGCATCACCCTTTGCTGACTGGAGCCATTCCCTCCATGGCGGAGCCTGAGCCCTATTCCTACAGGCTAGGACTTGGGGAAGATTGGGAGGGGCTGCTGGACCCGGATGGAATAGCAGCCCCTACACCCTAATGAACACCTGGTGTGAGGATTTGGCGGATGTCTGTTGACTGAACACCTCCCCAGATGCTGGCTTGGTCTCTCCTCCTACCGTGGCTACAGAGAAAGGAGCCTCATTTGCAATGGTGGTGAGACTGGCAGCTGAGGTGTGGGACCTTCAGCTGCCCACTGTGGCAGTCAAGGTAAACGTCTTGACAGAGGTGCTCACACTGGGAGTTAGAATCACTTCTCCGGTTTAATAAAGCCCTTACCGACGTGCTTAGGGCCTGGTCCAACCCATGCACAGCGGCTCCTGTGCACAGGACAATTGCCCGCTGCCATCGCCCCGCCCCTGGGGACCCCAGTTTCCTCACCCAGCACCCCACCCCGGAGAGCTTGGTGGTCCAAGACTCCATTTCCATGTAAACCCTGGCAGATTCCATACCACCCCACTGGACACCTTGCGTAGGAAAAAGTTTTCTTCCACCAGCCTGGCATTGTGGTCTGTGAACACCGCATGCCTTTTGGGGCGTTACTCTCAATCCCTTTGGGGTTTCTTTTGCACAGGCGCTGCACATGGTCCCGGAGCTAGGGGTAGACGGTAGAGAGGCATCTAAATTCACAATTTGATGTGGTCTGCACACGACCGGCTTGCTAGGCAGAGCGGTTTCTTCATCAGTGGCCTTCGAGCGCCACGCCTGGATGAGGACAACTGACTTTTCAGGGGATGTCCAAGCTTCCCTTATGGACAAGCCCTTTGATGGCTCCTGTTTCTCTGGAGACGAGGCAGACTGTGCTGGAGCGCTTCAAAGACAGCAGGGCTACGGCCTGGCCCTTTGGCCTTTTCATGCCCACCGTCATCCGCAGTCCACCTTTTTTTTGCTCCTTTCGTGGCCATAGAAGGGCTTTCCCGCTGTGTCCTTACCCACCCAGCCACCACGGCACGCAAGCCCCCAGCCTCTGCGTGGCCAAGGACGCAGTTCCCACAGATACCGTGGGTCAGGCAGTCAGAGGTCAGGCCAGTCAATGCCCCCCTGCAGCTGCCAAGCCTCTTTAGTTTGTCCTCCAACCATCATGGGCAACCAGTAGGAGGCAGGATACGCCATCACCTGCACCACTGGAGGTAGGTCAATAACATCAGACTGCTATGTTCTCCAGGTTATTCGAAGGGGCTACTCCCTCCTCGTGATTACTCCCTCCTTCATGTGACTACTCCCTCCTCTTCATGACTATCCCTCCACCCATGCCACCCATTTGCGACAGGCTGACGGAGGACTAGCTCTCATTACTCTGCCAGGAAGTGCTGGCTGTCTTGGCCAAGGTAGCCATAGAAAAGGTGCCGTTGCCAGAAGTAGGTCGTGGTTGTTCCTGTTATTTTTTGGTGCCCAGGAGCTAAGGATGCCTTCGTCCTGTCTTAGATTCACGCCCTCTCACTTTCTTCCTGAAAAAGGAGAAATCCAAAACGCTCACTCAAGTTCTGTCTGCCCTCGACCCGAGAGACTGGATAGCAGCGTTGGACTTGTAAGATGCATACTTCCATATTCCAGTCCTTGCTGCCCACCGGCATTATCTGCCCGTCACGGTGGGCCATGAGCACATTAAGTTTGCTGTGCTCCCTTTTGGCCTTACCAGTACCACTTGTTTGTTTACCAAGGTGATGGCGGTGGTTGCAGCTCATCTGCAGGGATCAGGGTTGCCAGTCTTGCCCTATCTCAACGACTGGCTGTAGAAGGCGGTCTTGCCCCAAGCAATCGTCTCTCACCCCTAGACTATGGCGAACCTCCTGCACACGCTAGTGTTCACTATCAACGTGCCAAAGTCACACCTGATCAGACACTCCTTTTCAACTAAACTGTTCTGGGCACGGTGCAGTTTCAGACTTATCCTTCCGAACGGCGAGTCCAAAATATTTAGGCTATGATATCGATGTTTTGGCCTCTATTTTGGTGAGACTGACTCTGAGGCTGCTGGGCCTCATGGCCTCCAGCATCCTGCTTGTGACACATGCCCGCTGACATATGCGGACTCTGCAGTGGACCTGAAGTTGTAGTGGGCGTAGCATCAGGGGAATCTCTCGGACATGGTCCAGATCTCAGAGGTTACTGCAAAAGATCTGCAGTGGTCGTGAACGACTGTCAGCGGCAGACTCCCTTTTTCTTCCCCAACCAGATCTGACCGTAGTGACAGATGGGGATGGGGCATCCATCTGGGAGAGGTGGAGATCAGAGGCCTCTGGTCTGTGGTGTAATCAGGATTTCCCATCCATTTATTGGAGCTCTGATTGATCCCGCTGGCATTGAAAGTATTTCTACCCTGCCTAAGATTTTGAGCTCATCCAGTGTGAAGCAGCAACTATAGCACCCATACAGTGCTTGTTAACAGAATTCTTTCTAAGCACAGATTCCTCACCCTTAGACTATTGCAGGCACCACACTAGATCTGAAAATTCTCCCAGCAATGACTCCTGCATGTCAACAGGTGGCAGAGTCTGGCTCTGTGGCAATCTGATATGTTTTAGACCGTATCTGAAAGAGAGACGTTAGTGACAGATTCCTTACCTTAGAATATCCCCAGGCGTCAGGCTGGATCCGGAAAGTTTTGCGTAGCAGTACCCTTGCGCGTCGGTAGGCGGCGTCGTGCGGCTCCGCGTCCGTCGTCTGCGTCGTGATTGCCGGGATGACGTCGCGGCCAGTACTTAGACGCCGCCCATGCGCGCTGACGTCAGTTCTTTCTTTTTCCGCGCCAGTAAGCGCAGATCCGGAGAGAGCAGTGCCCCAGTCATTTTTTGACTGAATTTTTTGTGACTTTTGTCACTGTTTTCTCGAGTCGTTCGACTCCTACGGTGTCGATACGCCTGTGGTTGAATGATGTCGATCACGGACCCGCATCAGGATTGTCTCTACTGCCTCGGGCGCGACCACGACTCCAAGTCGTGCCCTGACTGTCGGGCCTTGCATCCGAAGGCTTTGCGAGAGCGGTCTCGAAAGCTCCTCGAGGTCCGGCAGTCGGCTCCCCGCCAATCCAAGCCCCGGTCACGAGAGAGGTCGAGGGGCCGGTCGCGGAGTCCTCATCGTTCTTCGGGGTCAAAGTCTTCGCACTCCTCCGGTAAGTCGAAGCACAAGAAGTCGAAAAAGCGTCATCGCTCGACGACTTCGCCTCGCCGGTCGCGTGACTTGGCTCAGGGTCCCGTCGGCACCGTCCCCGCGGCGCCGGGAGTGCCTGTGGAGCCGCCGCACTTCCCGGGTTCGGCGGCGACTCCGGCCGAAATACAGGAGTTCCTGTCGGCCATGGCCCGCCTCTTCGGGCCTCAAGGTCCCCCCGGTGCGCCTTCGGGCCCTAGTGGGGTTCCAACGGCGGCGCCGGCGACTCCGGCTCGACGACTTCGCCTCGCCGGTCGCGTGACTTGGCTCAGGGTCCCGTCGGCACCGTCCCCGCGGCGCCGGGAGTGCCTGTGGAGCCGCCGCACTTCCCGGGTTCGGCGGCGACTCCGGCCGAAATACAGGAGTTCCTGTCGGCCATGGCCCGCCTCTTCGGGCCTCAAGGTCCCCCCGGTGCGCCTTCGGGCCCTAGTGGGGTTCCAACGGCGGCGCCGGCGACTTCGGCTCCGGTGCTGCCACAACCCCTGTCGACGCCCGTTGACCTAACGACACCTCCACCTGCGTCGATCTCACCGGTGCCGTTCACGACGCCGCTCCGGGCGACGTCGTCCCCAGGTTCTCTCCGGATCCGGACTCGGCGCCGGACCGACGTCGATCAGCTCCGGCGCCGCTGAGACCTTGGGTCCCACATGTCCCTCCTCCTTACATTGACCTTGATTTGGAGGACGAAGAGAACTGGGAGGGGTCTGAGGACCCTCTCACTGCCCAATGTGAGTATGATCAGGACTGGGCTGAGGAACTTGGGGAGGCCAGTGGTCTGGACACCTCTCCAGACATTGGCATGCTGTCTCCTCCTTCCGTGGCAACGGAGGAGGGAGCAAACTTTGCTACGGTGTTGCGTAGGGCAGCTGAGGTCCTGCACCTCCAGTTACCTACAGTGGCTGTCAGGACTAACCTCCTGACGGAAGTGCTTCAGCCGGCGGCTACCTCTGCGGAGCCACTGCTGCCGTTCAACGAGGCACTTTCGGACGTTCTTTTGGGCACCTGGTCCAAGCCCACCACAGGGGCTCCTGTGGATAGGAACGTAGCCCGACGCCATCGCCCTGCTCCGGGCGACCCCCTGTTCCTTTCCCAACACCCCACCCCTGAGAGCTTGGTTGTCCAAGCCTCTGCCTCCCAAAGCGCCTTCCCTACCGCTCCCCGGATAGGGAATCCAAAAACTGGACCAATTTGGGAAGAAGGTTTTTCTTCCACCAGTGCTGGCTTGAGGTCCATCAACACCACTTGCCTTTTGGGCCGATATACCCACTCCTTGTGGGATTCGGTGGCGCAGGTCCTGCCGCAGTGTCCTGAGGAGGTCCAGGCACTGCTTTCCCGCGCCATTGCGGAAGGAAGAGATGCGGCAAAATATACTATCCGATGTGGCCTAGATACCGCTGACTCGCTAGGCAGATCGCTTGCGACGACAGTGGCGCTGCGCCGTCACGCCTGGCTGAGGACCACTGGTTTCTCGGGCGATGTCCAGAACACACTTATGGACATGCCCTTTGATGGTGTCGGCCTTTTCGGCAACAAGGCAGACCATGCGCTGGAGCGCTTTAAGGACTCGCGGGCTACAGCCAAGTCCCTGGGCCTTTCTGCTGTGCGCCCTCCGCAACAGTCTGCTTTTCGCCCCTTTCGAGGCCACGGAAGGGGCGCCCAGCCACGTCCGCTGCCCAGCCACTGGCCCGCGCAGCAAGCGTCTTCGCGTGGCTGTGGACGTGGCTCCCACCGAGGCGGGTCGGGTAACCAGCGTGCGGGTCAGGCCACCACCTCCGCCCCGTCCGCGGCCTCCAAGCCCTCCTAGTCCATCCTTTCAGGTCCACCGCACGCCAGTAGTGGGCAGGGTCCGCCATCACCTTCACCACTGGCGTGCCATCACCTCGGACAAGTGGGTCTTGGACATTGTCCGAAGGGGCTACTCCCTCCCCTTCGAGACTACCCCCCCAGCCATGCCACCTCAATGCCACCGCATGTCGGGGGATCATTTGGTGCTTCTTCAAAAGGAAGTTGCGGCCCTCTTGGCCAAGGGGGCCATCAAGCGCGTTCCGACCCCAGAAGTAGGGCGTGGTTGTTACTCCCACTACTTTCTGGTGCCCAAAAAGGACAAGGAGGACATGCGTCCTATCTTGGACCTCCGGAACGTCAATCGCTTCCTCCGGAAGGAGAAGTTCAAGATGCTCACCCTAGCTCAGGTCTTGACTGCCCTCGACCCAGGAGACTGGATGGTAGCGTTGGACTTCCAGGACGCATATTTTCACATCCCCGGCCCACCGGCGTTACCTGCGGTTCACGGTAGGCCTCGAGCATTTTCAGTTCACCGTGCTCCCCTTTGGCCTTACCAGCGCCCCTCGGGTGTTCACGAAAGTGATGGCGGTGGTCGCAGCTCATCTGCGCCGGGCAGGGGTTCCAGTCTTCCCCTACCTCGACGACTGGTTGCTGAAGGCGGGCTCGTCCCAGGCAGTCGTCTCCCACCTCCAGACTACGGCCGAACTCCTGCACTCGCTGGGGTTCTCCATCAATGTGCCGAAGTCGCACCTGATTCCTTCTCCACAGCTCCTTTTCATCGGAGCAGTTCTGGACACAACGCAGTTTCGGGCCTATCCTCCCGAACGGCGAGTCCGGGATATTCAGGCTATGATTCCGATCTTTCAGCCTCTATCCTGGGTTTCGGTACGGATGACCCTGAGGCTGCTGGGCCTCATGGCCTCCTGCATCCTGCTGGTCGTTCATGCCAGATGGCATATGCGGGCTCTGCAGTGGGACCTGAAGTTCCAGTGGGCGCAGCATCAGGGGAACCTGTCAGATTACGTCCAGATCTCGGAGGGGACTGCAAGACAGTTGCAGTGGTGGCTCTCGAACCGGCAATGGGTCATGGGCAGATCCCTCTCCCTTCCCCAGCCAGAGCACACAGTTGTGACGGACGCGTCCCTTCTGGGATGGGGCGGTCACATGGGAGAGGCGGAGATCAGAGGCCTCTGGTCTCCGGCGGAGTCCCGGCTCCATATCAACCTTCTGGAGCTCCGGGCGATCCGACTTGCACTCAAGGCATTCCTTCCCTCTGTCAAAGGGAAGGTAGTGCAGGTGTTCACAGACAACACCACCGCCATGTGGTACTGCAACAAACAAGGCGAGGTGGGGTCGTGGACCCTATGTCAGGAGGCTCTGCGCCTCTGGACATGGCTGGAACATCAGGACGTCTTCCTGATGGTTCAACACCTGGCAGGTTCCCTGAACGCCAGGGCGGACGAACTCAGCCGCAGGTGCATGATGGATCACGAATGGCGTCTTCACTCGGAAGTGGCGCAAGGACTCTTTCTACAGTGGAGAGAGCCTTGGTTAGATCTATTCGCCACCGAAGAGAACGCGCAATGTCATCAGTTCTGCGCGTTGGAATTTCCAAGGCGGCACTCGCTCGGCGACGCTTTTCGTCGCGAGTGGAGTTGCGGTCTGTTGTACGCCTTTCCGCCTATACCACTTCTACCCAGAGTGTTGAAGAAGATTCGGCGCGACCGGGCCCAAGTCATTCTTGTGGCTCCGGACTGGGCTCGAAGAGTTTGGTATCCCGAGCTACTCAGTATGAGCGTCGATCCCCGATCCGTCTGCCTCTTCGGGAGGATCTTCTGTCGCAGCAGCAGGGGATGGTCCTCCACCCGAACCTGTCCAGTCTCCACCTCCTTGCGTGGAGATTGAGCGGTGGCAGTTGATTCCTTTCGACTTGCCTCCCGAAGTTTGTGATGTGATTCTGGCAGCCAGGCGTCCCTCCACTAAGGTGGTATACGCCTGCAGGTGGAACAAGTTTGTGGCATGGTGCACAGCAAATGCTGTGGATCCCCTTTCTGCCCCTCTTTCTGAGGTTCTTCGGTTCCTCCTTTCATTGGCCCAACAGGGCTCTGCCCTGGGTACCATCAAGGGCTATCTTTGCGCTATTTCTGCCTTTCTCAGACTACCTGATCAGCCCTCGCTCTTCAAGTCCCCTGTAGTTAACAGGTTTCTTAAAGGCATCACACACCTTTTCCCTCCTGTTCCGTTTGTGATGCCCCAGTGGGACTTGAACTTGGTGCTCACCTTTCTTATGTGCGCTCCCTTTGAGCCTCTCCATAACTGTCCTCTTCGTCTTCTTACTCTGAAGACTGCCTTTCTGGTGGCTATTGCCTCCGCTCGGCGGGTGAGTGAGCTCCAGGCTCTGTCTTGCAAGCCTCCCTTTCTGTCTGTGCATCCAGACAAGGTTGTCCTTCGGACGCGTCCATCCTTCTTGCCAAAGGTGGTTACTGCCTTCCACATTGGGCAGACCATCGCTTTGCCCACCTTCTTTCCGCCTCCGCATCCTTCCAGAGAGGAAGAGCGGCTCCACCGTCTGGACCCAAAACGTGCGCTTTCCTTTTACCTCAACCGCACACAACAGTTCCGGGTGGATGACAAGCTCTTTGTTGGCTACGTGGGCGCCAAAAAAGGTCGGGCAGTACACAAGAGGACCATCTCCCGCTGGGTAATCTTGTGTATCAAAGCCTGCTATTCTTTGGCTAAGAAGGAGCCCCCTGTTGGGCTACGTGCCCATTCTACCAGGGCGACAGCTGCTACCACGGCTTTAGGCCGCGGTGTTCCGCTACAGGATATAGGTCAGACAGCTACGTGGGCCTCGCTGCACACGTTTACCAAGCATTACTGCCTTGACAGCCAGGTCCGGAGGGATGGCTTCTTTGGCCGCTCTGTCCTCTGTGACTTCCTTGTCTGAATCTGTTTGCAGACCCACCACCGGGGTTGGTATTGCTGGGGTATCTATTCTAAGGTAAGGAATCTGTCACTAACGTGTCTCAGATGCACAAGTTACTAACTTGTGTAACGATATATCTGTAAGAGACAGTAGTTAGTGACAGATTCCTTACCGCTCCACCCATCCTCCCCATTCTGCGACCTGATTTCTAGGGTTAAGGACATCCCTTTCAGGGCTCTAGTATATTTTCAGACGCCAATGTCAGCTTCTTGCATGGCTCTGCGTTCCTGGCGTGGAAAAGTCGTGTACAGAACTGACGTCAGCGCGCATGGGCGGCGTCTAAGTACTGGCCGCGACGTCATCCCGGCGATCTCGACGCCGACGATGGACGCGGAGCCGCACGACGCCGCCTACCGACGCGCAAGGGTACTGCTACGCAAAACTTTCCGGATCCAGCCTGACGCCTGGGGATATTCTAAGGTAAGGAATCTGTCACTAACTACTTACTGTCTCTTACAGATATATCATTACACAAGTTAGTAACTTGTGCGTTAAGACCGTGATATCCCCCCAGACACAAAACGATTCAAGCTGTGGTGCAACCGCAGGAAGCAGATGTTGGTTATGAAACGGCACATGTCTTTGGATGCATGACAGCACATTTATCAGAAAACTTGTGATCAGAGCCCAGGCACCAAAGGCAATCCGAGAACGGGAAGCAAAGCTCTGCGCTGCCGTGCATAATAAGTCATTAGAAACTGCAGTATCTCTCCTATGTAAAGTCTCGCTTAAAGTCTGCAGAAAAGTCAAACTTGTGCCCCAAGCACAAGAAAGCCAAACGTGTGCCCCAAGCACAAGAAAACCATGTGAGATCTGACACCATCCCACCACTCAATCAGGCAAGAAGAGGGTACACTCGAAGGGCCCCTTGCCTCCAGTGTCTTCAGAGTCTGATCTAGTGTCGCAGCTGGTCACAAAGCACCCCCAAATTCTCTGGGCTGTCATCAACCCCGCCACACATAGTGAATTCAAGGGGGCCATTCTGCAGATCTTTCAGATGCTGTTGGCTAACTCAAATGTGCCTTGAGGCCCCAACGAACCGAAGGGGCCTCCCCTGATACTGACTGCCCTTTGAGGTTCCGCTTCCAGGCCAGTCCCAATGCCGATTAAGACTTCCACTATGGTTCCATTGTCCATGCCTGTCCTTTCCATGCCGCTAGCCATTCTGACACTGGTCTCCAACACCAATATTACCAGAGATTGGAGGCTCTATTTGGCTCTCATTCTGATGCGGTCCAGGGCCTACAGTGTTTCCCCCCCCCCCCATGACACTGATGTGGTAGACCATCTGCTCCCCCTCATTAGGACTTTACCTGGCAACAGAATGTCAGTGGGCTAAGCACTGCCCCAGAGTCAGAGTTGCACTCACCACTGATGCCTTTGAAAAAAGATATTTTCATCAGCTCGCCTAGCCCTATGCTCCTTGAATGTAGTTTGCCTTCTGAGCTAATAAACCCACTCTTTGTGGGCTATGGCCTGCGAGATCTTGCCATCCAGGGGACCTCAGGGCGGGCGTATCTTGCCCAAACTATTCAGAATGGACTGGATTCAGCAAAAGTACTGCAAGCTGACCTGGACATCACCAATTGCATCAACTGCTCTGTCAGCACCTGTGTAGTGCTTAGCCTACAGACGTGGATGTGAGTAACTGGATTTTCTGTGCATATGCTGGTGTCCCTCATGCACAGGCCCTTGGGCAGATCTAGTCTTTTTTGAGAAAAGGCTAACTTGGTGTAGGAAGCTGGCTCTTTATATAGTATACCAAAAAGAGG
Organism: Calotriton arnoldi; assembly: GCA_963921515.1. Taxonomy (NCBI): domain Eukaryota; kingdom Metazoa; phylum Chordata; class Amphibia; order Caudata; family Salamandridae; genus Calotriton; species Calotriton arnoldi. Next base: position 5,939,433 of record CAWUFW010000011.1, read on the forward strand.
TATGCTGTGTAAAGAGTCCAGGTATCCCTTATAAGTGGACAGGGGCTTGCTCTAGCAATCCCAAGGTGCTCTATCTAGGGTAGTGTGGTCGAGCAGCCTTAGGCCTATCAGAGAAGGGTGTTAGACATTAGTTACACTCACGGATTCATATATGTTTTACACCAAGAACTTCGTAATTGGGTAAGTACTTTGTTTTGAGATATCACTGTCTTGAAAGTATGCAGAAATGCACTTGCATTTGAGGAGTTATCACTGTTATGCAGTATGCAGAAATACACTGGCATTTGCATCTTTAAAACAGTAATGTTATCCTGTGGGAAAGCAACATATACTGCATACGGGTACTAGGCAGCGACTTACAGGACTGTTCTACTGGATTTAAGGTAAGGTTGGGGCAAGGTCCAAGGCAGCAATAACTGGTCACCTCGGTCGACTCTGGGGCGTCTGGCTGCAGAGGTGCGTTACAGCGTTGGGTGATCCCTTTTAAATCAATGGGGAATGGTTCAGTTTAAAAGAGGCTGCAAGTAAGGACTGGGGACCAGTCCGTACGAACCCACTAGGGGCTCAGTCCGTGAGGGTTTAGGGCACGCAGAGACACCGTTGGCAAACTAACTCGGGCAGGGGGGCTCATGAGCAATGTTGCTTTCTCTGGCTGGATCATACTGCGGGAGGTACTTGCGGTTTTTGGTTGCCTGCAAAACCAGGCTGCAGGCAGGGACTGGGGACCAGTCCGGCCATAACTTAAGAGGGTTGGGGATTGAGCTGTGGAGGTTCTCTGGACCCCGTAAGCACCGTTGAACCACTTCTTCGGCTGTAGCGCTCGGGTGCAGTAGTGCTTTCAGATGTCTGGTTGCGGTGGTCCAGAGGCTCTCGCAGTTCCTGCTGTCCTGCAGAAAGAGGATGCAGGCCTGGACTGTGGAGCCAATCTGGTAAACCCAAGGTGGGGCTCAGCTCTTGAGGGTCTTTGTTCCTCAGGGGCACCATCTGTTCACCGCAACCCAGGCTGGGGGTGGGGGACTTGAGTGCAGTGCAGCTCTGTCCGACGGGGTCGCATGGCAGAGGCTCTTGTGACAGTCTTTTTGGTGCCTGCAAACGTGCAGGGAAGCAGCTCCTCTGCTCCAAGAAAGATGTTGCCTCGCAGTTAATCGTGGGTCACTCCTCTGCAGCTTTATGTGGTGACCCTGCTTTCTGGACGAGCTGGGTCCGTGCAATTGTCAGGGATAGCAGACAGGCTGGCAGGGTTGGCGCCAAGTCAGTTGCTGCGCCTCAGTTCTCGCGTCGTTTGTTCTTGTTCATTCTTCTCCAGGAAGACAAATCTAATTTCCTGGTGTCCGGGGAGGCCACCAAAATACTCAGTTTAGGGTCATTAAGGCGAGTGAGGGGTAGTAGCCAATGGGCTACTGACCCCGGGGGTCACTACACCCCCCTATATGACCACTTCCTCTGGAGAGTGGGCATCACCCTGTCCCAGTGTTCCTAATCCTGCCACACACGATTGGAATCCTGTCTTTCGTGTTCACGTCGGCTGCCCACCCTAGAGGTGTGTCCAGCCTGACAGTGTAACACACCTCCTGACTATCTAATTTCCCACCTTTCCTGCTGCCAAATGAGCCTCAGGGCAGGGGGTAGCATCCTCAAGGTCGGGGGGAAGCCAGGCTCGCATATCAAAGGCGGTGCACACTTTGAATCTCCCTGTCTTGACATGCTTATTTACTAACTTTCCTGCTGGAGGAGGTGTAAACACCTCCTGCCAGAACAGGCATTGTTTCTGACCTCTGAGAGCAGGGCTCTCACCTCCAAGGGGGTCACACTCATCATTGCTGGTGGCAGACTGGACAGGACCAGTCAGCCAGCACACTAGAGGACTAGTAAGTTTCACGGGGTACCTCTAAGGTAGCTTCTGGGTGCACGTATTAATAAATCCAACACTGGAATCAGCGGGGGTTTATTAATACAAGGTGTTTGATACCAAACACCATAGGCTTCAGTGATGCCATTATACAGCTGGGAAACTCGTTTTGACCAGTGCATACTTTAAGATGGCTTCCCTGCTTACTTGTAATATCCAGCAATGGAACTAGACATTATAGGGGTATATCTGCTGATGCAGATATGTCCTCACGTGCTGTAATGCACCCTGCCTTAGGGCTCCAAGGCCTGCTGTAGGGGTGACTTGAATATAGCCCATGCTGTTTTTGGAATGGCACACAATATTGTGCCATGTCTTGTTTTCAAACATGGTTTGCACCATGTCGCGCAGCCTGGAATGGCAGTCTGTGTGGAATTAGTGTGTGGGCCCCTTATGGTGGCATAAGAAAGGCTGCAGCTCTTAGGGACCCTCTTTAGTACCCATGCCCTAGGTACCAGGCGAACCATTTACTAGGGACTTACAGGGGTACTAAAGTCCATGCCAATTGGGTTACAATTAAACATCTTGTTTTAAAGAAAGAGCACTGGCACTGAGTTTTGGTTGTCAGGCCTCGGTGCACTGTCGGAGTCAAAAAACAACTTCTAGTAGTTAAAGGGCAAATAGTAAAGGGGGGGAGGAAGTACTGCAACAAAAACCCAGTTTCCTACACTCTGTGCTTAAGCAATTGAAATGTAGTCGAGCCAGCCTTCCAATTACACCAGCAGTGCAGAGAATGTAGGGGTTACTACAGAGGCTTGGCTAACAAGCAGCGTCAACCTCTGGTGCAGCAACCAGCCCAGCCTTTTTGAGGCAGAGTACCTGGAAAGGGTCAACCCCCATTAACACAAGCAGTGGCATTCATCTGTCTCCCCCTCGCCTCCTACAACAGCCCCCAAGCTGCTTTGATTTGCTCTCAGAAACCCCACAGTCAGCCAGTAGATAGCATGATCTGAAAGAGACTATTAGTTATAGATTCCTTACCTTCGAATTATCCCCAGGCGTCCGACTGGATCCGGAGAATTTTTCTTCACCAGTACCCCTGCGCGTCGGTAGGTGGCGTCGGTCGACTCCGCGTTCGTCGTTGGCGTCGTGATCGCCGGAATGATGTCGCGGTATCTACTTAGACGCCGCCCTTGCGCGCTGACGTCAGTTCTTTCTTTTTCTGCGCCAGCCAGCGCAGATCCGGAGAGAGCGGTACCCTTAGTAATTTTTTGACTAGTGTTTTTCGACTTTTTGTCGACATCTTTTTGGAGTCGTTCGACTCCTGGTGCACGCAGGGATGTCACACCGGCGGACCGGCTTCAAGCCTTGTGACTCTTTGTCACAAGCTGATGTCAGTCACTGATCCGCACCCCGTGTGCCTTTGGTGCCTGGAGCGCGACCACGACCCGAAATTGTGCTCCGGCTGTCAGGCCATGTACCCGAAGTCATTGCGGTAGCGGTCCCAAAAGCTTCTGGAGGCCCGGCAGTCAGCTATGCGCCGCTCAAGTTCCCGGTCGAGAGGGAGGTCGCGGAGTCACCACCTTCACTCCTCATCGAAGTCTTTGTCTTAGGGTAAGTCGAAGCACAAGAAGAAGGCGAAGAAGCACCGTTGCTCTTCGCCTTCTCCCTGTCCATCGGCAGACGCGGAAGGTCGTCGTCCTTGAGCCGACTGGGACGGCTCCGAGCTTCCCTCCCTTCCCGGGAGCCGGAGCGTCCCCTGCCCAGCTTCGTGCATTTTATGAAGCCCTCCACTCCATCTTTGGGCAGCCCGACTATGCCGGCGGGCCTTCAGGCCTGCAATACTCGGCTGGGGGCTCTAGGCCTTCGATGCCGGCGGCTCCGGCCTTGGCGCTGTAGGGCCCCCAGGGATCCAGGCCTGGATCCGGAACGGTGCCGGTCGACCTCATGACGCCTCCTCCGACACAGATTCCTCTGACGACGCCTCCACCACCTCAGACGTCGATTGGGTCCCTGGCCGGCGTCGACCCCGGCCTCCCCCTCAACTTGAACACAGAGCCGGACCAACGCCGGTACTGGCGCCGGCCGGTACTTTTGTACCACTGTTCTATCCTGACATTCCTTTTCGCCCTGAGTGGCAGCCAGAGGAGGGTGAGGACGACTGGGAGGGGTCTGTAGTCCCTTTGGCAGACCAGCTGGAGGAGCCGGACTGGATAGAGGAGTTGGGGGAAGCCAGTGGTCTGGATACCTCCCCAGACCTTGGCATGCTTTCTCCCCCTACCGTGGCCACGGAGGAGGGAGCCTCCTATGCTGTGGTGTTGCGTAGGGCAGCTGAGGCCTTGGGCCATGAGCTTCCTACGGTGGCAGTCAGGACGAATCTCTCCTGACTGAGGTGCTTCAGCTGGCAGCGACCTCTTAGGAGCCCCTGTTGCCGTTCAATGAGGCCCTCACACACATCCTTCTAGGCACTTGGTCCAGGCCTAGCACAGGGGCTCCTGTGGACAGGATGATTGCCACTGCCCGGCCCCTGGCGACTCCATTTTCCTCTCCCAACACTCTACCTCTGAGAGCTTGGTGGTCCAAACCTCAACATCCAAAGGCGCATTCCCTTCTGCTCCCCCAGATGGGGAATCCAAGAAGCTGGACCATCTTGGGAAGAAGATGTTTTCTTCCGCCAGCTTAGGACTGTGGTCGGTGAACACTGCATGTTTCTTGGGCCGTTACATCCACTCTGTGTGGGATACGGTTGCGCAGGTGCTGCCACAGTGCCCGGAGGAGGCCCGGGTCACACTCTCCCGTGCAGTTGCAGAGGGGAGAGATGCAGCAAAGTTCGCCATCCTCTGTGGGTTGGACACCGCCGACTCGCTGGGTAGAACGATTTCTACGTCAGTAGCCCTAAGATGCTACGCCTGGCTGAGATCCACTGACTTTTCTGGGGATGTCCAATCGACTCTTTTGGACATGCCCTTTGACGGCCGTCATCTGTTTGGTGACAAGGCATACCATGAGCTCGAGCGCTTCAAGGATTCTAGAGCTGCGGCCAGATCCTTGTGCCTCACTGCCACCTCTCGTCCTGTGCCGTCTGCCTTTCGCCCCTTTCGTGGTTACGGCAGGGGTGCCCCACCACGTTCCACCCAGGGCCACAGGCCGCCGCAAGCTACCCACCCTCTGCGGGGACGTGGGACCCATCACCATGAGTCTGGGGGCCAGCGGGCGGCCCAGTCCACCAGTGCCCCGTCTGCAGCAGCCTCTAAGCCCTCCTAGTCTGACATTTGAGGGCCACCAGTTGCCAGTGGGTGGCGGGATCCGCCATCACCTCCCCACTGGCACAACATCAGATCGGACAGGTGGGTTTTGCAGATAGTCCGAAGGGGCTACTCACTCCCCTTCGAGACTATCCCTCCCTCCATGCCACCAACACTCCACCGCATGTCGGAGGATCACTTGGCCCTTCTCCATTAAGAAGTTACAGCTCTTTTGGCCAAGGGAGCTATCGAGCGAGCCCCTGTCCCGGAAGTAGGTCATGGTTGTTACTCCCACTACTTCCTGGTGCCCAAGAAGAACAAAGGCCTGCGTCCTATCTTGGATCTCAGGGACGTCAACTGCTTCCTCCGGAAGGAGAAGTTCAAAATGTTGGCATTAGCTCAGGTCCTGTCTGCCCTCGACCCTGGAGACTGGATAGTAGCGTTGGACTTGCAGGATGCTTATTTCCACATCCCCGTCCTGCCAACCCACAGTGTTGCCTACGGTTCACGGTAGGCCACGAGCATTTTCAGTTTACTGTGCTCCCCTTTGGCCTTACCAGCACCCCTCGGGTGTTCACGAAAGTGATGTCGGTGCTCGCAGCTCATCTGCGCAGATCAGGGGTTCCAGTCTTCCCCTATTTCAACGACTGGTTGTTGAAGGCGGGCTCGCCCCAGGCTGTCGTCTCCCACCTCCAGACTACGGCGGACCTCCTGCATTCACTGGGGTTCACTATCAATGTGCTGAAGTCACACCTGATTCCCTCTCAGAAGCTCCTTTTCATCGGAGCATTTCTGGATACAGCGCCGTTTCGGGCTCCTCCTCCCGAGCAGCGGGTCTGGGATATTCGGGCTATGATACCGATGTATCTGAAAGAGACACGTTAGTGACAGATTCCTTACCTTAGAATATCCCCAGGCGTCAGGCTGGATCCGGAAAGTTTTTGCGTAGCAGTACCCTTGCGCGTCGGTAGGCGGCGTCGTGCGGCTCCGCGTCCGTCGTCGGCGTCGTGATCGCCGGGATGACGTCGCGGGCAGTACTTAGGCGCCACCCCTGCGCGCTGACGTCAGTTCTTCTTTTTCCGCGCCAGTAAGCGCAGATCCGGGAAGAGCAGTGCCCTAGTCACTTTTTGACTATCTGTTTTGTGAAATTTTTCACTGTTTTCTTCAACGAGTCTTCACGACTCCTAAGGTGTCGTAGGGATGCCCGGCTTTAAGCCCTGCGAGGAATGTGGTCGTATGATGTCCATCACGGACCCCCACCTCGAGTGTCTCTTCTGTCTCGGCCGAGACCACGACACGAAGTCGTGCCCTGACTGCCGGAAACTTCATCCGAAGGCTTTGCGAGAGCGGTCTCGAAAGCTCCTTGAAGTCCGGCAGTCGGCTCCGCGCCGCACCAAGCCCCGGTCCCGGGAGAGGTCGAGGGGCCGGACGCGGAGTCCCCGCCGTTCGTCGGAATCCAAGTCTTCGCGCTCCTCCGGTAAGTCGAAGCACAAGAAGTCTAAGCGGCGTCATCGCTCTAAGACTTCGCCTCGCCGGTCGCGCGACTCGGCTGAGGTCCCTGTCGGCACCGTCCCCGCGGCCCCGGACGTGCCTGTCGAGTTGCCCCCGCATTACCCGTCCTACCCGGGTTCGGGGGCGACTCCGGCCGAACTACAGAAATTCCTGTCGGCCATGGCCCGCCTCTTCGGGCCTCAAGGTCCCTCCGGTGCGCCTTCGGGCCCCGCGGGCCCTGATGGGGTTGCTCCGGCGTCGCCGTCGACTCCGGTCCCGGCGTCGCCTGTCCCACCAGCCTTCGTCCCGGCCTCGGCTCCGGCCCCGGCCTCAACCCCGGTTCCGGTGGTGCCGCAACCCCCATCGACGCCGGTTGACCTAACCACGCCCGACGCCCGATGTCCCCGGTGCCGCTTCCGACGCCGTCCGGGGCTCCGGGCGGCGTCGTTCCCCGGTTCTCCCCGGGTCCGGACATGGAGCCGGACCGGCGTCGCCCGACGCCGGTTCCGGCGCCGATGAGACCTTGGGTCCCTTATGTCCCTCCTCCTCCATATTTTCAACCTGAGGAGGACCAGGAGAGCTGGGAGGGGTCTGACGACCCTCTCACACAACAGTGCGAGTTTGACCCGGACTGGGTTGAGGAACTTGGGGATGCCAGTGGGCTGGATACCTCCCCGACTCTGGCATGCTGTCTCCTCCCGTGGCAACGGAGGAGGGGGCTAATTTTGCAACGGTGTTGCGTGGAGCTGCTGGAGCCTTAAATCTCCAGTTGCCTACAGTGGCCATCAGGACTAACCTCCTGACTGAAGTGCTTCAGCCGGCGGCCTCCTCTTCGGAGCCTGTGCTGCCGTTCAACGATGCACTCACTGACGTTCTTTTGGGTGCCTGGTCCAAACCCACCACAGGGGCTCCTGTGGATAGGAACGTGGCCCGACACCATCGCCCGGCTCCGGGCGACCCCCTGTTTCTCTCCCAACACCCCACCCCTGAGAGTTTGGTTGTCCAAGCCTCTGCCTCCCAAACAGCCTTCCCTACCGCCCCTCCGGATAGGGAATCCAAGCGCCTGGATCACTTTGGGAAGAAGGCTTTCTCTTCCTCCAGTGCTGGCTTGCGGTCTGTTAATACCGCTTGCCTCTTGGGCCGATACACCCACTCCCTGTGGGATTCGGTGGCTGATGTTTTGCCGCAGTGTTCTGAGGAGGTCCAGACACTGCTTACCCGCGCTATTGCGGAAGGGCGTGATGCGGCTAAATATACCATCCGCTGTGGCCTTGATACCGCTGACTCGCTGGGCAGATCGCTTGCAACGACTGTGGCGCTGCGTCGCCACGCCTGGCTGAGAACCACTGGTTTTTCAGGGGATGTCCAGAATACTCTCATGGACATGCCCTTTGATGGAGTCGGTCTTTTTGGTTCGAAGGCAGACCATGCGCTGGAGCGTTTCAAGGACTCACGGGCTACTGCTAAGTCCCTGTGCCTTGCTGTTGTGCGCCCTCCGCAAACGTCTGCTTTTCGCCCCTTTCGTGGCCACGGAAGGGGCGCCCAGTCACGTCCACAGCCCGGCCAACGGCCCGCGCAGCAAGCGCCTTCGCGTGGCCGAGGACGTGGATACCGCCGTGGCGGTTCGGGCAACCAGCGTGCGGGTCAGGCCACCACCTCCAACCCGTCCGCGGCCTCCAAGCCCTCCTAGTCCCTCCTTTCAGGTGCACAGCACGCCAGTCGGGGCAGGGTCCGCCATCACCTTCACCACTGGCGTCCCATCACCTCGGACAAGTGGGTCTTGGACATTGTCCGAAGGGGCTACTCCCTCCCCTTCGAGACCACCCCCAGCCATGCCACCTCAATTCCACCGCATGTCAGGGGATCACTTGGTGCTTCTACAGAAGGAAGTCACGGCCCTCTTGGCCAAGAGGGCCATCGAGCATGTTCCGACCCCAGAAGTAGGGCGTGGTTGCTACTCCCACTACTTTCTGGTGCCCAAAAAGGACAAGGAGGACATGCGTCCTATCTTGGACCTCCGGAACGTCAATCGCTTCCTCCGGAAGGAGAAGTTCAAGATGCTCACCCTAGCTCAGGTCTTGACTGCCCTCGACCCCGGAGACTGGTTGGTAGCGTTGGACTTGCAGGACGCCTATTTCCACATCCCCGTCCTCTATTTCCACATCCCCGTCCTGCCGGCCCACCGGCGTTACCTTCGGTTCACGGTAGGCCTCGAGCATTTTCAGTTCACCGTGCTCCCCTTTGGCCTTACAAGTGCCCCTCGGGTGTTCACGAAAGTGATGGCGGTGGTCGCAGCTCATCTGCGCCGGGCAGGGGTTTCAGTCTTCCCCTACCTCGACGACTGGCTGTTGAAGGCGGGCTCGTCCCAGGCAGTCGTCTCCCACCTCCAGACTACGGCCGGACTCCTGCACTCGCTGGGGTTCTCCATCAATGTGCCGAAGTCGCATCTGATTCCTTCTCCACAGCTCCTTTTCATCGGAGCAGTTCTGGACACGACGCAGTTTCGGGCCTATCCTCCCGAACGGCGAGTCCGGGATATTCAGGCTATGATTCCCATCTTTCAGCCTTTATCCTGGGTTTCGGTACGGATGACCCTGAGGCTGCTGGGCCTCATGGCCTCCTGCATCCTGCTGGTCAATCATGCCAGATGGCATATGCGGGCTCTGCAGTAAGACCTGAAGTTCCAGTGGGCGCAGCACCAGGGCAACCTGTCCGATCACGTCCAGATTTCGGAGGGGACTGCAAGACAGTTGCAGTGGTGGCTCTCGAACCGGCAATGGGTCATGGGCAGATCCCTCTCCCTTCCCCAGCCAGAGCACACTGTTGTGACGGACGCGTCCCTTCTGGGATGGGGCGGTCACATGGGAGAGGCGGAGATCAGAGGCCTCTGGTCTCCGGCGGAGTCCCGGCTCCATATCAACCTTCTGGAGCTCCGGGCGATCCGACTTGCACTCAAGGCATTCCTTCCCTCTGTCAAAGGGAAGGTGGTGCAGGTGTTCACCGACAACACCACCGCCATGTGGTACTGCAACAAACAGGGCGGGGTGGGATCGTGGACCCTTTGTCAGGAGGCTCTGCGCCTCTGGACATGGCTGGAACATCAGGGCATGTTCCTGATGGTTCAACACCTGGCAGGTTCCCTGAACGCCAGGGCGGACGAACTCAGCCGCAGGTGCGTGATGGATCACGAATGGCGTCTTCACTCAGAAGTGGCGCAAGGACTCTTTCTACAGTGGGGAGAGCCTTGGTTAGATCTATTCGCCACCGAAGAGAACGCGCAATGTCATCAGTTTTGCGCGTTGGAATTTCCAAGGCGGCACTCGCTCGGCGACGCTTTTCGTCACGAGTGGAGTTGCGGTCTATTGTACGCCTTTCCGCCTATACCACTTCTACCCAGAGTGTTGAAGAAAATTCGGCACGACCGGGCCCAAGTCATTCTTGTGGCTCCGGACTGGGCTCGAAGAGTTTGGTATCCCGAGCTACTCACTATGAGCGTAGATCCCCCGATCCGTCTGCCTCTTCGGGAGGATCTTCTGTCGCAGCAGCAGGGGACGGTCCTCCACCCGAACCTGTCCAGTCTACACCTGCTTGCGTGGAGATTGAGCGGCGGCAGTTGATTCCTTTCGACTTGCCTCCCGAAGTTTGTGATGTAATTCTGGCAGCCAGGCGTCCCTCCACTAAGGTGGTATACGCCTGCAGGTGGAACAAATTTGTGGCATGGTGCACAGCAAAGGCTGTGAATCCCCTTTCTGCCCCTCTGTCTGAGGTCCTTCTGTTCCTTCTCTCTCTGGCCCAACAGGGTTCTGCCCTGGGTACCATTAAGGGTTATCTTTGTGCTATCTCGGCCTTCCTCAGGCTCCCTGATCAGCCCTCCCTTTTCAAGTCCCCTGTTGTTAACAGGTTCTTAAAAGGCATTACTCACCTCTTTCCTCCTGTTCCGTTTGTGATGCCTCAGTGGGACTTGAACTTGGTTCTTACCTTTTAATGTGCGCTCCCTTTGAGCCTCTACATAACTGTCCTCTTCGTCTTCTGACTCTAAAGACAGCCTTTCTGGTGGCCATCACCTCCGCTCGGCGGGTGAGTGAGCTCCAGGCTCTATCTTGCAAACCTCCCTTTCTGTCTGTTCATCCAGACAAGGTTGTTCTTCGGACGCGTCCGTCCTTCTTGCCAAAGGTGGTTACTGCTTTCCATATTGGGCAGACCATCACTTTGCCCACCTTCTTTCCGCCTCCGCATCCTTCCAGAGAGGAAGAGAGGCTCCACCGTCTGGACCCAAAACGTGCGCTCTCCTTCTATATTGACCGCACAAAACACTTCCGGGTGGATGACCAGCTCTTTGTTGGCTACGTGGGCGCCAAAAAGGTCGGGCGGTGCACAAGAGGACCATCTCCCGCTGGGTTACCTTGTGCATCAAGACCTGCTATTCTTTGGTGAAGAAGGAGCCTCCTGTTGGGCTGCGTGCCCATTCCACGAGGGCAACGGCTGCTACCACGGCCTTGGGCCGCGGTGTTCCGCTGCCGGTTATTTGTCAGGCAGCTACGTGGGCCTCGCTGCACACGTTTACAAAGCATTACTGCCTTGACAGTCAGGTCCGGAGGGACGGCTTCTTTGGCCGTTCTGTCCTCCAGGACTTCCTTGTCTGATCTTTGTTCGCAGACCCACCACCGGCGTTGGTATTGCTGGGGTATCTATTCTAAGGTAAGGAATCTGTCACTAACGTGTCTCTTTCAGATGCACAAGTTACTAACTTGTGTAACGATATATCTGTAAGAGACAGTAGTTAGTGACAGATTCCTTACCGCCCCACCCATCCTCCCCGTTCTGCGAACTAATTTCTAGGGTTAAGGACATCCCTTTCAGGGCCCTAGTATTTTTCAGACACCTATGTCAGCTTCTTGCATGGCTCTGCGTTCCTGGCGCGGAAAGTCGTGTACAGAACTGACGTCAGCGCGCAGGGGCGGCGCCTAAGTACTGTCCGCGACGTCATCCCGGCGATCACGACGCCGACGACGGACGCGGAGCCGCACGACGCCGCCTACCGACGCGCAAGGGTACTGCTACGCAAAAAACTTTCCGGATCCAGCCTGACGCCTGGGGATATTCTAAGGTAAGGAATCTGTCACTAACTACTGTCTCTTACAGATATATCGTTACACAAGTTAGTAACTTGTGCTTCAGCCTCTATCCTGAATTTCGGTGAGGATGACCCTGAGGCTGCTGGGCCTCATGGCCTCCTGCATCCTGCTGGTGGATCATGCCAGATGGCATATGCGGGCTCTGCAGTGGGACCTGAAGTTCCAGTGGGCGCAGCATCAGGGGAATCTTTCCGATGCCGTCCAGATCTCAGAGGGCACTGCACACCAATTGCAATGGTGGCTAACGAACCAGGATTGGGTCAACGGCAGATCCCTCTCCCTTCCCCAACCGGACTTCACGGTGGTGACAGATGCGTCACTTCTGGGATGGGACGGCCACATGGGAGAGGCGGAGATCAGAGGCCTCTGGTCTCCGGCGGAGTCCGGACTCCACATCAACCTTCTGGAGCTCTGGGTGATCCGTCTTGCACTGAAAGCATTCCTTCCTTCTGTCAAGGGAAGAGTAGTGCAGGTGTTCACGGACATCTGAAAGAGACACGTTAGTGATAGATTCCTTACCTTAGAATATCCCCAGGCGTCAGACTGGATCCGGAAAGTTTTTCGTCGTGCGGCTCCGCGTTCGTCGCTGGCGTCGTAGGCGCCGAGATGACGTCACGGAGACTACTTAGGCGCCACCCATGCGCGCTGACGTCAGTTCTTTCTTTTTCCGCGCCAGCAAGCACAGATCCGGTTAGAGCACGTACCTTAGTCACTTTTTGACTAGTTGTTTTTTGGGTCTTTTGTCTCTAATTTCTATATTGACTCCTGGTGCCACGTAGGGATGCCTGGTTTTAAAACCTGCGGGGCCTGCCGCCGTACGATGTCGGTGGCCGACCCCCATGGCGTCTGTCTCTACTGTCTAGAGCGCGACCATGACTCCTGGTCATGTTCCAACTGTCTGGCCATGGCTCCGAAGGCTTTGCGGGAGCGGTCCCGAAAGCTGCTAGAGGCCCGGCAGTTGTCTCCGCGCCGTTCCAGATCCCGGGGTCGCTCAAGGGACCGACCGCGGAGTCGCCATCATCGCTCCTCGGGGTCCAAGTCGTCGCCATCGGATTCCGGTAAGCGACGTCATAAAAAGAAGTCGAAGAAGCACGTACGCTCTCCGACCTCCCCTCGTCGGTCTTCTGACGCAGACGAGGGGACCCGAGTTCTTTCCCCCGCGGCTCCGTTGGAGCCTGTCAGTCCCGCAGCCTACCCGCCATACCCGGGTCCGTCGGCGACTCCAGCCCAGGTGCAAGAGTTTCTTGCTGCCATGGACCGCCTTTTCGGGCCTAGGGCTCCCGCTGGTGCGCCTTTGGGCCCCGCGGTCCCTTTTGGGGGCCCTTGGTTGCTGCCGGCGGCTCTGGCCCCGGCGCCCCAAGTCCTCCGCCGGCGGCATCGGCCCCGGCGCCACAGGGTCCTCCGCCGGCGGCTCTGGCCCCGGTGCCCCCTGCGGCTCCCTTCCCGGCGCCGCCCTGGGTGCCGTTCGGCCCACCTCCGCCCTTGCCCGCGTTTCCAGCTTGGAACCCGGATTGGGCCTTGGAGCCGGAGCGGCGCCGGTGGAGCATTTCTTTTCCCCTGTGCCTCCCTCGCCGTTGCAGCCTGTGCCTCGGGCTGTTGGGGAAGAGGAGGACTGGGAGGGGTCGGAGGACCCTCTTGCACGGCAGTGTGAGTCCAAACAGGAATGGGCAGAAGACTCAGAGGATGCCAGTGGCCTTGACCTCTCCTCTGAGCCTGGGTTTGTGTCTCCTCCCACTCTCATGGAGGAAGGCGCCACCTACACTGTGGTGCTTCGTAGAGCAGCTGAAACTCTTGGCCTTGAGCTGCCTACTGTTGCCCTCCAAACTAACCTCCTTACTGAGGTGCTTCAGCCTACAGCAGGTTCTGTGGAACCTCTACTCCCGTTCAATGAGGCCTTAACGGATGTTTTGCTGGGTACCTGGTCTAGGCCAGCCACAGGGGCCCCTGTGGATAAAAATGTGGCCAGACGTCATCGTCCGGCACCGGGTGACCCTGCCTTTCTGACAACTCATCCGACACCGGAGAGCCTGGTCATTCAGGCTTCCACTTCCCAAACAGCATTCCCTACCGCTCCACCGGATAAGGAATCCAAAAAGCTGGAGCAGCTTGGCAAAAGGTTGTTTTTCTCTGCCAGCCTGGGTCTGCGGTCAGTCAACACCACATGCCTCTTGGGCCGCTATTCTCACGCTGTGTGGGACACAGTGGCGCAAACTCTGCCCCAGTGCCCCGAAGAGGTTCGGGCTGTGCTTTCCCAAGCTGTTGCAGAAGGGAAGGATGCCGCGAAGTTCGCCATTCGGTGTGGGTTGGACACCGCGGACTCCTTGGGAAGAACAATTTCCACCACAGTGGCCTTGCGGCGACATGCCTGGCTGCGGTCCACGGGGTTTTCGGGGGATGTCCAGAGTTCCCTCATGGACATGCCTTTTGATGGTACTCGCCTTTTTGGCGATAAGGCAGACAGTGCGCTGGAGCGTTTTAAGGACTCTCGGGCTCAAAGCCTTCATAGTCCGCGCTTTGGGCGGCGGGCGGCAGGATTCAACATCACCTCCCCCACTGGCGCTCTGTCACTTCGGACAGCTGGGTGCTCCAAATCATCCGAAGGGGCTATTCCCTCCCCTTCGAGTCTGCCCCCCGTCCATGCCACCTCAGTTCCACCGCATTTCGGGGGATCACTTAGCGCTTCTCCAACAGGAAGTCACGGCCCTCTTGGCCAAGGGGGCCATCGAGCGCGTTCCTGGGCCAGAAGTAGGACATGGATGTTATTCCCACTACTTTCTGGTCCCCAAGAAGGACAAGGGAGGCTTGCGCCCCATCTTGGACCTCCGGAACGTCAATCGCTTCCTCTGGAAGAAGTTCAAGATGTTGACTCTGGCTCAGGTCTTGGCTGCCCTCGACCCTGGAGACTGGATGGTAGCGTTGGACTTGAAGGACGCATATTTTCACATTCCCGTCCTGCCAGCCCATCGGCGTTACCTGCGATTCACGGTAGGCCAGGAGCATTTTCAGTTTACCGTGCTACCTTTCGGCCTTACCAGCGCCCCTCGGGTGTTCACAAAAGTGATGGCGGTGGTCGCAGCTCATCTGCGCAGGTCAGGGGTATCAGTCTTCCCCTACCTCGACGACTGGTTGTTGAAGGCGGGCTCGCCCCAGGCAGTCGTCACCCACCTTCAGACTACGGCCGACCTCCTGCAGTTACTGGGGTTCTCCATCAACGTGCCAAAGTCGCACCTGAGTCCTTCTCAAAAGCTCCCCTTCATCGGAGCGGTTCTGGACTCGACGCAGTTTCGGGTTTATCCTCCCGAGCGGCGAGTCCGGGATATTCAGGCTATGATTCCCATCTTTCAGCCTCTATCCCGGGTTTCAGTCAGGCTGACCCTCCGGCTCCTGGGCCTGATGGCCTCCTGCATTCTGCTAGTGCAACATGCCAGGTGGCATATGCGAGCTCTGCAGTGGGACCTGAAGTTCCAGTGGTCGCAGCATCAGGGCAACCTGTCCGATCTTGTCCAGATCTCGGAGGGCACTGCACGACAATTGCAGTGGTGGCTCACGAATCGTGATTGGGTCAATGGCAGATCCCTCTCCCTTCCCCAACCGGAGCACATAGTGGTGACGGATGCGTCCCTCCTGGGATGGGGCGGCCACTTGGGAGAGGCGGAGATCAGAGGCCTCTGGCCTCGGCGGAGTCCCGGCTCCATATCAATCTTTTGGAGCTGCGGGCGATCCGACTTGCACTGAAGGCATTCCTTCCCTCTGTCCGGGGCAGTGTAGTGCAGGTGTTCACGGACAACACCACCGCCATGTGGTATTGCAACAAACAGGGCGGGGTGGGGTCGTGGACCCTATGTCAGGAGGCTCTGCGCCTCTGGACATGGCTGGAACATCAAGGTATTACCTTGGTGGTTCAACACCTGGCAGGTTCTCTGAATGCCAGGGCAGACTAACTCAGCCGCCAGTGCTTGATGGATCACGAATGGCGTCTGAACTTGGACGTGGCGCAAGGTCTCTTTCTGCAGTGGGGAGAGCCTTGGTTAGATCTATTCGCCACCGAAGAGAACGCGCAATGTCATCAGTTCTGCGCATTGGAATTTCCAAGGCGGCACTCGCTCAGCGACGCTTTTCGTCGCAAATGGAGTTGCGGTCTGTTGTACGCCTTTCCTCCTATACCACTTCTGCCCAGAGTGCTGAAGAAGATTCGGCGCGACCGGGCCCAAGTCATCCTTGTGGCTCCGGATTGGGCACAAAGATACTCAACATGGCGATCGATCCCCCGATCCGACTGCCTCTTCGGGAGGACCTTCTGTCGCAGCAGCAGGGGACGGTCCTCCACCCGAACCTGTCCAGCCTCCACCTCCATGCGTGGAGATTGAGCGGCGACAGCTGATTCCATTTGCCTTGCCTCCTGAAGTCTGTGATGTCATTCTGGCAGCCAGGCGTCCCTCCACTAAATCGGTATACGCCTGCAGGTGGAACAAATTTGTGGCATGGTGCACAGCTAAGTCTGTGGATCCCCTTTCTGCCCCTCTTTCTGAGGTCCTTCTATTCCTACTATCCTTGGCCATGCAGGGCTCTGCTCTGGGCACACTCAAAGGTTATCTTTCGCCCATCTCCGCCTTTCCCAGGCGTCAGGCTGGATCCGGAAAGTTTTTTGCGTAGCAGTACCCTTGCGCGTCGGTAGGCGGCGTCGTGCGGCTCCGCGTCCGTCGTCGGCGTCGTGATCGCAGGGATGACGTCGCGGGCAGTACTTAGACGCCGCCCCTGCGCGCTGACGTCAGTTCTTCTTTTTCCGCGCCAGTAAGCGCAGATCCAGGAAGAGCAGTGCCCTAGTCAATTTTTGACTAAATTTTTGGGTGATTTTTTCACTTTCTTTTCGAGTCTTCTCGACTCCTAGGTGTCGGTAGGGATGCCCGGCTTCAAGCCATGCGACGCCTGTGGTCGAATGATGTCGATCACAGACCCGCACTTAGTGTCTCTACTGCCTCGGCCGAGACCACGACACGAAGTCGTGCCCTGACTGCCGGGCCTTACACCCGAAGGCTTTGCGAGAGCGGTCTCGAAAGCTCCTCGAGGTCCGGCAGTCGGCTCCGCGCCGCACCAAGCCCCGGTCCCGTGAGAGGTCGAGGGGCCGGTCGCGGAGCCCCCGCCGGTCGGAGTCCAAGTCTTCGCACTCCTTGGGTAAGTCGAAGCACAAAAAGTCTAAGAAGCACCATCGCTCTAAGACTTCGCCTCGCCGGTCTCGCGACTCGGCTGAGGCCCCTGTCGGCACCGTCCCCGCGGCTCCGGATGTCCCTGTGGCGCCGCCCCCGCATTACCAGTCCTTCCCGGGTTCGGGGGCGACTCCGGCCGAGATACAGGAATTCCTGTCGGCCATGGCCCGCCTCTTCGGGCCTCAAGGTCCCTCCGGTGCGCCTTCGGGCCCTGATGGGGTTGCTCCGGCGTCGCCGACGACTCCGGTCCCGGCGTCGCCTGTCCCGCCAGCCTTGATCCCGGCCCCGGCTCCGGCCCCGATCCTGGCTCCGGTGGTACCGCAACCCCGATCGACGCCGGTTGACCTAACCACGCCGGCGCCGATCTCCCCGGTGCCGTTCCCGACGCCGCCCGGGGCTCCGGGCGGCGTCGTTCCCTGGTTCTCTCCGGTTCCGGACATGGAGCCGGACCGACGTCGCTCGACGCCGGCTCCGGTGCCGATGAGACCTTGGGTCCCAGATGTCCCTCCTCCTCCATATTTTAAACCAGAGGAGGACCAGGAGAGCTGGGAGGGGTCGGAAGACCCTCTCACACGGCAGTGTGAGTATGATGAGGACTGGGCAGAGGAACTTGGGGATGCCAGTGGTCTAGACACTTCCCCTGACACTGGCATGCTGTCTCCTCCCGTGGCTACGGTGGAGGGAGCAAATTTCGCAACGGTGTTGCGTAGAGCAGCTGGAGCCTTGCACCTCCAATTGCCTACTGTGGCTGTCAGGACTAATCTCCTGACAGAAGTGCTTCAGCCGGCAGCTTCCTCCACGGAGACTGTGCTGCCGTTTAATGATGCACTGTCTGACGTTCTTTTGGGCACCTGGTCCAAGCCCACCACAGGGGCTCCTGTGGATAGGAACGTGGCCCGACGCCATCACCCTGATCCAGGCGACCCCTTGTTTCTCTCTCAACATCCCACCCCCGAGAGCTTGGTTGTCCAAGCCTCTGCCTCCCAAACCGCCTTCCCTACCGCCCCTCCGGATAGGGAATCCAAACGCCTGGACCAGTTTGGGAAGAAGGCTTTTTCTTCCTCCAGTGCTGGCTTTCGGTCCGTCAACACCGCTTGCCTTTTGGGCCGATATACCCACTCCCTGTGGGAATCGGTGGCGACTGTTTTGCCCCAGTGTTCTGAGGAGGTCCAGACACTGCTTACCCGCACCATTGCGGAAGGTAGAGATGCGGCTAAATACACCATACGTTGTGGCCTTGATACCGCCGACTCGCTGGGCAGATCGCTTGCAACGACGGTGGCGCTGCGTCGCCACGCCTGGCTGAGAACAACTGGTTTCTCGGGTGATGTCCAGAATACACTCATGGACATGCCCTTTGATGGAGTCGGTCTTTTTGGTTCCAAAGCAGACCATGCGCTGGAGCGTTTTAAGGACTCACGGGCTACTGCCAAGTCCCTGGGCCTTTCTGTTGTGCGCCCTCCGCTAACCTCTGCTTTTCGCCCCTTTCGTGGCCACGGAAGGGGCGCCCAGTCACGTCCACTGCCCAGCCACCGGCCCGCGCAGCAAGCGTCTTCGCGTGGCCGAGGACGTGGCTACCGCCGTGGCGGTTCGGGCAACCAGCGTGCGGGTCAGGCCACCAACTCCGCCCCGTCCGCGGCCTCCAAGCCCTCCTAGTCCTTCCTTTCAGGTGCACAGCACGCCAGTAGGGGGCAGGGTCCGCCATCACCTTCACCACTGGCGTCCCAACACCTCGGACAGGTGGGTCTTGGACATTGTCCGAAGGGGCTACTCCCTCCCCTTCGAGACCACCCCCCCAGCCATGCCACCTCAATTCCACCGCATGTCAGGGGATCACTTGGTGCTTCTGCAGAAGGAAGTCACGACCCTCTTGGCCAAGAGGGCCATCGAGCATGTTCCGACCCCAGAAGTAGGACGTGGTTGCTACTCCCACTACTTTCTGGTGCCCAAAAGGACAAGGAGGACATGCGTCCTATCTTGGACCTCCGGAACGTCAATCGCTTCCTCCAGAAGGAGAAGTTCAAGATGCTCACCCTAGCTCAGGTCTTGACTGCCCTCGACCCTGGAGACTGGTTGGTAGCGTTGGACTTGCAGGACGCTTATTTTCACATCCCCATCCTGCCGGCCCACCGGCGTTACCTTCGGTTCACGGTAGGCCTCGAGCATTTTCAGTTCACCGTGCTCCCCTTTGGCCTTAAAAGTGCCCCTCGGGTGTTCACGAAAGTGATGGCGGTGGTCGCAGCTTATCTGCGCCGGGCAGGGGTTCCAGTCTTCCCCTACCTCGACGACTGGCTGCTGAAGGCGGGCTCGTCCCAGGCAGTCGTCTCCCACCTCCAGACTACGGCCGAACTCCTGCACTCGCTGGGGTTCTCCATCAATGTGCCGAAGTCGCATCTGATTCCTTCTCCACAGCTCCTTTTCATCGGAGCAGTTCTGGACACGACGCAGTTTCGGGCCAATCCTCCCGAACGGCGAGTCCGGGATATTCAGGCTATGATTCCGATCTTTCAGTCTTTATCCTGGGTTTCGGTACGGATGACCCTGAGGCTTCTGGGCCTCATGGCCTCCTGCATCCTGCTGGTCGATCATGCCAGATGGCATATGCGGGCTCTGCAGTGGGACCTGAAGTTCCAGTGGGCGCAGTACCAGGGCAACCTGTCCGATCACGTTCAGATCTCGGAGGGGACTGCAAGACAGTTGCAGTGGTGGCTCTCGAACCGGCAATGGGTCATGGGCAGATCACTCTCCCTTCCCCAGCCAGAGCACACAGTTGTGACGGACGCGTCCCTTCTGGGATGGGGCGGTCACATGGGAGAGGCGGAGATCAGAGGCCTCTGTTCTCCGGCGGAGTCCCGGCTCCATATCAACCTTCTGGAGCTCCGGGCGATCCGACTTGCACTCAAGGCATTCCTTCCCTCTGTCAAAGGGAAGGTAGTGCAGGTGTTCACAGACAACACCACCGCCATGTGGTACTGCAGCAAGCAAGGCGGGGTGGGGTCGTGGACCCTATGTCAGGAGGCTCTGCGCCTCTGCACATGTCTGGAACATCAGGGCATTTTCCTGATGGTTCAACACCTGGCAGGTTCCCTGAACGCCAGGGCGGACGAACTCAGCCGCAGGTGCATGATGGATCACGAATGGCGTCCTCACTCGGAAGTTACGCAAGGACTCTTTCTACAGTGGGGAGAGCCTTGGTTAGATCTATTCGCCACCGAAGAGAACGCGCAATGTCATCAGTTCTGCGCGTTGGAATTTCCAAGGCAGCACTCGCTCTGCGACGCTTTTAATCGCGAGTGGAGTTGCGGTCTGTTGTACGCTTTTCCGCCTATACCACTTCTACCCAGAGTGTTGAAGAAGATTCGGCGCGACCGGGCCCAAGTCATCCTTGTGGCTCCGGACTGGGCTCGAAGAGTTTGGTATCCCGAGCTACTCAGTATGAGCGTCGATCCCCCGATCCGTCTGCCTCTTCGGGAGGATCTTCTGTCGCAGCAGCAGGGGACGGTCCTCCACCCGAACCTGTCCAGCCTCCACCTGCTTGCGTGGAGATTGAGCGGCGGCAGTTGATTCCTTTCGACTTGCCTTCCGAAGTTTGTGATGTGATTCTGGCAGCCAGGCGTCCCTCCACTAAGGTGGTATACGCCTGCAGGTGGAACAAGTTTGTGGCATGGTGCACAGCAAAGGCTGTGAATCCCCTTTCTGCCCCTCTTTCTGAGGTTCTTCTGTTCCTCCTTTCCCTGGCCCAACAGGGTTCTGCCCTGGGTACCATCAAGGGCTATCTTTGTGCCATCTCAGCCTTCCTCCGGCTTCCTGATCAGCCCTCCCTTTTCAAGTCCCCTGTTGTTAACAGGTTTCTAAAAGGCATTACACACCTCTTCCCTCCTGTTCCGTTTGTAATGCCTCAGTGGGACTTGAACTTGGTTCTTACCTTTCTTATGTGCGCTCCCTTTGAGCCTCTACATAACTGTCCTCTTCGTCTTCTCACTCTGAAGACAGCCTTTCTGGTGGCCATCACCTCCGCTCGGCGGGTGAGTGAGCTCCAGGCTCTTTCATGCAAACCTCCCTTTCTGTCTGTCCATCCAGACAAGGTTGTTCTTAGAACGCGTCCGTCCTTCTTGCCAAAGGTGGTTACTGCCTTCCACATTGGGCAGACCATCACTTTGCCCACCTTCTTTCCGCCTCCGCATCCTTCCAGAGAGGAAGAGAGGCTCCACCGTCTGGACCCAAAACGTGCGCTTTCTTTTTATATCAACCGCACACAACACTTCCGGGTGGATGACCAGCTCTTTGTTGGCTACGTGGGCGCCAAAAAAGGTCGGGCGGTGCACAAGAGAACCATCTCCCGCTGGGTAACCTTGTGTATCAAAGCCTGCTATTCTTTGGCTAAGAAGGAGCCTCCTGTTGGGCTGCGGGCCCATTCCACCAGGGCAACGGCTGCTACCACGGCTTTAGGCTGCGGTGTTCCGCTGCAGGATATCTGTCAGGCAGCTACGTGGGCCTCGCTGCACACATTTACAAAGCATTACTGCCTTGGCAGTCAGGTCCGGAGGGACGGCTTCTTTGGCCGTTCTGTCCTCCGGGACTTCCTTGTCTGATCTTTGTTCGCAGACCCACCACCGGGGTTGGTATTGCTGGGGTATCTATTCTAAGGTAAGGAATCTGTCACTAACGTGTCTCTTTCAGATGCACAAGTTACTAACTTGTGTAACAATATATCTGTAAGAGACAGTAGTTAGTGACAGATTCCTTACCGCCCACCCATCCTCCCCGTTCTGCGAACTGATTTCTAGGGTTAAGGACATCCCTTTCAGGGCCCTAGTATTTTTCAGACACCTATGTCAGTTTCTTGCATGGCTCTGCGTTCCTGGCGCGGAAAGTCGTGTACAGAACTGACGTCAGCGCGCAGGGGCGGCGTCTAAGTACTGCCCGCGACGTCATCCTGGCGATCACGACGACGGACGCGGAGCCGCACGGCGCCGCCTAGCGACGCGCAAGGGTACTGCTACGCAAAAACTTTCCGGATCCAGCCTGACGCCTGGGGATATTCTAAGGTAAGGAATCTGTCACTAACTACTGTCTCTTACAGATATATCGTTACACAAGTTAGTAACTTGTGCTCCAGTGACACTTGCAAGGTAAGATATAATCGTGTACCTCACCAAGCACCCCATTGTGCCCATACTACAATCACACTCGCATCTGGACGACTCAGACACTCCATTAGCATTTGCATAAGATATAGACCCAGCATTCCACACATCCCACTAACTACCACGCACACTTCAGCTCATTCTCATTAATGCTTGCTCTGCAGCAGTCTGAGCACCAGACATCATTATCTATCACGAGCTTAATACCCTCTTCATCTCAGAAACATGGTTCACCCCCCACATCTTCGCACATCCTAGTTGTCCATCCCACAGGCTATAGCATCTATTTGGTGTACTGTGCACATATAAAAGGAGGAGGCCTCAGTCATCCATGTGTCCTCCTGTTCCTGCACCCTCAGCAAGCAACACTCAAATTAATGGAGCTGCTTACATGTCATTACTCATAATCTGCAACTCAGACCGCCACCTTCAATCTCGCCTACACGCCTCACAGGCAGAACAAGTACTTAATTTCTGAATTCTCAGATCCCCTTACTACCTTGACTATCTGACATACCCACCCCATCCTCTTGTTTGACTACAGCCTCCAAAACAACATAACCCCCCAAAAAAGACACCCTCATTAATCTCGTTGGTTCACTCAGCATGGTATAGCATTTCACAAAACCAACACACTCCACAGCCACACCCTAGTCTTCTCAGTATCACCAACAATCTAATGCAAATTGCATATAACTCTATACTGAACCGACCACTTTGCCATCCCAGTCTCCCTGCTCAGCATTCTGCCAACAAACCAAGGACACACCGTCTTTCGAAGACCGCTCCATAGACAACCTCTTTCAACCCCACATCAGACACCAACATCCTTCTAAACAACTTACACAATTTTTGGGAGAACTATGTAAATATCCATACCACGTTTACAACATGCAAGAGCAAGCCAAAGTTTTCAGCACCCTGGTAAAGAACTTGCTAACCATAAATGATTCACCTTTAGACAAGCTAGAAGAAAAACAACTCCTGATAACTTCTCAATACTGAAGTCCCTCCGCGCAACACACAGAGCTCATCACAGCAGCCAAAGCAAAGTACAGATGCAGAACACCGTTAAAGACAATTGAACGCTGCAACTACCCCCTGCCTGACTCACCTATTCCTCACTCCACAGAAAAATGCAATATCAGCCTCTTTTTCATTGAAAAAATACAGAAGATCCAACAGCGCATTGACAACACCAAGCGTGTTTCATCTCATACAGAGAACCCTTCGTGTCTTCAAAGCCTTATCGCTCCCAGATCTCGCTGACACTCAACTGTCTCTAAGGCACTTCTTATGAAGACCTCTTACCCTCGTACTTCATTAATGCTCTCTGTGGGGACGTGCTCTTACTCTCCACTGTCAATGCCTCCCTCACTCATTGCATCTTCCCAGAAGCTCTCTGAACAGGCCAGATCCTCCCAGTCTTACTAGATCCAGATCTTGCAAACTACTGGTCCTTCACTCACCTACTATTCATCAGCAGCATCATTGCAAAAGCAATCTATGCTCAACGCCAAAATTACATCAGTGCTAACAATCTCCTGCACAACTACCAGTCGGGCTTCAGATCAGACTGCAAAGAGGAGACCTTTACCTTACACATCATAGATAATACCTTCTTGACTTCAAATGTAGATGATCTTTGTTCCTGCTATTACTGGGCCTCTTAGCTGCCTTTGCCTCAGCTGATCATTCTACCCTCATGCACCCCGGAGTCTCAAATAGGATTCACTGCCCTTCACTGGTTCTCCTCCTCCTTTTTTAACTAATAACCAGTTTGTTCACATGGTACCTCCAAATCACAAAAAATCATGATCACTTGTATAGTCCCTCATACTATCTCAGCATCTTCAACTTTTAGGTGGAGCTGCTAGGTGCGTTACTCTCAGATAACCGCATCAAGATTCACCAATATACCAATAACTCTTCTTGAAAGTCTCCTCTGCCTTAAACACTGTTTGCTCATCATCCATACCTGGATGTCCACATCCTAGCTGAAGCTCAACCCAGCCAAGACAGAATTCCTGTTATTTACTAAGAACAGCAAACAAGAAACACTACAAAGCTAGCGCAATTGCATTAACGTTGATGGCTTCGAACCACAACTTTCACCAAATGCCAAGTCACTTGGATTCACCAATCTCACCCTCAAGGAGAACACATTGGTATTAAAAAAAGGTTGAATAACTTGCTTTCTTCTAAAGAAAGTCAAACTGTTTCTTTCAGAAAGCGACTTCAGAACTGCTGTTCAAGCCCCTGTACTCTTGTTTCTGGATGATGGTAATGCCCTGCTTCATGGCATCCCAGACTCCACACTGGCACCCCTTCAAGGCGTCTGCTCACCACAGTGCTTCTCATTCAGGACTGGAAGAAATATTAAACCATCCTGACCAGCACCTCCGCTTACCTTGCAGTTTTCCTAGTGGTTTATTGCACACCCACAGCCAGAAAACAATCAGACTGCAGACTAAGAAGTATAAAAAAGAAACCAAGACAGCAGGGTTTTTCAATCTGTGCACCCAGGATCTTGAACAACATGCCCATAGTCATCAGAAACGCCCCAGTAATGCTCTAATTTAGGAAAGATATTAGAGTTGAAATCTCGCCTCTTAAAAGAACACTAAATCACAATGCAGTAACCGTCCACAACCCAGGTTCCTCTCCTAATACCTGTTGAATGTATTTATGACTTTCGATCATTTACAGGGCTCAGCCGTCTTTTGGCTAGGTTTGCTCTATAAAAATGCCATAAACATAAAATCATTCAGTGGGTGCAGCACCGGGGTGGTCTTTCAGTCTCCATCTAGCTATGTCAGGACACTGCTTGGGATCCAATCCAAAAGCTTTATTCGACAGTTTGTCATAAAAGCAGATCACAATAAACAGCATGATTTTCGATATTAAAATGCAGTGAATTCATAGGATAAAACGTTAAAATTTCATACAGCAAACTGGTCCAGGTTAAAAACAGTATCAAATTTAAAAAGGAGAGCATATCATATAGGTATTAAAAACCATTATGGATAAGAATAGCTAGGGAGACTTATTTCAAACATCACCACAGATATATGACTGGAACACACAGTTAGATAAAGTTTAATAGTTTTTCATATGACATCTGTAGAACGGGATCTAATTATCCACATCCAACTTAAGAACTTGGCTACTGCTATAGTAATACACGGCAACGTGTCAGTACATAATATTCTTAGAGCAATGCTACTTGTTCTAGTACCCAAGTTCCTACACATTGGTGTCCGCCACGCTTTACGAGGGCCAGAGTAGGCAGGGCAGACAAACAGGACGTGGGCATAAGACTCTTCCTGTGCATTGCAAAAGGGGGACATTTACTATTGCCTGATTTGGCCCATTTTGCTGTAAATGTTCTCAACGGCAAGGTTCCAACTCTAAATTGGAAGTACAACTTCCGATCAAATGGTTTGGATATGACATCCCAGTACCGTTCCAGGCTTGGCCAAGGCTTAACTGTTAAAAAATCCCCAGTTAGGGATGAACTATCGCTAGCTCTGTGGTTATTGTGGTAAACCAATTCCCAGTATCTTTCTTTTATGATCTCTTTAGAGGGGAATTGGCAACACGATCGATTTTCCCACAATTTTGACATACCAATACTCACTAGGGAAGCTCTAACCGCTCTTAGCCAACTGATCTTATGAAACCGGTCTGACATGATTACATCCCTAAGACCTACAGCGTATGTTGACAGTTCTGGGGTACATCATATTCTGCGCCAGTACAAGATGGGGCGAAATCTTGCTAGATCCGCCAATGCTTTCCTACCCAGATCTTGTAACAGTGGAAGGACCGGGGTACTTTGGGGGGAGAATAGTAATGTTTCTCAGAAACCTGTTTTCAGCAAGAGATAACTTGGACAGGTTTTCGAACCCCCCGAGTTCCGCCCCGTATAACACTGAGCTGACCACTTTCATATTATAAATTTGTAGAACCGGGCTGACTGGCTTGGTCAGGGATGTATTGAACTCGCTGTGTATAGCCCCACTGCTTGGGATCTTCTGTTGTGACAGACCAACACCAACCTGTCCTGCAGCAAGCAACTCTCCCTTCCCCAACAAAACCTCACGGTTGTAGCAGATGTCACTGCTTTGCATTCGGGGGTGGGGGTCATCTTCGAAAGGTTGATACGAGTCCTCTGGTCTCCAGCTGAGTGCCAGCTCCATATTAATCTTTTGAAGATTTATGAAATGCCCTGCTTTTAGCATATGTTACTGCTAAAAGCAGGGCACAGTGGGATCCTGGATCCTGCAACAGGAGGCCTTGCACTTTTGGAGATGCCTCGACCAGCAGTAGTTGCTTGTGGTGGCCAATCATAAGTAAGGTTTGTTAAATGCCAAAGCAGAGTAACTAAGCAGGTGTAAGCTGGTAGACCACAAATGGCATCTTCATCCAGAGCTGCCACTAGGCATCGTCAAACCGAGGGGTTGCCCTGGCTAGATCGGTTTGCCACTGTGAGACTGCAGTGTCAAAACCTTTGGGTGCTAGAGTTCCTTCCACACTGAGAGACTTGTTCAGTCTGCGATGGAACACTGGGCTCCTGTTTGTGCTCATATTTGCCCCCCTCCTGTCTCGAGTTCTGAAGAAAATCAGGACAGACCAGACCCAGGTCGTCTTCATAGCCCTGGAATGGGCCAGAAGGATGTGGTACCCAGATTGCTTTTAGCCTGAACATTTGATCCAGCTACCTCTTTTGGGCCATCTGCACTCTCAGCAACAGGGGACGTTCCTTTGACCGAATATCCTTGAACTATACTTTCATGGGTGGATATTGTGCATTGACAGCGAAGTTCCTTTGATTGACTGCCCATGTGAATGTCATTCTTGCAGCTAGCTAGATGTCCTTCAAATTAATCCATTCATGCTGGACTCTGACCCTCTGCAGGCCAAACTTTCTGATGTATTTGTTTTGTTGTTGGCCCTGCAATGCCTTGTGGAGGGCACAGTTAAAGGTTGCATGTTGGCCATTTAATCTTTTTTATGTTTACAAGATCATCCTCCCCTTTTCAAATGACCTGTTGTGATGTGCTTTCTAAAAGGTCTGACTCACAAGTTTTCTCCAAAACCTTTTGTCAAGTTACAGTAGGACCCCATTTTGGTTCGTACATTCCTCGTGTTCACCATTTGAGCTAATCCATAGTTGCTCCCTACAGCATCCGACAGTGAAAATAGTCTTTCTCATTAAGATCATGTCTGCACCCCACGAGTCAACTACAGTCACTGTCGGTCCAACTCTCTGCACTACTTTCTTTCCAGACAAATTGATGCAGAAGACTTAGGCCACCTTCCTGCCAAAAGCGGTGTCTCCCTTTAATGTTAGTCAGTTACCCTACTGGTCTTTGCTCCACCTCACCCCTTGAAGGAGGAGAAAAGGCTTCATCAATTGAACTGTAAAAGAGCCCTGAGCTTTTCCATTGACTGTACGAAGGACCCCCATGTGGGTGACCAGATCTGTGGGTTTCACTGGGGCCATGAAAGACAGAGCAGTGCAGATAGCAACTCTACTAAAGTGGATACTCCTTTGTATAAAGGTATGTTACACATTGTCCAAAAAAGAGCCCCTTGAAGGCCTGTGGGCCCATTCCACCAGTGCCACAGCTGCTAAAACAAAATTGGCAAAGGGGAATCGGTTCTGGACAGCTACCAGGCTACAACTTGGGCATCAGTGCACACATACACAAAACCTACTACTACCTTGACAGTTCTGACTTGGAGGACTGTTTTGCCTGCTCAGTCCTGCAAGACTTCTGGTCTGAGTCCACTCCCCAGACCCTCCACCTTTGGGAGGTACTGCTGTTGTATCGTATCTATTCTAAAGGACGGAATCGCACGTAACCTCGGCATCATACTAGACTCATCGCTCACAATGAACTGCCACATCAACGCCGTATCCTCGACCTGCTTCAATACCCTCTGCATGCTCCGAAAGACATTCAGATGGATCCCAACTAAATCCAGAAAAACCATCACCCATGCACTCAGCAGCAGCAGACTGGACTACGGCAACGTTCTCTCTACGCCAGAATCAATAAACTCCTTCGCAAACTCCAGACTGTCAAGAACGCCGCAACCAAACTGATCCTCGACATCCCTCGTCGCAGTCACATCACTCAAAACCTGCGCGATCTCCACTGGCTTCCAGTCGATAGAAGAATAACCTTCAAACTCCTTACCCAACCATACAAGACCCTTCACAACACCGGACCCGCATACCTGAACCGTCGCCTCTCATTCCACGCACCCAAAAGACACCTCTGATCAGCCCAGCTCTCTGGCCACCGTCCCTCGTATCAACAAGACCAGAACAGGAGGAAAGTCCTTCTCCTACCTCGCAGCCAAAGCCTGGAACACCCTACCCATCCACCTCCAGCAATCTCCCATATTGCCCCTGTTCAGAAAGGAACTCAAGACCTGGCTCTTTGGATGACCCCAGCACTCTACGGAGCCGCCAGCGCCTTGAGACCCTCACGGTGAGTAGTTGCGCTTCACCCACCTCGATTGATTGAATCTGCTGTTAAAAGTATCCATTTAAAAAAAGTTGCTTACCTGTGGTAACGCTCTTTCTGTTGGGTATTCTAAACAAACATTCCTCACTTTCCTCCGCATCTACAAAGTGTAATAAGGTCTGAAGTTAGTTTTCGGCACACAGTCACCTACAATATAAAATGTCCTATCTTTCGTTACGGAAAGTTTCAAATCTATTAAGGACATGGAGGCAAGGATTATGCTTTCTTCGCTCTATTTCACAGGAGCCATGTTAAACATGATCAAACTACAAATCCCATGAGCACTTGAGAAGAAAAGTTGATCACAGTTCATCCAGTCAGGGTGAAAATCTCCTTTTTATAGTCCTCCATTCATGTTGCCTCCTCCTCTTTCTTCGTGCGACAATCTGCCAGTCATCCTCTATTCCTGCTTGTTCAAATCATTCCCTGTGAATGAAAAACCATATTGAGAACACATTCTCAGTGTTCAGAAAATCATTTACGACAACGTAACTTGAAAGCTGTATAGTGACCTCATGTATTATGAAAAAAAACAACGTACATTGTATTACAAGAGCATGCAATCAAAAAGATGTTACTTACAGCAAGTATGTACATTATTATCAACATGGGGGGGGGGGGGTAAAGAGGGGATCAGTTGGTCCTCGACCCCAGGCGGGATTATCATCGCCTCCATGTCCTTAATAGAAGTGAAACTTTCCGTTACTAAATCTAGGAAATGTTATATTCTGTGTCAGAACCGGAGGCGAGGATTGTGCTACTTCAAAGCTTATCCACCACCTGAGCTGCTACGTTAGGAAGTGGTTTAAAATGGAAGCGCTTCAATATTGAGTCTGATGGCCTATCTGCTGTGTTTGTCGTCTTCCAAGCGTTCCCCCAGGGAGAATGCCTTACAGGCCATCGCTCCTCTGGTAGAATGCGCCCCAAACATTTTCATATCAATGCCTGCTTCTTGCATGGTCCATCTAGCGATGTTAGGGGAGGACACAGCTTGTGTGGGTGTCTGAGAGCAATAAGAAGTTATCGTTCTCCATGGAAATGAAGATCTTCTGTCATGACTTCATAAGCCTTAATGTATCTCACTGAGTACAGTTTCGGAGAGCCTCAGAAACCACGATAGGAGACCACACAGGAGTTGGATTTAGTTTGTCTCGAAATGTGGAATGTAATACCCTCTGGAATGGACACTCTTCCGGTGAGATCCAGCGCAGTGACATCAGATACTCGTCTACAGGAAATCAAGCATAGGAGAGAGGCCAATGTGGCTGACAATTGTATTCTAGATAGATACTTATTCCAAGGCCAGGAAATAAACAAATTGAGTACCATATTAACATCCCACACGACTGAGTATCTCGGTTTGGGGGGGAAGGTACAGACGTATACCCGGAGTAATTTCCAGACCAGAAGGTGCTCACCCACAGGATGGTCCTCAATCTGGGGATGCCCCGCCAAGACTGCTGAACGGAAAGTATTCACTGTTCTGTAAGCCAAGTCTTTGCTTTCCAAAGCGGCTAAAAAATTCAGGATACTGACAATTCCTGTACTCTGGGCATCCAGGTGTCTTTGACGACACCAGCCCATCCATCTGGACCAAGCCTATCGATACCTCTTAATTGAACTACCTGCCCATGCCTTGGACAGTAGGTCTGCAGCCTGGAACGAAAGTCCCGGGACATGCCATCATCCCTGGTAAACCTCCTTGCAAAAAGCTGCCGCGAACACTCCAGAACCAGATGGTGGGAATTCCTTAAGGGATCCTTGAGGAGAGCTGGCAACGGGGTTAGACGAATTGGAGTATCTCACGAAAGTTCCATTAGAATTAGTAACCACATTTAAGACCTCCAGAAGGGGGTTATTACTACCACACTCGCCCCTTGTCTCCTGACTTGGATGGAGAGTCAAATTATCATGGAGAATAGTGGGAATGCATATCCCGTATCCACAGCCCAGTTTTGATGGAAGTCGTCCATCGCATACGCCGATGGATCCGGTCTCCAGTTGAAGTATTTGGCCACTTGGTGGTCCAACTGGGACGCAAACTGGGCCACCGAGAAAGGACCCCATCTGGATTCTACCACCCGGTGCACTGACGAATCTAGTTTCCAAAGGCTGAAGTCCTGACAGTACCTTGATTGCCAATCCGCCACTTGATTGGCTGAGCCTGGGAGGTGTTCTGCCGTGACCAAGATCTGGTTCTCGAGGCAGTATTCCCAAAAGCTTCAAGTCAAATCAAACAGAAGTTTGGACCTTGTCCCCCCAAATGGTTGATGTATTAGACTGCCTTCACATTGTCCATCTTGAGGACGACGCAGCACTGAACCTTCTCTTTCATCCCATCAGCGCTAGACAGTTGATATGTAGAGCACTCTTTTGTTCTGACCATTTTCCTCCAGTGGAGAATTCTCCACACCATGCTCCCCAGCCAACTCCGCTGGCATCGGATTCTATCCCCAGGTCCGGTTGTGATCGAAGATGGCATGACCGTTCCATGCCTCCATGTGGGCTAGCCATCATTGGAGTTCCACTTTCGCATCGTCCATCAGAGGTACCCTTGAGGAGGTGTGAGATCTTGAGCCATTGGAGGGCCCTGTAGTGGAGAGGTCTGGGAAAAATCACCTGAATGGAGGAGGAGAGGATTCCTACCACCCTCGCAATCTGTCTCAAGGACGTGAACGGTCTGGGTAGCGTTCGAATCAGTTCGTGTCTGATCTTGGCTATCTTCCTGGATGGAAGGCTCCTGTTGGCTTAGACCCAGTCCACTACAAAACCCAGAAACACAAGGGACTGTGTTAGAGATAGGACAGATTTTTTCTCGTTGATGAGAAACCCCAGGGATTGGAGGAGAGAGACAGTCCAGGTACACAATTAGGCGAGTGCCTCTGGCCTGGAGGTGCTCCACTGCCGGTTTGAGAACTTTGGTGAAACACCAAGGGGCCAAGGACAGCCCATATGGGAGCACTGTGAACTCGTACGTGGCTTGGAATTGCACTAAGCGTCTGTGACGGGGGAAGATCAGGACTGTTAAGTGCATCTTTGTGATAGAGTCGTGCTAACCATTTGTTGGGGAGAAGAAGCTCTGAGGAGATGGATTCCCTCCATTTTTAAGTGGAGGAAG
Organism: Calotriton arnoldi; assembly: GCA_963921515.1. Taxonomy (NCBI): domain Eukaryota; kingdom Metazoa; phylum Chordata; class Amphibia; order Caudata; family Salamandridae; genus Calotriton; species Calotriton arnoldi. The sequence continues at coordinate 5,971,164 of CAWUFW010000011.1, forward strand.
ACCAACCACTCGTTGAATTGTTTGAGATTTATGACGGGTGTTCCTGATAAACCCGTAAAGGTGGGGACGTGCCTAGACTATGTCCCCTTAGGAAAGGCAATCTTGGACCTCAGAGTTGACCAAAGAGGTCTCCTCATTGGAGAATCGCAAGATGGGCGGGGGTTGGACGGGGACAAATTCTGTCCGAAACCCCTGATGGGTCTCCAAGACCCAAGGGTCAGATGTCAGGGATTTCCGGTTCTGCCCCCCAACCTTACATGGGAAAAAGAGATCACACTCACCGTGAGAGGTGCCTTGTTGGTGGCCTCCTCCTGAACCGCCTCGTTTTTCCCCACTCAGTCTTGTTCTTAGCCCCAGGATGTCTGTCCGGGTAACGGTTGCACTTCACATATATCAGAGGGCAATGCATCATCTGTGTGTCAAATGAGAGATGGTCAAGGCTGATATTATTGGTGAACCCTGATGCGAGACCGTTGTCTTGTAGCCAAACGTTTACCTGCTTCGAGGAGATTTAAATTTCAGATGCCTTGGATGGAAACCTGCTACCTTCAATATTGATGCTGATATCTACCTGGACCTAAAAATACTTCATCAAAAGGGACATTTTGGCCTCCTTTGGTCCTGCTTTGAAGGCGGTCTCATCTTTTACAACAGTTTTTCTGAAACCTTGGCAGCTGTGGAATTGACTTTGCCTTCTGCAGAAGTGAAATATAATAATCTGACTTCTGAAATGGTGGAGCCCTTCTGCTTAACGTAACTCTTCTAGATCCCAGAAGAGCTGCATAGGAGAACCCATTGTTGGGCTCAGTCATCCACAGGGGGATCACCAGATGCCATAGGCCTGCTTTAGGTGACCTAACAGTTTTTGTCCTCCCATTTGCCATCAGAGAGGCAGGTTGTTCAGACGTCTTCAAAGCAGAGTTCTAGTGGCTTTACCATGGCTTCATCTGGACAGGCAGTCAAAGAAGCTTGACTCTTTAGTTGCAAATCTTGTTTTTCTGCAAGGGTAATACACTTTCATTTATCCCAATACATCTATGACTTACGGGAACTGTAAAGACAATTGTCAACTTACCACACTGTATTAAGAAACCATTCTCTGACCTGGGGAGTGATGTTCTAGGTGCATCAAAACCGATTTAAATGTGGCCTTGACTCTGCAGAAAATCATTGCACGATCTCTAGGTATGGCTGTCGTGCTGTGTCAGCATGCTTGGGTGCATTCTACATGATTTTCAGTAGAGTTCTAAGCTACACTCATAGACACGTTGTTTGATGGTGAGTAGCTTTTCGGAAAGAAGGCTGACTTGTTGGAATGTTTCAAGACCAGTAGGACCTGGCCTCCACTGCATGTCAGTTTCACCAACAACATTGGATGTTTTGCAGTTCTAGGGATGTGCAGTTCCATTAACAGCAGCCATCTTCACCCATCCAAGTGCTAGAGCAACTGTATATCTGATAGACTTCTAGCCTCAGATTCCTTACCTGAGAATTATCACCAGGCGTCAGCGTGGATCTGGAAATTATTCATGAGCAGTACCTCTGCACGCCAGTAGGTGGCATCGTTCTGCATGTTCTCTCCCACTACTGTGGCTATGGAGGAGGGGGGCTTATTTTCCTATGGTGGTGAGAAGGGCGGACGAGGTCCTCGACCTTAGCCTACCCTTATAAACAGCTTCCTGATGACTAGAGTAATGCCATGTCTGAAACTGGGTCAAGTCAGACCACTGCTTAAAAAACCGGGAGCAGACCCGAACGACCTCAATAACTTCAGACCTGTCTGCAATCTCCCCTTCCTAGCCAAAACTCTAGAGAGATGTGTTCTCTCACAACTAAACCAGAACATCAACAACAACAATCGCCTGGATCCTCATCAATCGGGCTTCACAAAAGGATGCAGCACGGAAACAGCTATCCTGAACATAGTAGATAACCTACACAAATCCCTGGATACAGACCGATGCTGCCAGTTAATACTCCTAGACTTATCAGCGGCCTTTGGCACGGTCGACCACAAGCTTCTCTTGGATTCCCTCCAAAAAAGAATTGGAGCGAATGGGACGGTCCTGTTCTGGTTCACATCTTTTCTGCAAACCACTCTCAACAATTAAAAATAAGCAATCTAGCTTCTGGCACAATTGCAATAACCTGTGGTGTCCACCCCACTCCCCTACCCCCCCTTACACTGTTCATTATCTACATGGAGCCCCTTCACCGTCATTCTCAACCAAGTAAACATCCCCTTCCATCTATACACAGATGACACCCAGGTCTACATGGAAATCTCCTTACTAGACGACATACACACTCAAAGAAGTCCAAAACTGTCAGAAATTCTTCTTATATCAAAGAGCAGTTCCCCTACAGATGCAAGAATGGCTTAATTCCATCGACGCTCTTAATTGCAATCTAACCCCAGCTGATTCTGCCAAATCTCTAGGAATCGCACCGGACCCCAAACTGATCATGAAAGACCATATAAAGAATAGTGCGAAGAGTGCCTTCTTCAACCTGAAACTTCTGAACATAATAAAATCCTTCCTTCCGCCGAATGATCTGAAATCTGCCATGCAAGGGTTGGTGCTGTCTAGATTAGACTACTGGAACGCCACCCTCACAGGCACTACTAAATCCCATCTTGCACACCTTAGAACCACTCTCAGTGCAGCAGCCAGAATGGTCACAGGAATCAAAGAATCTCCCCTGCCCTGGAAGAATTGAATTGGCTCCCCATTGAAGCTTACTGCAGCTTCAGAACTGCTGTTTTTTCTCAGAAAGTCACTCACACTGGTATACCAGCTTACCTCACTTCCAAACTCAAAAAGGCAGGTGAGTCAAGAAACCTAAGAAGCTCAAACACCCTACTCCTCATTACACCTAAAGCGCACAAACAAAAAAACGAGGCACACTCCTTCTCAAGCAATGCCCCGAAAATCTGGAACTCCATACCGGTACATATCAGGACAAACCCCTCCATGAGCTTCAAGAGACAGGTAATGGATCTCCTCCTCAACCGGGACCTCAATTGCCAAACAAAACAGGATCTATACCCCTCCAGTTCTCCCTGTACCCCTTCCCTGTTATTTTTCCTCCCTCGTGCTCAAACAGTGGTTTTATCTGATTCACTTCAGCTGTTCTGACTATACTTGTTTTCTTGATCTGAACATTTACTATTGTAAAGCACTCTGATACCCTCCGGTCTAGCCTCTCACTATATAAAACTCTTAAATAAATACCCTCAGTGGCAGTCAAGACTATTTAAGAGTTTTATATAGCGCTGGCTAGACCCGAGGGCATCGGAGACAAGCTGGTTCTTCGCACTAGAGCTTCCTTTCTGCCCAAAGTTGTCACTCTCTTTCATGTAGGCCAGCCCATCACCCTGCCTACTTTTTCCGCCACATCTCTCCAAGGAAGAGGAGCGACTTCACCATCTGGACCCAGAAAGAGCGTTGTCATTCTACCTTGACCACACGGAAGAGTTCCGGGTGGATAACCAACTCTTCGTGGAGTATGTTGGAGCGAAGAAGGGAAAGGTTGTGCAGAAACGGACCATCTCCCAATGGATCGTGCTCTGCATTAAAATCTGCTATGCACTGGACAAGAAGCAATCTCTAAGGGCTTGTGTGCTCATTACACCAGAGCTAAGTCTGCGACCACTGCATTAACACATTGAGTCCTGGTTCTGGACATCTCCCAGGCAGCAACATGGGCCTCTCTGCACATGTTCACAAAATGCTACTGTCTGGACAGTCAGGATTCGGTGGGATGAGCACATTGTCTGTTCGGTCTTGCAGGACTTTTTGGTGAAATTGTTTCACAGACCCACCTCCGGGGAGGTATTGCCTGAGTATCTATTCTAAGGTAAGGAATCTGCAGCTAGAAGTCTCTATCAGATTAATCAGTTATTCACCTTTGGTAACGCCTTATTATTTACCTTTGGTGACTCTATCTAGCTGAAGATTCCTTACCGACCCACCCATCATCCCCGCTCTGCGAAACTTTTTCTAGGAACAGGGCTTTCTCCTTTCAGGGCCCTAATTTTCCACAGCAGTAGTCCGTGTTCTTCATGGCTCCATGCTCCTGGTGTGGAAAGTCGTGAAAAACAGATGTCTGCGCGCTAGGGGGGTATCTATATAGGCCCCGCACACATGGCATCTGGTACAGACGCCATGGGGAGCAGAACAATGTCACCTACCAGTGCGCAGGGCTTCTGCTCCCAAACAATTTCCAGGCCCAGTCTGACACCTGAGGATAATTTTAAGGTAAGGAATCTGTGGCAAGATAGAGTCTCTACTAGATAAGGAGTTACCGAAAGTAAGTAACTTGTTCTTATGAGGCAAGGGTGAATCTAGAGAGCATCCCCAGCAAGAGCAACAACCAGCCCCCACTGTACTCTGCAGTATCTGTTGCCTTCAAACTGCTCTTGTTCCTCCCCCCCCCTCATGATCTCATTGTCTGTGGGGGGCCTAATCTGTGTTGCATTACTTTCTTGGCGAATAGGCTCGTCTCATTCCCATTTCCCAGAGAGGTACTACTTTGGGACTCATTAGGTGAGGAATCTGCTAGAAGATGCATCTATCACAAGAAAAAGTTACGTTTGGTAATTGTTTCTGTGGATATGAAATCTTCCTGCATATTCCTCACCACCCTCCCTCCTCTCCGATAATATAGAACCATGATAACTAATGACTGATAATATTCCAAGTAATGCGCTGTTCGGCGTGTGGCACCCCTAGTTTCGGACCTGATGTCAGCACCTAATATAATCTAGTGATGTCTTGTCTAGTGCTGTGTAGCGCCACCTGGCGATGCTGAATGTCATTGCTAGGGGTAAAGTTTTCTGAACCAATCTGAAACCAGGAAGGAGTATTAAAAGAGATGAGGAATCTCTAGGAGGATGATGTATCCATCAGAAATATTGTTACCAAATGTAAATATATTTTTATTTACGGCTCATGAACACACACAATATTGACTTCTGATGGATGCCTCTAACCACAGAATCTTCACGTTGGAATATCTCCAGGCACCAGACTGGATCCTTACATTTTCAATACCATTGCACCCATGCGCTAGTAGTTTGCACCTTGCAGCTCCGCATTGACTTTATTCTGCCTCAGAAGTCACAATGGAGTCATGTATGAGCACCGCTCATTTGTACACTTGTCTAGAGCTTGCTCCCGACTGTTCATCACTTGAAAAGTTTTTCTCCAAATTCTCTTTTCCAGTGTGAAAGGGATCTATGTCCCCTTGTAAAACAGGGTTTAAGCTTTGAAGGGACCTTTGAAAACAAATACCTGTGACAGATCCCCATGATAAGCCTCTGTTTGGGTTCGATGCACAACTCCAAGTCTTGTGATTAATATGCCCTTATGAAGCCGGAAGCGATCCGGAAACGCAAATTGAAGCTGCACGTTGCCAAACAATAAAAGAATAATATGAAGTCCTGTTCAAAGTTGAGGGTGCAGACCTGTTTCTGCATTCAAGGCAGTTCCTTTGACAGCTCCTTTTCTTGTCCAGGTGTTCCGATAATTGGAAGTTGAAGCAAACACACAAGAACACTAAGTCGGATTCTTCGCAGTCCTGCCACTCTCAATCTGAGAAGTTGCGAGGCTGTCAAGATGCCTTGTCTTCTCTCTCTCCTGGACCCCCCACCCAGGAGCCAATTCCGCAGTTGATCCCATTGCACCCCAAGTTACGGAGCCCATCAGCAGCATCACAGCTGATTGAAACCTTTAGAGATGCCATGCTGTGAATTTCTTTGCTCTCCCTCTGGTGTGCCTTTGGGCCCAAAGGATCCACGGAGGCCTCCAGATGGTTTATTGCCAGTGGGTATGCCCTCAGTGCCTCCTGAATCTGCCTTGGGTGCCATGCTTGAGCAGATTACCAATCCACGTGGGTTCCTTTGGCACCAAGACTGGTCCAGACACTGCTGGTGCCAGAGGAAGACCCAGTTCCTATACTCCTACCCAAAACTGAGCCGAATTCATCTTGGCCCAACCAAGGTCGAGTCCTGAAGTTGTTCTGACACACCCAGCCTCTGTTCAATCGGACTCCGACAGAACCATGCCTTTGCCTCTGTGCCACATCCAAGCCCTACATCAACTTTTTTAGTTCAGACTCTGATCAGGCCAACCAGTCTTTTGAGATGACAGTGAAGATGAGGGGAATTATTTTCCTCAACAATATGATGACAGTGTATTCATGGACTTGCAGGAGACCAGTGGGGTGGACACTTTCCCAGACACTGGGTTGTGTTTTCTCCCTGGACTTCAATGGAAGAGTACCTTCTTAGCTGTGGTAATGAGATGAGCAGCAGGAGTATTAGATCTACAGCTATCAACTATAGAAGTGAAAACTAATGCCTTGACAGAAGTCTTGCACCTGGACAAGCTTCCTCTGAGCCCTTCCATTTAATGAAGTCCTGATTGACACCCTAATGGGCACTTGGCCTAAGCCTTGTTCTTGTCCTCCTGTGTATAGGCAGGTTGCCAGACTTCACAGGCTGGAGCCAAAGCAACCCTGTCTTCTTGACACAGCACCCTACGCCTGACATTTTGATGGTTCAGGCTTCCACCAGTAGAGTGAACACCAATTAATTCTCTACAAGATGCTCACACTGGCTCAGGTTCTGCCTGCCCTGGATCTAGGTGAGTGGATGGTGGCTTTGGATCTGCAGGACACTTACTTTCATAAACCCGTCCTGCAGACTCTGCTGCTTGCTTTTCAAGTTACTTTGCTCAATGTATATAATACACTCAGAACTCTCAATTTTTCAAATGTAAGTCATACTATAATTTAAAAGAACACACCAAAGAACCAGCCAATTTAGCAAAAATAAAGTTATTTACTGAGTATTTTTACAACTATAAACAATAATGATGGCTGTCTACAACACATTAAACATACGGCAATATACAAGTGACTGTGGTGTAGAATTAGTGACTTGTGGCACACTGATAATAACAGTGTGCTCCTACATCTAGGCTCTTTATGATTTACACACTAATTAGTCTCTGGCGGCATTCATATCCGCCTAACAGAGCGCACAGGAATCCTTTCCTGGTTTTGGTGCTAACAGCTTCCACGTCAGCTCCCCTTCAGGGCCCAATTTAGCTGCTGCACGCCGATGCACGTTAATTTTGACACGTCCGCCCACGCCTGAGAACTGTCAAATTCTGACGTTCTCCAGCACGTCTGCCACATAACAGAGCAGACTGAGCAGGACGAGGACTCGTCTCTTTCAAGTAAGTAATCATGCGTCTCCCTCGTTTAAAAAGCCCTGATTCATAACGAATTCACTCTGAGTAAACTGCACTCCTTAGTTTCATTTCGAAGTAAGCATTCACAAGCCTCCCTCATTTTTAAGCCCCTAATTAATAATGTACTTATCAGCGCCTTTTCCAACTCCTTATTTAAAAACAGACCCACACAGAGTACCATGTACTCATTGGCGCCTTTTCCATTTCCTACAGCTCATGATCGCCTTGGCGGCAACCTTAATTCTACAAATTTCTCTTCTTCAACCGGCTGGGGAAGATAGATGTATTGTTCAATTTTCAGGTATGTAGCCATCATGTGGGCTTCTACAATTCGGCCTCTCGGATGTGACTCTTGCGCGCTGACCCTGACACCATGCTTTAGAATAATTTTCACATTGTAAGCCCTTGACATGTACCGCCACTATAGCTAAGCGTTTAGAGGTAATGGTGCATGTATGCAGCATTAAATTATGCCAGTCCCCTATTTAATTCAGGCAATTTTCACCGTGTCACAGCTCCTACTATCATGTATTGGCAGGGACATATAGGTAATCTGAGGACAACATTTTTGATTTGTTCTATCTTTCTTTTTAGACCACAACCCTCGGGTGTGGGTCTTGGTGTCCATTATAACTGACGCCTCAACACAAATGGTTTCACTTGGATGCCCATTGAATTTTCAATTGGATCCCGCGCATCTATTGCTTGTGGTAAGCATGAGGTTGCTACTGCATTACAAGTTTTAACCCATTAGAACACACCTTTCTGACCACAGTATGGTTTTATTATTCAACAGGCTGTCACTCCTTTCCTTTTGTCCTGATGAAGACCTGCCTCTGACGCCTAATAAGCTGCGCTATTGCCCAGGGTCGAAACGTCGACGTTACCGTCACCCATAGTCCATGCAGTCTCCTTGACCTGAATATTAAATTAATACTATTGTTTGGGACTCATGTATCAATGAATGGACATGACTAATTAATATTTTCTTTTGTCTATTTATGTCTGTTGATGTTGGTTACCCATGTAGAGCACTTTTCACGTATCACCACAAGTCACTAATTCTACACCACAGTCACTTGTATATTGCCGTATGTTTAATGTGTTGTAGACAGCCATCATTATTGTTTATAGTTGTAAAAATACTCAGTAAATAACTTTATTTTTGCTAAATTGGCTGGTTCTTTGGTGTGTTCTTTTAAATTATAGTATGACTTACATTTGAAAAATTGAGAGTTCTGAGTGTATTATATACATTGAGCAAAGTAATTGTCATTTCCCGACAGAACCAATTGTTCTATATATCGTACATACCCAGGTTCTGAGGGGCACAGGGTTACCCCATTATCGTTAATGCTTTTCAAGTTAGGCAAGGATCATTTTCAATTTGCTGTGCTCCCCTTTGGTCTCCCAGTTCCCCTAGGGTGTTCATGAAAGTAATGCTGGTGACCGCAGCCCACCTTCAGAGGTTGAGGTGTCCAGATTTCCCCAAGATCAAGACTGGCTGCTGAAGGTGGGCTTGCCCAGAGTTGATGGTGTTGACAGATGCATCACTTCTGGGACAGGGAAGTCATCTGGGAGGAGAGGCGGAGATCAGAGTACTCTGGTCTCCGGCCGAGACCTGTCTCTACGTCAGCTTGTTGGAGTTGTAGGCCATTCGCCAGTCGCTGAAAGCCTTCCTACTTTCCATCAGAGGGAGGCAGGTTCAGGTTCTCACAGACCACACCACCGCCATGTGGTAATGCAATAAGTAGGGCAGAGTAGGGTTCTGGGACCTGTGCCATGGGGGACTTCATCTCCATAGCTGGCTGGAGCTCCATGGTATTTCCCTGGTCGGTAACCAACTGGTGGGATCTTTGAAGAGCTGGGCAGACAATCGAAGCTGGCAGATCAAGAATGTCAAATACACCTCAAGGTGGAAAAGGGCATCCTCCAGCAATGGAGAAAACCCTGGCTAGATCTTGTCGCCACCACCAAGAATGCGCAGTGGCAAAACATTTTTGTGCTGGAGTTTCCAAGAAGGCGCTCTCTGAGACTCGTTCCTGTTGGATAATCCAAAACTTTCCTAACATTCTTTTCTTTACAGCCACCCCTCAAAAGAGGAGAGACTCCAGCAGCTGGACCCCATAAGAGCTTTAAGTTTTTACATTGATCACACCAAAGACCATCGGTTAAGCAGCCAGCTCTTTTCTGGGGTTCTCTGGGGGAAATGAAGGCAAGGAAATGAAGTAAAGGGCATTGTCCAGGAGGATAGTGCTCTGCATTAAGATCTGCTATGCGCTGGCCAAGAAGCAGCCTCCAGTGGGGTTGAGGGCCCATTCCAACTGTGTCAAGGCTGCTACCACTGTGCTGGCAAGCGAAGTACCTATCCTTGACATCTGTCAAACCCCAACATGGGGTTTGACAACATGAATCACACAGCCTTGACAACCACATCCAACGGGAAGGGCACATCACCTGTTTGGTCCTTTTGGTATGAGCCATTCCACAGACCTTGCTTCCCTGTCTAATACACTTAGACCATGCTGTCAAATGAGGCAAAGGCTCTCGTAGGGTTATGCATACATCCTAGGTGGATACCTTTATCCCTCAATTGATGTATTGAAGAGAGTGTATCAGCAAGCCTTGCTCTAGAGGCGTCTTTCCAGGGTTCTGCTGTGAGACCTCATCTCTAAAATACTCAACTACAAGGGCCTAGATGAGATCCTCAAGTCGACGTGGACACTGGGCCTGGATGAGATCCTCAAGGCAATGTGGTCTCTGGACCAAGTCATGGTTGGATCTTCAAAGGTCATGCTGGTCTGTGTCTGGGGAAACTGAATGTCCTCTTCCACATGCAGGTTTTACTTCAGTGTTATGTTTTTGTACTTTGAGAATCCTTAGGGTTCATGGGCTAGTCTGCAGAGACGTAAACAAGCACCTGGTACATCCTCTGGGCAACAGGCAAATTCTTTGAGGCTGTGACCAAAGGAGAGGAGACACAGTAACAGTCGTTGGCAGTTGTCTGGAGCTGACATTCAACCTTTGATAGAACCAAAGCAAATGGATCAGCACTCTCATGACTTGCCTCAAGGTTCAGGTCAGAGGACATCAGTCTGATGTTCGCTGACTTCTGAAGGATTTGCTGCTCAGGCTAATAGTCATGTTGATAAGTTGTGTCTTATGGCCATTGATAGTCTTTCACTACTGTGTGCAGTCTTCATTTTCCATTTTGCAGGGGTGGGCTGTCTCTGGGTATGTTGTATGAGTCTTCAATATTAACCCGGGTCCTTTAATGGCCTCTGGTTGGGGCTAATAAGTCCATGCTCTTCCCGGTGGATCCCAGGGTAGACAACTGAGGCCGCCATTTTAGGCAGGGCGTGCTCTAGTTGTTCTTGGGGATTTCTGACAAATATGCGCGCTGCGCGGACGCCAGTGCCATTAGGAGCTATTAGTAACGCGTGAATACGTTGTGTTTTACCGCACTCTGCACTTTCTAGTTATAACTCTTTTAGACGTTTTTAAAAACTGTAATTTGTACTGTTTTGAATCGGAATTTGTCTCCGCACTGCTTCACTCACCACTATCAGAGGAGTTGGTCCCTCGCTGCTCTTCCTGGTGGATCCCGGGGTAGACAACTGAGGCCGCCATTTTAGGCAGGGCGCGCTCTAGTTGTTCTTGGGGATTTCTGTCAAATATGCGCGCTGCGCGGACGCCAGTGCCATTAGGAGCTATTAGTAACGCGTGAATACGTTATGTTTTACCGCACTCTGCACTATCTAGCTATAACTCTTTTAGACGTTTTTAAAAATTGTAATTTGTACTGTTTTGAATCGGAATTGGTCTCCGCACTGCTGCACTCACCACTATCAGAGGAGTTGGTCCCTCGCTGCTCTTCCTGGTGGATACCGCGGCAGACAACTGAGGCCGCCATTTTAGGCAGGGCGCGCTCTAGTTGTTCTTGGGGATTTCTGACAAATATGCGCGCTGCACGGACGCGCCGCTAACGCGCCTAAGGCAAGCCCGTCTGCGCCCGTCAGCGATCAGGAAGCGGCCAGCGCCAGCCATGCTGCTCGTTTCATGATGGGTTTGTCGGGCCCTCGCTTATCTTATAGCTGAGAGGAGCTGTTAGCGCTGTGCCCCCAACGTGGTAAGTGTTTTAGCTTGTGGGAGGTTTTAGATAATCTTAACACAGCTTGTGAGAACTGCAATTTTAGTCTTTGTTCTATACCGGATGACTCCGCCCGACCCGCCTCCCACCCGTTGATTACCCCAAAGGGGCTCTGTATTCAGGCTGCTTTGATTAATGCCCGCTCGCTAGTTAAACATGCCCAGGATATCTATGATCTTCTCTCGGATGAGCCCCTGGACCTACTATTCATAACGGAGATGTGGCTCCGTGGTTTTCTAACCCAGTCATTAAACTGGCTATTCCGGAGGGGTATAAAATCTCCAGAGCAGACCGGAAATCGGGAAGAGGCGGTGGCATTGCGGTGGTGTTTAGGGACACGTGGACTTTCCTCCGCGGTGAGACTTTGGGAATTGGGGACGGAGAGGCTCTTGACTTCTCCATTATTATCTCACCTCATTTTACGCTGGGCGGCACTCTGGTTTATAGACCCCCCCGGCCCCACAGGAGCTTTTTTGAAAGCCCTAAATGAGGTTATCATTCCCCGGGCCCTACGATTTTCAAATGTTTACTCTTAGGGGACTTCAATATCCATCTGGATTGCGTGGAGGCGAGTGATACTAGGGAGCTCTGTGACTCACTGAACCTCGCCCAGCTCACCCAATGGATTACTTCCCCTTCGCACCGTGGTGGGCACATCTTAGATCCGGTTTGTTCTAATTTCCCCATATGTGTTAAAGAGCCCCTTCAAGTCACGTGGTCAGATAATTTCCTGATCCATTTCTCGTGGACCATTCAGAGGTCCCACTCATCTAGCGGGCATCGCCAAGGCAGACCTTCTCACAGAATCGACCCCTCGGCCTTGAGTCTGGCCTTGGCAGACACTCGTCCCACCCTCGCCACGGATCTGGGAGGAGCTCTGGAGAGCTTCACTAGCTGGATCTCGCAGGCGGTGGAACATCTATCCCCGCCTTCTTCCAACAAGCGAGCAAGAAATTCCCCTTCCAAACCTTGGTTTTCTAGTGAGCTCAAAGGGCAAAAACAGCATTGTAAAAAATTGGACCGATGCTGGAGACTGGCTTACTGTCCCCTTGCTAAAATAGAATTAAAGAAGGCTCAGAAAGTATACTACGCCTCCATTAGCAAGGCCAGAAGTCGTTATTATGCGGAGCGCATAGCCTTGTCTAAAAAGAATGCCAAAGAAATATTTTCAATCAATCAAAAATACTTTATTTCGGCCACTTGGGCCATAAAAGTGCATCAAGAAAACAAACAATCAATACATCTATCTTTAAAAAATTTGATAAATACTCGCATGAAAATTCATATACATTAATCAACCCTCAATAAAAAAATGGGAACACAAACACATAACACATGCCTCATAGGGGCGGCAGGGATGGAGATTATCTATATAAAACATAAACAGTTGTAGTACAACCAACCAGATAAAAAAACACTAAAAAAATCACATCAAGATGCATAAAAATGTCCAAGCAGTAAAATCTTGAGCTAAAATCTTGTAAAAATAGAGCAGTGGGGCTATATTGGAGGGCCGGGAACCATAGCAAAGACCTACTCACCCATATCACAAATTCCCCCAAGCCCCAGTTGTCACTTTATATAACCCCGTCGGATGAGCCACATACAATTTAAAAAGCGCGATACAGCAAAAACAATTGTGGGATGGGTGTCGTATTTTAAGACTCTGTGCGCCTCTATGGCGCGCTCAAACCCTAGATTTTTACACAGTTGGATTAACCAACGCTGACGTGGCAGCCGATAGGCGGGGCAGAGGAGCAAAACATGGATTTCAGACTCCAACCTGTACTTACACGCAGGGCATTCACCATTTTGATCCTTCAGCCATTTGGTAGAATATGCTGCAAGTGGAAGAGTCCCCAACCTCAATTGCATATACAGTTTCCTTGCAATTGGGGGTTCGACAAAGTCCAAAAAGGTTTCCCTACTATATACATCCTTTATTAATAAAAACTCTAGGGTTAAACGACCACTTGAGGCACTTTCTCGGATGGCACTCAGCTTTACTGCTCTATATGTATTAACTAAATCCAGCCTTGAGAGCTTAGCACACGAGATCTCAGGCGTGTTCCAAAGGTCCGGCTTACCTATCCTACGGGCAAGATCCCTTATATGGCAAAGCCATGGGATTTTCTTTGTATTACTCATAGTTAAAAACTCAGACAGTTCATCCCTAAAAACAGACAACTCCGGTGTCACCCACATCCTCCGCCAGAAAACTAGGGGTCTTATAGCAATTTCTTCATCCAGCGGTCTCAATCCGAGGTCCAAACGTAGGGGAATTAACGGGGTGCTACGGGGTAAACCTAGGACTTGTCGCATGAAATTATTCTCTACCTTTGTCAGGCTTCCAGTAGGACAATGTCCCCACAACTCTACCCCATAAAGTGTGGCACCCCTTGCCTGGGCTTTATAGATTTCCACCACAGGGGCCACCGGTTTGAAAGCAGAAGATCTATACAGTTTCATTATACCTCCAGCAATCTGGGTTAGTCTGAGCCTCGCTTTGTCTATTTGGGGGCCCCATTCGAATTTCTCAGCCAGGGTAACTCCCAAATAGTCAAATGTCCTAACTCTCTCCAGAGCGACACCAAAGAGAGAAGGACTTGGACGGGTTTTATTAGGAGGGTTGAAGACCATATATTTAGTTTTGTCCAAGTTGATCTCCAGCCCTCTTAGCTTACAGAAGTTTGCAAAGCCGTCTAAAATGCGCTGTATGCCCATTGGCGATTTGGAGAGCAACAGTGTGTCGTCTGCGAACATCAGCGCCGGGACCTTCCCTGAGGCTAGCCTTGGAGCATCATTATCCTTAATTAATAACAGGTGGTTGATAAGATCATTGATAAATATACAAAACAAAGTAGGAGCTAAAACACATCCCTGCCGCACCCCCTTTTCAACTGGGAAGCGAGCGGTGAGTTCCCCATACCTCCCACAACGCACTTGAGCAAAATTGTCAGTGTGTAGGCTCTTTATGGCTTTTAAAAGATATGTAGGAATCCCTAATTCACTCAGTACACTCCATAGTTTTTCTCTGGGTACAAGGTCGAAGGCCGACTTCAGATCAACGAATATCAGATAGAGGCTGCCACCCTCTATGGTTACTGTTTTCCAGTACAGTAGTTGGAGTCTGAATATCTGGTCAACAGTTGACATTTTTGATCTGAAGCCGGCCTGATAGGGACTTAGTATTAGCTCCTCTTCCAACCAACTCTGGAGGCGGTCTAAAAGCACCCGGCCATACAGTTTTTGTGAGATGTCGATTAGACTAATCGGTCTATAGTTGGAGGGAGCAAGGGGGCAGCCTTTTTTGAATATGGGGACAATCTCGGCCCCGCGCCAGGTATCAGGGGGATTGGAGCCCTGCAATACCGCATTAAATAGGGCACACAGGTATGGGACCCATATTACAGGTTCGTTCCTAAAAAGATCCCCTGGAAGTTTGTCTAAGCCTGGGGCTTTATTGCTTTGTAGCTTGTGAATAGCACTCCTCACTTCAGTGCACGTGATCTCCTTCTCCCCCTCTAGTTGAATCTCAGTAGCCATGGTAGTAATACTAGTGTTAGCATAACCAGCATCCCGTTGGGAGTATAATGTCCCAAAATGGGACTCCCAAGCTTCAGGCGCTATATTAGGCTCGATGGCGTGTCTCCCGTCTCTGTCACCCGTACTCACTATTGCCCAGAACGTTTTCAAATCCTTGTCCACCAGGGCTTTCCTTAACATTTCCCACCTTTCTTGCTCCCATTCTTTTTTCCCCCACTCGATAGATCGATTATATCTGGCCCTCGCAGTTTTAATTTGCACCCTATCCTTGGCCTTGATTGCTTCCAATAGAACCCGCTTATCCTTACGACACTGTTCGTTAAACCAGGGGCATCTGTTGTGACCGTTTACTCTAACACGGCTCACCGGGTAGAAGACCTCCCCCAGATTAAAGGAAAGCTCAGAGTGTATTTCGCCTACTTTGTCTAGCGTCAAATTTTGGCCCACCATATAAACTGTCTCCCACATTTTAACTAAAGATGGCAATGCTAACTGGTACATTTTCGCCAACTTGGTAGGAGACTGTTGGATATAGCCCCATCTAATACGTCTTCTATTATTGGTCACTACCAAGGGACTGTGACAGTTGTCAGGAGGGAAAGGCGTTTTTACAATGCCCAAATCCTCCTGATTGAAAATTAGGATCAAAGCATTGTGGTCACTGTCCTGCCTCTGCACAACATGAAAATCAAGAACCTTTCCCCAATGTCTTGTTTCCACCAAGATATAATCAATAAGTGAGGTCTGGCCTGCTCTATTGAATGTAAACTGGCCAGGTTGGTCAGATTTGGTCCGGCCATTGCATGCTCTTAGGGAGTAGGTGAGAGTGAGTGAGTTTAATTGCATGACCAGTGGAGACCAAGCTTTAATAGGTGTAGTCAAAGGGTTGGGAATAGACCAATAAAGGTCTTCTTCTGTTGGGGAAGAGTGTAAAGGATCGATGAGGGGTTCAAAGTGACAATTGAAATCACCTCCCACAATCAACCAGATCGCCGGGTCTAAAGTTGGAATAAAATCTCCCAGCAGAGCAATAGTAGATGATTCCTGGCTGTTGTTAACGGGGCGGGAGTACACATTCACTATGGCAATTTTCACCTTTGTTGGGAAGGAGAGCAAGACACATTGAATGTCACTTGACGGGGTTAGTAGCTGCTCCGCCCTACATCCTAGATGGGTAGCTACCCAAATTGATAGGCCTCCAGATGGTCTCCCCTCCCTGCCATAGAAGCTAAGATGTTGTAGGGGGCATAGCCTACCCGATGTAAATCTTCCCTTGCCCAGGTCTCTTGGAAAGTGCAAATGTCGAATTTATCGACAAAGTCACCCCAATCCGTACAGGGCAATTTGTTTTTGAGGCCTGCCACATTCCATGAAAGTATCCTTAGCCCAGTCGCTTGGCCGGTCTCCCCACTCTCAGCCCCTGGTACCACGTTCTCATGTATAACATATTCACCAAGATCACCCATGCAACACTCACCTATTTTCCCACATTCTATGCTTTCTCTATTTTGTTCTCTCAAAGAGACATTAACTTTTGCGTCTAGGGCCATCGATGTGATGGATCTACCTCCTATCTGGTTGATCAAGAGGGGGTGGCCTGGGCTGTCACCTACCATAATTCGCTTCAATCCCTCCTCATCCCCATCCTCGGAATCAAATCCTGCCGTCTGTAATGACTCCAACAACGTCGATTCCTCTCTCAGTCAATCTACACCCTCCAATACATCAAATCTGTTGTTCACCGGGAAATTAAATAACGGGCGCCTATGGTAAGCATCCCAGTTCCCTTCTGGGCGAAGGCCTGCACCGCCTTCTGAAATTAAAGATGGAACCCTACTTCTTACCATTGATTGAGGTGGTGGATAAAAAAAATTCAGGGGTTGTAGACTCATAGCCGTCGTGGGATCATAACAACTAATAGGATTATTAAGTAAATTGGCCACCGTGTGGGGGTTTTCAAAATTTATAACAACACAATCACCTGCCTCTCTTTTTTTCCGATTACCCACCCACCTCACTCTACGAACCATGATAATTTCTCCGGCTCTGGTAAAATCAAAATGTTTATATTTAACAAGCCAGAACAGGCATTTATTCCTCAACTCAAAATAGGTTTCCTTCATGCTAGGATCGATGGATGGGACACCCGTCAAAATAGCTACATAGGGTGCACAGGCAGGAGGAAGGTTTATGTCGGGAAGATTTGAGACATTTAAAGCATTTCCACCTTCCCTCAAACCGTGGATTACTTGTCTACTCTCTTTACTATTAGTAACTGGGGCTAGGGGTATAGACTCTTCTCGACTTCTTACACTTGGCTGCTTGTTCTTTGCACTGCCCTCCGTACCATAGCTCCTATCTCTCTGTACCCTAATGTCGCTTTGGTTCCCCATTTCGGAGTTCAAACTGGGACCCTTAGGAACATCCCTCTCCAACCCCAACGGAGTAGTTAGGTCCTTACTTTCGACCTGGCAGCAGACCTCAATCCCTCTTGTGGGATGGCCCTTGGGGTGGTTATGAGAACAGGCCTCCCCTGACGTTAAGACTTTATCCAGCATATCTAGACGACCAACAAGTGGGGCCAATTCTTCTTTTATAATAGCCCTTAGGTCATTCTGCAAGTCTTCCACCAGACTCAACACCCACATTGGGTACTGCTGCTTCTCTACACTGGTTTGATTGAGCCTACCAGCTCTGTGGACTTGCTCTACCCCCTCCTCTGTATTTATGTCCTCACAAAATTTCTTTTTTTTTGCTCCGACCTCAGAAGCTATTTTGCGTTTTCCCTTTTAAGGGTACTCTGGGCATGTTTGCTTGTATCTATCACTTTTTGCGCACAGCTATCTCTCTAACAGTCGGTGGCTGTACTTCTGTCTGGGTTTGAGCCTGGGTTGGCTGAGTGATCAATAAGGATGGCGAGACAGGTAAGTCAGGGGTGAATGATAACCGCCTTTCTCTTAGCTCGATTTCGGAGTCCACCACCCCTATTGCCCTCTGTAGCATTTTATCTATAGATGTTGAGGGAGTGGGGACCTACTTATCGTTTTGCCTCGGATAGGGGCTATCCTCCTCCCCATTTTATTAACCAATACCTTAAGGTATGAAGAGGTGGGAGACAAAGAAGCACCTAGAGTTATAGACTGGGATTACACAATCTGATCTAAACACTCCCACTCTAACACGTCCCACCCCACATCAAAGGCAAAAATGGGACAAAGTCTCTGAGTCCAATGGTCCATATAACGCCTCAACTTGTTGACGAATTATTCAGCTGTATCAAGGCTTTCCAGCTTTGGCAGGCAGGGTGCAATCAGGAATGGGAGTACACAGGAGTAAGTCTTACCAACTGTTCCCTCTATCGTTCCAAACACACACCCAAGGGGGGTTGCCCTGCCCTGCCTCTTCCTGGCGATGACGGGCGCAGGACGGGCCCGCCCTTGGCCCGGGCTTCGCCCGGGCGCGCGCGTCCCGCGCCGCGGTGATCCTTCGCGCTATTTAGCGCGTTTGTGGTGGAGCAAAGCACCTCCCCTCCTGGGAAGGAATCCTGGGACTGGTAGTCCCCGCACAACACCGGCAGCAACAGCACCTCCAGGCGTCCCGCGCCGCGGTGATCCTTCGCGCTATTTAGCGCGTTTGTGGTGGAGCAAAGCACCTCCCCTCCTGGGAAGGAATCCTGGGACTGGTAGTCCCCGCACAACACCGGCAGCAACAGCACCTCCAGTACAGAGCTTTTTAACTCCTGGCGCAGAACTTATCACTCTTCCTGCCTCGAATACATGGTGTGAGAAACTATCTAGTGTCTTTATTGATAAGATCCAGGCCAATTTTGGGACGAGTCCCCCTGGTCAGGCAGGGTCTTCTCTCCTGAATATTTCGATAGTCAAATCATCCTTATCCCCGTCTTTGACAGTATTCTCTCCTATTGCTCCACATGACTCACTGACTACCCTCAAATCGCTGAAATCAGGCTCCCCGGCGGACCCTTGTCTGGCCAGGTTGTTAGCCGCTGTCGCCGAGGTTGTTAACCCAGAGGCCAATACCCTCATTAATATGTCCCTCTAGACTGCCTCTGTTCCACTAGAGTGGAAGCAGGCCAAACTTCTACCTCTATTGAAAAAGCCATCCTTGGACCCCTCCATCCCTGCTAGCTACCGCCCTATCTCCCTTCTGTGGCGAAAGTGTGCGTGAAAGCAGTCTATAAACAGCTCGCCAATTTTGTTGAATCTTCTGGCTTGCTCCATCCCGCCCAATCGGGGTTCAGGGCCACGTACAGTACAGAGACGGCTCTAGTTGAAATGTCTGAAGCAATTAGGAAATGTTTGGACGCTGGTGGCAGAGCGGCCCTGATTTTATTAGACCTCTCTGCCGCCTTTGATACGGTGCCTCATTTACAACTATTAGCCCGCCTCTCGAGCATTGGTGTCTCTGGTCTAGCGTGGAACTGGCTTAAATCATTCCTAGAGGATAGATCGCAGCAAGTTTGGCTGCCTCCGGTCTCCTCGGCCCCTAAAAAGGTCACAACTGGAGTGCCGCAGGGCTCCACCCTGAGCCCGCTTCTTTTCAACATATATGTCACCCCTTTGATCTATCTTGCAGAGGAGCTGGGAGCTAAGATCATTGCTTATGCGGATGATACCCAGCTCCTCTTCACATGGAGGGAAAATGACACCGACCCGGCTCGGGCCAAAGACTGCCTTACAGCCGTCTTTAAATGGCTCGCATCTGCTCAGCTTAAATGTAACGAGGACAAGTCGGAGATTCTTTTGTTTTGGTCCTTCCCGCCGCAGTTTAGGGAGTCACTGTGGCCGACAGACTACCCTTTACCTAAATCTGTGGGTCAACCAGTCAAAAATCTGGGGATTTGGTTTAGCGAAGATCTCCACTTCTCTACGCAGATAAGGAGATTAGCAGGACAGTGCTTTGGCACACTTAAATCCCTGAGGAAGTTCCTACCTCTGTTACCCAGGGCAGCTAAGGAAATGGTCACTCGCGCCCTGATTCTCACACGTATTGATTACGCTAACGCTCTGTACATTGGCTTGCCAGGATACCAATTGAAAAAAGTGCAAGTAATACAAAATGCTGCGGCCAGAGCTTTGCTTAATATCGCGGGAAGGTCAAGCATAAAACAACATTTACATGATCTCCACTGGCTCCCTGAGGCTCAACGAGTTAAATTCAAAGCCCTTACTCTGGCCCATGCAGCCCTTCACGGATCTGGCCCGCTCTATCTTAGGAAACGTTTTAGCTTCTATGAGCCACGAAGACAACTGCGTTCAGCCACGCAGCGTCTGGCAGTGATCCCCCGCTTCCGTCTTACAAGAATGGGGGGCAGCTCCCTATCCTTTAAGGCAGCAGAAGCTTGGAATGCCTTTCCTTACGAGCTGCGCAATCCACAAGACCCGAAGCTGTTTAGGAAACAGCTAAAAACTTTGTTGTTCATCTAATTTGCTGTTAGCTCCTTACCATTTGGCTTCCGCGCCGGGACACTCTTGAGTAGCCGTGCGCGTTATAAATGTTAATAACATAACCACAGGTAGTGTGTGGTGACTCATGCTGTCTGTCCTCAGGAGGAGGTCAACTCTAATTTTCAATCTAATGGGTCGATGGATTCATGAGTCACACTGTGGAAGGTATTTAGGCTTGTTTTGAGGGTCATGCGTAGGAGGTACAAACAGGAAGCAATTGCTCTCTTCAGGATATACCTGCTTGATATGAGTTTAGGTACAGGGACTCAGGTGGCCCTGCTGACCTTAGAAGGTGTGCAGATTACACTGAAACCGCAACTGACAGATGCAGCTAGAAATTTGTGGATGGCCTCACAGAATCGGATGTATGAGCTTGGGGACAAAGTGGGTAGCCATCTCTACTGGCTTATAAGACATGATGATCCTGCTGGCATGTGGAAGAAATTTGTCGTGGGCTGGCAAGCTCTTGTAAAAGCCTTGCAAATAGAACTATACCTTGACATCTCAATTGAAAAGATTTGGATGGCGTTGATCAGTTATGGTGGAATTGTTTCGGCACTTCTACTTCTGGCTCAACCCTCATCTCAAACCCACCCAGGAGCCAATTTCGCAATTGATCCCATTGCACCCGAAGTTACAGAGCCCATCAACAACGTCAAAACTGATTTAAATCTTTAAAGAGTCCATGTTGTGAATTTGTTTACTCTCCCTGTGGTGCGCCTTTGGGCCCCAAGGATCCACGGAGGCCTCCAGATGGTTTATTGCCGGTGGGTATGCCCTCAGTGCCTCCTGAACCTGCCATGGGTGCCACGCTTGAGTAGACTTCCAATCCACGTGAGTTCCTTTGGCATCAACGCTGGCCCGGACACCGCCGGTGCCAGAGGAAGACCCTGTTCCTATACTCCTACCCAAAACTGAGCAGAATACATCATGGCCCAACCAAGGTTGAGTCCTGAAGTTGTTCGGACGCACCCAGCCTCAGTTCAATCGGATCAAATAGAGCCATGCCTTTGCCTCGGTGCCACATCAACTTTTTTTTTTTAGTTCGCACTCTGATCAGGCCAACCAGCCCTTGGAGATGACAGTGGAGATGAAGGGGATTATTTTCCTCAACAATATGAGGACAATTTATTCATGGACTTGCAGGAGACCAGTGGGTTGGACACTTTCCCAGACACTTCAAGCCAGTGTGGATGAGATTTATGCTCCTGATTTGTGAAAAGCGGTCTTTCAGATCCACTCGTTCACTAACCTGTGTTCTTCTAATTACTGGTGGGTGCAACACACACTCACTCATCTGGACACAGTCTCTGAAAAAATAACAAATTGTGTACACAGCCAACAGCAGTAATTGCATTTATAAAGCACTTTCTACCATTGACAAGGTGTTGAAGCACTTTACGCCAGTCAGCACGTGACTCCCAAACCCAAGGTCAGTGGTTAGTCCAGTGTTATTGGTTATTATTGGATATCGGGATTAGTTGTGTACTCAAGCAAGCCATTACATGCATTCATTCCAGTTTCTTTGTGGTAGAATAAATTAATATGAGTTGGGTGTGATCGTTAGTAGGGGAGTATGTGAACTCATGAGGATGATTGGTGGGATTAATAGATGAGCCAGAGGAGAAAAGGGGTGTGACTTTCAAAGAAGGAGAGGTTGTGATCTTGTAAATGAGTTGTGCGCATTTGCAGAAATGCAAAAATGGAGATTAAGGCGAACTTGCATATGACGTAAAGTAGTTTATGTGCAGCAAAAGGATAATTTGAAAGAAAAAAGGAGGTGATAATCACCAGTTTAAAGTAAACGTCAGCTTTTCATGCCAGATTTGAAGAATATATATAGGGTTTCTGGTTTTTAGTTAAAACACCAGAAAAGGAAATATTTGTTTGCCAGTTGAAATTAGAAAATGCAGGAATTTGCTGCATTTTTACTGATTTGGTGCCCTGTAGCGTCAAATAGTATAAATGCAGCTCCTACATCTAGGCACTTTTCTGTGATGGATGCTCCTGGTATGACCCACTCCCATTATGAACCACTCGGCCACGCTAGACCAATTATTATGCCATCTACAAGGCCCCTGAACTCCTAGGATCTCCTTCCACTTTTTTTTTTGGAACCATGGCTCACATCATATGGCTTCAGCTCACTTTTTACTGCATGTTTCTACATAATAGCCAGCAGGTTCGCAGCAGAACTCTGAGCAGGGTCTCCCTCCAGAGTAAGTGGCACCACAATGATGTCATCCGCTTTCCCTGAGAGAGGGACAGAGCTTTGCTTTCTGAAAGCCCAGGAATCAGGATTGTGGCAACAAAGATCACTGGGCATTCAGATGACTCTTGGTAATAAAGCTTCTTTACGGCCTTAAGTAACGGGTCTGCAAACTGAGCTGCTATATTAAGAATCACTTTTTATCTCAAGGCAAAGAAGAGGGCAGAGTGATGCTGGCTTGGTGGAATAACTGAGCACCCAACTATATTTATACATCTCATGTACTTAGTAAAAAAAAGAAATCTTCATTCAGCAAATCTTTTCTATTTGTCTGAAGAATAGAGCAGCAGGAAGGTGTGCTAAAAACAACCAATAATTTTTTATCTACAACATTCAAATCTTAATGTGGTGCAAACATATACCCATTCATGCATGTCCTTGACATGGGGTGGGACAGGACTGCTGGAAAGAGGGATTTGATAGATAAGATGAGCAGGGAGTTTGGCGAAATACTGAAAGGTTACGTGAAAGTGCAAATTCAATGAAAGGTTTCAAACACGGGAGTTAGGAGCAGGAAAGAATGTAGGGATAATTGAGAACCGGAATGAAAGAGGGAAGAAAGGAAATAGCAAATTTCTTTAAAAGCACTGGAGAAACATCATACCCATGATGTATGGAGAAAAAAGAGTAAACCGATAATCACCGATTTGTACAATTTTTGTAAACATTGTTAAAAACAGAAAAAACGCGACCAGAATTGACAACAAATGGAAACCGAAAACAGGATAGCCTAAATATAGAGGATGTTTTTGAGGTAGCTTACACTTTGAGGATGGAAGACCGTAGCAAGAAGCAACATGTATTTGCATGTGCAAATAGTGCTATTTTAGGTGTTTTAATGGGCACTAGAATCAGGCAACCAGTCTGTCAGCTAGTAGGCTACTGCTCGGCCACTTCTCCAGCAAGGTCAAGTGATGAGCTCGGGGTCGAAGCAAAAGTAATGACTGGACGCATACATGGGGAAATATTTATGCTGCACTCAAATCTTTATTTGGTTAAAACACCATAAATCTTACACAATAGAAAAATAAATGCATAATTAAAATTCAACAAATTCACAAACTCATAATAAATAGACAAACTCATGTCAGTATTCCCAGCGAGAATACATGCAGACACCAGACACATTGAAAAAATAGTCCAGGAGATGTACATTAAAGATGTAAGCAATTCACTGGCTGCAATATCACTGTTCAATTCTGTTATAAAGTGCTCCTATGATTGAGGGATTCCTCTATTAAATTTGCTACTGCCCACCAAATAGGGGCTAATGAAAGCACTTGCATGTAGTGCAGCGCAGGTCTGCCCTGTCTGATCTTAACAGAGCGCAGAACCGGTTTCAGGAAGCACTTTCTGGTGCACTGTAAAATATGCAAAAGAATATATGGCGCCAAACAGTTCCAGGTAAATGCAGTTAGAGGGACAATGGGGAAAGTGTGTCACTCTGCTATCCTAGAACGGGGTAGCCTACCAGTAGATGTACTGTGTTGAACCTGAAGCGAACTAGAACATACCTATGCTGAGAGTGGGTCGTCTAGGTAAGGTATGGTTCCAACGTATGACTCTGACAGTGTCTTTGCCTGATTCAATACGAACCCTACGACAGAAAAGCATATCAAGGAAATGAGCTATAGCTGAGGCCTTGCAAATCTTCAACATGTTTTCGGGATTGCTGTACAACTCCGGCATGCCCCTACTAAAACGTTAGGTCTTTATATATTTGAACCAGGAGAGTTTCAGACAATCTGCTAAAACCAGCCTGTTAAAATGCGTTTGAGGCTTGGTCCAGATTGAAATCCAGAGAATCAGTGGACTCGGTTTATTCATCATCATCAAATTTCTTTATTCGGTTTCATGTTCAAGAAAACCATAAAAGCACAATGTAAAAACCAAGATAAAATAGCATAATACAATATATACAATCTCAAGGACAAGCCTATGCAAATTCATAATTTGTCTAATATATACAAAGAGCATCTAAAATACCAGACACCAATAATGTTAAAATAAAACTACTAAAAACAATGCATAAAAGTCAATAGCCAGGTCCACGCCCTATTGGCTATACAAGTGCATGAGCCCAAAAGGTAAAGGTAGGGGGCGACCCAACTAATCGCAGCTCGCCCTAAGCTTGATGGCAGATTTTAAAAAGCTTAAAACATGAAATACGGTATTGCCTGACAACATCTGGAGAAATATAAATGCAGGCCGAACTTGTTTAAAGTTGGCCTGTTTCAAGATGGGAATTAAATATGATTTTCTCGGGGTGTCATAAAACGGACAAAACATGGTAAAATGAAGCATTTCCTGCGGAGATGTACCATCGCAGCCGCAGGGCGGGAGTACTTGCCCTCTGGTTACGCCCCTAGGGTAAGAAAGAAGTAGATAAAACAAGTCAAACCGGAACCTGGTCAGAAGAAATCTATTGTGAGCGTTCACTAAACCAAGTATATACGGCTCCGCTTTCGCTGTTGAGCTTAATATAACAAAGTGGCGAACACTTGGCTTCGTGAGCTCCCTCTCCTCCCTTAATGTGGACTGGCGCGTGCTAAATGCCATCTTCAGGGTGGGTATGTCCATTTTACGGGTTCCCTCAGGATTGGAAAAGAGGTCCCCTCTTCCCAAATTTGTTAAATTTCTTTTAATATATTTCAACCAAGGAATCTTTAGTGCTTGATCCAGGGATAGACAGTCTAGAAGGGTTGCCTTGTTTAGCGAGTCCCCCTCCTTAACCCATGTTTTTAACCAAAGTGACAGCGGGCTAAAAGCTATCTGGTCTGTGATATAGGGCATACCCAACTCTTCATGGGCAATAAAAGAGGGGATACCCTGAGGGACTGACAACAACCTTCTCATAAATTTGTTTTCCGATGTTTGGACATCCTTTACATCTACATATCCCCAGATTTCGCTGCCATAATGTACTTTTGACAGGCACTTTGCCCTGTAGAGCTCCAGAAGAGCCCCCACCGGTCTTTTACCCAGTCTCGCGGCAAAATTGAAAATTGCAGCAGATTCCCTGATAAGGTCGTTTCTCTTGCGGGTAAGTTGTGGGACCCAGTTCAATTTGTCGTCCAAGAGTACCCCCAGATAAGAAAAAACAGGTGTTTTAGGAATAGGGGTGGGCCCTACCTTAAAAACATATGATCTAGTGGGCCGCGTCCCCAGTTGCATGATATATGATTTGGAGTTATTCATTTTTAGGTCCAAATCTCCCATGAACTGGGCGAATGATAAGATGGTTTGTAAATCCCTCTCTGTCCTCGCCATCAAGACGGCGTCATCTGCATATAGCGGAACCGGGAGACCGCGCCGTCCGATCCGGGGATAATCAGTCTTGGTCTCCAGGAGGATTTTCTCCAAGTTATTAATATAGAGGTTAAAAAGAAAGGGCCAATATACAGCCTTGACGGACTCCGCTCCTTACGGGGAATGAGCGAGATACGTTCAAGCTCGACGAGTAACGCACTACCGCTTTTGTGTCCCGGTGAAGATCATAGAGAAAGGAGACCAACTCCCTATCTACCCCTAAGACTCGGTTTATTCAGTTCAGAGATGTAATTTAAGCCTAATTCGGTCTGACAAATGAATGTGCCACAGGGACCGCCATATGACCCCTTAGGCACACGTTCTCAACCCTGGATTCCCAGTTGGTCTTTAAAGCCCAAAGACCCGCACCATAAGAAGCAATCGGGGCACATTTTTACAAACCATAATCATGTCTTTAGGAGTTTGTTCCCCAATTTGGCTGAAATCGGTAAACGGATTCTACACTCCTGGTAAATTCTGCCACTCTTACAGTACCTAGTGGCTGTCAGCTGAGAACAACGTCAAATAAGATGCCCAAGTATGTATGGGAAGCAAGAGATTGTTCTACTCCTGGAAGTACTGATAGAGTAAGTTCTCATCATGGTGCGGTCTGTACAATAAACCATTGATCTGTGGCGCCTGATAAATGTGCAGATCGAGCTCCGCCATGAAGGAAGTAAGCGGACCCAGCAGTATCTGTAGGCCGCTGGGTATCCTAGTCCATCAGAACCGCGTCATCGGTGTACAATAAATCTGGTATCTGCCGAGAACCTACCTGTGGGACGTCAATGGTCGGATCTAACAGTTGTTGCTAAAGGCCATTAATATAAAGTGTGAAAAGAAATGGAGCTTGCACACAACCCTGGCGCACGCCCCTCTCAAGCCTGAAGGGCTGTGTGCACGTTCCAATGCGCCCATATCTCACACTGGCAGTAACCTTGTGCAGTTGTGTGAGAAAACACACTATATTCGTATCTACCCCCGGCTGATTCATACTATTCCATAGTTTTGACCTGCTGACATGGTCGAAGGCAGAGCTGAGGTCCATAAAAGCAAGGTAGAAGATGCCCGACTTGGCCTTAGTGTATTTAGTTGTCAAGAGATAAAGGTTGAGACACTGTCCCAAGCCCTACATGAAAGCCGGACTGAAGACCGGAAAGTGCATTATTCTAGAGCCCAGACATCTAGCCGGCCCAAAACTACTACACCTGCAATTTTTGCGATTAAATCAATGAGTGAAATTGGGCAATAGCACCTGGGTTCACCCTTGTCACTTTTCTTAAAAACTGGAATGATGTCTGAATGGGACCATGACTGAGGGGGGCCACAATTGGCTGCACATCAGTCATGAGTGGAGCCCCCAGCGGTGTGTTGGCTCTAAATGGATCTATGGGAACACCATCAAAACCAGGTGCTGTGCTCCTGGGTCAGCGATTAATAGCGAATTCCACATTAGTGAGTTCAAAATCCAAATTGGATCCGATCTACTCTGGTTACCTTTTACTACGTACCTCTCTTCTCACTCACCTCTATCTTAACTACCATTTCCTTTTTCTCTTCTCCCTGTTTTCCTTTTCTCTTTTTTTCCCCAATTGCTTTTCCATATATAAAACTTCCTGTTATATATTTATTGTCTTGTACTGCTATTTTTCTCAATTTGAACAATGCTATTTCTTTGTAACTTTATTTGGTATATTGCACTATTGTTGTTGTATCGGATTGTTTGAAATTTCTTGTGCTCTTAATTCTTTAATAAAACTTATTAAACTTAAAAAAAAAAAAAATCCAAATTGGAAGAATTCCAAAAGGGTTCTCGCAATGGCAGGTTGACTGACAAATGGGTGGAAAATTAGCATACACCTGCTTCAAATTTGCTACCCATTTTTCGGGAGGAATAATTGTCTCAGGAGCAGAATGGAAAGAGTCCCAAAAACAGAGGAGATTAAAACCTGGCAAGAGGAACGGCTGTCCTTCGCACTCAATGCTACTAGAGAGTCCCAGTCATCATCTCTTATTTCCTTTTTCCTAAGTCTCAGGTCTTAAGTGCGGAGAGTAGTTTGCTATGAGCATGCGAACTCTGGGAACCAAACCACCTGGCTGCTTCGTTCTTTGGGGGGTATAAAGGGACAGTAAGGGGGAAACAGCGCTTACAACGCTGTCATTACATCGTGCTACTATTACAACGCGGTCGTTACAACGACTGCGTTGTTAGTATGCGATGCATTTACATCGCAAATCATTACAACGACTTGCACTAGGGGGCGCTGAGGTATTGGAAATGAATTCCAACACCTTCCCTACTGTTGCACAAACTGGAGTAGGAATAGTAATTAATACGCACCCCCTAGTGCAAGTCGTTGTAATGACTTGCGATGTAAATGCATCACGTACTAACAACGCGGTCGTTGTAACGACAGCGTTGTAAAAGCACGCGATGTAATACATCGCGATGTAATGAGCCATATTCCAGTAAGGAGATCCTTGATTGCGCCACACAATACCATAAGAATTTACCACTACCACTTACACTTACCACGGAACCGAATGCTCTTTGAAGCTCTACCTCAAGGCCAGGACAAGCTCGTGTACCTAATCGTGTACCTAATGATTCGACAACACAACCACTATCTACCTCACCTTCTACTATATTTGCACAGTGGAAAGGCGCGTTCTACAACCGCTATATACCTCACTAACTCAAGCAACGCCGCACCGGAATTGCGGGGGCAGGCAAACGGACAAACCATGCTGCCAACCCTCTATATCCTTTAGAGACAGTTTTACTGCCTTTAGACTCTGCTTTAGGACACTCTCTATTCCCCCTCCCCAACCACCCCCACATATTGTCTGGCGGAGCAAAGTGGGGCTGCACTCCTAGTAGTATTCCACAGGATTCTCAGCGAAGTAATAACCAGTAAGTTATTCTCCGAGGGGCGGGACGACGATCCTGTCGTTGCACCTCTGACATACGAGTGTTCTCAGGAAGGGGGAGGGGTTGGTGGGGAGTGAGGGGGATGCGCTGGGGGGGAGAGAAATCCGCACTAGGGTTTCTTGTTTCTTGGCTTTCTAAATGCTCTATCTTCCTTTTCCTCTTCACCTCTTTTTTACCTAGAAACTGTACTCGACAGGCCGTGGCAGCCGACTCCTGTAGGCAGCCTGACTTACAGGAGGGCCCAGTGATGTCTTTCACAATGCACGCAGAACCCCTGGGGGGGGGCAAACGCACAGAACCACGGGAGCAGAAGGGGGGGCCCCCATTCCAGCTCATCAGAGCCAGAATCAGAGACAGCACCTTTACGATTTATGTACATAGTTCAGTGACTTTTAGCACATTAAACCCAAATGATGGCCCGCAATAACCCACCCACCCTGGTCTCCGACCTTAACATAGTATCCCTTAATGTCAAAGGTCTTAACCACCCTATTAAGCGCCGGAAGATTATAGACTAGCTAAAACCAAGGGCGATATAATCCTACTACAGGAGACCAAACTATCCCTGGAGGATGCAAACCTGGTGAGGGGTAACTGGATATCGCAGGTAGCTTGCTCACCCGCCGACAAAAAGAAACTCGGGGTCATGACTCTGATATCCAAAAGATCGAACATAACACTAGAATCACAGTCCCAGGACAGCGAAGGTAGGCAACTAGTTTCACACCTAAGAAGGGGGGCGGAGCTAATCCACGTAGCAAACCTATACGGCCCCAATGCGGACGACCCAACCTTCTGGTCGGGGGTGGCAAGCACGTTAGATAACTTCCCCCAAAGCGATCTCATGGTAGTAGCAGGGGACTTTAACATCCCGTTGGACCACATAACGGACAGACAATCCTCCTGTCAATATCACCCCACGAACTCGCACACGGTACTCCAAAATATCTGCTCTAAATATGACTTAAAGGATGCATGGTGCCTTCAACACCCGGACACTAGAGACTACACATTTTACTCCATCCCTCACAAGTCTTACACCAGGATAGACTATATCTTAATCTCTGGATCGCACACACGCCTAATCGAACACTCTGACATAGCTCCGAGACTAGTATCAGATCATTCATGCATTAGCCTAAAACTGAGCGGGTGCCACAATGAAGCCGTCCCACGGAGATGGCGCTTCAACAATGATGTGCTAGCGGATCCCGCGAACAAAAAAAAGGTTGAGGAGGCCATTATAGACTACCTCAAACACAATGACATCCCCGAAACCAATCCTGCCACACTCTGGGATGCCCTGAAGGCAACCATTAGAGGCACAATAATTGAAATAAAATCAAAAATAAATAAGAGCACAAACCTGAGACTAACTCAGCTGGAGCAGGAAATCAAAAGGTTAGAAATGATCCACGCAAAGGCCCTGCACAACAGTAAGACCCTCGCAAAACTGACACAAACAAAGTATGAGTACAACAAAATACTGAGCGAGAGGGCAGGTCTTTGGATCCATAAATACAAAGCCCTTAATCCTCTGCGAGGCCAATAAAGCAGGGAAACTCCTTGCCTCCTACCTCAAACACAAACGCAACCAGACTGCCATCTCATCCATCACTGACTCTAAGAACCAAACACACACAAGACACAAGGACATCCTAAAGACTTTTCAAGACTTCTACCAAGAGCTTTACAAAAACAAACCGAACTTTAACATAGAGGAGTGCACAAAATACCTCGATAGACTAGGCTTACCAGAAATAAGCGCAGAAGACTCACTTAGTCTCGGCGAAGAGTTTAACTGTTCCGAAATAGAAATGGCGGTCAATTCGCTGAAAGATAATAAAGCCCCCGGCCGGACGGCTTTACGGCCGCATTCTACAAGACCTTCTTAGATCAGCTGAAGTCGACCATGAAACACGTTTTTAATCAGTCAGCAGCGGGTGGGGCAGTATCAAAATCCATGTCAGAAGCCAACATTACAGTCATCCCTAAGGAGGGGAAAGATCAAATGTCACCAAAAAACTACAGACCCATATCACTTATTAACGTTGACTGCAAAATTTACGCCAAAATACTAGCAACCAGACTAAACTCCATTCTTCCAAAACTCATAAGCAACTCCCAGGTCGGCTTCTTACGTACTAGAATGTCTAACGATAACACCCGACTCCTCTGCCACATACTAGAACACACGGCCACGAAAGCTGAACCGGCGGTAGCTATCACATTAGATGCAGAAAAAGCTTTTGACAGATTCTCGTGGGCTTTCCTAGAACGATGCATGCAGACATTCAAGTTAGGGGCGGGATACATACGGATGGTTATGGCCCTGTACGGGGAACCGTCAGCCCGTATCATGGTTAACGTCTCTCTCTCTGATCCGTTTACACTACAACAAGGCACTAGACAGGGATGCCCCCTCTCCCCTTCGTTATTCTTGCTTGCCCTAGAACCCCTTATCCAAGATATCAAACTGAACACGAACATAAGAGGGATCGATATCAATGGCGTTGAAGTAAAGCTAGCTGCCTACGCAGATGACATACTCATAGTAGCAGAACAGCCTAAGACATCAATCGAAGCCCTGATGGACACGATAGCAGAATACTCCAGGTTCTCGGGGTACAAACTTAACAGAGACAAGTCAGAATGCAAGCCACTAAACATTCACTGCACGAGAGACACCGTGGGGGGTTCAGGGTTAGCCTGGCAAACAGGTTATATCAAATACCTAGGTATACATTTTGTCAGTGACTTAATCGACACGCTACATCAGAATGAGAAACTACTACTAGAAAAGATTAAGAAACTCCTAGACTCCTGGTCCCCAAAATTCATAACGTAGTGGGGCAGAATCGAAACCATTAAAATGATGATCACCCCAATGATCAACTACCTGATCAGCATGCTCCCGTTATTCCTAACAGACGAATTCCACCGCAAAACTGACATCCTGATCTCGAAATTCTTATGGCGAGGGAAGAAGGCGCGTATAAGCATCAAAAAACTAAGATTGGATAAAAACCAAGGAGGGGTATATCTCGCAGACTTCAGAATATTCCAACTAGCCTTTCTGGCTGAACAAGGCACATACTGGATATCATCGTCAGCCGACTACACACCGGTATGGCTACAGATAGAGAGGGCCGTCCTGAACAACCTATCACCCCTGGCCCTATTAACTGCAAATAGATACCCCCACACAACCAAATCCATTATCAAGAACACAAAAATGGCACTACTAAAAGTAGATAAGAAACTGGAGAATAGCAGAAAAGGATCGAAAATGGAATCACTATGGGCCAACAGCAAGTTTCTGTACAAAGGGAAAAGCCTTGCTTTCGAGGTATGGATTGAGAAAGGTATCCACTTCTCTTACCAGCTTGATAACGGAACACACCCTATCACTTTCACAGACCTTAAAACAAGATACAAACTAGAGGACATAGACCTCTATAACTTCTTACAAATTAGAACGGCCCTCGCTAGAACCAAACTATCCGCTTCACAACCATCAATCTCCCGATTTGTTTAGAACATTAACAAATTGGGACACCAGGTCTCATACCTCTACAAACTCCTCCGCCCCAATTCCTCTAAGCTTAATGATAAGACAGTTGCATACTGGGATGCACAGGCGAACGTCAAACACAGCGAACAAGAGTGGGCCGCAATATGGAGCTCGCCCTCACGTAACAAGATATCCCCCGTTCTCTCACAAACAACATTTTGGCTGCTTCACAAGGCCTTCTGGACCCCGGCCCGTCTATTCTCACTAGGCATTAGGGATGACGCGATATGCTGGAATTGTAACAAAGAAACCGGTGACTTGGCACACCTCATCCTCCACTGCCCAACACTCAATTCATTCTGGGAGAAAATATTTGGGTTCATAAATGGTTTGTTTGATTGTACACTAACTAAAGATTTTTCCACACTTAGCATGGCCTTTACCAGTACAGACGTAAGAACTGCACCGGACAAAGACCTACTTGACCTGTTACTAACTGCGGCTGTGAAAATGGTCCTAGCCAACTGGAAAGACACTAGCAAAACCACCTACAAAGGCTGGTTCAACTGGATCACACATCTTAGAGGCGCGGACAACATTGCACTCTGGAATTCACCATGGAAACCAACATCCAGGAAAATGTGGAATGTGCTAGACATGTACCTGGACTCTTATGAACCCCCGTGAAAATAAGGTACCGATAGCACGCATCCTTCATAGATGCCAATCACCCCACAGGACGTCATATGTCACAGAGGCCACATGGAATAGTTAAGAAATGTAATTCTCGCTGCCTGTCTCCTTTTCCCCTTGTATCTATCCCCTTTCTCACCCTTTCTCTTTCTCTTCTTCTCCAACTACCGTCAGGTGGGGTTAGCTAAACATTTGGGACTTGCACGTCCCTACATATCAATGTATAAAATGTGCCTGAAACAACACTGCTAACTCTGCAACAGATCCGCCAAGATAGCCATGTAATTTTTTTAAAAATAAAATATGTGAAATAAAAAAAATTAAAAAAAATTAAAATAAAAGAATTTACCACTATTGAGCCTTCTTAACAGGTCATGAGAGGGACTTTATTGCTCAAGATGAGTTCAGTTAACAAAGAGGACTTATTTTCTGCCCATCCCCAAAGAAAGAGAGGCAGCAGTATTGGAAGCTGGTTCAGAACCCCAGTTCAGTAGCGTAGATAGAAAATTTCGATCACTAAATGCATTTTCATGCACCTTGAAGTCAGACAAAATACCAGAATAACAACGATATAATCAATGGTACTGTGACAGCCCCTGCCAGTAAAGGTCGGAATTTGTACAGCTAGATTAGGAGTTGAATCTGAGTCAAACTTTAGTATGTAACTAACAACTAACAAACACAGAGCATCACCATATGTATCATGAGAGGAATGCGTCACAGCCTCCACATGAGGACTCGTCAAATCACATGGTATAGATGGGACGTTCAGAGTCGGATGTTAAAATCGCCAATCCAAGCCATGGGACCATTACTAGCCTGGTTTCCAATAAAAGAATCCAATGCTTCAGTCAGAGACATAATAATATTGTAGTTTAAAGGAAATAAAGTTATTGTTGTAATAATGAATCAATTAAAAATGTTGTCTCCCTTCAAAGCAAAATAATTGGAAATAAGGGGATCTAAAAGGGCCAAGTAATTTTCAATTTGAAAGCAACGGAGACTAGAGTAAGTTTACTTACTCTAGTCTCCATTGCTTTCAAATTGCCCTTCCTGAATTAGTGGAAGTGCAGGAGTATGCATGTGGTGTAATCGTTAACATATTGCAGGCATAATGCCCAAGTTTCTTAAAGACAGATCTTATCAAACCTGCTGATAGTATTCACCCATTCCGCATTATTCAACTCTGAGCTCAAACCAGCTTTATTCAATTTATTTATGTGATATTATATAGTGCGGGCATGCCCCATTGGGAAACGGCCTTTACAACATGGATTTTACCACTACTTTTACTATGCATTTTTTTTTTACCACACAAGTTTTTACCATGCATATGCCTTTACCACGCATTTAAGGTAATAAGGTAAGTATAAATGTGTGTGTGTGTATGTATATGTAGATATATATTTAAGGTTTTAGGTTTAGGGTTAAGAAGGGGTTTAGGGATGGGTAGGGGTATAGGGTGGTAAAGGTATTTTAGGATTTAGGGAGGGGTAGGGGTATTGGGTGGTAAGGGAGTTTTTAGGGTGTAGGGGTGCGTAAGGGTATTGGGTGGTAAAGGTGTTTTTAGGGTTTAGGATTGGTAGGGGTTTTGATTGGTAAGGGTGTTTTTAGGGTGTAGGGTTCGGTAAAGGTGTTGGGTGGTAAGGGTGTTTTAGGGTGTAGGGGTGGGTAAGGGTATTAGGTGGTAAGGGTATCTTTAGGGGTATTGGGTTGTAAGGGTAATTTTAAAAGGGGGGGTTTGAGGGGTCTCCTCCCAAAAATAAATATATTGTATTGTAATTGCATTTATATAGCACTTACTACCCCTGATGAGGTGATGAAGCGCTTTTTCGGTGAGGAGCACGCTACTCCGGAACCCATAAAGGATTAGTGTTGAATTAGTAAAGTGAAATATGAAAGTAATTTGAGCGGTGAATATGTTAGTCAGTTATTTGGATTCAGAATGATAGCGGAGGGAAAAAGGTTTGCATTTATATAGCGCTTGTTACCCCTGATGGGGTGCTGAAGCAATTGTTTGGTGAGTAGCACGCTACTCCGGAACCCATAAAGGATTAGTGGTGAATTAGTATAGTGAAATATGAAAGTAATTTGAGTGGTGGATATTAGTCAGTTATTTGGATTGAGAAGGATAGCGGAGAGATAGAAGAGGGAAAATGGTTTGCATTTATAGAGCGCTTGTTACCCCTGATGGGGAGTTGAAGCTCTTTTTCGGCAAGTAGCACGCTATTCCGGAACCCATAAAGGATTAGAGGTGAGTAAGTATAGTTAAATATGAAAGTAATTTGAGTGGTGGATATGTTAGTCAGTTATTTGGATTGAGAAGGGTAAGGGAGGGATACAAGAGGGAAAAGGCTTGCATTTATATAGTGCTTGCTACCCATAATGAGGAGTTGAATCGCTTTTTTCGGCGAGTAGCACGCTACTCTGGAACCTATAAAGGATTAGTATAGTGAAATATGAGTGAACGTGTTAGTCTTTTATTTGGGTTGAAAAAGGATAGTGGAGGGATAGAAGAAGGAAGGATTTAGACTTTTTTTGTTTGTTTGTTTTGGAGGTCATAGCAGTAGTAGGAGGCTTGGGATAAGTAAAAGGGATGTGGAGGGGAAGAGTCAGAGGGAAGGGTTTAGAAAGGCTTGTTTTGGGGGATCGGTATAGTAAAAGAGGTATGAGATGATGCAAGGAGGGGTAGAGTAGGGAAGAGTCTAGAAAGGGTTATTTTGGAGCGCATAGTAGTGGTATGGGGTCTGGGATGAATGAGAGAGTGAAGGTAGAGGATACATTGATAGAGGTATAGGGTGAGAAATAGGGTCGTGCATTGGAAAGAGTAGTAGAAAGAGGTTTGAGATGAGTCAGAGAGTTGAGGTAAAGGATATATTGAGAGAGGTATAGGGTGAGAAATAGGTAAGTGCATTGGATATGCTGAATTAGCAGAAAAGTAATAAATATATAGATCCAAGTACATGGAAGGTATATAGATGCATAATGTAAGTAAGTATATGTAGATTAAAGATGCATTAAATAAATTCTGGCTTTTAAGTGTTGTTATACTTAAAAATGTATTTTATTAATTTGTTTTAAAGCATAATTAGTCTACACGTTTACACAAAGCAATACACATCTATAGGTACATATCTATAGTACAAATAAATGCTTGTATACAGAGGGATATGCTGTATATTTCTGTTTGCGTATGGTGCCTATGTGGGGAAGAGCCAATTCTTGATTAGTTTTCTGAAGATAAGGTGGTTGTCCGTGGATCTTATGTTGGGGGGGTAAAGAGTTCCATAGTTTGGCTGCTTGAACAGAGAAGGATGTGCCACCCATGGTTTTTTTCTTGTATCTTGGGATTTTGAGGCGAGGTGCCACTCTAGAGCGGAGGTTCCTTTGTTGAATGGGTTTGGTGATTTTATTCCTGATGAAGAGCAGTCCCGTTCCATGTATCGCTTTGTGGGTGATACAAAGCAGCTTGAACGTGGATCTTCTGGCAACTGGTAACCTATGCAGGGCTTTCAAGGCAGGGGAGATGTGGTCTCGCGGTTTGATATGTAGGAGTAGTCTGGCAGCCGAGTTCTGAATCCGTTGTAGTCTTCATGATCGTTAAAGGTGATCCGTGGTAGAGGCTATTGGCGTAATCAAGTTTGGACAGAACAAGGGAGATGGTAGATTGGACCTTGTGTGGAAATCCCAAATGGGGGAAGATTCGTTGCAGAGTTTTTATAGTACCAAAGCTTGATCTTGCTAGTTTGTCCACTTGGGCATTTATCAATAGCTTGTAGTCCATGGTCATTCCGAGGTTTCTTACTTCCTTCGATTTTAGGCGGTGATCCCAGTTCATCAGGCCAGGTGGCGAGCAGGTCATAATGTTTCCAATCGCCACACGTGAGTATTTCCGTTTTGGGAGCATACAATTTTAGATGGCTCCACGTCATCTATTGATCCATGGCTCTGAGACAACTAAAAATTGGCCAGTTTACAATGTCTTTGGGGCATTCCATTTGAAGGAGTATTTGCGTGTCATCTGCATAGTTATAGCACGTGAGGTGAAATTGATTGATCAGTACCGGTAATGACTTCATGTAGACGTTGAAGAGCATGGGTGAGATGATAGAGCCTTGAGGGCCCCCTGCTTTTGTGGAGTACGGTTTGTACGAGAAAGGTGGTGTATGGATGACATTAGTTCTGTTGCGAAAGTAGGATGCGATCCAGTCTAGGGCAGTGCCCTCTATGCGGGCTTCGTAGAGTCTTTGTATCAGAGTGTTATGGTCAACCGTGTCAAAGGCAGCCGAGAGGTCCAAGAGAAGTAGCGCAGCAACCCCGTTGCGGTCAACTGTGTTCTTCAGGTCATCCCAGATGGCAAGGAGGGCAGATTCTGTGCCTCTTCCCGACGGAATCCCGTTTGGAAGTCTGAAAGTATGGCATTTTCTTCAATGAATTGTGACATCTTGGTGAACTCTACTCTTTCTATAAGTTTGTCCAGGAAAGGTCCATTTGTAATGCGTCTGTATTTGTCAGGGTTCAGAGGGTCCAAGTTTGTTTTCTTCAGTATTGGGCGTATGTATGAGTTTTTCAGTTCTTCTGGAAATATTCTGGTAGTTAAGGAATCGTTGATGATTCTTCTTACTGGAGTGTGAGCTGAGGTTGTTAGAAGAATTGTCTTGAAAGTTTGCGGTGGACACGGGTCAGAAGGGCTGCCAGCAGGCCTGCTTGCTTTGACCAGGTCCATAAATTCATTGTGTGAAATGTGTTGGAAGGAATGGAGAGGCAGGGTTAGTGTATTCTTGTATTGTTGTTTTGGAAAAGGGTCAGCGCTGGTGCTTTGTCTTTGTTTTAAGTATGAGTCCAACATCTCTGCTTTGTCCGTGTAATGATTTGCCAGTTTGTCTATGAAATCTTGAGTAATGGGATGAGCTCCTTCCAGGCAATTCGGTTTACAAAATTCATTGAGTATTTTCTAGAATTCTTTATTTTCACATTTAGCCTTTTGAATTCCTTTGAGTACCTTTTCTTTGCTTTTTTGATAGCTGACTTGTGTAATTTGTTAATTTTTTGTAGGCAAAGTTTGTTTTGATTGGTGTTTGTTTTGAGCCAGGCACGCTGCATCTTTTTAATTTGTTGTTTTATGTCTTTTGTCTCTGTATTTCTCCAAGGTGCTTGTTTTCTTTTGTTCTGTTGTGTGGTTTTGAGTGGTATCAGGATATCAAAAGCTTCCTGTAGCCACTCATAGTTTTTGAACAGAATGTAGTGTTTCCAGATCTGTACTGGATGTTAATTGTTTCTAAGTGTTCCAAATTGAGTTGTTACATGGTCGATAAGTGGATGCACGTAAAGTGGTTTTAGGTGCGTCGCTTAGTGTTGTTTTATGTTGGAAAGAAAGCAAATGGTGGTCTTACCATATGACCGGAGTTATGGTTTGAAAGGTAACTAGTTTGGTATTAGCAAAAATGACATCTAGGATGTGTCCAGCGTTGTGTGTGGGTTTGTGGACGATCTGATACAGGTTCAGTGCGTCTAGGGCCGCGATTGTTTTTGGATGGGGCATATTGGGTTTGTCAAACCAAATGTTGCATAGGTTGGAGTGTGGTGTTATCAGGTTTGAAACCGTGTCTAGAAGTGTGTCTGGGAATGTCGCCTTGCTAGGTCGGAGGTCTGTAAAGGAGCAGGAAGTTACAGGAGGAAGATGGAGTAGGATTGCATATGGTGAAAAGGGCCTCACAATCTTTTATGGATACGTCGTCCAGTTTAATGTCAAGTAATGTTTGCCTGAACACAACAGCTAGGCCACCTCCTTTTTGCCTACATGATTTTGGGTGGTTGTTTGGTAGCCTAGAGGAACGGCTTCATGCAGGACTGGAGCCATAGCATCTCCCAACCATGATTCAGGTATGAATAGTATGTCTGGTTTTGCGTCAGTGAGAAGGTCGTAGATGTAATGTTTGTATTTAGAGAGCAATCGAGCATTTATTCGTAGACAGTTTAGAGAATGTGCTTTGGCGATTGTGTGACTTTGTTTTGTAGACGAGTGATCAGTATTTTGTGGGCATGTAGCAGGTGTGTCCATAGTGCTGGTATTAGCTGTATGAGGATAGAAATAGTGTAGCTGTTCCATATCGTGTTCCTCTTCCAGCAGGCAAAGAAGGCATTTTGATGGGTCTGCGTGTGTGGGTGGTGGAGACGGTGTTTGAGAGTGAGTTGGTGCGCTGTGTTGTTTTTGTGGTGTAACCTTGTTGTGCAGTAGACATTGAGAAGCGAAGTTGTGAGGTGTGGCACATTGCTTATATCATTTGAGTGTGTTTAGGGCGGAAGGTGTATGAGTCAGGGGTGGTGGTGCAGCATGCGGGTCATGTAGTAAGGTTCTAAACTGTCCAATGGATGAGAGGCGGTTGGAAGAGAGTTGCTGTGTTGCTGTATGTGTGTTAGGTGTGGTGGAAGAGAGAAAGCTTGGCATTTGAGTTTGTTCATTAGTGAAGTTTGAAAGGCGGGTGTATGTTTGTATTTTGTGACAGTAAGTATTATGAGGTGTTGCGCTTGAGAGATTTTGTTGTGCTGGTGTGCCTGATATGTTTTGTTTCTGAGGAGTAGTGAAAAGAGGTGCTAGTGTATTTGTTTTATAAGATGGATTTGTTTGTATAATATTGTTTGCGAGTGGAAGTTGTAAGGTAAAGGGGTGGTGATTTGTTTGTGAGTAGAGTGTATGTTGTGTGTAGGAGGGATGAAGTAGAGTTAAGAATATTTGTCTTAGACTTGTTTGCTGCAAGAGTTAAAATGTGTGGTGCCGTGGAGTGTATGTGTTGTGCGGTTGTGTTATTATGGTAGAAAGAAGAGGAGGGTGTTGGTTGGACAAATGATGGAAGGTTGAGTATAGGTTTTTTAATGATAAAAGGGGGTCTGTTAGGGGTAATTAGAGTGGGGAGTGTGTGTCTGGATGGGTTGTAATTAAGTCTGGTGTGGGATTGGAGTGGATTGGTTAGTGGTATAGGATAGAGTTGTGTACTGTTTGTAGATGATGGTAGAAATGTGTGGTAGCTGGGATAGAAGGGTATATAGGTGTGGTTTGTGTGGTATAGTAATGTGTGCTGGATTGTGCATAAGGTTAGTTTGTAGTAAATGAGTGGAGGCCATTTGGTGTGAGTGTGTTACTCTGGTCGTGGATGGGGTAGGGTGTGTGCTGATGAATGAGAGAATGGGCAGCATTTCCGGCCCTAGTCCCGACCAGTCTCGAACAGGCACTCACCTTTGTCCTCCCTGCCCTTAGCCTCGACGCCCAGGCTGAGAAGCCCTAAGCATTGGCCTTTTATAGCCCTAGTAGTCAGGTGACCCCCTCAGCCAATGTGAACCCTAGCCCTAACCCTATCCAATCACAACACTAGCGCTAAACCCTAGGACCAATAGGAGACCAAGACCTTACAACCAATCATAGCCCTAGTCCAAGCACTCAGTCAGGCACAAAACACTAAACCCTACGTCCAATGGAAGGCCTAAATCCCAACCCTAGTCACAACCCTGTTCCCAGCAACCAATCACACAAGAAACCCTAACCCCTATATCCAATAAAAAAACCTAACCCTAGACATAATCCCAACCCTAGACTCAGCACCCAATCACACAGGAAACTCTAAGCCCTACGTCCAATAAAAAGTCCAGCCCCAGGAACCAATCCGAAAACCTAAACCTATGCA
Organism: Calotriton arnoldi; assembly: GCA_963921515.1. NCBI lineage: Eukaryota > Metazoa > Chordata > Amphibia > Caudata > Salamandridae > Calotriton > Calotriton arnoldi. Next base: position 6,011,986 of record CAWUFW010000011.1, read on the forward strand.
CCAATCAGATCACTAATCATAAGTCCTACATCAATAGAATCACAGACCCAGGAACGAATCAGAACCCTCAAATAGCCAACCAATGAAAACACTAACCCTAATCCAATAGAAACACCAGATGCAACCACCAATCAGTGCATACATGTACCATCCAATAGCAGACTATATAAGGTCTCTGCGACCTCAGTCAAGGTTTGCTGGCCAGGGAGTTGGAAGCTGCTCCTATATTCAGAATCTCCTAGGAGACAGACAGGTTCAATCCACACTTTGGACTTCAGCAGGTAAAGGCCTAACAAACTTTGTCCTCTAACAATACTGTTTGTATAAAACTTTACTCACTCTCCTAACCAAAAAACGAGTGCCCAATCCCAACAAAACACAGCTTAAACAGCTCACAGCAGATTACAGCTGTTTCAGAGCACCCTCTGTTCACTCTTTGATGTAGAATATCCCTGTTGCTAAGGGGTAAAAGAGGGGGTGGTCTGGTTCCACTCACTTGCTAACACAAAATGGGAAACCAGATCGCAGTCGATATGGGATACGAAGGCTTACTAAGGAAATAAACATGGGATTCGATGAACTTGTCCTGTACTTACGATAATTCAATATATTATCTGATGACCAACTGTGGAGAAATCTTTATGAAATATTACAGATGCAATATTGATCTTTACCATTACCATAAATACATCGCCTTGCATGACTCAAAACCCTGATGAAGTTCCAAGCATTGGAACGAAACGTGTTGGCTGGATTTTAACATTTTCTATTGTGGAGAAAATAATAAAAGAGATAATTTAAAACTCATATTGGGATTGGACTTCTTTCTAGTGCACCTTCTATTTCTTTCATAAATCTGGGGGTGGATTGCTTAACATACAGGTCTGAGCACAGAGCAAGAGAGAAATTAGGAGGGAAAAACAGATAGTCACGTGGAATGAGAGGGAAAAAAACTACAGATACGGGCAAGTAGAAACCACAAGTTTCTACACAAAACAGGTGAGAAATTATGCAATCACAGGCAGGTTAAAAACTACAATTTTTAAACTGTAACAACCACAAGCAAAAACTGATAAAAAATCATGCAATCACGGGTAGGGAAAATCCCTTTTTAAATTTTTGGAAAGAGACAGCACTAGTCTGCCTCCTTACCACCTCCTGGTCTTTGGTTCACTGCAATCTGGGGCACAGGGAAACTGCAGCTCACAAAATCGAGATGAATATTTTGGGGTTTACCCCGCAAACCCTTAAGGGGCCTGGGCAAGTGTGAGCGGAGGACTTATGATTGCCTGGGAGCTGGGGAGCCAATCAGCAAACTTAGGCTGCTGTCCAGGGGGGCTGGGAAGCTGTTCCTCTATTCAGAACAGGCTCATGCCACTCTACAAGGTGCAAATTTCCACCAACCATCACTAATCTCAAGCATACCATACAGTGAATTCTTGAGAATTCGCAGAATCTGCACTGAAGAGAAAGAATGGTAAAAACACCGCGCAGCCACTGCAGCAAGATTTGAACAAAGACAGTACAACAAAAGCATAATAAAAAGATGTTTAAAGAAATCAAATGAAAAATCAAGAAAAGAGTGCTTAATTCCAAAACATAAAAATGTGACACAAGAACCTGAACCTATAAGGCTAATTATGGATTTCTGTAAAGAATCAAAGGAGGTAATCAAACTTTTAAGAAAAAATTGGAAAATCTTGCAGATGTGGGAAAACTTGTGGGAAAACATCCAAACATCACTTACTGCAGAGCCAGGAATTTAAAGGATAGGCTAGTACATAGCCACTTTAGAGTAAAAAGTAAAAAGAATGATCAGTGGCTAAAAACAAAGGGCTTTGTAAGATGCCATAACTGCAAGGTCTGCCAAATTGCAAAACCGACTACAGAATTAAAATTAGCCAACAACAAAGTGTGGAAAATCAAAGAGTTAATCACATTCAAGAGCCAGTTCACAGTCTGTGATTGAATGTCCGTGCCTTCTCAAATATGTAGGCAGTACGATCTGCGAGCTCAAAAAGAGAATACTGGAGCACGTTCGGGCCACTGTCAATAAAGATAAAACAAATGCGGTGGCAAAACACATGGAGCAACATCACATGAGCGATTGGAAGTTGCTCAAATTCTATGGAATCGAAACAGTGCCACAGAATGAGCGTGGCGGCAATAGAGAAAAAGTTCTGCGGCAAAAGGAATTGCGCCACATTCTAAATCTAAGAACACTTACACCTAATGGCTTGAATCAAAGTGAGGAATTGTATATTTATCTATAAAATGTGAATTGCTTCCCTGAATTTCATATTTGTTGAGGAAACAAAAGATCAAATTGAAAAAATAAGAAAAAGAAACGAAAATCTCAAAGAAAATAAACTTATCATGGATCAATTTATTGACAAAAATAATGTTTAAAAGGGCCCCAACGATGAAAAGAAACAATACTGGAAAGATCTGGAACAAGAACTGGTTCAAATAAACCCACTGGAGGGACTGGAAAGAAAGAACTATGTAAAGACTGAAAAAGACCGTAAATGCCATTTTAATTCATTGATCCATTACAGAAAATTCACGTATTATTTCGTTTTTAATTTCACTTTCACTGTTTAATTGTAAATTGACAATTATTTCTTTATATTTGCTTTTGCACAAGTATTTATCACTCAAAAACGAAAATTGCTCAGAGGGACTACATCTCCCATAATGCTTAGGAGCGCTTGACAAAAAATCGACAGGAAATGACATCAGCAATTCAAAAAGTATTTTACTGTTTGTTTGTTAAGCGTAACTAGGATCGTGATCAAGGTCTTATGCTAAGACCGAAACGCGTTGGTCAGTTGCCTTCACCCTGACTAAGAGCTAGGAAAATTGAAAAAATTGAAAAATTCCTACGTGAGTGCGACCCTCTTTCTTCCCTGTCGGGAAGGACTTGTGATGAATATGTATGTGTATATATATATATATATATATATATATATATATATATATATATATATATATATATATATATATATATCCGCTTCCACTCCTGCTCCACTATTCAAAAGACAGGCACCGACACGGCTGGAATCAAGTTTTCAGGATTTATTTAACAGAATGCTCTGACGCGTTTCAGTGGTAAAACCACCTTGCTCGCATTACATAGACACCATTAAACTAACGCTTTATACTGACATGGTTACCACACACAACGGCATGGACAGGAAAGAATCACTCCCATTTTCTTTACTCTCCTACCAAAAAAGAAACAGTAAATAAAGTGCCCCGTGCAGGTTGTATACATGTGCAATTGCAATATACTCCTCTTTTGGGTTACAATAAAAATATACAATATAAAATATAAAGTAAATTCAATTTCATTGTACACAGTATTTTTGTCTTTGTAGACCTCTCTACCACAGAAGTCTACCAGAACATTTTTTCTGTACAGAACTATAAATATATTCCACTTCCAGCTTAGCACATTTGGTAAATTTCATTCTAGAATGCATTTTGTTCTCTGGTGGTTATGTGTCCTGTGTTTAGGAACATTAGAACATGATTAAGAATATGATTAAGAAATCACGAGTGGGTGAGTTTTACAATTACCATAAACAATACCATAGAAAATACCATAAAAAATACACTTCACAGTTCTGAGACATGTTCCGAAAACGTATCTAGAAGGATCCCAGGTTGCTTCTTTTGGAACATATATATCATTCCACAAGTGGGTAATTCATTAAGCACCACAATTAGTATTCACATATCTTACTCTGTTAGATTTAACCCCAAGTGGGCACCCACTTTGTATTTCAATCACCATAAGGTCATTTATATCCTAGTTTTTACGGTCCTGAGCACATAAATTTTTCATTCTTTTTGGTCCAACATATTGTTTTTAGAGACCACCTTCAGTATAATAACACTTGGTCTGCTTGGAAGTCAATATTAACATAAATATAAATAATATATATACATATAAAAAAGGGTAGTTTTTCAAAAGTGCTTCTACATGACAAAATTTCATTATCCCATCTATAACAATCTACTCATGGCTATTGCTGAAGAACTGAGGATAACAGTGAAGAATGTTTTACAGATGAACAAATAAATCTTCGTCCGAATTCAAACCATTTGGAATTTTACTATTTAGGACTACTTTATAGCGGGATTCTAATCTCCTTAGCTGGAGCTCACGGTTCCCTCCTCTGGAATTTTTGGGGATCGACTATATGACAAAATAGACCAATTCATTTGCATTACCCCCATGTGTCTCATGGATATGGCAGGCAACTTGGTAACTCCTGTCCTCATTGGCTATGGCTCTTAGGTGTTGTAATATTCTAACATGAACCATGTAGATTCTGCTTCCTACGTATATTTTCGGGCACGAGCATTGTAGCCCATATAACACAAAATCACTCCTACAATTGTAGGCTTTACAAATGATCATTGGGGTATTTAATAGGGGTGTCTCAAATTCCCTGGTAGTTTGCCTGTGCATCTGCGACATCGTCAGAACCCCGGACTTCCCCTCGGTCATGTTCTCCCTTGATTCTTTTCAGGGCTACTCACTACCAATTCATTTCGCATGGATTTTACTCGTCTGAAGGTCACTATGGGGTTTCTGGGTGCAATTTAGCCAATAACTGGATCACTCCTAATGAGTTTCTAATGCTTGGATAAAATTCTATTAAGTTTCTGATGGTAAACTGAGTACCCTGTGATCAAACTCATTTGGCCAGAACCAACTTCAGCTGGCTTTGTCTTCCCTGTCTTGAACAGTACTTCATCTCTCTTTTTAGAATCCGCTTTCTCCTTGGCTGTATCCAAAACCTTCTTACTATATCCTTGTGCTTGGAATCTCTCATTAAGCTCCTCCTGTATCCCTTCTAATGTATTTACATTGCTACAATTGCGTCGCATGCAGAGATTCTCCACATAGGAGATGCTGTTTTTCAATTTTATTGGGTGAAAGCTACTTGCATGAAGTATAGAATTCCCTACCGTGGGCTTTCTGAATGATTTTGTGTGGATTTCATTGCTTTTCACATATATGACTAGGTCTAAAAAATGCACCTCTGTCGTACTTATATTTGTTGTGAAGGAGAGCTTGAGGTTGTTATTGTCCGCAAGCGATCTAGCTGTTTCTGGTGTACCCTTCCATAGAATAAACAGGTCATCTATAAATCGAGTCCAAAGGACTATATTCTCGGACCATTCCCGGGCATAGTCAACTGCGGGCACCTGCGCTTGCCACCAGCACTAATGCAGATTAGCATAACTGGGGGCAAAGCAGGTGCCCATAGCCATCCCCCTGACCCGTCTATATGTTTCTTGCCTGAATACGAAGAAATTGTTCTGTAGGCACTAGTGAGTCATTTCGACAAGCATCTGGGTGTGCTCGTGAAGGCTCATCGGTCTAGTGTCTAAATAGTGCTTTAAAGCGCTAATGCAATCTTGATGTGAAATGCTGGTATACAGTGCAGCGACATCGATGGTCATTAAGACATAGGAGTCTCCCATGCTATGTCATATATCCTACGTAAGAAATCACCTGTGTCCATTATGAAAGATGGTAGGTTCCGAACATGCTCTTGGAGGAAGTGATCAATATATTGTGAGTTGGTCTCAAATCGACCCCCTATGGCTGATATTATCGGTCTGCCAGGGGGTTCTGGACATTTTTATGGACCTTTGGAATGAGGTATAGTATTGGGGTTATCGGATGTTCAACTCTCAAAAGCTGAAATTTCTCTTGTGTTATCAGCCCCACCCCTCCATCTTGATGATTACCATGAAATGTTTCTTTTGTTTCTTTTAGAATGATTTGACTGATCATACAATAACACTCCTTGTCACAGAGTTGTCTATTGGCTTCACTTAAATATATATTGAGGGGCCATAGGACTATTTTGCCCCCTTTGTCAGATCACCGCACTACCACATCTTTCCTGTCTTTCACTTTATTGATCACTTGACGGTACCTACGTGTTTGATCCAAATTGTCACTCCTGAAGGTTTCGCTTGATTCTATGGATAACTCCTTAAGGTCTGAAATTACCAGTTCAGAAAAATATCTGAAGAGTCCCTAGGCATTACAGGCAGAAAGACTGATTTAGGTTTAAAAGGTGTTGATGCACTGCCATAAATGTTCACTCCTAGTATATCTGCTACTTCCGTGGTCGATCTTGCCATATTTTCGCCTTCCGTGCCTTTTTCCAATTGATTTAATTCTTGTAGTAGATCCATGTCTCCTACCACTAGATGGCTTGGTTGTTGGTTTCCCTGGGTATCTCTTGGTGGTTCTCTTGGTTTACAAGCAAAATATTTTTGGAGTTTTAATCTCCTCATAAATTTAAAGAAATCAATCCTGGTCTGTCCATAATTAAAGTTAGTTGGTGTACAATAGGTGAGACCCAAGGATAATATTCCTTCCTCTTCCTTTGTTAGTTCAATATCCGTGAGGTTTATTATAGTTTGAGAATTCCCCACATTCATTGTTATTTCTGACTTCTCTTTTGTTCTCACCCCTTGATTGGATGCCCCTACGTCTGTTTTTTCTTTTACTTTTCCTCTTCCATTTCCAACTTTCTCTTTTCGTTGGGGCGCGGTCTTAGGTTTAATGTCCGGTCTAATCGTAAAAAACTTAGTTCTTCCACTACTGTTGGAATGTCTCTACTGGATCCAGCCCTTCCTGCTGCAGTGCCCTCATCCGGGTCCGTGTCCACCTCAGAACTAAGTTCTGAACTCGTTTCTGTGTTCTGTACTTGCAGGGTTACAGTGCCTTTTTCTGATAATTGCTGTTGTTGCAGATGATCAAATCTGCGAGAGAAAGTGTAAATTTGACCTTTCTGATAATCTATTTTATCTTGCATAAACTTCGTAGATTTTCGATCTTTCATAATGTTCATACTGCTGTGATCTAGATATCATTTCTTTTTCGGGTTTTGACACTTCATCTTTATTTGGGTGCTGGCTTGATTCTTGTTGAAGTGTTTCTATCTTCACCAAAATGTTTCTCGGTCACTTTTGGTATACTTAATTAGGATTCCCATCATCCTCTGGGAAAATTCTGAACTGTTCTCTGCCCAGTCTTGTAGCATGTTTCAGAAAAGTGCCCTGGTGATTGTAGTTGTTCATGGAAAGTTTCGGGGCGATCCGTCATCTGGAGGACAAGAAAAAGGGAGGGAGGGGGTTAAAAAGAATTGCATTTCCCATGTTAATTCCCATAGCGATTTTAGACACCACTACATCTCAAACTGCTGGACGGATCTACATCAAATCAAATTTGGCAGAAAGCTAGCTCTTGGTCTAGAAAGTGTGCTTTTTGTTTTTTGACGTAAATCCGTTCAGTAGTTTTAGACTTATTAAAAGAAATCCAAATTTGTATATGTAGGGACCCAGATCCTCCAAGTCCCCGTGTTGAAATCTGAATGGCTGCCAACACTTCAAGCAGGAAGTGTTGGCAGCCATTATGTGACACGGCTTCAGCCGAGTCCCATGAAAATGTTTTTTTTTAAAAGTAAATAGAGCAAGGTAGAAATACCCTGACCCCGTAGCCGTGGTCTTGGGGCGCCCCTGGGGCCCCGCCAGGGCAAAAAAGCATTTTATTTTTATATTTTGGCAGGTGTCACGGCCGGATCCAGGACTCCTGCTGAACAATCAAAAATAAAAAGCGGTTCCAGCGCTTATTTTTTTTATGAGCCCTCGGGTGGACCAGGTCCAGGGGGCATCCATTTTAAATTTAATTATAGAGGAGGGCGCATGCGCCCCCCCTTCGCATTGGAAGCTTTTTCCCCAGGGACCGCCACCTCCCTGTGGATAATGTTTATAATGGGAGCGGGGCGCATTGCCCCCTTCCTTAGACTTTTAAAGGTCTTGGGGACCACCACCTCGCCAGGGCTTTTCAAATAAGAAGAGGGGGGCCATGTTGACCCCGCCCTTACTCTGTAATTGCCCCGGGACCGCCACCTCCCCAGGGCACAAAAGAAAAAAAAAGAGAAAAGGGAGGGGGCCTGTGTGTCCCTCCTCCAAGGCCATATTTGGCCCCAGGGACCACCACCTCCCTGGGGAATCGCCAAACTGAAAGGGGGGCCAAACGGCCCCCTTCCCGGGCCATATACGGTCTTGGGGACCACCACCTCCAGGCCGTGGAAACAGAAGGAGGGGGGCCACGCGGCACCTCTCCTTAAGCTATTAATGGCCCTGGGGACCACCACCCCTCTGGGCCGTCTCCCTATGTTCCAAGGTGCCTCTCCCTGGGACATAGCTGTTTGCTCTGGCTTGATGGGAGCTGTGACAGCTCCCGTCAAGTCAGAGCAAACAGTAACTCCGCTCCGAGCAAGTGTGAGCAGTGAAACTGTTACCGCTTGCTGGAGTGGAATTTTCATCTGTTTGCTTGCCAGCTGGCAGTGAAACAGATGAAAGGATTGCTCCCGCATGCAGGGAGCTGTATATTTAGCAGCTCCCTGCGTCCCGGAGAATTGCTAGGGACCGCAATGACATTGAGGTTCCCCCTGCGGTCCCTAACACTGCATACTAGGTGCCCTGGGTGGGCTCCAGGGCACCCAGGAACAGGAAGCCGGGCCCCGGGGGATAGGTGGTAATGGTATTTCTAGGGTTTTGGGGTACTGGGTTGTAAGGGTAATTAGAAAGGGGGGTTTAAGGGGTATCCCCCCCAAAAAATTATATATATATATATATATATATATATATATATATATATATATATATATCCATATCCTACTGGCGGTTGCCACTAGGTAGGTATAGTTAGGGGCATGTTTGCATGGGAAAGTGTTTTTTCACTTGCCTTTATCTTTGGCATCAATTGACCAATCTTCATGAAATTTTCCCCAAAAATGCCCCGGTGATTGTAGTTGTTAATAGAAAGTTTTGGGGCGATCTGGCATGTGGGATGGCGTCCCAGGGGCAAAAATCAGCCCGAGGGGGGGGCCGCATGGCCACATTCCCCTTCCAATAATTTGCTGGGCCCTGGTGGATGGGGTACCCGGGCCTGAATTCGGCTTGGGGAGGGGGCCGCATGGGTTACAGGGACATTATAGGTAGGAATTAACACTGAAAAACCTTAGATATTCACTGAAAAAGCCAAAGGTTACCGGGACATTATAGTTTGAAAATAGAATTTTAAAAACTTAGAAATTCACTGAAAAAAACAAAGTTCACAGGGCCATTATAGTTAGGCTCAGATTTCCCTTGCACAGAACCATTGAAATTCAGCAGTTATAGTTACCTGAGATAACTATAACTTACTGCTTATGACCTCACATACTACATCACTCATGACATGGTCAGTGACATCACTGATGACATCACTTTGTGTCTACTGTATTTGCTCTCGATGGGTGCAAATTCCTCGATCAGGGAGTCAATTCAGGAGCTGAAATTGTCTGTGTCCTCGTTGATATAAAGTTGAGGCACTATCAAGGTGAGGTTTGAGAGGGAGCTAGGAAGGCCATGGTTTCAGTATCAATGTTACTTGTATCTCTGAACCAGATTTTTTCTTTTTTCGGATGACCAAGAGTTTTCTTGTTTGAGAAAGACACTATGAAGAGAATCTGTTCGTGATCCGACCAACCGTGATAGCGTTCTGATCAAAAGGAGAGTTGATATGGAGATGATCAGCTTGAACATGGTGTCTTTGCAGTGTGTTGGTTTCTGGCAGTGCTGGTGGAGATCATTGAAGTATAGAAATGTTGCAAAGGGGCCCAGTGGTTTATTTTCTTCGGAACCCCAATGGAGGTTGAAGTCACTAAAGATAATGTTGTCAAAGCTGATTAATTGTGCTGTGAAGAATTTCACACACTCTTCAACGAAGGTGTTGGTTTGACCCTGCGGGCGGTAGATCACATTCAACCTACGGTTAGAGGAAGCTTGTGAGATGAATTCCAGTGATAAACATTTGATGGATTAAAAGCTGGTGTTGGTGCAGCTCAGAGAGTTTCTGTATATAACCACTATACCTATATCATGTTTGCCGTCCCGGTCGCCTCTCAGATGGAGTAGAGGGGTGGGTTGTAGGAGTGGAAGAATGCTATTCGCGGTATCATTCAGCCAGGTTTTGGTGAGGACCAGGATGTTTATGTTGTGTCCGGTGTTCGTGTCTGAGATCTCAAGGTAGTGTTTGACTGAAGAGCGGCAGTTGTGCAGCATGAAAGTAAGGAAGGAACTGGCAGGTTTGTGTTTGTTTGGCCGAGAGGAAGGGTCGTGATATGGACCAGATTAGAAGATAAATTTTGATTTTGGATGGGGTTGGGGAATGCATCTCGTGTATGGTTCCAGATAATAGTGGGGATTGTGTGGTCATTTTGTATTTGGCTGGGGGACAAGGTTTTGTATTTCGTACTCTTTGAGTATGTTCGTTTGGGTCTGGGGGAATGATTATCCCAAGGGATCGGGATTGATGAGAGGCTCTTGACCTGTGCCACATGAAGAGTATTGCATTTGTGAGAGGTAATCGAGTAGCTGAAAACTAGAGAAGGCTTGGGTAAGGATGTAGAGAAAGGAGGCCAGTGGTGTATAAGGGAGAGGCTTATGATGTCCTTTTGTGGTAGGTGTTGGGAAGGGCTCGTGTATGCAAGGAGTCATGCATGTGAGATGGAGTGGGCAGAAGAGTGGAGTTAAGGTGTGAAGGTTTTGGAAGGTGATTGCTCCTATTGCATGAGATGGTGGGGGGCAAGTTAATAGCCTGGGAAGTTGTTGGCGAATGAATTATCAGAGGTGAGGAGAGAAACTTTACGAAGGGAGGTTTTTGTGTGATGTGTGGGAGGTTGTGTGGACTCTGGTTGAAAGAGCTAGATGTGGGGGTAGGTGTCTGGATCCTGCTGGAGTGTTTGGTAAGTGGACGATTGAAGCTGGGGAGTAGGACGGTGAATGAGGGTAAGCGGAATTGTGGGGGGAGTAGGACGGTGAATGAAGGTGTGTGGAGTGGAAGAGATCGATTTGTGAAGTGTTGAATGTGGAATAAGAGGGAGGAGGAATAGAGTGAGAGGGTGAGTGACCAGAAGAGTTGGCAATAGATGAGTGTTTGTTGAGTGGAGGAGAAGTTAGAAGAGTGAAGTTATGAATATTGTGAGAAGATGAGGAAGGGGGAGTAGGGTGCGGGGGTAAACAATCTTAAGGGTTGGGATGTAAATTGGCTGAGAGGGATTTGAGAGCAGGAAAGATATTGCCAACAAAGGCTAGGATATTTTCTTTCGCTTGGAACATGATTTTCTCATTGATGAAGATGGAAATTGCAAGGTTACCGGGTAGGCCAAGGGGGAGGTAATTTTCATCCTTCATCCAAATGGGATGTTAGAAAGTGAAAAGGCACAAAACGTATTTTGTAAAGAAATATACCATGAGTCAGTTTTGTGTGTAACTAGGATGAGGTCTGTTTTAATGGCTCCATTTAGCATGCAGTGGTATTGGTCTGCAAAAAAGGATTCCGGAAACTCAGGATTTTGTTTTTAATTTTTTTTCCGAGTATTATAGAGAGGTTAGAAGGGTATGTAATCTTGAAAGCGTTGTCACCTGATTTCGAAAAGCAGCTCGAGGGAGATGCGGTGTCCGAAAGTGACATTGACATGATTATGCAGGGTCTGGACTGGGAGGGAAGCGAAGAGGGTCAAATCAAGGGAACACTTTATAATATGAACTACAGTTGCCCTAATCCTCTCTGAGTGATAGTTAAAGTAAACAAAGACAGAAAGGTCATGTTGAAATGGTTATAGACCATAAGGACAATTCTGTGTCCTTTCGAAATGACTGCTCTGCTCATCACCGGTAGCAGAGTATGTTCTTATCTTTCACAGCACTGCCCTGCAGATTCAAAAAAATAAAATTGACATGTGAGGCTGGAGCAGTTTGGAAGTTAGGCACAGAGGCGTCTCCAGTAGCGTTAGCAGTTATAATAAAGTATCAAGCTCATCAGGAGGGACCTCAGGTGAGGTGCTTTTAACCTGATATATGTAGGAAAGTGGGTTTCTGTTGCAGTAACCTCCCCACCCCCACACACTTTTCGCCAGATTTCTGATGCACTTTGACTTGATTGCCCTAGGTCCCTGCCAATCAGGTTCCCAGGGCCTGTGTTCTTTCCCTAAACTATACATTTTTACCCACAATTGGCACCCCTATGGCACATGCAAGTCCCTTGTAAAATGTACCATGGCCTCTAAGGGCTGCAGCACATATTGTGCCACCCTTAGTGGTCCTTTACCTTAACCCACACTCACTGCCATTGCAGGCTGCGTGTTTTGGTGCAGAGAAAAGTGAAGAGTCGACGTGGCACACATACCTGTGTACCAAGCCTGCAGCCCACTGCCTATGGTATAGCCAACTAACCCGTCTAGCTGAGTGCACTATACCACTGGTGAGGGTACAGTTGCATGAGCACTTTACCCCTACAAGCTCTAAGTCCATTCTTAGACATTGTAAGTGCAGTAAAGCCATAAAGAGTATATGGTCTGGGAATTTGTCATTACGAACTCAACAGCACCATAATGGCTTTACTGAATTTTGGGAAGTCTGGTAGCAAACTTCTCAACATAATAAATAGACACTGATGCCAGTGTGGGATTTCTTATACAATGCACTCAGAGGGCATCTTAGAGATGCCCCCTGAAAAACAACCAGCCTCTGGTGGGTTCCATGACTTGTAAACACCAGCCTGCCACCACAAGACACGTTTCTGGACCCCTGGGGTGGGAGTCTTCGCTCCTTGGGCCCAGTAACAAAGCCTATCCTGGGCAGAGGTGTTCACACCTCCCAAGGACAGGAGAAGCCATATGTAGCAGGGGAGCTTCAAAGGCCTTGCCACCTTTGCAACATGACTTCTAGCCTCTCCTGCTATCAGGAGCAGGTCCCCTTCCTGTCTCACCCCCTTTTCGGCGGGAAGACAGGCTGGAAAAATTAGACAGCCCAGAAGGTGTACCCACCCTTGCCAACCCCACCCCTCAGGTGGGGGAGGCGAGGTGAAGCCCTCTCTTCAGTGCCCGCTATCTTGCAAATGGCAGGCAGACTCCAATCAGGATTAGGAATTGTGCCCACTTCCCCACGTGGGGTAAGAACACCAAGGGTGTAGTCACCCTAAGGTCAGTAGCCCATTGGCTACTACCTTGAGACCACTGAAATGCACCCTAAATACAGTATTTAGAGATCAGCCATGAGCCCAGAAGTCAGATTTGAGGAAGAAAGAAGGACTAAAGAGCTGTCCTGACCGAGGAAGGAGAAGAGGACACCAACTGCCTTATCCCCAGCCCTACCGGCCTATCCCATCTACGACCTGCCTACAGAAAGAACCCCGGTGAGTCTAGCAGCCAGCAACCCCCAGAGCCCGGAGGACCTGCCAAGCGACCTTCCGATAGACTCTGTCTCCAGTGAGCACCGGATTTGCTCAAACAAAGATTCCCCTCCAGAATCTGGATTACGGTGGACATCTGCGATTCTCCACAACTCAGCACCGACTGTCCACAGCCCGAGTTCGAGTAACCCAACACCCCATGGAGGTCTCCCCAGTGATCCTGACCTGGGATCTCGTGATCCCCGACCTCCCTCAAGCTTCAAGACGATGCCTGCAGCCTCAGCCTGAAGGTTCCCCCCCGACTTCGACCGGAGCTGGTAAGAAAACCAAATGCCAGAAGAAACTCCTGCACCCAACGCCCCACGGCTTTGGGTGGCCAAACCGACGGTGTCCAGATCCCAACTTACCTCTCCAGCCGGTGGTCGCCTTCAGGAAGCCTCCCTGCTCGAGCCTGCAGTGTCTTTTTGAAACCGAAGTCTCCATTGGAAAGCACAGGGTCCCCGACGTCCACTTTGCACCCTGCAACCGGCCGCCCGAGTGCCTCTGGTGGTGCTGCTCCTGTACTGTTTGTTAGCCCCTGCAGTTTTGACCTTAACCCCAGGAGCTTTGCTCACACAACAGTGGCGCCGGCTCAGCAGCAGTCCCTAACCGAAGGCCCCTTTAGCCCCATTGGCTAACATTGGGTCACTGCACTCTGCACCACGCCACCCCAGTGCCGCTGGTGGTGCAACTCGAGTGCCCATCTAGACCCCCAAACCTCACCCTCGTAAGTTGCATACTTACCTGTGAAACCTCTAACACTTTTTCCCCCATATGAACCCATGTAAAGCGGTTTTGGGCCTAAAAAATGGCTAAGTGATAAACTGTGTTGTATGAAGAAAAGATAACTCCATCACAAAGTATAAAAAGTTGTACTTACCTTGTATTTAAAGATAATAAGGTGTGGTATCTAGGCATACCACCCCTGGTACTCAAAGTAGTCCAAGAGTATTGAAAAGTAATTGTTGTGTAATTTAAACTGTTTCCAAAACAACTACAAACCTGTAACAACTGCAATTTCAAGCACAACTGCATTTCCTTGAACAGTCTTGCATTTGAAAGAATATTTTACTTACCTGTGCCAAGTCCTGCCTGGTTCTAAAATAAAACATAAGTATACCTTTTATATACTTACCTAATTGGTCTGGATTCTGTCTCCAAGTGTGTGCACCAGCCCTTGATTGAGTTAATACAATAAATGCTTAACACCCTCTGGATAAACCTAACTGCCCGCCCACACTACCACAAACAGAGCTGTTAGTACTTACCTAATCTAGCCTCTGCTATACCTCTGGGGACTCCCTGGACTCTGTGAACACTATACCTCATTTTGGTATAGTATATACAGAGCCAGCTTCCTACATTGGTGGATCAGCGGTGGGATGTAAAGCCTTGCATTTATTGGACTAACTTAGTCAACCTCTGATCACGACAAGAATCCAAAAATTGTCTTTAGTACAAATCATTTTTTGAATGGACTATTTTCTCCAAAACTCTAAAAGTCTTGTTAGGGCCTTGTGTAAGTCCCTGTAGCATTTTTTCTTTTAGAAAAGAAAAAGTCACTGAAGTTAGGGGGGTAGTATCTAGAACTGTTAGTGTAGGTCTTCAAAAAGAACCCAACTTTAGAAAAATAATGAGCAATTCAGGGAATATGGCAGCTTGACCTCACCTCTTACTCCAACCTAGAGGTTAGAGAATTAAGGTTTCTCTGTAAGGCTAAACAGATAAAATCTGGGTCCAGCCCTACCAGGAGACAACTCCAGGAGTTCCTGGCAGGGCATGCAAGGGACCGCCTCACAGAAGAAGGTGAAGACCTTAAAAATAAAAATGAGGAAAGTAGGGAGGATGATGACGTCTTAGATCGACCACCTCAACTACTTAGGGAGGAAGGAAACATTGTGTCTTACCTTCCACACCCAAGAGGTACAGGGGCTGACTCATACAGAGTTAGGGCCAACTCCATACCAGACCGTGAGGACGACCTAACTGAGGAGGATCTCTTTTTAGTAAGGATGACCATAAGACTAGACCTAGAGACTGGGCTCCTATTTCTAGAAAAAGAAAAAGCAGAGATGGGCCTAGGACCCATCAATAGTGGCAACAATTTAAAAAGTTTAGAAAAAGAAGGATCCTATGATCCTAAAATCCCCAAAGGGATTGTCTCTAAATTTGAGGACGGTGATGACATCACCAAGTGGTTCACAGCCTTTGAGAGGGCTGGTGAAGCCAGAAAAGTGAGGAAATCTCACTGGGGCACTCCTGTGGGAACTGTTCTGTGGTAAGTGCAGAGACAGACTTCTGACCCTTAGTGGGGCAGAAGCAGAGTCCTATGAACTCATGAAGGGCACTCTGATTGAGGGATTTGGACTCACTACTGAGAAGTATAGAATTAAATTCAGGGGGGCTCATAAAACCCAAAGTCAGCCCTGGGTGGAATTTGTAGACTACCCAGTAAAAACACTAGGTGGCTGGTTGACTAGAAGTAAAGTGCAAGATGATGATGGTCTTTATAAATTTGTTTATAAAAGAACACATATTAAGTAATTGCATTGCTGAAAAGTTGCATTAGTATCTGGTAGACCTAGGTCTAATTTCTTCCCAAGAATTGGGAAAGAAGGCGGACCACTGGGTCAAGACAAGGGTGACCAAGATGTCCACTGGGGGTGACCAAAAGAAAGGGGTTACAAAACCTCCCGAGGTGAAAGGGGTTGAGCACCCTAAAGATAAAAGTAAGGAGTCCCAGGTAGCCCCCCAAAAACATGTCCAGGAGGGTGGGCCCAAAGACACCTCCCAACCTAAAACTGGGCACCAAGGTAAGAGGTGGGATCCCAACAAGGTATGGTGTCACAACTGTCAGAAGACAGGGCACCACACCAAGGACCCTACCTGTCCTAAAAACAAAGCCCCTAGTGTAGCTCCAGTGGTTGCCAGTGTGGCCTATGGGGGTAGTCCCTTAGAGGAGGAAGTTCACCTAGCCTTCAACTGGAAAGTGGGCCCAAAGGTGAGTTGGAGATTCCAGAGGGGAGTAGACACTTCCACCACCTACTGGTGAATAGAATCCCAACCACTGCCCTCTGAGATACCTGTGCCAGTCACACTGTGGCGCATGACAGGTTGGTACTCTCAAAGCAGTATGTCCCAGGGGGAACAAAAAGAGTAAGGGCTATCCCAGGGGAGGCCACTGTTAGGCCTGTGGCTGTAGTACCCCTAGAAATAGCTGGGTCCCTTAGTTGGAGAAAGTTGGTAGTCAATAAAGACCTCCCCCTTGATTGTTTCCTTGGTAATGACCTCCCAGAGGTTGGTCTGAGCCAAGTGAGGTACTGGACCAGTGCCGGACCTCATCCAAGGAAAGGATGAGGTCTGGCCTGCCACTACAAGACAGGTTTCTGGACCCCTGGGGTGGTAGCTTTTACTCCCTGGGCCCAGAAACAAAGCCTTTCGTAGATGATGGTAGAAATATGTGGTAGCTGGGATAGAAGGGTATATAGGTGTGGTTTGTGTGGTATAGTAGTGTGTGCTGGATTGTGCATAAGGTTAGTTTGTAGTAAATGAGTGGAGGCCATTTGGTGTGAGTGTGTTACTCTGGTCGTGGATGGGGTAGGGTGTGTGCTGATGAATGAGAGAATGGGCAGCATTTCCGGCCCTAGTCCCGACCAGTCTCGAACAGTCTCAAACAGGCACTCACCTTTGTCCTCCCTGCCCTTAGCCTCGACGCCCGGGCTGAGACGCCCTAAGCATTGGCCTTTTATAGTCCTAGTAGTCAGGTGACCCCCCTCAGCCAATGCGAACCTTAGCCCTAACCCTATCCAATCACAACACTAGCGCTAAACCCTAGGACCAATAGGAGACCAAGACCTTACAACCATCATAGCCCTAGTCCAAGCCCTCAGTCAGGCACAAAACACTGAACCCTACGTCCAATGGAAGGCCTAAATCCCAACCCTAGTCACAACCCTGTTCCCAGCAACCAATCACACAAGAAATCCTAACCCCTATATCCAATAAAAAACCTAACCCTAGACATAATCCCAACCCTAGACTCAGCACCCAATCACACAGGAAACTCTAAGCCCTACGTCCAATAAAAAGTCCAGCCCCAGGAACCAATCCGAAACCCTAAACCTATCCACCAATCAGATCACTAACCATAAGCCCTACATCAATAGAATCACTGACCCAAGAACGAATCAGAACCCTCAAATAGCCAACCAATGAAAACACTAACCCTAATCCAATAGAAACACCAGATGCAACCACCAATCAGTGCATACATGTACCATCCAATAGCAGACTATATAAGGTCTCTGCGACCTCAGTCAAGGTTTGCTGGCCAGGGAGTTGGAAGCTGCTCCTATATTCAGAATCTCCTAGGAGACAGACAGGCTCAATCCACACTTTGGACTTCAGCAGGTAAAGGCCTAACAAACTTTGTCCTCTAACAATACTGTTTGTATAAAACTTTACTCACTCTCCTAACCATAAAACGAGCGCCCAATCCCTACAAAACACAGCTTAAACAGCTCACAGCAGATTACTGCTGTCTCAGAGCACCCTCTATTCACTCTTTGATGTAGAATATCCCTGTTGCTAAGGGTAAAAGAGGGGGGGGCTGGTTTCACTCACTTGCTAACACAAAATGGGAAACCAGACCGCAGTCAATAAGGGATACGAAGACTTACTAAGGAAATAAACATGGGATTCGATTAACTTGTCCTGTACTTACGATAATTCAATATATTATCTGATGACCAATTGTGGAGAAATCTTTATGAAATATTACAGATGCAATATTGATCTTTACCATTACCATAAACACATCGCCTTGCACGACGACTCAAAGCCCTGATGAAGTTCCAAGCATTGGAACGAAACATGTTGGCTGGATTTTAACATTTTCTATTGTGGAGAAAATAATAAAGGAGATAATTTAAAACTCATATTGGAATTGGACTTCTTTCTAGTGCACCTTCTATTTCTTTCATAAGTCTGGGGGTGGATTGCTTAACATACAGGTCTGAGCACAGAGCAAGAGAGAAATTAGGAGGGAAAAACAGATAGTCACGTGGAATGAGAGGGAAAAAACTACAGATTGCTGTCTGCAAATCCCACAATTCAACAGGTTATATGAAAACAGTCACGGGGAAGTAGAAACCACAAGTTTCTACACAAAACAGGTGAGAAATTATTCAATCACTGGCAGGTTAAAAACTACAATTTTTAAACTGTAATAACCACAAGCAAAAACTGATAAAAAATCATGCAATCACTGGTAGGGAAAATCCCTTTTTCAATTTTAGGAAAGAGACAGCACTAGTCTGCCTCCTTACCACCGCCGGGTCTTTGGTTCACTGCAATCTGGGGAACTGCAGCTCACAAAATAGAGGTGAATATTTTGGGGTTTACCCGGCAAACCCTTAAGGGGCCTGGGCAGGTGTGAGAGGAGGGCTCAGGATTGCCTGGGAGATGGGGAGCCAATCAGCAAGCTTAGGCTGCTGCCCAGGGGGGCTGGGAAGATAGAGTGATGCATAAATTATGCAAAAAAAGAAGCAGAGAACTCTGGGTAGTTCTCAAGTTTAGGTGGAAAGCAGCTCCAGTATAGAGCACTCTCAACACCAGCAACACTCTAAATTTGCTCACCTCAAATGTCTGCTTTTCTATCAAAGTCTTTAAGCGTAGGATTAGCACAGTGCCATCCACGCCGAGATAGAAAGGGACAAAGTCTTTTACCATTCCACAGCAAAGTCTTTAAGCATAGGATTAGCACAGTGCTATCCATGCCGAGCTGTTAAAATGGCCAAAGCCTTTTATCACTCCAGGCACAGTATTACAGCTTTGGATTGGTAAAATACCATCCAAGCCAACCTGAAATGAATAAAAGCAGCCCCTGACACGTGTTTCGCTCTCGTTAGAGCTCTTCAGAGAGGTATAGCTTTGTCCAGACACAAGGGAGCACCCAGTATAAGTCAAAAGAAAACCTTTCAGGCATAGAGTGACGCATAAATTATGCAACAAAAGAAGCGGAGAACTCTGGGTAGTTCTCAAGTTTAGGTGGAAAGCAGCTCCAGTATAGAGCACTCTCAACACCAGCGACACTCTAAATTTGCTCACCTCAAATGTCTGCTTTTCTATCAAAGTCTTTAAGCGTAGGATTAGCACAGTGCCATCCACGCCGAGATAGAAGGGGACAAAGGGGCATATTAGCAAGGGCGTTATCGCCGCTTTAGCGGCACTTTTTGCCGCTAAAGCGGCGATATTTCTATCGCCCTATTAGCAAGCTAACGCTAACAGCTGTTAGCGACAGCTTCATGGCGAAAGCGACCGTTTTGGTGCCGCTTTGCATGTCAGCAATATTTATCGCTAATGACATGCAAAGTAGGCGTTCCCAACTAAAAGTGACTGCAAACAGTCGCAAACACAACTTCCCCCTATTACCAATGCCTGCGAAGCGATAAAAAAAGTTGCGCTAACCGCGATTATCGCTGGAATTTAACACCTGCTAAAAACCTGACTTAACCATTCTTGTCAATGGGAGGTGGATTGTAAGGTTAAGTCCTCACCTGCCTATTAGCAAGCTTTTCATTAGCGCAGTGAATTTATCGCTGGATTTCTCGCGCTATTGCTGGGTTTCGCCGCTATCGCTGGATTTTTTATCGCCTTGGAGATAAGCGTTGATAATAATGCGTTATCTCCGCGATGAAATCCAGCAATAGCCGGCGATTTAAAAAAAACAGCGCTAAGCGCGCTTTGCGATAATTATCGCAAATCCTTGGTAATATGCCCCAAAGTCTTTTACCATTTCCACAGCAAAGTCTTTAAGCATAGGATTAGCACAGTGCTATCCATGCTGAGCTGTTAAAATGGCCAAAGCCTTTACCACTCCAGGCACTGTATTACAGCTTTGGATTGGTAAAATACCATCCAAGCCAACCTGAAATGAATAAAAGCAACCCCTGACACGTGTTACGAAATGGTAAAAAACTTTGTCCCTTTCTATCTCGGCGTGGATGGCACTGTGCTAATCCTACGCTTAAAGACTTTGATAGAAAAGCAGACATTTGAGGTGAGAAAATTTAGAGTTATCGGTCTAGTGTCTAAATAGGGCTTTAAAGCTCTAATGCAATCTTGATGCGAAATGCTGGTATACAGTGCAGCGACATCCATAGTCATTAAGACATAGGAGTCTCCCATGCTATGTCATATATCCTACATAAGAAATCACCTGTGTCCATTATGAAAGATGGTAGGTTCCGAACATGTTCTTGGAGGAAGTGATCAATATATTGTGAGTTGGTCTCAAATAGACCCCCTATGACTGATATTATTGGTCAGCCAGGGGGGTTCTGGACATTTTTGTGGACCTTTGGAATGAGGTATAGTATTGGGGTTTTCGGATGTTCAACTCTCAAAAACTGAAATTTCTCTTGTGTTATCAGCCCCACCCTCTCCATCTTGATAGATTACCATGAAATGTTTCTTTTGTTTCTTTTAGAATGATTTGACTGATCATACAATAACACTCCTTGTCACAGAGTTGTCTATTGGCCTCACTTAAATATATATTGAGGGGCCATAGGACTATATTGCTCCCTTTGTCAGATCACTGCACTACCACATCTTTCCTGTCTTTCACCTTATTGATCACCTGACGGTACCTACGTGTTTGATCCAAATTGTCACTCCTGAAGGTTTCGCTTAATTCTATGGATAACTCCTTAAGGTCTGAAATTACCAGTTCAGAAAAATATCTGAAGAGTCCCTAGGCATTACAGGCAGAAAGACTGATTTAGGTTTAAAAGGTGTCGATGCACTGCCATAAATGTCCACTCCTAGTATATCTGCTACTTCCGTGGTCGTTCTTGCCATATTTTCACCTTCCGTGCCTTTTTCCAATTGATTTAATTCTTGTAGTAGATCCATGTCTCCTACCACTAGATGGCTTGGTTGTTGGTTTCCCTGGGTATCTCTTGGTGGTTCTCTTGGTTTACAAGCAAAATATTTTTGGAGTTTTAATCTCCTCATAAATTTAAAGAAATCAATCCTGGTCTGTCCATAATTAAAGTTAGTTGCTGTACAATAGGTGAGACCCAAGGATAATATTCCTTCCTCTTCCTTTGTTAGTTCAATATCCGTGAGGTTTATTATAGTTTGAGAATTCCCCACATTCATTGTTATTTCTGACGTGTCTCTTTTGTTCTCGCCCCTTGATTGGATGCCCCTACGTCTGTTTTTTCTTTTCCTCTTCCATTTCCAACTTTCTCTTTTCTTTGGGCGTGCGGTCTTAGGTTTAATGTCCGGTCTAATCGTAAAAAACTTAGTTCTTCCACTACTGTTGGAATGTCTCTACTGGATCCAGCCCTTCCTGCTGCAGTGCCCTCATCCGGGTCCGTGTCCACCTCAGAACTATGTTCTGAGCTCGTTTCTGTGTTCTGTACTTGCAGGGTTACAGTGGCTTTTTCTGATAATTGCTGTTGTTGCAGATTATCAAATCTGCGAGAGAAAGTGTAAATTTGACCTTTCTGATAATCTATTTTATCTTGCATAAACTTCGTAGATTTTCGATCTTTCATAATTTGTTCATACTTCTGTGATCTAGATATCATTTCTTTTTCGTGTTTTGACACTTCATCTTTATTTGGGTGCTGGCTTGATTCTTGTTGAAGTGTTTCTATCTTCGCCAAAATGTTTCTCGGTCACTTTTGGTATACTTAATTAGGATTCCCATCATCCTCTGGGAAAATTCTGAACTGTTCTCTGCCCAGTCTTGTAGCATGTTTCAAAAAAGTGCCCTGGTGATTGTAGTTGTTCATGGTAAATTTCGGGGCGATCCGTCATCTGGGGGCCAAGAAAAAGGGGGAGCGGGGGAGGGGGGGGTTAAAAATAATTGCATTTCCCATGTTAATTCCCATAGCGATTTTGGACACCACTACATCTCAAACTGCTGGACGGATTTACACCAAATCAAATTTGGCAGAAAGCTAGCTCTTGGTCTAGAAAGTGTGCTTTTTGTTTTTTGACGTAAATCCATTCAGTAGTTTTAGACTTATTAAAAGAAATCCAAATTTGTATATGTAGGGACACAGATCCTCCGAGTGCCCGTGTTGAAATCTGAATGGCTGTCAACACTTCAAGCAGGAAGTGTTGGCAGCCATTTTGGGACACGGCTTCAGCCGAGTCCCACGAAAATGTTTTTTTTAAAAAGAAAATGGAGCAAGGTAGAAATGCCCTGACCCCTGGTCTTGGGGGGGCCCCTGGGACCCGCCAGGGCAAAAAAGCATTTTATTTTGATATTTTGGCAGGTGTCACGGCCGGATCCAGGACTCCTGCTGAACAATCAAAAAAAAAAAGTGGTTCCAGCGCTTGTTTTTTTATGAGCCCTCGGGTGGACCAGGTCCAGGGGGCATCCATTTTAAATTTAATTATAGAGGAGGGCGCATGCGCCCCCTTTGCATTGGAAGCTTTTCCCCCGGGGACCGCCACCTCCCTGGGGATAATGTTTATAATAGGAGGGGGGCGCATGGCCCCCTTTCTTAGACCTTTAAAGGCCTTGGGGACCACCACCTCCCCAGGGCTTTTCAATTAAGAAGAGGGGAGGGCCATGTGGACCCCACCCTTACTCTGTAATTGCCCCGGGACCGCCACCTCCCCAGGGAACAAAAGAAACAAAGAGAAAAGGGAGGGGGCCTGTGTGGCCCCCCACCAAGGCCATATTTGGCCCCAAGGACCCCCACCTCCCTGGGGAATGGCCAAACTGAAAGGGGGGCCAAACAGCCCCCTTCCCGGGCCATATACGGTCTTGGGGACCACCACCTCCTGGCCGTGGAAACAGAAGGAGGGGGCCACGCGGCACCTCTCCTTAAGCTATTAATGGCCCTGGGGACCGCCACCCCTCTGGGCTGTCTCCCTATGTTCCAAGGTGCCTCTCCCTGGGACATAGCTGTTTGCTCTGGCTTGGTGGGAGCTTTGACAGCTCCCGTCAAGTCAGAGCAAACAGTAACTCTGCTCCCAGTAAGTGTGAGCAGTGAAACTGCTCCCTTTTGCTGGAGTGGAGTTTTCATCTGTTTGCTTGCCAGCTGGCAGTGAAACAGACAAAAGGATTGCTCCCGCATGCAGGGAGCTGCATATATAGCAGCTCCCTGCGTCCCGGAGAATTGCTAGGGACTGCAATGACATTGAGGCTCCCCCTGCGGTCCCTAACACTGCATACTAGGTGCCCTGGGTGGGCTCCAGGGCACCCAGGAACAGGAGGCCGGGCCCCGGGGGATAGGTGGTAATGGTGTTTCTAGGGTACTGGGTTGTAAGGGTAATTAGAAAAGGGGGGTTTGAGGGGTATCCTTCCCCCCCAAAAAAGAAGAAAAAAATAATATATCTCTCCTACTGGCGGTTGCCACTAGGTAGTTATAGTTAGGGGCATGTTTGCATGGGAAAAGTGTTTTTTCACTTGCCTTTATCTTTGGTGTCAATTGATCAATCTTCATGAAATTTTTCCCCAAAATGCCCCGGCGATTGTAGTTGTTAATGGAAAGTTTTGGAGCGATCTGTCATGTGGGATGGCGTCCCAAGAGCAAAAATCGGCCCGAGGGGGGGGGGCCGCATGGCCACACACCCCTTCCAATAATTTGCTGGGTCCTGGGGATGGGGTACCCGGGCCTGAATTCGGCTTGGGGAGGGGGCCGCATGGGCCTCCTCCCTTTTGGACAGGCCCTGGGGGTGGTTAGGGTCCTCGGGCCGTTCTGGCCCTGATGCTCATTTCACAGAAATTAAACCTTAACACTTAGAAACATAAATATAGCAGGTGCCCCAGCTGAAGCTACACTTCTGTAAAGGACAAATTATCCTAACTCCTGGGCTTGGCGAAGGCAACGTAAGTGTATTTTCTTGGCAATACCATATTGAAAGACAATCCGAAATGCTTTATGGAGGTGAATGGATCGTTGATCTATTGAACTCACTCAGACACTCTCACACTCACTCAGACACTCATGCAACCACTCAGACACACACTCAGAAACTCACGCACCCACTGACAGACCCACTCAGACACTCACATACCCACTCACAGATCCATACAGCTACTCACACACCCATACTGCCACTTACACCCACAAAAACACTCACACACTCAGTCACAGACCCATACAGTCATTCACTCACCAACCTATACAGCCACTCACACACCAATCTATACAGCCACTCACACACCAATCTATACAGCCACTCACACACTCTTAAAGATCACAGGTTACAGTTAGGAAAGAAAATTAAAAAACCTTTAGAATTCACAAAAAGAAACATAGGTTACAGGGACATTATAGGGAGGAATTAACACTACAAATCCTTAGATATTCACTGAAAAAGCCAAAGGTTACCGGACATTATAGTTTGGAAATAGAATTTAAAAAACTTAGAAATTCACTGAAAAAAACAAAGTTCACAGGGACGTTATAGTTAGGCTCAGATTTCCCCTTGCACAGAACCATTAAAATTCTGCAGTTATAGTTACCTGAGATAACTATAACTTACGCCCCCGCAATGCACTGCTTATGACCTCACATACTACATCACTCATGACATGGTCAGTGATATCACTGATGACATCACTTTGTGTCTACTGTATTTGCTCTCGATGGGTGCAAATTCCTCGATCAGGGAGTCCATACAGGAGCTGAAATTGTCTGTGTCCTCGTTGATATAAAGTTGAGGCACTATCAAGGTGAGGTTTGAGAGGGCTAGGAAGGCCATGGTTTCAGTATCAATGTTACTTGTATCTCTTTTTTCGGATGACCAAGAGTTTTCTTGTTTGAGAAAGACACTATGAAGAGAATCTGTTCGTGATCCAACCAACTGTGATAATGTACTGATCAAAAGGAGAGTTGATATGGAGATGATCAACTTGAACATGGTGTCTTTGCAGTGTGTTGGTTTCTGGCAGTGCTGGTGGAGATCATTGAAGTCTAGAAATGTTGCAAAGGGGCCCAGTGGTTTATTTTCTTCGGAACCCCAATGGAGGTTGATGTCACTGAAAAAGATAATGTTGTCAGAGCTGATTAATTGTGCTGTGAAGAATTTTACACACTCTTCAACGAAGGTGTTGGTTTGACCCTGCGGGCGGTAGATCACATTCAACCTAAGGTTAGAGGAAGCTTGGGAGATGAATTCCAGTGATAAACATTTGAAGGATTGAAAGCTGGTGTTGGTGAGTGGTCTGCAGCTCAGAGAGTTTCTGTATAAAACCACTAGACCTATAATCATGTTTGCCGTCCCGGTCGCCTCTCAGATGGAGTAGAGGGGTGGGTTGTAGAAGTGGAAGAACGCTGTTTGTGGTGTCATTCAGCCAGGTTTTGGTGAGGATCAGGATGTTTTTGTTGCGTCCGGTGATCGTGTCTGAGATCTCAAGGCAGTGTTTGACTGAAGAGCGGCAGTTGTGCAGCATGAAAGTAAGGAAGGAACTGGCAGGTTTGCGTTTGTTTGTCGGAGAGGAAAGGTCATGATATGGATCAGGTTAGAAGATAAGTTTTGATTTTGGAAGGGGATGGGGAATGCATCTCGCGTATGGTTCCAGATAATAGTGGGGATTAGGTGGTCATTTTGTATTTGGCTGGGGGACTGAGAGATGGAGGCATTTGTGTTTTCATATCTTTTTACAAAAGTTTGTATTTCGTACTCTTTGAGTATGTTCGTTTGGGTCTGGGGGAATGATTATCCCAAGAGATCGGGGTTGATGAGAGGCTCTTGACCTGTGCCACATGAAGAGTATTGCATTTGTGAGAGGTAATCGAGTAGCTGAAAACTAGAGAAGGCTTGGGTAAGGATGTAGAGAAAGGAGGCCAGTGGTGTATAAGGGAGGGCTGAGGCTTATGATGTCCTTTTAAGGTAGGTGTTGGGAAGGGCTCGTGTATCCAAGGAGTCATGCATGTGAGATGGAGTGGGCAGAAGAGTGGAGTTAAGGTGTGAAGGTTTTGGAAGGTGATTGCTCCTATTGCATGAGATGGTGGGGGGGGGCAAGTTAATAGCCTGGGAAGTTGTTGGCGAATGAATTATCGGAGGTGCGGAGAGAAACTTGAGGGAGGGTGTTTTTTTGTGTGATGTGTGGGAGGTTGTGTGGACTCTGGTTGAAAGAGCTAGATGTGGGGGTAGGTGTCTGGATCCTGCTGGAGTGTTTGGTAAGTGGACGATTGAAGCTGGGGAGTAGGACGGTGAATGAGGGTAAGCGGAATTGTGGGAGGTGTAGGAGTTGAATGAAGGTGTGTGGAGTGGAAGAGATCGATTTGTGAAGTGTTGAATATTGTGGAATAAGAGCGAGGAGGAATAGAGTGAGAGGGTGAGTGACCAGAAGAGTTGGCAATAGATGAGTGTTTGTTGAGTGGAGGAGAAGTTAGAAGAGTGAAGTTATGAATATTGTGAGAAGATGAGGAAAGGGGAGTAGGGTGCGGGGTGAGCAATCTTAAGGGTTGGGATGTAAATTGGCTGAGAGGGATTTGAGAGCAGGAAAGATATTGCCAACAAAGGCTAGGATATTTTCTTTCGCTTGGAACATGATTTTCTCATTGATGAAGATGGAAATTGCAAGGTTACCGGGTAGGCAAAGGGGGGAGGTAATTTTCATCCTTCATCCAAATGGGATGTTAGAAAGTGAAAAGGCACAAAACGTATTTTGTAAAGAAATATACCATGAGTCAGTTTTGTGTGTAACTAGGATGAGGTCTGTTTTAATGGCTCCATTTAGCATGCAGTGGTATTGGTCTGCAAAAAAGGATTCCGGAAAGCCTCTCAGGATTTTGTTTTCAAATTTTTCTTCGATTATTATAGAGAGGTTAGAAGGGTATGTAATCTCGAAAGTGTTGTCACCTGATTTAGAAAAGCAGCTCGAGGGAGATGTGGTGTCTGAAAGTGACATTGACATGATTATGCAGGGTCTGGGCTGGGAGGGAAGTGAAGAGGGTCAAATCAGGGGAACACTTTAAAATATGAACTACAGTTGCCCTAATGGTCTCTGAGTGATAGTTAAAGTAAATGAAGACAGAAAGGTCATGTTGAAATGGTTATAGACCACAAGGACAATTCTGTGTCCTTTCGAAATGGCTGCTCTGCTCATCACCGGTAGCAGAGTATGTTCTAATCTTTCACAGCACTGCCCTGCAGATTCAAAGAAATAAAATTGACATGTGAGGATGGAGCAGTTTGGAAGTTAGGCACAGAGGCGTCGCCAGTAGCGTTAGCAGTTATAATAAAGTATCAGGCTCATCAGGAGGGACCTCAGGTGAGGTGCTTTTAACCTGATATATGTAGGATAGTGGGTTTCTGTTGCAGTAACCTCCCCACCCCCACACACTTTTTGCCATATTTCTGATGCACTTTGACTTGATTGCCCTAGGTCCCTGCCAATCAGATTCCCAGGGCCTGTGTTCTTTCCCTAAACTATAAATGTGTACCCGCAATTGTCACCCCTATGGCACATGCAAATCCCTTATAAAAGGTACCATGGTTACCAAGGGCACTGTGACCAGGGAAGGCCTCTAAGGCTGCAGCGCATATTGTGCCAACCTTAGAGGTCCTGTACCTTAACCCACACTCACTGCCATTGCAGGCTGCGGGTTTTGGTGCAGAGAAAAGTGAAGAGTCAACGTGGCACACATACCTGTGTACCAAGCCTGCAGCCCACTGCCTATGGTATAGGTAAGTAACCCGTCTAGCTGAGTGCAGTATACCACTGGTGAGGGTACAGTTGCATGACCACTTTACCCCTACAAGCTCTAAGTCCATTCTTAGACATTGTAAGTGCAGTAAAGCCATAAAGAGTATATGGTCTGGGAATTTGTCATTACGAACTCCTCAGCACCATAATGGCTTTAGAGAATTTTGGGAAGTCTGGTAGCAAACTTCTCAACATAATAAACAGACACTGATGCCAGTGTGGGATTTCTTATACAATGCACTCAGAGGGCATCTTAGAGATGCCCCCTGAAAAACAACCAGCCTCTGGTGGGTTCCCTGACTTGTAAACACCAGCCTGCCACCACAAGACACGTTTCTGGACCCCTGGGGTGGGAGTCTTCGCTCCTTGGGCCCAGTAACAAAGCCTTTCCTGGGCAGAGGTGTTCACACCTCCCAAGGATAGGAGAAGCCATCTGTAGCAGGGGAGCTTCAAAGGCCTTGCCACCTTTGCAACATGACTTCTAGCCTCTCCTGCTATCAGGAGCAGGTCCCCTTCCTGTCTCACCCCCTTTTCGGTGGGAAGAGAGGCTGGAAAAATTAGAACAGCCCAGAAGGTGTACCCACCCTTGCCAACCCCACCCCTCAAGTGGGGGAGGCGAGGTGAAGCCCACTCTTCAGTGCCCGCTATCTTGCAAATGGCAGACAGTCTCCAATCAGGATTAGGAATTGTGCCCACTTCCCCACGTGGGGTAAGAACACCAAGGGTGTAGTCACCCTAAGGTCAGTAGCCCATTGGCTACTACCTTGAGACCACTAAAATGCACCCTATATACAGTATTTAGAGAGCAGCCCTGAGCCCAGAAGTCAGATTTGAGGAAGAAAGAAGAAGGGCTAAAGAGCTGTCCTGACCCAGGAAGGAGAGGAGGACACCAACTGCTTTGGCCCGAGCCCTACCGGCCTATCCCATCTACGACCTGCCTACAGAAAGAACCCCGGTGAGTCTAGCAGCCAGCAACCCCCAAAGCCCGGAGGACCTGCCATGCGACCTTCCGATAGACTGTCTCCAGTGAGCACCGGATTTGCTCAAACAAAGACTCACCTCCAGAATCTGGATTACGGAGGACATCTGCGATTCTCCACAACTCTGCACCCAATGCCCACAGCCCGAGTTCGAGTGACCCAACACCCCATGGAGGTCTCCCCAGTGATCCTGACCTGGGATCTGGTGATCCCCGACCTCCCTCACGCTTCAAGACGATGCCTGCAGCCTCCGCCTGAAGGGTCCCCCCGACCGCGACCGGAGCTGGTAAGAAAACCAAACGCCAGAAGAAACTCCTGCACCCAACTCCTCACGGCTTTGGGTGGCCAAACCAATGGTGTCCAGATCCCAACTTACCTCTCCAGCCGGTGGTCGCGTTCAGGAAGCCTCCCTGCTCGAGCCTGCAGTGTGTTTTTGAACCCGAAGGTCTCCATTGGAAAGCACAGGGTCCCCGACGTCCACTTTGCACCCGGCCGCCCGAGTGCCTCTGGTGGTGCTGCTCCTGTGCTGTTTGTTAGCCCCTGCGGTGCTGACTTTAACCCCAGGAGCTTTGCTCACACAACAGAGTGGCCGGCTCAGCAGCAGTCCCTAACCGAAGGCCCCTTTAGCCCCATTGGCTAACATTGGGTCACAGCACTCTGCACCAGGCCACCCCAGTGCCGCTGGTGGTACAACTCGAGTGCCCATCTAGACCCCCAAACCTCACCCTCATAAGTTGCATACTTACCTGTGAAACCTCTAACACTTTTTCTCCATATGAACCCATGTAAAGCGGTTTTGGGCCTAAAAAATGGCTAAGTGTTGAACTGTGTTGTATGAAGAAAAGATAACTCCATCACAAAGTATAAAAAGTTGTACTTACCTTGTATTTAAAGATAATAAGGTGTGGTATCTAGGCATACCACCCCTGGTACTCAAAGTAATCCAAGAGTATTGAAAAGTAATTGTTGTGTAATTTAAACTGTTTCCAAAACAACTACAAACCTGTAACAACTGCAATTTCAAGCACAACTGCATTTCCTTGAACAGTCTTGCATTTGAAAGAATATTTTACTTACCTGTGTCAAGTCCTGCCTGGTTCTAAAATAAAACATAAGTATACCTTTTTTATACTTACCTAATTGGTCTGGTTTCTGTCTCCGAGTGTGTGCACCAGTCCTTGATTGAGTTAATACAATAAATGCTTAACACACCCTCTGGATAAACCTAACTGCTCGCCCACACTACCACAAAGAGAGCTGTTAGTACTTACCTAATTTAGCCTCTGCTATACCTCTGGGGACTCCCTAGACTCTGTAAACACTATACCTCATTTTGGTATAGTATATACAGAGCCAGCTTCCTACATTGGTGGATCAGCGGTGGGATGTAAAGCCTCGCATTTATTGGATTAACTTAGTCAACCTCTGATCAAAACAAGAATCCAAAAATTGTCTTTAGTACAAATCATTTTTTGAATTGACTATTTTTTCCCAAAACTCTAAAAGTCTTGTTAGGGCCTTGTGTATAGTCCCTGTAGCATTTTTTCTTTTAGAAAAGTAAAAGTCACTGAAGTTATGGGGGAAGTATCTAGAACTGATAGTGTAGGTCTTCAAAAGAACCCAACTTTAGAAAAATAAAGAGCAATTCAGGGAATATGGCTGGGGAGCTTGACCTCACCTCCTACTCCAACCTAGAGGTTAAAGAATTAAGGCTTCTCTGTAAGGCTAAACAGATAAAAACTGGGTCCAACCCTACCAGGAGACAACTCCAGGACTTCCTGGCAGGGCATGCAAGGGACCGCCTGACAGAAGAAGGTGAAGACCTTTAAAAAAAATGGGGAAAGTAGGGAGGATGATGACGTCTTAGACCAACCACCTCAACTACTTAGGGAGGAAGGGAACATTGTGTCTTACCTTCCACACCCAAGAGGTACAGGGGCTGACTCATACAGAGTTAGGGCCAACTCCATACCAGACCGTGAGGACGACCTAACTGAGGAGGATCTCTTTTTAGTAAGGATGACCATAAGACTAGACCTAGAGACTGGGCTCCTATATCTAGAAAAAGAAAAAGCAGAGATGGGCCTAGGACCCATCAATGGTGGCAACAATTTAAAAAGTTTAGAAAAAGAAGGATCCTATGATCCTAAAATCCCCAAAGGGATTGTCTCTAAATTTGAGGATGGTGATGACATCACCAAGTGGTTCACAGCCTTTGAGAGGGCTTGTGAAGCCAGAAAAGTGAGGAAATCTCACTGGGGGCACTCCTGTGGGAACTGTTCTGTGGTAAGTGCAGAGACAGACTTCTGACCCTTAGTGGGGCAGAAGCAGAGTCCTATGAACTCATGAAGGGCACTCTGATTGAGGGATTTGGGCTCACTACTGAGGAGTATAGAATAAAATTCAGGGGGGCTCAGAAAATCCAAAGTCAGCCCTGGGTGGAATTTGTAGACTACCCAGTAAAAACACTATGTGGCTGGATGATTAGAAGTAAAATTCAAGATGATGATGGTCTTTTTAATTTGTTTATGAAAGAACACATATTAAGTAATTGCATTGCTGAAAAGTTGCATCAGTATCTGGTAGACCTAGGTCCAATTTCTCCCCAAGAATTGGGAAAGAAGGCGGACCACTGGTCAAGACAAGGGTGACCAAGATATCCACTGGGGGTGACCAAAAGAAAGGGGTTACAAAACCTCCCCAGGTGAAAGAGGTTGAGCACCCTAAAGATATAAAAGTAAGGAGTCCCAGGTAGCCCCCCAAAAACATGTCCAGGAGGGTGGGTCCAAAGACACCTCCCAACCTAAAACTGGGCACCAAGGTAAGAGGTGGGATCCCAACAAGGTATGGTGTCACAACTGTCAGAAGACAGGACACCACACCAAGGACCCTACCTGTCCTAAAAACAAAGCCCCTAGTGTAGCTCCAGTGGTTGCCAGTGTGGCCTATGGGGGTAGTCCCTTAGAGGAGGAAGTCCACCTAACCTTCAACAGGAAAGTGGGCCCAAAAGGTGAGCTGGAGATTCCAGGGGGGAGTAGACACTTCCACCACCTACTGGTGAATAGAATCCCAACCACTGCCCTCAGAGATACCTGTGCCAGTCACACTGTGGTGCATGACAGGTTGGTACTCTCAAACCAGTATGTCCCAGGGGGAACAAAAAGAATAAGGGCTATCCCAGGGGAGGTCACTGTTAGGCCTTTGGCTGTAGTACCCCTAGAAATAGCTGGGTCCCTTAGTTGGAGAAAGGTGGTAGTCAATAAAGACCTCCCCCTTGATTGTTTCCTTGGGAATGACCTCCCAGAGGTTGGTCTGAGCCAAAATGAGGTACTGGTCCAGAGCCAGACCTCATCCAAGGAAAGGATGAGGTCTGGCCTGCCACTACAAGACAGGTTTCTGTACTCCTGGTTTGGTAGCTTTCACTCCCTGGGCCCAGAAACAAAGCCTTTCCTGGGCGTAGGTGTTCACACCTCCTCCAGGTCAGGAGGAGCCATCTATGGCAGGGGAGCTTCAAAGGCCTTGCCGCCTTTGCAATGCAACTCCCAGCCTCTCCGGCTATCAGGAGCAGGCCCTCTTCCTGTCTCACTCCCTTTTCGGCAGGAAGACAGGCGGAAAAATTAGAACAGCCCAGGTGTGCCAATCTCTGCCAACCCCACCCCTCAGGTGGGGGAGGTGAGGTGAATCCCACTCTTCAGTGCCTGCCATCTTGCAGATGGCAGACACTCTCCAATCAGGATTAGGGAGTGCGCCCACTCCCCCACGTGGGGTGAGCACACCAAGGGTGTAGTCACCCTAAGGTCAGTAGCCTATTGGCTACTACCTCAAGACCCCTAAAACACCCCCTAAATACAGTATTTAGGTCCCAGAAGTCAGATTCGAGGATGAAAGAAGAAGGACCGAAGAGCCGTGCTGACCCAGGAAGGAGAAAAGGACATCAATTGCCTTGGCCCCAGCCCTTTCGGCCTGTCCCATCTACGACCTGCCTGCAGCAAGAACCCCGTTGAGTCCAGCAGCCAGCAACCCCCAGAGCCCGGGGGACCTGCCCTGCGACCTTCCTACAGACTCTCTCTCCTGTGAGCACCGGATTTGCTCAAAGACTCACCTCCAGAATCCATGATTCTTCACCACTCTGCACCCGATGCCCACGGCCCGAGTTCCAGAGGCCCAACACCCCAAGGAGGTCTCCTCAGCTATCCTTACCTGGGATCTGGTGATCCCCAACCTCCCTCAAGCCTCAAGAGGACGTCTGCAGCCTCAGTCTGAAGGGCCCACCCGACAGCCACCGGAACTGGTAAGAAAA
The DNA here is from genome assembly GCA_963921515.1 of Calotriton arnoldi. Classification (NCBI taxonomy): domain Eukaryota; kingdom Metazoa; phylum Chordata; class Amphibia; order Caudata; family Salamandridae; genus Calotriton; species Calotriton arnoldi. Next base: position 6,045,279 of record CAWUFW010000011.1, read on the forward strand.
CCCGACGCCAAAAGACACCACTGCACCCGACGCCCCATGGCCTTGGGTGGCCCAACCGACGGTGTCCAGGCATCCCCCCAGACCCCAACTTACCTCTTCAGCTGGTGGTCTTCTTTAGGAAGACTCCCTGCCAGAGCCTGCAGCATGCTTTCGAAACCGAAGGTCTCCATTGGGAAGCACAGGGTCCCCGACGTCCGCTTTGCACCCGGCCGCCCGAGTGTCGCTGGTGCTGCAGATACTGTGCTGGTCGTTTGCCCCTGCAGTGCTGACCCTAAGCCCAGGATCTTTGCTCCCAAAACTGAGTGTCCTGCTCGTCAGCAGTCCCTAACCGAAGGCCCCCTTAACCCCATTGGCTAACATTGGACCCCTGGACTCTGCACCTGGCCACCCCAGTGCCACTGGTGGTGCAACTCGAGTGCCGATCTAGACCTTGGGGAACCTTGGTCCTAACCCCCCAAACTCACCCTCGTAAGTCGTGTACTTACCTGTGAAACCGCTAACACTTTTTCCCCCCCATAGGAACCCATGTAAAGACCTAAAAAATGGCTGTGTTGAACTGTGTAGTATGAAGACAAGAGAACTCCATCACAAAATATAAAAAGTCGTACTTGCCTTGTATTTAGAGATCCTAAGGTGTGGTATCTAGGCATACCACCCTCAGTACTCAAAGTAATCCAAAAGTAATCCAAGAGTATTGAAAAGTCATTACTGTGTACTTTAAACTGTTTCCAAAACAACTACAACCCTGTAACAATTGAAATGTCAGGCACAACTGCATTTTCTTGAACAGTCTTGCATTTGAGAGTATATTTTACTTACCTGTCCCAAGTCCTGCCTGGTTCTAAAATAAAACATAAGTATACCTTTTGTTTTACTTCCCTAATTGGTCTGGATTCTGTCTTTGAGTGTGTGCATCAGTCCTTGATTGAGTGAATACAATAAATGCCTAACACACCCTCTGGATAAGCCTAACTGCTCGCCCACACTACCACAAAGCTATTAGTACTTACCTAATTTAGCCTCTGCTATACCTCTGGGTCTGTGCACACTGTACCTCATTTGGTATAGTATATACAGAGACAGCTTCCTACAGTATACATGGGGTAAGTCGCCGAAGGACCTTTAAAAGGTTCAGTGTGAGTTGGGGACCATAATGGTGCCCTATCAACAAGTCAATCAATGTCATTAAAATGAGCAAGAGGAGCATATTTATTAGCATTATACATATTGAAAAGGAAAGTGACTAGTAGGGGGATTATAATAAAAACCCCAGGGGGCTGCCTTAATCACCCTCCGGGGCAAACATTGAAAGTCGAGCCTTCTTAAAAGAGAGCCTACTACATTAGGTCGTCTAAAATTGAGCACCACGCAACTGCTGCAGGCCAGACTTCTGTCCCTGCTAACCCTTTGGGCCATTAATATCTCATGCCTTGGAGTCAGATCTAGGAAACCTATGGGGAGGGAGACTTCGAGCAAGTGCAATCACATTATCCCTCTACACGTGCCGAGGATCCGGTATGAGATACAAGTTATTCCTCAAGTCTCACCTCGTATTGGTTACTACTGCCTGACGTCACAGGTCCTTTCAAAGTGAGAGAGGTATTAGAAAATATTACTATTGTAGTGGTGGTGGTGAGAAAACGTCTTGCTGTAAGTGGAAATGACATTTATATTAACCACTCAAGCTATCTCTGGTAATTTCAAAACATAATATTGGCAGCATAAAAACATATTGCATATATGTGTCACTCGACTGCACCCTTTACTTTGAGAGCCAACAATCTGCATTGTCCTCTTTTTATGTTCTTTCTGCATTAAGTTAGGTACGACTGGAAGTCTTTGCCTATGAGAATCTCCAGGTGAATACCATTACATCACAAGGAGAGGGGTTGCGCAACGTATTAACTTGTTTTTGTGTTTTTTTTATTTTTTTAAACAAATTTTATTTGTCAAATAACACATATAAGGCAGAGTTCTGTACCCCAGACACTTCTGCATAATAAATTTACATCATTATGACTTTGACTTTTACAGAAACGTAATCAAGGAGAAATGGAAAGCAATGCAAATGTAAGAGAGCAACTAAGAAAAACATAACATGACAAACCCCCCTCCCCTGTCGCACTACAATCTTCCCTAGAGCAGCACAGCAATAGAAGAAGCACCCACACCAAGAAATGCAGCACATTATTATACATAGAGCTGTATCTCGCACCCACAAGGGGAAAATCAGGCAAATTCAGGCAGCCCCGCCACTGAGACGGGCTCCAACTGTAGACCTCGATAGTCCGCCCATCTCTTCCAGTTTTTAAAATGTTTTTGCTGGCACCCCCTTACTGTGAAAATGGGGATCTCCAAACCCATGCAAAAATCCAGGCCATTCTTCCATGCAGTCAGAGAGAGCGCCGCCGGTGCTTTCCATGACTTTGCAATGTCACTTTTGGCTAACGTAAACCCCAATAACATAAGATGACGTTTGTATATGTTGCCCACCACCCCTTCCATAATGTGTAAGAGTACCAGCTTCGGGGAGCGGGGCAGGACCCAGCCCAATACCTCAGAGAGGCAGGCCATAACCCCCTTCCAAAATCCTGCCAGGGCAGAACAGTGCCAAACCGTGTGCATTAGAGATCCCTCTTCCCGCGCCCACCTAAGGCACACAGGGGAGGCCACCAAACCCGCCCTCCACAATCGAACTCTAGTGAAATATACCCGGTGAAGGTACTTGAACTAGATAAGATGCAGGCGCACTGCAATTGCAGCCCCCCGCGGAGAGGCCAGCGCCTCCGTCCAGTCCTCCCCCTCCAGTGGGCCCACATCACCCTCCCAGGCCTCTCTGAGCTTCTGTAATGTAGAGGAGCTATGGGTAGCTAGGGATTGGTAGATTTTAGAAATCTTATGGTCTTGGAGGTCTCCCATAAATACCTTCGCCTCAATCGGACTAAACTCAGCTAGTGACTTTAATCCCTCCAAGCTGGGGGAGATAGCATGCAGAAACTGAAGATATCTATAAAATTGGGTTTTCGGCATTTGAAAGTCTCGCTGGAGATCTTGAAAGGACTTCAAGACCGGTCCCCGCACCACATCCCCCAGGGTAGAGATGCCAATACTGTCCCAGCCCCGAAACCCAGACAGAGAAGCCAACTGGGGCAATCGGCCATTGTTCCCTCGTTAGCCTATTCCACCACCCCATCCTCCAAAGGGCCTGCCGCAGAATCTGAAAAACGACCCTCATAACTGACGGCAGGGAGTTGCGCAGCGGTGCTGAGTATAATATAGTATGCAAGGTAGAGCCCCCCATACACCGCCGCCCCACTGCATAAGCAGGGTCTGCCCTATCCCCGTACCACCAGTCATTTAATACCAACAGGTGCGAGGCCATATAGTAAGATAGAATGTCGGACGTCGCCAGCCCCCAGCAGTATGTTGACTGGAAACCCGTCTGTAACACAACTCTGGCCACTCCACCAGCCCACAAGAATAGCCCCAGGGCCGCATTAACCTGTCGAAACCATCTGGGAGGGATCGGATAAGGGTAATTTTGCAAGTGATATAGTAATCCGGGGAGCGAGACCATCTTAAAGATGGCCGATCTACCATAGATAGACAAGGGCATATGGGACCAGGTCTTAAGATCCTCCCGCACGCGTTCCCACACTGGAGCTAGATTCCGGTCCCAAGACATGCCGGGCGAATCCGATAAGAATACCCCTAGATACTTCATTCCCCCTGTAGCCACCTGAACCGTCGAGGCCCAGGATCCCAGGCCCACAGCATCCCCAAGGACCCATAAAGTGGACTTCCGGGGGTTCATATACAGTCCCGATGTCTCCCCGAAGATATGCATGATACAGAGCAACCTCGGCCCCGTCCTATTCACATTGGTAAGGAAAAATAGCACGTCGTCGGCGTACAGCGCAATACGGTCCGACAGACCATGTGCCCATTCAAAGCCAGACACCTGTGCATTCATGCGCACCCAAGCAGCCAGGGGTTCCATAGCCAACGCAAATAAGTATGGCGAAAGGGGGCAGCCTTGCCTGGTGCCCCGCCCAATGGAAAACATCGAAGAAATAGAACCAGCAATGCGCACTGACGCAGTGAGGTCAGTGTAGAGTAATGTCAGGTAGGACAGGAAATCGTGGGCCAATATTCAGCCGGCGTAGAAGCGCGAATAAATATACCCAACTAAGGGAATCGAATGCCCTATCCATATCCGCCAATAGCAAAGCTGCTTGTTCACCCAACCCCTGAATAGCCGCGATAGCAACATGTGCACAGCGAATATTGTGACGTATTGCTCTTTGGGGCATAAAGCCGGTCTGATCAGGATGCACTAGGGTAGGTATATGAGACCGAAGGCGATTGGCCAAAGCCTTGGCCAAGATTTTGGCCTCCACATTCAGCAGAGAGATAGGGCGATATGAGGCGTGATGGTCAGGGGGTCGGCCAGGCTTGTGAAAGACCACCACCTCAGCGTGTCTCCAATCACGGGGAAGACAACCCCGCTCCCTAGCCTCATCCACCACTCTAAGAAAATGGGGCCCCAGCTGCGAAAAATATTTCTTAAAATACTTACATGGAAAACCATTGGGACCCGTGGCCTTCCCAGAGTTCAGATCCCCCAGGGCGGCACCCAGCTCCTCCTCCGTGAGCGGAAGATCAAGCTCCGCGGGTGCCTCGCTGGTTAAGGCCTTAGGCAGAAGATCGTCGAGAAAGCGGCCTATCACATCCTCATGGAGACACTCTCTAGGGGTGTATAACTCTGCATAATATGTGGCAAAGCTCTCAGCAATTTCAGAGGGATCCGTGAGGGACTCCCCACCTGAGCCGGTTATACTAGGTAGAGCCTGGGGGTATAATGCACCCTGACACAGTCTGTGGAGCAGCTTACTGGACTTATTCCCCCACTGGTAAACCCTACTACGGGTCGCCAACCAGGGCCTCATCCAACAAAAGGTCTGCATGCGTCTGCTGCGCTAGTAATAATTGACGACGGACCTGATCACCCCCGTCTCTCCTACTGCGACCCTCCAATTCTATAATATTAGCCTCTGATTGTAGAAGGGACTCCCTGCACGCTCTGCAAGCAGCCGCGCAGAAGGAGATGTCTACCCCCCGTATGGTGGGTTTCATAGCCTCCCACAGGGGTTCGGCCCCCACAACAGATCCCACATTAAGTTCCAAGTAACGGTCAATAGCACTCTCTATATGTATCCTATATTCCTCCTTCTGTAGATTCCAGACCGAGAGGCGCCATCTAAACGGCTGACGCGCCGGGCCCACCTGCAGAGTGAGGGCCACCGGCGAATGATCGGATAATCCCCTTGGGAGGATATCAGCCCCCACCACTCTGTCGGCCGCCGCTCGGGACACGAATAAATAATCCAGCTGGGAATAGGAATCGTGAACCGCCGAGAGATATGTGTATCCCTGCTCATTCCCATGGAGCCGACGCCAAGAGTCTACCCAATCAAGCCCTGTCACCAGAGAGTGTAGTTTAGTGGGTTGGTGAGTATCCGGGCGTCCCCCCGGCCTCCATCGATCTCTGGCCACCTCTAACACGTCATTCCAGTCCCCCCCAACCACAGACAAGCCATCCGGCATATCCGCCCACAAAGTCATGAGGCGCTCTACCAGCCCCCAAGAGAGCGTCGGGGGAGCATAGACGCATCCCAGCACCACTCGCTCCTCACCAATAGTGCCATGAAGAAACAGATATCTCCCTTGGGTATCCGCCCACGTTTTAACATGCCTGTAGGGAACCCTGCGATGGAGAAGGATTGCCACCCCCGGGACCCCCTTATAAACCCAGAGTGGAACACCTGGATATATCCATAGCGTTGTAGGCACAACGCCTTTGCCCCCATAAGGTGAGTCTCTTGTAGCATGAACACGTCAGCTTGAGCCCGTTTAGCCTGCTGGAGTATAGCCCCTCGTTTGATTTTATCCAACGCCCCCCTGACGTTCCAGCTGACTATCCGAAGGGTACCAGGGTGAACCCATGGTCTACCTGATGGGGCTGCCATAGGAGGCCCTAGTGACAATTACAGGTGCATAGAAAGGTGTCCGGTGTGTATGTGGTAACTTCGTACTTGCATAGAATAGTGCGATCAGAGAACAAAAACAACCCAGCTGCCCCCCACCCTATACCTCAAAACCACTGAAGTATCTGTCGCCGCGGGTGCGGCCTGCGGACCCCAACAGGAGGTCCCGGCCCACTCCCGCCAATGGATCCCTAACTTACAACCCATCAACAGCAGGCACTCTCCCTGTCAGACAGCGTCCGGCAGAGGTATTGGCCCTCATTTGTGCTTCTCCGGTCGAACGTAGTAGTGTCCGAGTTTCTTGGGACCATGGTCCCCACAGTATCTAGGAGGCTGATGCATGTTGCTGAGGGGCCGATCCGGCCTGGGAAGGATCACTGCACGATTGAGAGCGACGTCTGGACCTGGAGCGATTATTCCCCTTAGGTCTTGGCTTGGGCGGCTTCCGAGCCACCTCACTAGACGAGGAGTCTGAGTCCCTTCTGGGCGGCGTGTGGGGACGGACCTTCACCGTCTCGTCTGTCCAGCGAAAGACCTCCTACGGCGAGTTGAAGAAGTGGGTGCTGGACTGATAGACCACCCGCAGTCTGGCCGGGTACAGCAAGGCATATGGAAGCTTGAGATCCCGAAGACGGGCCTTGGCTGCCAGGAATGATTGTCTCTGCTGTTGGACCAACCTTGTGTAGTCTGGAAAGATCAGGATAGGGGCATTATCATACAGCAAAGGTTCCTTGGCCCTGGCTTGTTTCAGGATAACATCCCGATCGTGGTAGTTTAATAACTTAGCTATGACCGGCCTCGGCCGGGCCCCAGGCGGAGGTTTCTGCATCAGGGCTCTGCGGGCACCCTCCAACACAAAACACCGAGATAGGGACTCCGAGGGGAGCCAGCTCTCCAGCCACTGTGTAAGGAACCGCTCCATGTCTCCTCCTTTGCAGCCCTCCGGGAAGCCAACAAAGCAGAGGTTGTTACGTCTGGCCCTGCCCTCCGCATCCTCCACTCGCGTCGCCAGGCCACGTTGGGCGGTCTCCAATGAGGCAACCCTTTTTTGCAGAGTGGTGACCACATCTTCCACCCCAGATATCCTAGTCTCAGCCTCTGTAATGCGCCCTACGGCATTGCGCAGGTCTTGACGGAGCAGCATGACGTCAGAGCCAACTGCTCCAATTTTAGCGTCCAGGGCATCCCTGGATTGCATGATGGCCGCCATAAGTGCGGCATTATCCGGCATGCCTCCGTGTGCTCCTCCAGGTTCAGTTACAGAATCCCTAGGGCCAGTGAACTTGTCCAGCGTGCTCTGTTTAGTAGTGCCCCCCCTGTTTTATCCTTCGTCATAGTGGCTTCTGAGCCGCTCACCTCCCAGGATAGCCCCACTCGAGCTCACCGTACAGTTCAGACAGTACAACACAGTCCCCAAAATTCAGGATAGTGATGAGGCTCACTCAAGTACGCGGAGCAGTCTGCTTCTACACACTCAGCCAGAGAGTGTTCGGGCCGGACGCGGACCACCCGCCCACAAGCCGCACCAAGCACTAGCTCAGCCCCCTCCGCAGGCAAGCGTGTCCCCTCCCCCCCTAATGGGCACCCCACACCATCGACTCCTGTGTGGCTGCCTCAAAACGCCAACATAGGCAGGCTTCCAACTTTCACCACACTCCAGGCCCTCCGACTCCAGCCGCTGCGTCACTCTCTCAATGGTACCACCAAGTCCCAGTGCAGATGACTAACAATGTCTGAGGGGCCAGGTCTCTAAGTTCGGATCCTCCAGAACTCCCCTTACGCATAGGCAGTCCCTCTATGCAGGCCTGGGCTTCCCAATCCCTCACTCACAGCCACAGTTATATATATGCGCAACCCGACCTGGCCGCCGACTGCAGGACCGCCAACCAATGGGGAGGGGGTGGAGAGCCCAAGGATATTCACCCGGCACCCGCTGGCAACTTCACACCGCTGCGGCAGCCCACGTCTCACCAGTACCCACAGGACTTCCCCCCCAGGGCACTACTGCACCCCCGGGCGCCGCTGCACACGAAGTTCCTGCCTGGAATCCGGGGGGGGCCCCCCCACACACTGCGCAATCCCCTCAAGAGTCCATGACAGGTCTCCCAAAATCACCGCAGCAGCCCGGATCTGCAATGGGCCCCCAACAAGCCCACAGACCAGCACCCTCCCCCGTGGCTCGCGCGACCCGATATAGCCGCAGGCGCGAACTCGCAGTATCAAGGGGGAGGGGAGGAAGAATGAGGCAGCCTACCGGGCGTTGGAGCCGTAAGTTGAATGCGGCCACAAATCACTGCGTCAGCCCAGGAGCAGAGAGGCCCCCCAGGCCCCAAGCAAGGCTTCACCCCCGCGGCTCCACCTGCGGCCTGATGCGGCTGCCGACAACAAGGCCGCCGCTCGTGGGGGGGCAGGGGCAGAGAGACTTCCTCTTACCGGGTGCAGGGGCTCGGACCCGGACAGCCGCCGCCACACTGAGGCTCCCTCGCAGTAAGGATCCCGCACAGGCACTCCGCCTCCGTCCCACACGGCACCGGAGGCCCCGGACTCGGCGCGCTCCGTCTCTTCGGCGGCAGTAACAGGCAGTGAGGCGCCGCCTTAGCTCCGCAGTCTGCAGGCCACGATCCAGGCCGCCGCCGCCACCGCACTCACGCTGCAATCCAGGTATGGATCGGAGCTTCAGAGGCCGCCCCCAACCGCGCCGTAAATAGATGCGGTCAAATTGTCCAAAAAAATGACCGAAGAAGAAGGATCAATGCAGGATAATTGCTGAGGCTGAGCGGAGCTCGCCTAGCACACTTCCGCCATCATGGCTTGCTAGGTCACGCCGTTTTTGTGTTTTTGATTCTGACTTTTATATCTTTCTGGATGTGCCAGGAATGCTGCAGTGAAGTGTTTGAAGTAGGAGGTGGAAACACAGTGGGCCCGATTCACAAAGGTAAACTTAGACCAAAAGTTTAACTTAGACCAAAAGTCTAACTTTACTACTTTTCAGTATTCACAAAGGTAAGTTACTATTAGTAACTTTCCTGCTAGTAAACCTTCTAGTAGTAAAGTTACTAGTCATATAGTTACTACTAGCAAAATTACTAGTAGTAAAGTTACTACTAGTAAAATTACTAGTAGTAAAGTTACTAGTAGTAACTTACCTTTGTGAATACCGAAAAGAAGTAAAGTTAGACTTTCGGTCTAACTTTACCTTTGTGAATCGGGCCCAGTATGTTTTCTTGGGAGCAGGAAGCACGAGGGCTGGTTGGTAGACTCTTCTGGAAAGTTTGAGAAATATGCAAGATCGGCGCTGGAATGGGTGGAGGTGAAATATGAGTATGGACAAGAGCGTTCTTGGGAGCGGGGACTTCTGCAGCATACCCCATGCAAGATCTTCTCAAAAGGTTTTGGCTTTTGGTGATGGAATTGCTATGAGTTGTAGAGCATGAAAGTGACTAGCGTGCTCCCAAGACTTTTCTTCCGGTTCCTAACCCCTCCGATCCACCATGTACATCAATAGACCTCTGATCCTTTTCAAGTCAAGGATTGTACGAACTTTGAATTTTGGGGTTCCATCCACCATGATCAGCAGTGATGGTGTATGGATTCTTGTGCATCATGGATTGGTTTTTAACAGAGTCATGACAGACTGGATGGATAGATAGATATGGACTTGGGCAAATCCAGACGTACTTTCACAATATTTATGAGCTGGAAAAAAGGGTACAGTCCAATATATTTAGAGTATATTTTTGGGATGCTTTTCAGTTTGGTCTTGATGAATAGTCATACACTATTGCCTGGCTTGTATACTGGTACCTCATGACTATGAACATCTGCATGAACCTCTTCCCTTAGACTGTTTTGAGTGGTTTAGTGAATCAGAAGCAAGGGCTGCATGGTAGCTTGCATAGAGGAACTAGGACTGACTTGGATAACTCTAGCGCAACCATTCTAGGATGGAGGTTTCCCAAACACTAAAATGGGCAAAATCGATAGAACAAATGTGTGCCACTGTTATATGTGAATTCAGCCACCCACAGTACTAACATGCAGTCTTCTTAGTTGACTCATTTAGACTGGGGGGTTTAACTGTTTGGTGTGTGTCATTTGCCAGCAGGGTACACATGGCTTTCCAAAAATGCGATATACATTGCGACCCATATCGGTAATAAGAACTGAGGGTGTGTCATGAAGGTGGACAATGTCTCGAGGCAAAACTGATGTGACTTTTAGGAGGACTGAAATGATCCGTTCTCGTTAAAAGGTCTACAACCATCAACTGAAAAAAACTATCGTCCCCCTTGTGCTGATTCAATCAATCTTGTGGAACACCCCTATTGTTCTTCTATTATCACATTCATGCATACATACTCAAAATACATAAAACCTGTTTTTTGCAAAAGATGTCTCCTCCTTTATTAAAGAATGTTCCTTTTATATTCATGTAACACTGAATCACAATAATTGATATTTATATACAGAGCCACAGACTCAATGTCAATATTCCAAATAAATATTTAATTAAAAGATTTTCATCGATCAATCTTATAGTAAGATGTAAAACAAAAACAGAAGGCCTCCTTTGTCATTCCTCCTATTTACACTCGTTTAAAAATCACAATATTCATACACTGATTTTTATCTGTGAATCTCTGCACATGAATAACTCTTAATAAACATTTCACATATTATCAAAATCCCATACAAACAATTTTAAAAAACAGTGAATCAAACTAATGTTCATGCAAGTATAGTAACAGCAAAAGTGTCGACATAGCGTTTCGGTGGACTTGTCTTATTCTGCACCACCTTCTTCAGGACAAGCTTTAATTTTAAAAGACAGTTGGGTTCTCTCTATGGGCAGAAGTTTAAAATACAACAGAAAATACTGTTAGAGGACCACCTATTAATGCAAAAAACAGGACTATTTTATAAAACCAACAGTCAAGCCAACACTCAAACCTCTAAAAGGATCCCCTTGTAGTATTCCAAAAATGAGTCATTGAACAACTATGAATTCAAATACACTTGTAAAAGTGATACATATTCAATTAATATCCTGGGTTTTTTATTATCACATTTTCTCATTCAACCCATTTGGCCACTATATTATCAATCAAAACACTCTGTCAGGATCAGTCTGCCCCAGCCCAAATCTAAGATTTGTTCTTTCTATTATGGTCCTAGATTTAAAAGGCTCCCTCTCACTCACCACTCTGGCAGGTTCTCTCGTTTTCACAGGTGCTCTCGGGGAAGTGGTGCAAGCAGGCTCATGTAGGCGGTAGGCGGAATTTCAAGATGGCGGCTCACCGATTTGGGAACTGAAGGTTAGCGCGCTAGTGTTTCTGGCTTTAGAAGAAGTATTCCAATAACCCGCTCGTGCGCTGGGCGTTCAGCGCACTTCAACCGTTGAAGCTGAGGTTCCTAACTTTAGGACTCCTAAATGCCTTCTGTGAATACCAAACGTCTTAAAGTAAGGATTTTTCTCAGTTTAGTAGTAAAGTTAGGACTCCTAACTTTACTACTCCTAAACTTAGAAAAATCCTAACTTTAAGACTTTCGGTATTCACAGAAGGCATTTAGGAGTCCTAAAGTTAGGACTACTAACTTCTGTGAATACCGAAATGAGTAAGTTCATTCTGTGAATACCAAAATGAGTAAGTGTATTCTGTGAATACCAAAAAGTACTAACTTTAAGTTTTCACAGGTGCTCTGGGGAAGTGGTGCAAGCAGGCTCATGTAGGCGGAATTTCAAGATGTCGGCTCACCGATTTGGGAACTTAAGGTTAGCGCGCTAGTGTTTCTGGCTTTAGAAGAAGTGTTCCAATAACGCGCTCGCGCGCTGGGCGTTCAGCGCACTTCAACCGTTGAACCTGAGGTAGAAGGAGCGTCTCTACACAGCGCAGTCCTTTCTGTCAGGAGATCAATTTCGAGAGATTAATTTCTCTGACCCTTCGAGTTCGCAGTTCAGTCTGCGCATTTACTGAAGACTTGCCCCTTGTTTTCTGTGGTTAATTTCCCGGAGTTTACAGGTATTGTTAACCTGTCTCGTCTCGCACCGCAGTTGTGAAGAGAAAGCACTTGTGGGCAGTTGCAAAGATTATAGAAGACTTCCCAAGTAAGTGAATTATTCTGAGAGTCTCGCCCAGCTTGAAATTCTACGCAGCGTTTGTAACCCTCAGAGACAGTTCTAATTAGTCATTCGTTTAGAAGGGGCAACCTAAATTTCAGTCAGCTGCTCAGCGCTTAGAAAGTATATTCCAGAAGAATTATTTAGATCCTCAGTATACCAAGTAAGACTTTTCTCTTGGACCTGCATAAGCGACATGGAGCTTAATGTCAGTGCTTCTTGTCAGTGAGGCAATTCCAAGTTGTGACTTCAGCAGTAATCATCTAGAACAACAGGTCAATACGTATAAAGACTACAAGTAAATATAGATATATATATATATATATATATATATATATATATATATATGTGTACTTACCACCAGCAGAACTAGACCAGCCGCCTTCACCAACAAATCTGAAAGAGAGAACGGACATTAGGATAATTCTGCAGTACGATATGTATATATATTGATATGGACAACTAAAACAATCAGAGAGCGGCAAAACCACTGTTAAGTACAGGTTCTGGTTAATTAGAGGGACAGTACTTGAGAGTTATGAGGGTGGAGGGTCAGTGTTATGAGTTAGTAATGTTGTGCTTGTAATTTCAGACGCCAGAGAAGACCCTCGCAGAAAACCAGTGAGGAGAAGGCAAGGCAGTGGCAGTCTCTCTGTTTTCTCTTCCCCAAACCCCTTTCCCCCTCTTCACTGCTCGTGGACATATTTTCCGCAGACAGTGGAGTTGTGTTATAATCATCTGCTCCTGTGGAAGCCTAGTTCTCAGGTTCGTGGTACTTGACACACTCACTTGAGGTATGTTGTCTTAGCCACAAATAATAAATCTCATTGTGGTAGGAAAACTCCAGGAGATAGATGTACCAGTAGTTACTTTCGATTATAATCTGAATTAAAGAGAATACATGTCGAAGTTACTGACATGTATTTAAAGGAATTCATACCTATTTTGATAAAAGGAAACAATTCTAACAATTTACTTACCCTTATTAGTTCCAATTTTCACTGGTTTGCACACTTTCCTTTCATCAATGAGGAAGCGTTGATTTATTTTAAAATTTCTGGTCACCGAATTTCAGTAATTTCCCAGAGTATTCAGTGACATATCATAGTTTTCGGCAGCCGTCTTTGTAACATATAAATTACAGATAAGTATAGAATATCTGGTACCAAAAGAGGCGGAAATATTGATAAAAAGAGGAAATGTAGGGAACAATACTACATGAGTAAATTTAAAACATACCTTTATGGGTTGAACAATAGGGAGGAATGGGAGAGAATTTTAAAATAAAGTTTCATCCGGTTTGCTTACTCCATTCCGCATGAGCGCCAATATTTTAAATGAATACGTTCATACACTAACTGATTGTCACCACCTAGATAGTATAGATTCTAATACAATTTATAAGTTTAATTTAAGTGTCAGATTAATGAAGATATGACTCCTAACATTAGTGAATGAGCAGTAGAGACTAGCTACATGTATCTGTGGTCATCAAACTAGACCTTCTAAGATGGCCGCCATTGATATCAGTGATATACAGCTGGATTCCTTAGTGGTAGTTTGGGGATTGAACCACTCTAAGCGACACACGAGTTAAGGTTTGGTTAAAATTTCATGATCAAACATGCCTCATCATTTCTAGTGTTGATATAAACAAGCTGAGCCTAATTTGGATTTGAAACCAACACTGTTAAATATCTGAGGCAATAGACCTGATCATAAGTAAACACAGTATAAGATGGCCGCCAGATTTTTGATGATGGAGTTCACGCCCTCTGGTATGAATCCGGAAGCAATTAACTCGATCATTTGGTGGGAAATGGAGCGTATATAACTAGGAAGCTCAGACCACAACTGATCTTTGCCAGAACAACTCGCATTCAAGGATACTTAAAGAATAGAAGCGGAAAGTGGATATGACACTGCAATAATTTATGCAGTTTAGAGTTATCGCGATATAGTTTAGTGAATAATTTGGTTCAGCTAAGTGGAGGTCTGGTCCCCATAGGAACTTTTATTATTATAAAAAAGTTTTTGTATATATTTTTAGGATACATATTTTCTACATGGAGTAAAAGTTGAGTTGTCTTCTTAACCAGGGACATATGAGTGGGACATGTCTTTAAAATAGCATGTCTTTGAAGCAGAGTAAATTACATGATAAACCTCTAATAATAATAAACTAGCTAGAAATGTTACACTCCTAGAAAAAGGCAATATATCACGCATCTATTCTTATCTGTAATTTATATATTACAGAGACGGCTGCTGAAAACTATGATATGTCACTGAATACTTGGGGAAATTACTGAAATACGGTGACCAGAAATTTTTAAATAAGCGCACGCTTCCTCATTGATGAAAGGAAAGTGTGTAAACCAGTGAAAATTGGAACTAATAAGGGTAAGCAAATTGTTAGAATTGCTTCCTTTTATCAAAATAGGTTTGAATTCCTTTAAATACATGTCAGTAACTTTGACATGTATTCTCTTTAATTCAGATTCTAATCGGAAGTAACTACAGGTGCATTTATCTCCTGGAGTTTTCCTACCACAATGAGATTTATTATTTGTGGCTAAGACAACATACCTCAAGTGAGTGTTTTGATTGATAATATAGTGGCCAAATGGGTTGAATGAGAAAATGTGATAATAAAAAACCCAGGATATTAATTGAATATGTATCACTTTTACAAGTGTATTTGAAGTCATAGTTGTTCAATGACTCATTTTTGGAATACTACAAGGGGATCCTTTTAGAGGTTTGAGTGTTGGCTTGACTGTTGGTTTTTATAAAATAGTCTTGTTTTTTGCATTAATAGGTGGTCCTCTAACAGTATTTTCTGTTGTATTATAAACTTCTGCCCATAGAGAGAACCCAACTGTCTTTTAAAAATAAAAGCTTGTCCTGAAGAAGGTGGTGCAGAATAAGACAAGTCCACCGAAACGCTGTGTCAACACTTTTGCTTTTACTATACTTGTATGAACATTAGTTTGATTCACTGTTTTTAAAAAATTGTTTGTATGGGATTTTGATAATATGTGAAATGTTTATTAAGAGTTATTCATGTGCAGGGATTCACAGATAAAAATCAGTGTATGAATATTGTGATTTTTAAACGAGTGTAAATAGGAGGAATGACAAAGGAGGCCTTCTGTTTTTGTTTTACATCTTAGCATAAGATTGATCGATGAAAAACGTTTAATGAAATATTTATTTGGAATATTGATATTGAGTCTGTATATAAATATCAATTATTGTGATTCAGTGTTACATGAATATAAAAGGAACATTTTTTAATAAAGGAGGAGACATCTTTTGCAAAAACAAGTTTTATGTATTTTGAGTATGTATGCATGAATGTGATAATAGAACAATAGGGGTGTTCCACAATATTGATTGAATCAGCACAAGGGGGACAATAGTTTTTTTCGGTTATTTGAACCCAGTTCCCTTTGTTTGTTTGAAATGTTACTCTCTAATAGTTTTAAAGCTACAACCATCAACACCATATTAAATCCACCCATGGCAGGTGGTAAATCCAATAAGACGATACTCACAGACATCTATTACATATTTGCCTCTAGTAAGGAAAAAAGGTATGGATGTTTCAACAGTGGAGCTGATATGAATTTCTGCTGAAGGTTTAGAATGCTTTGGCTTCATCTGACCATTGATATTTCAACCATCGGATTGATGGTAGTTGAGAAGCTCATAAAAAACCTCCTGTAAAGGTTTGTGAACCATAGAAATCTCTACACAACGTTTGCCAAAGTCGTGGCCTTCCACTGTTCTATATATTCTATTTTTTGGGGAACAACATGAGCAAATGTATTCTAATACAAATTGTGCCTAAACAAGTCAGAACTGATCCAATTGTTGATACAGGGCAGGAAAGTTTGCAAGATATGCCCATCAATAATATAATGCTGCTCCAGCACTAGAGGAGCCCATCAGCTTTTATATGTGGCAAGCCTTCCTGATGGCTCAGTTGGATAAAGTATTTTATTACAGTTAACCACATTGGTGTATTGTCATACGGCTTCTACTTCCTCAGTAGGAACAGTGCGTACACAAAGAGGGGTTTCAATATTTATTTAACCATTGTGATTCTTGTGTAAAATGTGTGCATTGCAATGATTAATAGAAGAAAATGAAAGTGATTAGCAAAATGAGGACAGTGAAAAAGATAAACAATTCCACCATTGTGCTAAATCAGTATATGTATGCTGGCATATATGTAAGGTGTATAGTATACTCCTACTATGCACTCCCTAACCTAGTTGCCTAGGGCGGACGATCTGCTAAAATACCCTACTGGATTATCAAATTCCCCATTACCTGAAGGTGAGTGTATGCAGGGCCCCGTCTTGGTCACTAGTTGCATATAATACTCTTCACAGAAGGTAAGCAGGAATCAGCTGGGCTGAGACCTCGATGAACAGCGACCTCGCAGTGACGACCGAGTGCTCCTCTCATGTCAACATGGAAGTGCTCTTGTTTATATAATAAAACAGATCAATACTACCATGCTGAGACCTCTGCCAGGCCATCACTCTTGATCCTTTTATAAAAGCTATGTCATCTTACGGACGATAAGCAACATTTGCGCTGTGAACTTTATCCCTTGTACCGAATGTTCACGGTGTTGTGATAATATTTCAATGAAGTGGAAATGTAAGCAAATGAGGTTTCTAAGAACCATATTCTGCATAGTCACGCAAGCAACTGTTTGTCATAAGTCAATGTGTAGAAAAGAAGGCAACTTAAGGAACGTGTATAAGTAAAATGGCAGCATTTCTCCCTGAGCCTAACCCAGCCATGTGACAGTATGAGAGTCTATGCCATTGAATATATGGGTTAATTATAGTGTGGCTGTCAGTGTCACCTAGTATCTTGACAACACTGTAGAATCTAACTTTGCTCAGGGATCATCTGCAGATTTGTCTGTCTTTGTGGAGATGATGTTGGGTAGCGAGTCATCAACCTCTTGCTCCAGTCTTTATAATGGAGCCCCCTCCACTGGCTCGAGTAGAGGGCTGATAATGAAATTATATATATTACCTACTGGATCGAGACAGTAAAAGAGTATGTTTATTTGGGCCGTATTTTTACTTCTAATTTACAAGATACAGCCCACCTCCAACACTTAAGTCGGAAGGCAGAATCCCACGTTGGGGCTTTACAGAGACTGTACTTCTCTACGGGAAATAGACATTTCACACCAATGTTGGAGGTTTATGGTATGAAAATCCCTCCGATTTTATCATATGCCATGGAATTCACACAAATTAAAACATGGCAATCTATAAAAGTAAAGGAAGGAACCATACTCCGAAAATTGTTAAAAGTGTTGCATTCGGTACCAGTTCAAGCACTACGTCTCGAGCTATCGGTAACGGGAATCTTTGCTAGAGTAATTGCAAATATCATCAGGTGGGCATACAACTTACTACATGCAGCGCCTGACACCTTAAGGCATCTGTTAAAACTGGAGACTTTTAGAGAGGAAGCGTCTGGGTATACTTTTAATAGGAATTTGGAAAAAGCCTTTGAGGTTTCTCAATGCACTGTTGTACTCCTACAGGAGTGGTCTCCAGCACACTTGAAATTGTTTTTAAAACATTTGGCCCCTAGAATCATTTATGAATTGGATAAAGAGCATTGCATTCAATTGAAGCATTATAAAGTGTTTGCAGAAAACATAGAATTTAAATCCTATGCTCCCTATTTACGTTTTCAGCTAAAGCATGGGGTAAGGCGCTGTATCCTACTCTTACTTTTGGGTATACTCCTTTAGCAACATTTTTAGCTAGCTGGGAAGGTACAAATAATCCCAGAGGCATATGTGAGTTATGCAAAGGTGGCTGACAAGATTTGTTTCACATTTTACTAATCTGTCCTAATGCGAGTATAGTAGCGGCACAACGTCGTTATATAATTCCAATTCAATTAAAGTATAATGCACTCTTGGCCCAAGATTTAATTATGTTGTGTAACTCTCCAGTAAATGAATTTGTTTGCCATAACCTGTATAAGTTTTTTAAAAGTTTTTTGAAGCTGTTCTAAAGTTAAAACGCCTAATCAGAAGTTTTTATCTTATTTTTATAGAATGTTGTATGGGTAGGCGATAGAACATTGTTATGCCCCATTTTATAGTGTGTTTTAAAAGCAAAATGTTGTACAGGTAGGCGATAGAATATTGTCACTGCTCGATTTTATAGTGTGTTTTAAAAGCAAAAGTTTTATCATCTAATCATTTTAAATTTAATAACAACAATTTTATCCTTGTATTTGTTGATCTCAGTCGAGGTCTGAATCAAATAAAAACATTTACTTTACTTTACTTACTGGAGCTTGCCAGCAGGTAGTTATAGTTAGGACCTAGTTTCCAAAGGAAGAGCGTTTTTTCATTTGCTAATAACTTTGGCGTTGTTTGACGAAACCTCGCGAATTTCAAAACTAGTTTGATGCTCAATTCAGCTGTTGTCTTGAAAGTTGCAGGGTGATCTGTCATGCGGTGGCCGAGAAAAAGGGGGGTCCCAAAACGCATTTTCCCAATGTTAATTTCCCTAAGAACCTTGGATACGGCTACAGCCCTAACTGCTGGATGGAATTACACCAAATTTGGCAGGAAGATCGGTGTTGATTCAGGGAGATCTGAATGGCTGCCAACACTTCATAGCAGGAAGTGTTGGCAGCTATCTTGTGATTTGGTTGAACCGAGTCACAGAAAAAAACTTTATATAAAAAAAAAAAAGGGGGCAGAGTAGAAACACCCTGACCCCCTAAGCTTCTTGGGGGGCTTCACAGGGCCAAAAAAGTGTTTGTTTTTTTAAAAATACATTTTGGTGGGAATCGCGCTGGATCTGCGAATCCCGACGAAAAAAAAGGGGGAAAAAAAGCACGGGCTTTGTTTCTAATTGGCCGCTGGGTGGGCCAGGCCCCGGGGACATTTAAAAAACAGGAGGAGGGTGACCAGCCCTCCTGGGGCTCATTGATGTCCCTGGGGCTTATTAATTTAGCAATGTGGGCCACCATGGACTCCCCCAGCCCCGGTTACCGCCACCTCCCTGGGGATTTTTGTTTAAAGAATGCAGGGGGCTGCAACCTCCCCGGGGATTTACATTTAATTAATGGGGGGGCAGCATTGGAACCCTCCTGCAACCCCTTGGACCTCCACCTCCCCGGGTTTTTTGACAAATTGAATTCGGGGGTGCCCCGCGGCCTCCTGCAGCCCCAGAGACCACCTACCCAGAGCAAATTCAAAGAAAGGAGGGGGGGTCACGAGCCCCCCCTCCTGGAGTCATACATGGCCCTGGGGACCACCCCATCTCCCCCCAAGGCCGGCTCCTGCTGTATCCCGGGGTGCCCACCCCAGGGACATAGCTGTTTGTTATGGCCTAGCATGAGCTTTACCGCTCCCGCTAAGCCAAAGCAAACTGTGCTCCGCTTTGCTGAAAGTGGAGCACAATTGCTTTTACAGAGAGGGAGCTGCATCTTAGCAGCTGCCTCTCTGTAAAAGCAATGCCGGCTCCAGGGACCGGGGGACCTTCAGGCTCCCCTGGTGGTCCCCATCACTGGCAAGTGGGTGCCCTTGGTGGGACCAGGGCAGCCACAATTGAGGCCGGGCCCCGGGGGGACATGTTTCCCAGGCCCGAAATCATCCCGGGAGGGGTCCGCAATGCCTTCAACCCCTCTTTTTATTAAAAAAAAAGAAAGCCATGCCCTGGGGATGGGGTCCCCAGGGTCGAAATTGGCCTGGGAGGGGGTGGCTTGGACCCCTACCTTTAATTTATTTAAAACTTTTTTTTTTATAAAAAGGCTGGGCCCTGGGGAATGGGGTCCCCAGAGCCGAAAATGGCACCCATATAATTAAAACAAAAAACGTACAAAAATAAGCCGGAAACTTGCCGGAGTCCCTGCCCACTTTCTTCACCACTCTGCAAACGTGCCTCCTGGCACACTGCTGGTTTGGGGATGAAGTCCCCTTGGATGTAGGAAGTCCTTGATGTCACAGTGATGTCACTGACCAGGTCATGAGTGATGTAATATGTGGGGTCATAATCATTGCCTTGCGGTGGCATAAGTTATACTTAGCTCAAGTAACTATAACTGCCAAATTTAACTGGTTTTGTATGAGGGAAATCTGAGCCGAAATATAATCTCCCTGTAACCTTTGTTTTTTTTAATTGAGAATATATATATTTTTCTGCATGGGCCATGGTAATTTATTAAATCCTTCTATCCAAGCCTAGCAATAATATGGCTTTTCATAGTTTATCTCACAAAGCAGTTGTGTTGTACATTCTGTTGTTCTGGTGTCTCACTGTTGGCTCTGCTTGTACAGAAACAAAGGGCATGCAAAGTGTTCCTTCTCCCTCTTCCCAAACAATAGATTTACTTGCAGATCACACTTCTGGAGAGTCAGAATGAGATAGAGCTAGTGAACTGGTGGTTGCAAATCTCCTTCCTTTGAGAACGTGAGGCTTGAGGAAGCATAGGGACATCAATGTTCAAAAGAAAGGCGCTGAAAATACTTTTTGAAAAACAATGATCCCAGGATAGCTTGGTGTAAGCTGCTTGTGCTCTAGGATAGTGGCTGTTCCAGTGAAGCAACAATTATCTAGTTCCAATTACAGTTGTGCTCCACCGACTCCTAAATCAGAAGTCAGTGGGCGTGCATCCTGGTTGCAGATGATGCCTTCAAAAGAAAATAAAAATAAAAAAAATTAAAACCTACCCAAAAACTTCATACTACAATGGCAGTGGCTGATGTTAAAGTTACAAAGGAGAGAGAACATAGTGCCAAACAGAGCTGAATGGGAAAACGTATTGTCAATTGCTCGATGAAGGACAAATTGCCTATGCATGGTTAATAGGTTACTGTTTACCTGTAATCTTCATTACTTAGACTGATGGTCTTCCTCATCAGTATTTGAAAATGTAGGGGGAGGCTGAAATGTTTTTGAGAACTAACCCACAGCAATGCCATGGAAGACATCTATTATTGTATGTTAGCTATAAAAGTTAGAAATAAAATACTTTTGGCCTCAGCCAGGTTTAACTTGCTGAACAAGAGCCTAAGTGATGACCTTTATGGCCAAGATGCAAGTACACTACATAATATAAACTAGAATACTGTAAATTATGACATCTTAAAAACTCCTGTTGCCTTACAGCCCACCTTAACCATTAAATATAATGGGGTTGTCCTGTGCCCCTCAGAACCTGGGTATACAGTTATAAACTACAAAGAGTTTTGTCGGGTGGCACAATTCTTGTCCAAGAATTGTGGAAAATGTTGAACATTCAACATCGATAGAAAGGGTCCAGAAAAGATCCCTTCCAGAAAGAATATGGATTTCTTTTTAAAAGATATTCAAAACAGAGTAAAACTACAAACACAACACAAAAAAAGCAGTTTTCTAATTCAATATATTCGTTGTCATAGATCCAACATTCTTTCACATGGTAAAAATGAAAAGATCACAGTATTGACACACAAAACATGAGACAATGGAAAAACATAAGATGTCTATTGTCCCAAGATTCACATTCAGGATATCCTTATATCTTCATTTCATATCATAGGATAGCTGATGAAGGACATAGAACAATATTGTCGATGTTTGTACCCTATGATCAAATAATGTCCAATAATGCAAAAACTCCTGTTTCATTTGGGTTTTTCTAAAACACATTTGGGTCATGATGGCTCTCCAACTTATTTTGCAAGTTCTGAAATGCTTTATTTTAATAATCAGGCCACATTTTTGTAACGCAACCAAGGGAATAAAAAAACAAGCAGGACGTGTGTCTGCATTCAATATAGACATCCCCTTCCCTTGCACCTTTGGCGGACATCGCGTACAGGGGGTAAACAATGACTCCTTTCGCTAGTCGTTTAACTTCACCGTAACATCAGCACAGGAATCCCTGTCTGACAGCATCACGCATTCCGATGCGTGCACGTTGACGTCAGCACTGTTTGGAGGCTATAAATCTTTACAACCCTGAAATATTAATTTTACGCCTGCAATATTAATTATAAAACAAACAAGGATATGGTAGACATTCTCCCTTCCTTCAACTGGGATCAAATTACAGTTCATGTGACAAGATCAACAAAGCATTTCAAAGAATCTCTTAATTTATGGCACCTTCAACAGGACAGCATGTTCTTTATTACAATTTAAATCAAAACAACATTCACAAAGTTCCCAGGGAGATGTTTCAAAAAAACAATTTTGTGAAATGTATTTACTGAATCACTTGTGTAACTTAGAGTTTTTTATATTATAATGTCTAAAAAAGGGCAGAATGTTTAGCATTTCAATGGTCATCGATTTATATTTTTGCAACCTTGTTTCTTGTTAGGTCTCGCTTAGGCAGCGCTTGCTCTGTCTCTTTGAAACATGCTGTATTTAGGTGTGGACTTTAAGCTACACCCATCTTTTCAGTTGGCGCCTCTTACTGTTCTTTGTAACCAGCAGCTTTTGATTAATTAATAGGCTCCTTACTACCTCCCTCTCTTCGGTTGTATCCTCCCATGAGGACTGTCCCTGTTACACGTGATGCTATGTAGAGCGCTTCAAGACCACTCTTTTTTCTTTGTTGGCCTGCCTCGTTTGTTAAGTGTTTTATTTACTTAGCTTCAGCAGTTTTATTTGCCATTCTTTCACGTAATCTCCCCCGGCCGTCCCTCCACCCCCTCATCCCTCCCACAACCCTTGTTGCCCGCCCCACCACTCCTCCATGATTGCTGCCTTTCTTTTTTAGTTTATATTACAATTCTTATACTTTATCTCTGTGCCCTCTCTCCCAACCCCCTTATCCCTCCCACAGCACTACTTGCCTGCCCCCACCAACCCTACAAGATAGCTGCGATCGCTGCTTTTTTCCTCCCAATTACATTTGTACATTTACATAGCTGCGATTGCTGTTTATTTTTGTGTCAATTACATTTGTACATTTATATAGCGCAGGCAGGGGTGACAATAAGTGATTTGCTAAATTTTACAAAATATTAAGCTGACCCGAGGCTCAAACACAGATCGCAGTTCCCAAGACAGCAGCTGGAAGGAAGGTTACAGTGCAAAAGGGCTCACTGATTGGCTGTGCCCTCTCTCCCCACCCCCTCCTCCCTCCCACAAAACTACTTGCCCACCCCATCCACCCCTACAACATTGCTGCTTTTTTCCATGTAAATTTGTACAATCTGTTTGAACTAAAGCTGCCCCTGGGTGTACAACTTCATTTTGTGGACGGACTGTTGTAGTACAACCTCACCCGAAGGTACTGAAGCACTTAATGTTTATTTTGGATCTATGTGCAGGCTGCCTTCCGTCACTGCTTGTATTAGTACATTGTATAAAATTGCGCTTTAAGGAGACATCCCTACTTTAGAGCAAGCACAGCATGTGCATCAACAGATAATGCTGTATAACAAGACCATAAAATAGGGGGAGCAGACAGATGCACGAGCCAACCTTCAGAAGAAAAAGAATATCTTAGGTTCACAGAGTTATTAGTATAAACAATGTAGACGTACCCACTGGAAAAAACAAAGGTTAGGACTCACTGTGATAATGAACAGTGCCACAAAACCATTAGGTTTTATTAAAAGACCCCTCACACACCAACCTGGTTGGTGTCATGCTTCATCATTGGGGTCCCAACCGGGTGGCCGAATGCCGCCCGGTTGTGCTACAACGCCTGACTACAGCGGAGCTGGTGTGGTGTATTAGTGTGATGTGAGATGTGCAATTTAAAAATATCTCTGGGAATCCGTGCCGAATGTATTTATTGATGGCGGCCCAGGATATGTTAAAATCCGAGAGCACAACTAATGGAGTTATATTAGACCTATAGTTGTGTGTGATGGGTCTACATGTTTCAGCCCCTATAGGTAATAGAGGGGCTTTCATCAGGACTGGGTGAATAAGGTGAGTGAGTGGCAAAATAACGCCACGTGAGTGTTAAAAATTCACAACACACACGCTAAGGTGTGTTGGAGAAAATGAGGAGCCGGTACTTACGACCCCACTTGGAAAAACCTGTAAAGGAAAAGACAAGACAACAACATATAAAAAGAAAAAAGAAGCAACATAAAATGCAATCTTTTGCTTGATAAGGTGCCTGTCTATGACTATATGATGGGCATAGCAGTGAGTCCTTGTAATGTGGTAGCCTGCTAAAACAATATTAAATTGTAAAAGTAGCATGTAAATGTGAAAACGGCTAGTCCAGGTGAAAGAATAGCATGCTAGTCAGCAGTGACATGATGATATCAATAGCGAGTACTGTGAAGTACGTGCAGTTTCCTCGCTCTCCCCCCATTCTTGTTTTGTCACAGAGTTATTAGCCATCTAACTGAATCACCATTTTTTAAAATGTGAAGATCGAAAGGGCATTCAATCACGAGTCTTGGCACCAATAGAGCAAGTGATTAAAAGAGAACAGTTGAGTACATTCCTGAAAGTCAGGTGATTTTCTACCTTATGAATGTGGGCACATCTGGGCAATCCGGTCATCACAGGACATGGAGTTGTGCTCTGACCCCCAGGTACCAAAAACACACTTCGTGAGTGTCGTTCACAGACATCTGTTTGCAACAGTTTCTACACAAAAGGTTTGAAGCATCTTCTTCGGAGGTGACATTTTCACTTGCACACTGGTAAATCTTTATGAAATGTGTGGTCTTGAAGACCAAGAAGAAGCTTCAGATCTGCTTCTGAAGATGCAGAAAGAAAGGGGCTGGTGTCAGCGTACATGGGTGATGCTTATATATGATCCATTTGTCATTTGCAGAGTGGAACAACGTCAGTGCAGATCTGCACAACTCCAGCTACCAGTGCCCTCGAGTATTGAACTATAATAATACAGACTTAAACAAGTGCCATCATCTTTTTACCAAAACAAACAAGTGCCATCATCTTTTTACCAAAACGTCATTCACTTGAGATGTCCAACGCATTACCCTAATATAACTTGATATTATATGTGTATTCTCCAATATGCTAATATTTTAGGCATTGTTCAACAATATTTATTATATATGCCCCTTTAATTTCTGTTAATTGTACCTCCAGTGTCAATGGAACCTCTAGCCTCCTAGGTCTATGATAAGTTCCTTGATCTCAACGGTTCACAGTTTTAGTGAAAGGGCAAATTAAGTCAAGTGCAACTGCACTCGTATCTGCATTCATATCCATTGCTCAATAGCCACTGACTCATGGACACAAAAAAGGAACAACTCGCCTCACTTTCTCTGTTAAAATCTCTAATACTAACCGGACAAGCCAGGGTGTGGTCACCTTTTACAGGAAAATGCCTAAGATGGCCACTGGTCTGAAATGATGGGAGTTGTGGTTTTTCCATATTCTTTGTTGATTTCCATCTTGATTTCAAGGTCTATTTTTGAACCAGAAAGTTCTTTGTTTATGCCAGCAAGGCAGGAGTTGCGCTTAATTCTAAATATCTGCAATGTTTACAACAATCAGGAAGGATGTATTCTTAATTCAAAATATATGCAGCAGCATGAACCTCCAAAACACCCTCAAATATCATGATCCCCAACAGATGTCTTTTTTCAAAGAAACCAAAACCCCTCAGTATTGCCATTTCTGTGATTATATTACTTCTGAGGTTAAATGAAACGGCCACCATCACAGATATTGACAAGTCGAAAAGCAGAGAGGCTGCTGTCTGCAAGGAATCCAACATCATCAGCAGAGAGCTGACCTTGATCACCCAGTTGTCTAGGTATGCGGAGATGGAGACTCCAGTTTTCTCAAATGAGCCACAACCAGTGCCATCACCTTTTGAAAGACTTGAGGTGCTGATGTTAGTCTGTACAGGAGGACCACAAACTGGTAGCAAGTGGACCTTACCATGAAACGTAGGTACCTCCTGTGTGACTGCAGGATTGGTACATGAAAATATGTGTTGTGCAAGTCAAGAGACCCTATCCAGACAACCTCAATAAGGGGCAGCATCTCGGACATGAACACGTTCAAGGTAATAAGGTCTAGGATTGGTTGCAGACCATTATCCTTCTTGGGAACCAGAAAGTAGTGGGAATAGCATTGCTGCCCAATTTCCTGCACTGGGACCAGCTCCATTGTTCCTTTCTGCAGCAGAATGGCCACCTCCTGCAGCAGAATCTGCAGGTGATCTTTTTAATGAAGGAAATTAAGGTGGTGGCTATCTGGGAAGGAGCCTGTTAAAGGGGTAAGGCACAGCGATTTTGTGCGATTTGTTAAGCCCACCGGTCAAACCTTCCAGGCCTTCATAAACAAGGCTCTGATCTCTGGTTCCTAGGTGTTCTCGATTGCCCCTCAGCCTTTTCTGGATTGGCTGAGCAAGCGGATGCTGGTGGAAGTTATAACCTCTAGAGAAGCCAGAAAACTGGCAGGTAGCATTCAAAGACTGGAGGGGTAAATGCTTTGCTGGGAACACTTTATTTGCCACAGCCTCCCGTTCTTTGGATTCTCCTCTGGTGAAGCTATGGGAAAAGCACCAAGGCTTTTCTTAGTGCATGAGGAGGCTTGCATTTAAAGCCTTTCTCGTGATGGATGTACAGAGGGGACTGGAGTCTCCGAGTACTGATCTAAACAGTCTGGTTCTCAACCTCTTGACTTCTGGGGACCCCCACTGAATCATTACTAGGACCCGGGGACCCCCACTGAATCATTATTGGACTCCAGGAACCCCTCACAGAGTTATTACTGGAAGCCAGAGACCCCAGCCTGAGCACTGAAGATGATCTGACCTGCAAAACAATACACAAAAAAATCAAGACAAAAAGCATTCAAACAAATACACAAACAAGGACACATTTTATTTAATTCACAAACCTATATAAATTAAAACCAAAACATTTTAATTGAAAGTTTGGAGCTTTTCTAAATTCAATTGAGGCCACTCATCGTCCACACTATATTCTACTTGATGCACCTGCACTGCTCCCACTAATCAATCTGAGGATAGTAATCGCGGACCCCTGAGGAGCCTTCGCCGACCCCCGGACCACAGGTTGGGAACCACTGGTCTAGCTGTCCGTTGGTTTAGGGCTGGGGCCAAGGTGGCCTTTTTGGAAGCACTCTTCATAGGGTCAAATAGAGCCTCTTTAAACTTTAGCAAGAGCTCTGATGTTGCCCAAGCTGGATATAGAAACAGTCAGGATGTCTGATCTGGACTTTTTTGTTGGCATGGGCAACTCCAACACATCTGCTGCCTTCCACAATAATGCAAAGAAGAACAAATACGAACGGAGGTGCTGGAATAAGACTTAAAGGCCCAGCCTGACCAGCGTCGAACCAGACGCTTGCCGCCTGAGTGAGCAATAAAGAACTTGCTCTCTTTGAATGCTTAGAGTGCATGAGGCCGCACTTGGAGTCCTCTTTCAGCCCAAACATCAAAGGCACACCTTGTGTTGGGCTTAAATTGAAATTTCTCCATTGCAGAAGTGGCAGCACTTGAATCTTGTCTTCTTTAGGGAAGACATCCCTATGCACTGCACCAAGACTTTGTAGGAAGAATGTTAAATCTCACAGAGTGCAGCCACTGATCTGCATCAAAGGGCGTGGAATAAAGGGAACTGATATCAGTGCACTGGGATGGGCTAACATGGTCCAGTAACGTCACCCTGGCACCGCGATGGAGCCAGGTCCCCACTGCGGAGTATAAAAGCTATAAAATGTTTCTACATCCAGTCTGGTGTCTGGGGATATTCACTAGGAGAGGAATCTGCAAGTATAAGTATCCATAAAAATTGCTGTTTACATAAACTAGAAATATAACAGATTTAAACTTAAGATCAGTTTAGATAGCTATAACACCGGTTATGCAACTGGCTTTGTGACCAAGAAAAATTCCTCAAGAGGTGAAGTCAAAAGCATATGAGGTGCTGAGCTAGCGATACAGCTCAACAAGCTAGTCCCAAAATTGTATAAACTCAGAAAGGATTTGGCGAGTTTAGGCCGACATCACATGGTACATGGCCTGTGAATGGCTACTTAAATCTTTCTCACTGCTTTGGCCGCAGCACAAAATTACAGGGAATTTACAAAGCATTGGAATCGATAAAAGAAAGACATCAAACTGAAACAACAGTTTTACAAGTTAGGTAACGCGTGCATTTCTGCCCGTTGACCGCTTTCAGCCTTTGCTAATTCTCCCACACCCAAAGTAAATTTAACAGTATATGAAATAAAGTGTGACATGGGGCAGAAATAGATGAACAACTGTACTGAATAAACATGGCTAACCTTGAGGTTAGCAAGGGAATGTGAGTTGAGATGGGAATAGAATAGGGCAAACTGCATGGAACTGCAGTTGCCATCACTGGACAAATTCGACATTAATCAAGTAATATTTTCCTGACAGGCAACTAAAACTGAACCACCCAAAAGGTCACAAAATACTGAAAACTGGTGGCCAGCAAAAACTTGCTTAGCTGCACCAGCTCCTGACGTTGTCATCAGTGACGATCGTCCCTTTGAGGGGAGGTTAGATATTGTTAGACCTGGCATCTCTTGGCATGGTTACCCCTGACTTTTTGCCTCTACCTCTATTTTTGATGCTGTGATGGATTTCGTTTTACTGGCTTAGATGCTTTGGGCACTTTGCCACTGCTGATCAGTGTCAAAGTGCAAGTGCTCCCTGTGTAAAGTGTAATGGTAATTGGTTGTCCATAATTGGTATGTTTGCCTTACAAATAAAGTCCCTAGTAAAGAGCACTATGTGTGCCAGGGCTGGTAATGCAAATGCTACTGGTGGGCCTGCAGCACCAATTGTGCCACCCACACAAGTAGCCCTAAAAAAGAGAACTCAGGCCTGCCACTGCAGTGCCTGCACGCAGTTTGCTAAACTGCCATGTTGTCCTGACAAGTGCACCCACTTGCCAGGCCTTACCCTTCCCATGCACATCAGACACCCCTATAGTAGGCCCAAGGTACCCCCCTGGGCAGGGTGCAGTGTTTGTGAAAGGTAGGACATGTACTGAGGTGTGTATCATGTCCTAACAGTGAATTACTCTCCATTTCGTTTTTCACTGTTGCAAGGCCATCTTGCCCATAGGACAGAATGGGGAATGCTGTGTAATATGTTTCCAGCCTATCTTCCCATAGGTTTAAGATGGAGAGGTGAAGTTTAGTGTGCCTGAGCTCACAATTTAATAACACATCTTTTTGTGAAGGTGGTTTTTGAATTGTGTGTTTAGAAACCACGCTTTTAGAAGTGGCTGGTTTTCTTGTTCTAACAATTCTGTGCGTCTCTGCCTGGTTGTGGATTGACTGTCTGGATCTGAATGTGATAGGATCTGGGAAATGTCTTGACCCAGGGAGGGGAGGTGAGACAGCAACAGGCTGACCTCCATCTGGAGTGTAGGGGGGGGAGGAGTAGCCCCTGGAGGTGAAGAGGCCTGGGCTGCTGCCATAAAACAAAGGCTCCATCTCCTGCTGAGTGATTGAAGATCCAGACCCCCACTATCAAAGGAAGAAGGTGTCACTGGCAGGGAGACACCCAGAACTGGTTTGGGCAGGGGTCAGTGCCCCCTGAACCCAAAGACTTCAAAGACATTTAAGGGTATAACTATGAGAGCTGAAACCCCTGGACTTTAGACTGAAATCCCTATTGAAAAAGGATTGAACCTACTTGGTGCTCGAAAGGAACCTCTGCCAAAGAAGAACAGCTGAAGAGACTGAAGAGAAGGACTGACCCTTGCTGTGTGTTCTGGGGCTGGCCTGCAGTTTGCTGGTTTGACTAAGGAGAGGACAAGGGACTTTGCTGTGTGCTGTGTCCCCCTGCTTGTGAGGACTTTGCTGTGTGCTGTGTCCTGAAGTAGCGTGTCTCCAAGGGCCCGAGGAGAGCTGGTTCCCTGTTGTGGAAACTCAGGAACATAAAAGTTTCCAAGTGTGTCTCAGCGACGCTGTGTGAGTGTGTTTTTTGCAACCTGAGACCTTCGTAAGAACTGCCCTGTGATCGTTGTCACCCGGAGTCCAAGTGAGTCTCAGCGACTCTGTGTGCGTGTGCTTCGTGCAGCCTGAGACCTTCGTGAGGATTGCCCTGTGATCGTGTGCACCCGGAGTTCAAGTGAGTCTCAGCGACGCTGTGTGCGTGTGCCCTGTGCAGCCGAAGACCTTCGTGAGAAATTGCCCCGTGACTGTGTGTCCCGGAGCAGTCTTGTTCTCTGCTTCGATCGACAGCGTGGCCAGAACTGCTGTGATCGTCATTGCCATCGGCCCGGACCGGCATCCCCAGAGGAGCTGTGGGAATTCACCGCCGCCGGCCCGAGCCTGCCTTTGCCAAGGAGAGACCTCGAACCATCACCGTCGTCGGGGGTCCAAGTTCCACTGCCCAAGATCAACTAAGTCGCACCGGAGGCCCGCTGGACCAGCACCAGGGTCCACAAGGGGATTGGAGGTACCACTACCAAAGGTGTACAGGGTCCCCCGCAGAAGGTGGGGGAGAACAAGGGTAACCACAAGGAGTTCTCTAAAGGGCCCCAAAGTAGTTCCCAGGCAAAAGGGTCTTAGTCCCCCAAGGCTAAGAGGCCCTGGTCCCCTGAGGGCAAGCGGGACCACAGAGGTCTTCCTACTTGGTACTTCTGTAAATAGGTGGGTCACATTGCCCCCAGATGCCCCAAGAAACCACCTGCACCCACTGGTGCCCCAACACCAGGTTTAGTGAGTGTAGCGTTGGGGGAGGAATTGAGTCCTTGGAATGGGGAGGAGCAAGTGGTTATGACCCTGGTCTCATTAGGAGATCGAGAGATGGTCCAGGAAGCCTCTCTGCCTGAGAATACTAAGAAGTACAGGCAGTGGGTGACCATCAATGGAAGGAGGGTGGAGGCTCTGAGAGACACCGGAGCCAGTTTGACATCTGTCAGGTGTCAGTGGGTGTCTGAAGAGCAGGTAATTCCCAATGTACTTCACCCTGTAGTTGCAGCAGACAACTCCGTGCGCCTCTGCAAGGTGGCGCTAGTTCCCTTTGAGTGGGGGGGGGCGGGGGTCTCAGGTTCCTTGAAGGTCGTTGTAAGTCCGTCCATGCCTGTAGACTGTCTGCTGTGGAATGACCTGGAGAGTTCCCCCTGGAAGGAGGTGGAGCGCCAGGCGCATTTGGAGATGTTGGGTCTGCCTGAGTTGGCTTGTGTGACCACTCGGTCTATGGCAGCCAGTAAAAGGGTTCAAGAGGACCTGGAGCCTGAAACAGTGGCCCAGGTGCCTGCCTTAAAGAGAAGAGGCAGGGGGCGCGGGAAACCGGCCCCCAAAGTTCCCACAGTCCAGGAGGAAGCAAACCTTGAGGGGGATGCCCTGGAGCCTACGGGGGAGCAAGTAGCTGAACTGGGGGACCTACCTGAGCTGACCGAATGGCAGCAGGAGGGAGGGCCCTCCAGGGAGGAATTCTGTGAGGAGCAGAAGAAGTGCCCTTCTCTTGTAGGTTTGCGGCAACAGGTGATCAGTCCGGGTCACATTTGATTTACTGGGAGAATGATCTATATAGCGAGCCTAAGGTTGCTGAGCCTGGGTCAGCCCGTGTGCTGGTGGTACCCCAGCGCTTCAGAGCCTTCCTACTGGGGCTGGCTCATGATGTGCCTTTAGCAGGACATTTGGGGCAGGACAAGACCTTTGAAAGGCTTGTCACCCACTTCTACTAGCCTCAAATGCGCAAGAGTTCTGATACTCATTGCAGGACCTGTCAGACTTGCCAGAGTGGGAGGAAGCGCAAGACTCCTCTCCAACCTTTCCCTGTAGTCAGCACCCCCTTTGAAAGGGTGGACATTGACATCGTGGGGCCTCTGGATCCCAAGACAGCCATGGGCAACAGGTTCATCCTGGTGGACCATGCCACCCGGAAGCCAACCCTCTCCGGACGGTGACAGCCCCCGTGGTGGGCCGTGCACTGATGGGGATTTTCTCCCTCGTGGGATTCCCCAGAGAGGTGGCCAGAACTGCTTTGATCGTCATTGCCATCGGCCCGGACCGGCATCCCCAGAGGAGCTGTGGGAATTCACCGCCGCCGGCCCGAGCCTGCCTTTGCCAAGGAGAGACCTCGAACCATCACCGTCGTCGGGGGTCCAAGTTCCACTGCCCAAGATCAACGAAGTCGCACCGGAGGCCCAAGCCGCAAGGAGAAGAGAGGAGAGTGAGATCGCACCCCCCAGGTAACGCTCAGCGAGCGTGCGTGTGTCGCCGCCTGGGGCGGGGTGCGGGCTCCGTGGGAAATGCTCTCGGCCTTTCCCATCTTTGCAGCGCAAGCCCTCCGCTCAAGCCCGTATCGCGGACCGTACTTGCTGAGGAGTGGCAGTACCAGGGCCGGAGTGTGGAGCGGCACTTTGTTTTCCATCGTAACAGTGTTGGAGGCATATTTTGGCAGTAGCTGACTGCGAGTCAGTAAGAGTGGCATAGAGACCGTCCAGAGCACCGCGAGCGGTGCTGGAGTACATTATTGTTGCATTACGAATTGCATTATTTTTGCATTACGAACTGCCTGATTGTTGCATTACGAATTGCATTATTTTTGCATTACGAACTGCCTGATTGTTGCATTACGGATTGCATTATTTTTGCATTACGAACTGCCTGATTGTTGCATTACGAAATGCATTATTTTTGCATTACGAACTGCCTGATTGTTGCATTACGAATTGCATTATTTTTGCATTACGAACTGCCTGATTGTTGCGTTACGAATTGCCTGATTGTTGCATTACGAATTGCATTATTTTTGCATTACGAACTGCCTGATTGTTGCATTACGGATTGCATTATTTTTGCATTACGAACTGCCTGATTGTTGCATTACGGATTGCATTATTTTTGCATTACGAACTGCCTGATTGTTGCATTACGAACTGCATTATTTTTGCATTACGAACTGCCTGATTGTTGCATTACGCATTGCATTATTTTTACATTACACAGTGCCTGATTCTTGCATTACGAACTGCATAGCATTGCATTAGGACTGCATTGGATGATTGAGAATTGCTCATTAATACTGCAAGAACCTACCAGTGCGTGCTGGCCTAATAACCGGCACGGTGAAATATTGCAAATACGCATATGTTGGATTTTTATCGTGTGGTCTCATCGTATATCTTTTTTTATAAACATATAATTGTTTTTATGAAACTCGTGAGGAGTCCATTTGTGGTGTTATCACTGTGTCGCTGAGAGCGTGGATGCAAATACTTTACACATTTGCCTTGGAGATAAGCCTGGCTGCTCGTGCCAAGCTACTAGGGGGTGAGCAGGGGTTATCTAAAGGTGTGTCCCTCCTTACCCTGACGTAGAAGCAAGGGTCCCTATTTGAACTAAGGTACATACCTCAGCCAACTAGAGACCCCCAGGTCTAACATTGGTGGTCAGCGGTGTGTGATTAGAACGCGTATTTGAGAATTCACTCACAGCGATTGGTGTACATCACTAGTTTAGTGCAGACCACGACGCAACCACATATTGTGTTTTGATTTTTGGTTCTATTTTTGAGCGACCTTTAAGCCACACATCATGTCTCAGAGTCAAGTAGCCAGTGAGGTTGCAGAATTAGAGTTCGACATTGAGGCATTGCTTACCTACAAAGTTGATCAATTGAGGCAATTCTGCAGAGCTTTGGGATGTCCCATGAGAAGTAGCGCCAAGAAGTAGGAGCTGTAAACGGCCTTGAGGGCCTGGTGGGAAGCCAAAGGGGCTCAGGAGACAGGTGATACTGAGGTGGATGAGGATGACCCAGGGAATGGATTTGGTCCACAGGATTTGCCGGTGGAAGGACCAGCCTCAGGGGCTGGTAGTAACCATTCAGGGAGGAGTTTTTCCCCAGAGGAGCTGGAGGAAAACCAAAGGGTTCGAGAGCATGAGTTGGAGGTTTTAAAACTTAAGGCTCAAGCAGAAGAGAAAAAGCTGCTCATTGAAAGTGAAAAGCGAGCAGAGGAGAGCAAGAACGCTCTCGCCTTGGAAGAGAAGAAGATTCTCTTGGCTCATGAGCTAAGCGTGAGGGAACTGGACCTTAAGGCTAAACAGGCGGAGTCCAGTTCGAATGGTGGCAGCACACAACCAGTGCCAGCGGGTAAGGTGTACATTCCCAAAGACTTAGTGCGAGATTACCAAAGGGGTGATGATATTTATGCGTGGTTCATGGCATATGAGATTGCACTGAGGATGAATGAGGTGCCTGAGATGCATTGGGGGGCGGGCCTATTGAAACACTTTGAGGCTTCTGGCAGGGATGTTTTACCACCTTTAGAGAGGGCGGGAACCCTGACCTACGCCAATATGAAGAAGGGTTTATGCCTCAGGTATGGGCTCACTCCTGAACAGTACCGGCAGAAATTCAGGAACTTCAAGAAACTGGAATCTAGTACTTGGGTGGAGTGTGTAAATGCGTACAGGCGTGCACTGGATGGTTGGATGAAGGGCAGCAAGGTAACTGATTTTAAGGGCTTATGCGATTTAATTAGTTGGGAGCACTTGGGTCGTCTGTGTGTTCCAGAGCTGCGCCAGCATCTTTTGGACAGTAAGCGGACTGATCCCGGTAAGCTTGCTGAAGAGGCGGACCGCTTGACCAGCACCAGGGTCCACAAGGGGATTGGAGGTACCACTACCAAAGGTGTACAGGGTCCCCCGCAGAAGGTGGGGGAGAACAAGGGTAACCAGAAGGAGTTCTCTAAAGGGCCCCAAAGTAGTTCCCAGGCAAAAGGGTCTCAGTCCCCCAAGGCTAAGAGGCCCTGGTCCCCTGAGGGCAAGTGGGACCACAGAGGTCCTCCTACTTGGTACTTCTGTAAAGAGGTGGGTCACATTGCCCCTAGATGCCCCAAGAAACCACCTGCACCCACTGGTGCCCCAACACCAGGTTTAGTGAGTGTAGCGTTGGGGGAGGAATGGAGTCCTTGGAATGGGGAGGAGAAAGGGGATATGACCCTGGTCTCATTAGGAGATCGGGAGATGGTCCAGGAAGCCTCTGCCTGAGAATACTAAGAAGTACAGGCAGTGGGTGACCATCAATGGAAGGAGGGTGGAGGCTCTGAGAGACACCGGAGCCAGTTTGACATCTGTCAGGTGTCAGAGGGTGTCTGAAGAGCAGGTAATTTCCAATGTACTTCACCCTGTAGTTGCAGCAGACAACTCCGTGCGCCTCTGCAAGGTGGCGCTAGTTCCCTTTGAGTGGGGGGGTCTCAGGTTCCTTGAAGGTCGTTGTAAGTCCTTTGCATGCCTGTAGACTGTCTGCTGGGGAATGACCTGGAGAGTTCCCCCTGGAAGGAGGTGGAGCGCCTACGGGGGAGCAAGTAGCTGAACTGGGGGACCTACCTGAGCTGACCGAATGGCAGCAGGAGGGAGGGCCCTCCAGGGAGGAATTCTGTGAGGAGCAGAAGAAGTGCCCTTCTCTTGTAGGTTTGCGGCAACAGGCAGCAAACCAGGCAGCAGGTGATCAGTCCGGGTCATATTTGATTTACTGGGAGAATGATCTCCTATATAGCGAGCCTAAGGTTGCTGAGCCTGGGTCAGCCCATGTGCTGGTGGTACCCCAGCGCTTCAGAGCCTTCCTACTGGGGCTGGCTCATGATGTGCCTTTAGCAGGACTTTGGGGCAGGACAAGACCTTTGAAAGGCTTGTCACCCACTTCTACTAGCCTCAAATGCGCAAGAGTTCTGATACTCATTGCAGGACCTGTCAGACTTGCCAGAGTGGGAGGAAGCGCAAGGCTCCTCTCCAACCTTTCCCTGTAGTCAGCACCCCCTTTGAAAGGGTGGACATTGACATTGTGGGGCCTCTGGATCCCAAGACAGCCATGGACAACAGCTTCATCCTGGTCTTGGTGGACCATGCCACCCGGTAGCCATCCCTCTCCGGACGGTGACAGCCCCCGTGGTGGGCCGTGCACTGATGGGGATTTTCTCCCTCGTGGGATTCCCCAGAGAGGTGGTGTCTGACTGGGGTACTAATTTCATATCTAGGTATATGAAATCTCTGTGGAAGGAGTGCGGTGTAACTTATAAGTTCACCACGCCTTACCACCCTCAGGGTAACGGTCTGGTTGAGAGATTTAACCGGACCTTGAAGGGCATGATTATGGGTATGCCCTTAATCATGAGGCGTAAGTGGGACGTCCTCTTACCATGCCTGCTGTTTGCTTACAGAGAAGTGCCACAGAAGTCCTTGGGGTTCAGTCCCTTTGAGCTGCTGTATGGTCACCCGGTAAGAGGACCCTTGAGTTTGGTGAAGGAGGGCTGGGAGAAGGCTCCTAGTAAACCCCCAGGATGTATATAGCTACATGCTGGCCTTCAGGAACCAAACTAGGCGTTTCCGGCAACTCGCTCAGGCGAATCTGGAAGCCAGCCAGGAAGAAATGAAACGGTGGTACGACCAGAATGCCACTCTGGTCGAGTTTCAACCTGGGCAAAAAGTGTGGGTGATGGCCCCAGTGGAGCCCTGCACGCTCCAGGATAAGTGGACTGTGCCTTATGAGGTGGTGGAGCGCAGGAGCGAAGTGACATACCTGGTTGACTTACAGTCTCCTAGGAACCCTCTCAGGGTTCTCCACGTGAACCGCCTCAAACCCCACTTTGAGAGGTCTGATGTGACCATGCTCTTGGCTACCGATGACGTGGTGGAGGAGAGGGACCCTCTTCCTGACCTCCTGTCAGCCAAGAAGGACGGGTCAGTGGATGGGGTAAACCTCTCGCCTACCCTGACCGCGGAACAGCAGAGGGACTGCCGACAAGTATTGGGTCAGTTCGCCTCCCTGTTCTCCCTGACCCCTGGAGTCACCCATTGGTGCGTCCATGATGTGGACACTGGAGACAGCCTGCCTGTAAAACAAAAATATTACAGAGTAGCTGATAAGGTCAGGGCCAGCATCAAGGAGGAGGTTTCCAAGATGCTGGCGCAAGGGGTGATTGAGCCATCCAGCAGCCCCTGGGCTAGCCCAGTGGTCCTTGTGCCAAAAGCTGCTGCGCCTGGTGCCACCCCAGAGCTTCGGTTCTGTGTGGATTACCGTGGGCTCAATGCGGTCACCAAGACTGACGCTCACCCCATCCCCCGAGCTGATGAGCTCGTGGATCTGCTTGGAGCTGCCCGGTACCTCACCACATTTGACTTGACGTCGGGGTACTGGCAGATTGCCTTGACCGAGGGAGCCAAGGAGAGGTCAGCGTTCTCAACGCCATAGGGGCACTACCAGTTCAGAGTTATGCCCTTTGGGTTGAAGAACGCCCCTGCCACCTTCCAGAGACTGGTTAACTAGGTGCTGTGTGGGCTGGAGGAATTCAGCGCCGCCTACCTGGATGACATTGCGGTGTTCAGCTCCAGTTGGGAGGAACATTTGCAACACCTCTGCGAAGTGTTGAAGGCCCTGCAGAGGGCAGGCCTAACTATCAAGGCAAGTAAGTGCCAGATAGGGCAGGGTTCTGTGGTGTACCTAGGACACCAGGTAGGGAGCGGCCAGGTGGCGCCCCTACAGGCAAAAATTGATACCATCCTGGCTTGGGAACCCCCCCCTCCCTCCCTCCAAGACCCAGACAGGAATGAGGGCCTTTTTAGGACTCACTGGGTATTACAGATGGTTTGTGAAGTGGTATGGCACCATTGTTGCCCCCTTGACAGAACAGACTTCAAAGAGACAGCCCAAGAAAGTGATCTGGACTGATGCCTGCCAGACCGCTTTTGATGCCCTGAAAACTGCCATGTGCACGGCGCCCGTGCTCAAGGCGCCTGATTTCTCCCAAGAGTTTGTGGTGCAGACAGATGCTTCAGAGCAAGGTGTGGGAGCAGTACTCTCACAATTGAACGACGAGGGCTTGGACCAACCCGTAGCTTTCATTAGCAGGAGGCTACTTCCCAGGGAACAGAGGTGGAGTGCAATTGAAAGGGAAGCTTTTGCTGTGGTCTGGGCGCTGAAGAAGCTGAGGCCCTACCTGTTTGGGACTCACTTCCTGGTTGAGACAGACCACAGGCCCCTCAGATGGTTGATGCAGATGAGGGGTGAGAACCCAAAACTGTTGAGGTGGTCCATCTCCCTACAGGGAATGGACTTCACGGTGGAACACCGACCTGGCACAGAACACGCCACTGCTGATGGTCTGTCCAGATTTTTCCGCCTTAGTGATGAGAACTCCCATGAGGGTGGGTAGTTCTCCCCACTTTTTGGCTGGAGGGGACACGTGTTAGACCTGGCATCTCTTGGCGTGGTTACCCCAGACTTTTTGCCTCTACCGCCTCTATTTTTGATGCTGTGATGGATTTCGTTTTACTGGCTTGGATGCTTTGGGTACTTTGCCACTGCTGAACAGTGTCAAAGTGCAAGTGCTCCCGGTGTAAAGTGTAATGGTAATTGGTTGTCCATAATTGGTAGGTTTGCCTTACTAGTAAAGTGCACTGTGTGAGCCAGGGCTGGTAATGCAAATGGTACTGGTGGGCCTGCAGCACTAATTGTGC
This sequence comes from Calotriton arnoldi, assembly GCA_963921515.1. NCBI lineage: Eukaryota > Metazoa > Chordata > Amphibia > Caudata > Salamandridae > Calotriton > Calotriton arnoldi. The sequence continues at coordinate 6,083,882 of CAWUFW010000011.1, forward strand.
CACCCACACAAGTAGCCCTAAAAAGAGAACTCAGGCCTGCCACTGCAGTGCCTGCACGCAGTTTGCTAAACTGCCATGTTGTCCTGACAAGGGCACCCACTTGCCAGGCCTTACCCTTCCCTTTCCATGCACATCAGACACCCCTATAGTAGGCCCAAGGTACCCACCTGGGCAGGGTGCAGTGTTTGTGAAAGGTTGGACATGTACTGAGGTGTGTACCATGTCCTAACAGTGAAATACTCTCCATTTCGTTTTTCACTGTTGCAAGGCCATCTTGCCCATAGGACAGAATGGGGAAGGCTGTGTAATATGTTTCCAGCCTATCTTCCCATAGGTTTAAGATGGAGAGGTGAAGTTTTGTGTGCCTGGGCTCACAATTTAATAACACATCTTTTTGTGAAGGTGGTTTTTGAATTGTGTGTTTAGAAACCACGCTTTTAGAAGTGGCTGGTTTTCTTGTTCTAACAATTCTGTGCGTCTCTGCCTGGTTGTGGATTGACTGTCTGGATCTGAATGTGATAGGATCTGGGAAATGTCTTGACCCAGGGAGGGGAGGTGAGACAGCAACAGGCTGACCTGCATCTGGAGTGTAGGGGTGGGGGGGGGGGAGTAGCCCCTGGAGGTGAAGAGCCCTGGGCTGCTGCCATAAAACAAAGGCTCCATCTCCTGCCGAGTGATTGAAGATCCAGACCCCCACTATCAAAGGAAGGTGTCACTGGCAGGGAGACACCCAGAACTGGTTTGGACAGGGGTCAGTGCCCTCTGAACCCAAAGACTTCAAAGACATTTAGGGGTATAACTATGAGAGCTGAAACCCCTGGACTTTAGACTGAAATCCCTATTGAAAAAGGATTGAACCTACTTGGTGCTCAAGAGGAACCTCTGCCAAAGAAGAACAGCTGAAGAGAAGGACTGACCCTTGCTGTGTGTTCTGGGGCTGGCCTGCAGATTGCTGGTTTGACTAAGGAGAGGACAAGGGACTTTGCTGTGTGCTGTGTCCCCCTGCTTGTGAGGACTTTGCTGTGTCCTGAAGTAGCGTGTCTCCAAGGGCCCAAGGAAAGCTGGCTCCCTGTTGTGGAAACTCAGGAACATAAAAGTTTCCAAGTGTGTCTCAGCGACGCTGTGTGCGTGTGTTTTTTGAAGCCTGAGACCTTCGTAAGAACTGCCCTGTGATCGTGGGCACCCGGAGTCCAAGTGAGTCTCAGCGACGCTGTGTGCGTGTGCCCTGTGCAGCCGGAGACCTTCGTGAGAAATTGCCCCGTGACTGTGTGTCCCGGAGCAGTCTTGTTCTCTGCTTCGATCGACAGCGTGGCCAGAACTGCTTTGATCGTCATTGCCATCGGCCTGGACCGGCATCCCCAGAGGAGCTGTGGGAATTCACCGCCACCAGCCTGCCTTTGCCAAGGAGAGACCTCGAACCATCACCGTCGTCGGGGGTCCGAGTTCCACTGCCCAAGATCAACGAAGTCGCACCGGAGGCCCAAGCCGCAAGGAGAAGAGAGGAGAGTGAGATCGCACCCCCCAGGTAACGCTCAGCGAGTGTGCGTGTGTCGCCGCCTGGGGCGGGGTGCGGGCTCCGAGGGAAACGCTCTCGGCCCTTCCCATCTTTGCAGCGCAAGCCCCCCGCTCAAGCCCGTATCGCGGCCCGTACTTGCCGAGGAGTGGCAGCACCGGGGCCGGAGTGTGGAGCGGCACTTTGTTTTCCATCGTAACAGTGTTGGGGGCATATTTTGGCAGTAGCTGACCGCGAGTCAGTAAGAGTGGCATAGAGACCGTCCAGAGCACCGCGAGCGGTGCATTTTACATATTAAAACATATGGCCTTATTCTTTGGCGTGGATATGTCAGATACTAGTACGGAACACATTCTTTACGTCGACGTTTCGACCCCCAATGTAGAGTGTTTTTACAGAACACCCAGGATCTTCTTCAGGACTATAGACATATTTCTGCACAGCCTGTATAATAAAGAATACTGCGCGTCAGTGTGGTACCGAGCCTAATGTGCGTAAAAATACCTGGTAGAGTTATACATGCCACTCTCACCGGTTACGAAGGCTTCCTAGTTGTTATAGGGAAGGAGGGAATCACGCAATCTCACAACTTCTCAATAAATGCCTGTATTTAGGGAAACAGTATTGACTATGTGTAAGAGATATGAGCCATGTAGGTAAAAAAGAGTGTATATGGCGCTCAGACCTTTAATATCCCTACCTTCAAATTCAATAGTCCATATCATGGAGGCAACCCAAGGTTAAAACCTTTCCCTGTGTTTGGGACTGTGCGCAGGAGCCAGTTAGTGCTTCCTGACTAGTAAAAGCAAGTAGATTCTATGGAAAAAAGGAAAGGGATTACAGGCTCAATAATCAACCTACATATCCAGCACAGTTTACAGCAGTCCAATGTGCTTAAAAAGGGAGCAGTCCTACCTTAGTTGTCTAGTAGCTCATATCAATTGGGAAGGACACCACACAACTTGTTCCTTCATCTGTGCTGGCGTTCGGTAACAGGAGCGGATAGTGCTTCCTGTACAGCAGGAACCAATAATGCTTCCTGCGTCTCAGTGTTCAAATTATTTCTATTGAGTACAAAAAAAACACAGATTGTACCCGATCGCAAGATTAAATAAATGAAAGCTGGAAAGTTATTTCTAGAAAATTAGTTCAGTTTAAAAACCGCCGTTTACGGCCTACCTTCAAAGGCGGTACTGAAACAACAGTCTGTCTCCACGGCGTGCCCAGGGTCTAATGCACAGAAACGGGCTAGCAGAGTGTTGATTAAAACAGGAACGGCTGCTACCCAAGCATGCACGTCCGTGTCAGTGATCGTGCTGTTAGTCACCTGCTCAATGACTGTGGATGACGTAAAAGCCATCATACCAGAGCTTACTGGTAGTCATGACAACATGGTGCCAGCGGAGATCTGAATCCTAAAATCCTCACTTGTTTAATGTTTCTAGATGGTGCGAACTTCACGGTAGTAATGGCAACATGGTGCGGACGGTGGTCTGATAAAAATCGACCGGATAGGAAATCCTCTAATAGCCGCAATTGACAACGAACAATGGGTGAAATCAGTGCCTGTCAGAGTTGAAGGGCAGTGCTTCATGTTATGCAAAGTAAATCAAAGTGTAACCCCCCCCGTATTCACTCAGAGTGATCGTGGTTATTCAAGTGTAGGTCAGTGACGGTGTTACTAATCCAATACCTCAACATAATACATTTTAGATATAGTAAGCTATATGCTAAACATAGATCATATGAATCGGTTTCGGAGGCTAGCAAGCAACATACTTGGTGATCAAAACTGCATTGTCAAGCATCCATATAGTTTTTTAATTACTTTACTCAAGTAAAAAACATAGCTTACGTAAAGAACAACAATTACTCCAGTTATGCTAATTGAAGTGCAGAAATTATGCAGATACACGTGTGACAGATTGACAGCATGCTAAAACAATACCGTGCTCATTGTTTGTCTGATTTGAAACTGGCAACAGGAGTCACTAGATTTCGAGCCCATGCATAGTAGGAAAACCTGTCTTGATATCTTCTCAGACTCATTAAGCCCCTTGTTAACTGTATCTAGCGAATGTATCCATTGCACTCGCGCAAATTTGGAATGGATGCCAAGTCCCCTCCTCTAGGGTTCTGAATAACTTTTTCCAATACCCACCATCTTAGACTGTCAGCTATGTGTTGCATGCGATTGCAGTGTTCAACCAAGGGTGTGCCCTGTGTCTTGTAACAAATCCTTGAGCAATGCTGTAGGATTCCAGCTTTGACCTTCTGCCTAGTCTGCCCTACATATAGCATGTCGCAGGGGCATGTGATGACATAAATGACATCTGTGGAATTACAATTCGTGTGATGTTGGAGTATATAATTATGATTTGAGTACATAAATTCTTTTCTCTCCAAAGCGAGGTCACAAGCCTTAATTGTCCACATTTGAAGTGGCCAATTAAGGGAGGTAACAACAGTTGGGCCCCGAGGTCCGGAGCTGGTGATGTCCTCAAATATGAACAAACCACAAAATCCCGTACATTTCATCCCCTTTTGAAGGCAAAAAGTGGTTTCTCAATGGGGTCAATCTCATCTGAGAAAAGAGCCCAATGATAGTTAATGATCTTTTTAATCTCATTACTTCTATTGTTGAATGTGGATACACATACTACTCTGTTTTTAGCTCCACTAAGGTGGTTATTAACTTCAAATTAAGTTTCTCTGTGGCAATACCATGCGTTTTTTCTAGCTCTTTTCAGTAAGCCCTTGGGGATTCCCCCGTCTCAGTCACGTCATGAGATGCTCAGCTTCTTTGAAAAAATCAGCCCTATGTGTACAGTTTCTACGAAGCCCTAGAAACTGACCATAGGGTAAGTCATCTCTCAGGTTCCTAGGGTGATGGCTGGAATACCCGAGCAATGTGTTACGTTCCATCCGTTTCCTGAAAAGTGTAGTGTATAATGTGTCGTCCATAATCTTGATACTCAAATCTAAGAGATTGATCTCGTCTTGGCTGTGTGTCATAGCGAATTGTATGTCCAAAGACCTATTATTCAACAATAAGAAAAACTCTTGCAATTTATCTTCTTTCCCAGTCCAAATAATCAGAACATCGTCAATGTACCTTTTCCAAAAAGTAATGTCATCAAGAAAGGGATTATCAACGTCATATATATGTCTCTCCTCGTATGTATCCATGAGCAGATTAGCTATGTCAGGAGCGAATCCGGCTTCCATAGCCACTTCTTTTTGTCTGAAAAAATACTCATTCTTGAATACAAAAATATATTTTGTCATGGCAATTTTGAGCAAACCCACTATGAATTCAGTAGGGACCCAATTGGGTCCATCCCTTTTATTGAGGACATTCCGGACCACTTCCAAAGCCTCTTCCTGTGGAATATTAGTATATAGAGAGGCTACGTCCAATGTCCCTAACAGTTGTTATCTCTGTCAAAGGGCTGGTTCTCAAGTAGTTTAATGACCTCCATGGTGTTTCGAACATAGGATCTCGTCTTTGTAACCCATGGTTGTAAAAAAAAAAAAAAAAAAAGTCAATATATTTGCAGAGCGGTTCCAAGATGGCCCCACAGCCCGAAACTATGCGCCTTCCTGGTTGTTTCTCCCTGTTTTTATGTACATTAGGTAGGGTATATATGATTGGGATACGGGGATCCTTCTTGTTCAAGAAGCCGAATTCCAATTCACTGAGATACCCCGCACAAAGTCCTTCATGAGTCAGTTGATGTAGGAGTTCAGCAACTTCTTTGGTGGGGTCACCCTGAATCTTTTTGCAATTATCCGCTACCAGCAGCTGTGTTGTGATCTCTGTGATATAATACTCAGTGTCCTGAATCACAATTGCACCCCCCGTCCTCTGGTTTGATTACTATATCATTATTTCTTTTAAGGGATTCTAAGCTTAGACTCATCTTTGCTTATATAGTGCTTACTGCATTTCTTATCAGAGTTTCATCACATCTCCCAGGACTACTTTCTCAAAAGCCAGGATCTTATTGGATATAAGATGGGTGGAAGGGGTGAAAGTAGAAGGTGTTCTAAACCCTCCTGTCCTGTGTGGGGTTGGGGTTCTTATAGAAATTGTGGCGTAGGCGTACCTTTTTGAAAAATCGGTGCAGTTCAACCTTGGTGTTGAAGAAACTGGAGGGGGGGGGGGGGAGGGTTTCTGTGGGTACAAGAGATAATCCTTTTGCTAAAACCATTTGTTAACCAGGGATCAATCTGTGCCTGGACAATTTGATGATAGGATTTCTCAAATCTTTGGCCTGTTCTATCAAAGGACTGTCACTATTCGGTTGGACCCCACTCTGTATTTCTGCCCCCAAATTGCCCTCACTCACTGATTAGTTTGCAGGGACTATCATCTGTAGGTCTGTCTCCTTGTTTGAATCTCCCGTGTGTTTCCTGTGGGTAGAACCTCACAGTTTTCCATCCCCTGCCTTTGCCCCTGTTCCACCCCCAATTCGGACCTCTGTTGCTGTTCCAACCCTGATCTGGTCCACCCCCCATGCGAGTCAGCCATCTTCCGTCCCCTAAAAAAGGTCCAGAGGATAATTCTTGATAGCACTGTCCCTGGTTATACTGGTAGCCAGCTGTACTGGTCCCGGGCTGTTCGTGGTCGCTATCTGAACCACTCGAGTAAGATGACTCAGAGAAGGTTTTGTAGTGTCGGGCCTCTTGTCTGCCCCTATTGACATAGTGGCCCTGATTGTCCTGTTTGTAATATTCCTCAGTGGTGTAGGGGTATGTCACTTTTTTGTCATAAGTCCTAATATCACGAGCGAGTTTATCTAGCTTTCTTGAGTGGGTGACTGTATTAAAGTCAACAATGGTTTATTCCAGTCTTTCTAATGCTTCCTTGGAGTTGCTGAGCGCCCTGTCCTAGAGTGCAGGAGACCGCACTTGGAATCCTGCTTCGGCCCCAAACACCAAAGGCACACCTTGTGGGGGGCTTAAATTGACATTTCTCCATTGCAGAAGTGACAGTGCTTGAATCCTGTCTTCTTTGGGGAACTCATCCCTAAGCACTGCACCAAAACTTTTCTTTTTTGTATTTATTTTTTTTAACTTTATTTTCCATTTTTGCAAATAAGGTATCGTACATACTCAGCAATCAATAATTACATAATAATCAATAGATTACATCCCCTTGTCACTGCACTAAGACTTTGTAGGAGGAATGCTGAATCTCACAGAGAGCAGCACCTCCTGATCTGCATCAAAGGGCATGGAATAAAGGGAACTGACATCAGTGCACTGGGATGGGCTAAGAGTCTCCAGTAACGTCACCCTGGTTCCGAGATGGAGTCAGTGCTCCACTGCGCAGTATGAAAGCTATAAAAAGTTTCTACATCCAGTCTGGTGATATTCACCAGGTGAGGAATCTGCAGGTACAAGCATCCATCAAAATTGCTGTTACATAAACTAGAAATATAACAGATTTACACTTAAGATCAGTTTAGGTAGCTATAACACTGGTTCTGCAACTGGCTGTTTGACCAAGAAAGATTCCTTAAGAGGTGAAGTGAGAAGCATATGAGGCGCTGAGCTAGCGCTACCGCTCAACAAGGTAGTCCCAAGATGGTATAAACTCAGAAAGGATTCAACAGGTTTAGGCAAACATTACATGGCCTGTCAATGGCTATTTAAATCTTTCTCACTGCTTTGACCGCAGTACTAACTTACAGGGAATATACAAAGCAAAAAAAAAAAAAACGATAAAAGAAAGACGTCAAACTGCAACAACAGTTTTACAAATTAGGTAACGTGTTAATTTCTGCTCGTTGACAGCTTTTAGCATTTTGCTAATTCTCCTAAACCCAAAGTAAACTTAAAAGTATATGAAATAAAGTGTGACATGGGACAGACATAGATGAACAACTGTACTAAATAAACATGGCTAACCCGGAGGTTAGCAAGGGAATGTGTGTTGAGAGGAAATACAATAAAGGCAAACTGCATGGGCCTGCAGTTGCCATCACTGGACAAATTCTACATTAATCAAGTAACATTTTCATCACAGGCAACTAAAACTGAACAACCCAAAAAGTCACACAATACTGAAAACTGGTGGCCTGCAAAAACTTGCTTAGCTGCACGAGCACCTGACATCGTCATCAGTGACTATCGTCTCTTTGAGAGGAGGATATATAATACCGTGCATACCCTGGCCTGAGGTTTGGAACTGCTGTGCCCCAGATAATGTATCAGCAAGTGCAACGCAACATGTTTCTTGAGTTCTTAAAACCCAAAGCGCATTCTTTATTCAGTGCTTAAAACACTGAAAACTTTGGTCGATATTACACCACAATATTCAACAAAACATTTAAACTCAGTTCAGATTCTACTGTTGACAACAGCTGAAATAGGCAAACTGCCCAAGTTCCAAGTAGTGGTCAATAGTCTCAGTTTCCAGAGCTGTAGACGTGGATCTACCTCTTGCTCAGAAGTATCATTTTAGCCTGGGGTTCCCAACTCATTCTCTCCACATTAAAGATGTTGTACAAGCCCCAGGAGGAAAGTCATCTGTATTCTTCATGAGCTTTGGGTTTACGAGCTAGCTCTGGGTTAAACTGTGAGTTGTAGCGACGCTTTCGGTCGTCCAGCTCCTGCTCAACTGGCACCGATGTCTTCTCCCCATGGCTGCCAGACAACAGAGTCTCTGCTCTGGCTCGCTCAGATTTTTCACGCCTCAGACGCTCCTGTCTCAACTGCTCCATGGAAAGCTTTGCAAGTCTGTTAAGAGATGGAAAAAAGTGTCAACACAACAGACAAATGGTTTCCATTTGCATCTGGTTTCCAGTTGGATCATTTGATATCATCTCCAAACTTCAATAGATTCCTGTCCATTATAAAGCATTCAACATACACACTTGCTGTTTCTGTCGCCTAAAAGAGACTGCCAAAAGCAGAAGAGAGTCAACAGAAAACCCATAACACAGGACACCTTTTTATCCGTTTCTGGCCACAGATGGCACCTATGCTTCTCAAGTGAAAGCTGCCAAATAAGTTTTCTTCCAGTGGCTTGTTTCTGAACAAGGCTTTTACCCACTCAGTCTATATTTGTACTTGTCAGAACCCGTTTCAGAGTATCACGGGGCAAGCAGGAGCTACTGGGCCCAACCAAGGTGGTTGAGGCATTTTACTACTATGCCTAGGGTTCTGACCATCTATGGGTAATCAGCAACGGGCCAAGTACTAACCCTTTCAGAATTTGTCTCTCAGCTGTTGCGCAAGTCGAGCAGTCCAAGAGATATCTGTGCAAGGTGTACATGGGCAACAAGACTCAAAATACATTCAGCAACCCCAATAAATTAATGTTCAGCCAGATAGTCATTTTTATGACAAAAGCAGCATTTAGATACTAACAAAGTGAAATACGGCACACACAAACAATATACACAATCTTCGTAAGGCCGGCATTCTAGCGCTGTCAGGGTAAGTCTGGAGTTCCACTTCCCTGTCTACTTGTTATTCCCCATTTATGTGGGGCAACATTCAGGTTAGACCCCGCTAGTGAGAAAATATCTTAGAAGTTCTACAGCAGCTTTCCAAAAATTCAAAATGTCCCAGTGTTGAAGCGCTATTAGAGCAAGTTCCCCCAGGGCACTGCGGCTTGCAATCAGTCTTACCCACTCTCGCTGGTGTTGCAATACGGAGGACCGTGGGAACATTTAGCAGTCAGGCGTTGCAGTAGACTGGAGCGGATGCAGACTAAGAGCTTTAGTCTTGCCACTATATGCAAAGCATCTGGGTATCAACGGCACCCCTCTGGTAATGAGGCATGCTTCTCTGATCTGGACGACAGGGCTTGGACAGATACTTTGTCTCAGATGGTCAAGTCAGTGCACAGGTCAGAACTCGTAGCTCTTCAGGGTCACACGCTGCACTTGGGCGACGGCCTCTCTCTTCTCAGTGGTGCACCAGGGTGAGAGCCCTTGCCGTTCACGGAAGCCCCCTCTAGCATTAAGGGTCACCGACTTGGGTCTCACATGGGCAAACGGCCTGATTGGTGCGGCGATGCTTTGACTTCAATGGCGCCCCCTCTGGAATACGGGGTAGCCGACTTGGGCACCACACATTGAATGGTTCCATAGGTGCGGCAGAACATCAGGGCCTGAAATCTCACACTCCGCCTAAGGGGTCCACTCGACAGGATCCCCCACTGCACCTTGCTCCCTTCAGGTACACCCTCATCCTCACAGGGCCCACTAGTCTCGACAGGCAAGCAGATGCTGGTGCTCCAGGACGTGGTCTTGATTCTCCTGGGAGATGTCCCCTCACCCAGCAGGGAAACTTGCAGACCTTGGTCCCCAGTCCTTGTCACACAAGACAGAAGCCTCGCTGAGCTTCTCCACATCCATGCACAGACATAGTTGACTGCTTGGCAACTGACAATTTCGGAGACTCTAACTCCCCTTTTATAAACCATTCACAGACATAGTTGTGATTTACGGTCTCTCTCTTTAAAATTAGTGAGGTAGATGTTGCTTCCTTTGAAGCGCCCACTCCTCTATTCTGTCCTTTATTGAGGAAGCAGTTACAGAAGGAGTGACTCTAACCTAGACAGCCCAACAGCACAGGCCATGGGAGTGCCTCGAGGATCACACCTGAACTTCAGCCTCACTGATTGCCCAACAAGGTTACAAAGGCCCCAGCCCTGCTTTCTGCAGTGTTTCCCTTATTAGCACCATCCTCTTCCTGAGATGTGCCCATGTCTCACTGACCCTTTCCAGAAGCAAAGAGTGCTTTTGAAGTGCACAAGATGGCCTGGATCTTCCTTCCTCCAATGTGTGTCTCACCCAGCTCTCAGGAATGTGGCAATCCATAAATCTATCTGGAAAGGCATGTGGAGGAGCGATCCCAAGGTCCTGGGTTTTCAATATTTAACCCACAGCCCCCCACGTATTGTACTACTCACAGGCAGGCATACATCACAGCATGCAAAGAGCTACATGCTGTAATGATTTACGGGATATTCGTCCTATTGAACAAGTTACTTACCTTCAGTAACGATATATCTGTAAGAGACAGATTAGTTATGGATTCCTCACCTTAGAATTACCCCCAGGCGTCAGACTGGATCCGGAGAATTTTTTTCCTCAGCAGTACCTCTGCGCGTCGATAGGTGGGTCGGTCGACTCCGCTTTCGTCATTGTCGTCGTGGTCACCGGAATGACGTCACGGTATCTACCTAGATGCCGCCCTCGCGCGCTGTTAGTTATTTACACGACATTCCATGCCAGAAGCGCAGAGCCATGCAAGGCACTGACCACTGGTGCACGAAAACTAGGGCCCTGAAAGGGAGCCCCTTACCCTAGAAGTCAGTTCGCAGAACGGGGAGGATGGGTGGGGTGGTGAGGAATCCATAACATCTATGTCTCTTACAGATGCACAAGTTACTAACTTGTGTAACGATATATCTGTAAGAGACAGTAGTTAGTGACAGATTCCTTACCTTAGAATATCCCCAGGCGTCAGGCTGGATCCGGAAAGTTTTTGCGTAGCAGTACCCTTGCGCGTCGGTAGGCGGCGTCGTGCGTCTCCGCGTCCGTCGTCGGCGTCGTGATCGCCGGGATGACGTCGCGGGCAGTACTTAGACGCCACCCCTGCGCGCTGACGTCAGTTCTGTACACGACTTTCCGCGCCAGGAACGCAGAGCCATGCAAGAAGCTGACATAGGTGTCTGAAAAATACTAGGGCCCTGAAAGGGATGTCCTTAACCCTAGAAATCAGTTCGCAGAACGGGGAGGATGGTGGGCGGTAGGAATCTGTCACTAACTACTGTCTCTTACAGATAGATCGTTACACAAGTTAGTAACTTGTGCATCTGAAAGAGACACGTTAGTGACAGATTCCTTACCTTAGAATAGATACCCCAGCAATACCAACCCCGGTGGTGGGTCTGCGAACAAAGATCAGACAAGGAAGTCCCGGAGGACAGAACGGCCAAAGAAGCCTTCCCTCCGGACCTGACTGTCAAGGCAGTAATGCTTTGTAAACGTGTGCAGCAAGGCCCACGTAGCTGCCTGACAGATATCCTGCAGCGGAACACCGCGGCCTAAAGCCGTGGTAGCAGCCGTTGCCCTGGTGGAATGGGCACGCAGCCCAACAGGAGGCTCCTTCTTAGCCAAAGAATAGCAGGCTTTGATACACAAGGTTACCCAGCGGGAGATGGTTCTCTTGTGCACCGCCCGACCTTTTTGGCGCCCACGTAGCCAACAAAGAGCTGGTCATCCACCCGGAAGTGTTGTGTGCGGTTGATATAAAAGAAAGCGCACGTTTTGGGTCCAGACGGTGGAGCCTCTCTTCCTCTCTGGAAGGATGCGGAGGCGGAAAGAAGGTGGGCAAAGTGATGGTCTGCCCAATGTGGAAGGCAGTAACCACCTTTGGCAAGAAGGACGGACGCGTCCTAAGAACAACCTTGTCTGGATGGACAGACAGAAAGGGAGGTTTGCATGAAAGAGCCTGGAGCTCACTCACCCGCCGAGCGGAGGTGATGGCCACCAGAAAGGCTGTCTTCAGAGTCAGAAGACGAAGAGGACAGTTATGTAGAGGCTCAAAGGAGCGCACATAAGAAAGGTAAGAACCAAGTTCAAGTCCCACTGAGGCATCACAAACGGAACAGGAGGGAAGAGGTGTGTAATGCCTTTTAGAAACCTGTTAACAACAGGGGACTTGAAAAGGGAGGGCTGATCAGGAAGCCTGAGGAAGGCCGAGATGGCACAAAGATAGCCCTTGATGGTACCCAGGGCAGAACCCTGTTGGGCCAGGGAAAGAAGGAACAGAAGAACCTCAGAAAGAGGGGCAGAAAGGGGATTCACAGCCTTTGCTGTGCACCATGCCACAAACTTGTTCCACCTGCAGGCGTATACCACCTTAGTGGAGGGACGCCTGGCTGCCAGAATTACATCACAAACTTCGGGAGGCAAGTTGAAAGGAATCAACTGCCGCCGCTCAATCTCCACGCAAGCAGGTGGAGGCTGGACAGGTTCGGGTGGAGGACCGTCCCCTGCTGCTGCGACAGAAGAGGCAGACGGATCGGGGGATCTACGCTCATACTGAGTAGCTCGGGATACCAAACTCTTCGAGCCCAGTCCGGAGCCACAAGAATGACTTGGGCCCGGTCGTGCCGAATCTTCTTCAACACTCTGGGTAGAAGTGGTATAGGCGGAAAGGCGTACAACAGACCGCAACTCCACTCGCGACGAGAAGCGTCGCCGAGCGAGTGCCGCCTTGGAAATTCCAACGCACAGAACTGATGACATTGCGCGTTCTCTTCGGTGGCGAATAGATCTAACCAAGGCTCTCCCCACTGTAGAAAGAGTCCTTGCGCCATTTCCGAGTGAAGACGCCATTCGTGATCCATCATGCACCTGCGGCTGAGTTCGTCCGCCCTGGCGTTCAGGGAACCTGCCAGGTGTTGAACCATCAGGAACATGCCCTGATGTTCCAGCCATGTCCAGAGGCGCAGAGCCTCCTGACAAAGGGTCTACGACCCCACCCCGCCTTGTTTGTTGCAATACCACATGGCGGTGGTGTTGTCCGTGAACACCTGAACTACCTTCCCTTGACAGAGGGAAGGAATGCTTTTAGTGCAAGACGAATTGCCCGAAGCTCCAAAAGGTTCATATGGAGCCCGGACTCCGCCGGAGACCAGAGGCCTCAGATCTCCGCCTCTCCCATGTGGCTGCCACACCCCAGCAGTGATGCATCTGTCACCACTGTGAACTCTGGTTGGGGAAGGGAGAGGGATCTGCAGTTGACCCAATCCCGGTTCGTTAGCCACCACTACAATTGGTGTGCAGTGACCTCCGAGATCTGGACGCAATCGGAAAGATTCCCCGGATGCTGTGCCCACTGGAACTTCAGGTCCCACTGCAGAGCCCGCATACGCCACCTGGCTTAGTCCACTAGCAGGATGCAGGAGGCCATGAGACCCAGTAGCCTCAGGGTCATTCTGACCGAAACCCGGGATAGAGGCTGAAAGATCGGAATCATAGCCCGAATATCCTGGGCACGCTCACTGCGCTGTGTCCAGAACCGCTCCGATGAAAAGGAGCTTGAGAGGGAATCAGGTGCGACTTCGGCACATTGATAGTGAACCCCAGCAAATGCAGGAGGTCCGCCGTAGTCTGGAGGTGGGAGACTACAGCCTGGGGGCGAGCCCACCTTCAACAGCCAGTCGTCGAGATAGGGGAAGACGGGAACCCCTGATCTGCGCAGATGAGCTGCGACCACCGCCATCACTTTCGTGAACACCTCAGGGGCGCTGGTAAGGCCAAAGGGGAGCACGGTAAACTGAAAGTGCTCGTGGCCTACCGTGAACCGCAGGTAATGCCGGTGGGCCGGCAGGACGGGGATGTGAAAATAAGCGTCCTGCAAGTCCAACGCTACCATCCAGGGTCGAGAGCAGACAGGACCTGAGCCAGTGTCAACATCTTGAACTTCTCCTTCCGGAGGAAGAGGTTGACGTCCCTGAGATCCAAGATCGGACGCAGGCCCTTGTCCTTCTTGGGCATCAGAAAGTAGTGGGAATAACAACCACGACCTACTTCTGGGGCAGGAACGCGCTCGATGGCTAGCTTGGCCAAGAGAGCCATAACTACCTGTTGGAAAAGGGCCAGGTGATCCTCCGACATGCAATGGAATTGAGGTGGCATGGATGGAGGGGTAGTCTCGAAGGGGAGGGAGTAGCCCCTTCGGACTATCTGCAAAACCCACCTGTCCAACGTGATGTTGAGCCAGTGGGGGAGGGGATGGCGAATCCTGCCGCCCACTGGCGAGTGATGGGCCTGAAAGATCAGACTAGGAGGGTTTGGAGGCTGCTGCAGAGGGGACACTGGTGGACTGGGCCGCCCGCTCTCCCGCCCCCCCCCCCCCCCCAACGGTGGGATCCACATCCTCGGCCGCGCAGGCCTGTGGCTCTGGGCGGAACGTGGCGGGGCACCCCTTCCGTAGCCACGAAAGGGGCGAAAAGCAGACTGCACTGGGCAGGAGGTGGAAGCGAGGCCTAAGGATCTGGCCGTAACCCTAAAATCCTTAAAGCGCTCGAGCGTGTTGTCTGCCTTGTCGCCAAACAGGCAACGGCCATCAAAGGGCATGTTCAAAAGCGTTGCTTGGACATCCCCCGAAAAGCCAGTGGACCTCAACCAGGCATAGCGTCTCAGTGCTACCGACGTGGAAATCGTCCTGCCCAGTGAGTCGGCGGTGTCCAGCCCACACCGGATGGTGAACTCCGCTGCGTCTCTTCCTTCGGCAACAGCACGGGAGAGTACGGCCCGGGCCTCCTCCGGGCACTGTGGCAGCACCTGCGCCACCGTGTCCCACACCGAGTGGGAGTAACGGCCCAATAGACATGCAGTGTTTACCGACCGCAGTCCCAAGCTGGAGGAAGAAAACATCTTCTTCCCAAGGTGGTCCAGCTTCTTGGATTCCCTATCGGGTGGTGCGTTAGGGGATGTGCTTTTGGACGTTGAGGCTTGGACTACCAGGCTCTCAGGGGTAGGATGGGAAGAGAGGAAAATGGGGTCGCCCGGGGCCGGGCGGTGGGCAATCATCCTGTCCAAAGGAGCCCCTGTGTTGGGCTTGGACCAAGTGCCCAAAAGGATGTCCGTAAGGGCCTCATTAAGCGGCAGCAAGGGCTCCGAAGACGCCGCCTCTGTCAGGAGGTTAGTACTGACTGCCACCATAGGAAGCTCAAGGTTTAGGGCCTCGGCTGCCCTACGCAACACCACTGCGTAAGATGCACCCTCCTCGGTAGCCAGGGTAGGGGGAGATAGCATGCCAAGGTCTGGGGAGGTGTCCAGACCACTGGCCTCACCCAACTCCTCTCTCCAGTCCAGTTCCTCCAACTGGTCTGCAAGAGGGTCCACAGACCCCTCCCAGTCCTCCTCACCCTCTCCATTGAGCCACTCAGGGTAGTAGGAAACATCAGGAGAGAACAGGGGTACAAAAGTACCGGACGGCACCGGTCCCGACGTCGGGCAACGTTGGTCCGGCTCCGTGTCCTCATTGAGGGGGAAGCCGGGGTCGACGCCGGCTGGGGACACAACCGGCGTCGGAGGCAGCGGGAGTGATGTCACTGGATTCGGCGCCGGAAGAGGTGTCGCGAGGTCGACCGGCGCCGATCCGGATCCAGGCCTCGATCCTTGGGGGCCCTGCGACGCTGGTGCCGAAGCCGCCGACATCGAAGGCCTAGAGCCCCCAACAGAGTCCGCGGGGCCCGAGGGCACACTGGCGGATGCGGGCTGCCCGAAAATGGAACGCAAGGCTTCGTAAAAGCTTCGAAGCTGGGCAGGGGTCACTCCGGGTCCCGGAAAGGGAGGGAAGGGCGGAGTCGACCCAACAGGCTCCGCGGGCGGAGCAGGACAACTACCTTCCGCGTCGCATTTGCCGACGGACGTGAAGAACGCGAAAGGCGACGATGCTTCTTCGCCTTCTTCTTGTGCTTCGACTTACCCGAAGACTTCGATGACGAGTGATGGTGGCTCCGCGACCAGTCCCGCGACCTCCCTCCTGACCGGGACCTCGAACGGCCCGGAGCAGACTGCCGGGCCTCGAGAAGCTTTCGGGACCGCTCCCGCAAAGACTTCGGGTTCATGGCCCGGCAGTCAGAGCACGACTTCGGGTCGTGGTCGCGCTCCAGGCACACAAGGTGCGGGTCAGTTACCAACATCAATTTGTGACAGGCGTCACAAGCCTTGAAGCCGGTCTGACGTGACATCCCTCCGTGCATCAGGAGTCGATCGTCTCAAAAAATGGTGACGACAAAAGTCGCAAAAAACTGAGTCAAAAAGTGACTCGAGGTACCGCTCTCTCCGGATCTGCGCTGGCTGGTGCGGGAAAAAAAAAAAAAGAACTGACGTCAGCGAGCGAGGGCGGCGTCCAAGTAGATACCGCGATGTCATTCCGGCGACCACGACGCCAACGACGAACGCGGAGTCGACCGACGCCACCTATCGGCACGCAGAGGTACTGCTGAGGGAAAAAATTCTCCGGATCCAGTCTGACGCCTGGGGGTAATTCTAAGGTGAGGAATCCATAACTAATTGTCTCTTTCAGATGCTTTGTTTCCTTCTTTATCTAAGGCGCTTGAGGGAATTGTTCTTTCCTAGTTGTCTTCTTGCATTTTGGCTAATGATCCTCCTTCTGTATGGTTTCCGTTCCACACCACAGACTGATTTGCTCTCTGTTCCCAAATATCTTATACATGTTTGTCATAACGAACTCCCTAGTGTTCTTATTCGATTAGATCTTTCTGCTGCTAATGAAGTGTGGAGCATTCTGTTTGATTAGTCCCCATCTACCTTCTGTAGTTTTGGAAGTGAACCTACTTAATTTAATATTTATTTATCTGATGGTTCTCATACGATCACATGGAAGGATTCTGTCTGCTTCTAATACAGTTCACCACTTCGTTCTGAGGTGTCTTGGGTCACTTTGTTACACTCCTCCAACCTCTATTATCTCTTCTTTTGCTTTTGCTTTTCACTTCTATGCAGATACCTTGTACATTTTGTTTTCTTTCCCCTTCTAATCTTCATAAGAAAGCATTTCTGCTTGCCTTTCTGCAGTTCCATTTCATCAACCCCCCAACAAAAAGGATGTCTTTTTTCCCTACATCTTCCTATTCTCTTACTTCTCCCCCAATATTTTCTCCAGCCTATCTTGCCTTTGCTTTATTTGCATGCAATCTGGGTAATGTGTTTAACTCCTCTCTCTCAATTGTTTCTTTCTCTACCATGCAGAGTCTACAAACCTTAATTCTTTCCTGTCATAACTACTTTGTTCACTTTATGTTTGTCGCCAGACATATTTAACGGTTGCACTTCAGCTTATTCAACTTCATGTGTGCCTCCTCTTTGCACATATTTTCATTTACTTTTCATACTTGTGTTGAGGCCTGCTTGCAGCTCTTTTTAGATTTCCCGGTCTCTGTACTACGTTTAAATATTCATTCCCTGGATCGTCATTTCTGTTCCATGGTTTCTTTCAACTTCTCTTCCCAGCCACTTCGTTCTTCCAATAGGTTTATTTGAGCTCCCTCATCTATCCTGTGCTCCTTCCCATTTTCATTCCATTTACTTGTCTCCAAATTGTGGAACAAGCTTCCTTTTCTGTTAGATCTGCTCCTATGTTACTTTAAGAAGCAGGTGAAATATCTTTTCTCATCACCTATTTAGTTTTGATCCTTGAATATGTTAGAGGTTCTTAACTTGCTTTTAATTCTATACTGTCTGCTTTGGTTAAAAGTATTATTGAAATTTCATAAATAAATAGGGCACAAAGCACCTCTGCTCACATAATATGCAGTAGAATGAGTTAAAAATTGAAAACCTGAACAAATGCATGGTTACCTGGCCAGATGCGATCTCATTCCGGACAGCCCTTAATCTGGGTACTAGCAACTCTCCCTTCTAGACTTAAAAGTAGGTCTCACCCGCTTGTGATTTTGCGGTCTAGCACTGCTGCTCATTCCAAAATGCTGGCAAGTTCTAACACCAGCTCTGACCAATAATATTGCAGAAGCCTAAAAATGAAGTCTCCAAGACAAACCAGCTGCACCCTTCAAACCCTCTGCGGTCCTCATTGCAGTTCAGCATACATGCCAACTCAGTCTCTCTAGATCTGGTGGCCCATCATAGAGAGTCACTAGTACCGCATGCGATACACAATCAAAGGTTCTGATCAGGTCACGTTTGAAACTAGTTGGAACCAAAAAGAGACAATTATAATTGAAGTCTGTTCAATGCTGGGGCTACTCACAACTGGAAAAAAAAATGACAAACGTCTGGATTAATTTACCAAAAGTGTCTGTGTTCCTCACCGTGCCCAGAGTGGAGATCTGTAAGCAGCTATAGGGAAGTAAAATCACTGTAGACGTTTGTGCATACTACGGTTAGGATTGTGGTGCAAGAGTGAACTCACAAGTATCTTAAACTTCTCTTGGAAATCTTCTTGGCTAATTATCTTCCAGTTTCTCCCTTGTCCTCCGGGTTGATGTAATGCTATGAAATCTATCCAAAGAGGGTGAATTTGGGAAGGATACCTTGCTATAGATGGAAAGGTCATTTCCTGGAGCAACACTTCGCCAGCAAGAGTATCCTCCACATTTCACTCATTCATCAACCCTCCCTTCACTGAAGGTTTTGTCTGCTTGCTCAAAGAAAAAGATAACTGAGGAAAATGGTCTCCTGGGAATGATCACCCGTTGTTCTGTTTTTTCGATGCATTTTTTTTTATTGGCGTTTTCCGTTTTACAAATCAAAATGAAGAAATATAAAATTCAGAGAGACTGGCAACATATCAGGTCTTTGAGAAATGCTCTACCTGAGAAATTACCCTTGTCTAGGGGACCAGTTCTAAATATAATCGCGTCAATAGCTAACTTCTAGTCCTCTCCCCTAATGAGTGTTGACTGGCCAGATTCTGCCAGGAGCAGATTTAGGGTTGTGTAGAAGGGAGTTTGCATGAAGTTGGGTGCCCATAATGATCCAATTATGAAAGTCTCACCTTGGTTTGTAACTTTAGCAAAGATAGATCTGCCTCTTTTGGCTTGCCTATGTGAAATATTTTAAATGGGAGGTTTTTCCTGAAAAGGATTGCCACTCTTAGGATTGTGGATGAGTTTGCACATTGTTCCTGTGCTTGGTTTTTCAGAACTGCATTCTAATACCAGGCCCTCCCATATTAGTTTCTCTTGTTCTACTTGTGTCAGGTGTGTCTCCAGTAGGAGTGCGATAGCAGCCTTTTTTCAAGGCAAGATATTGCAGGATCTTTATTCCCTTCTTTTAGTGTGACACATCTAGTTGGATATCAGTATCTGTTAATTTAATTTGGGATCTTATTGATACCTCTGTAGCTGGGGAGTGTTTAGTTCAGAGGGAGGGGGTATAGTGGTATGGGACAATACTATGTGAGCATCTGTGTGGCCCCTCTTCTTTGTCATTCTGGATTTGCGTGGGTGGGTTCTATCATTGTTCACCAAAAGAAGAAAACATTAACAAGGATAACTCTAAGAACACTTTGTAACTCTTTTCTGATGGGCTTAGTTCTGCTCTCAACATACATGTAGTACGAAATTATGAGGGTAGTTATGAGAACCGACCAATTATATAGTAGTAAGCTAAAGACAGTAGTAAGTTCATTAAGTTCCTGGTCTAGTGCATTCTGGTGTCTTTGCCGGAGTGGGATATTGAGGTTTCTTTTTCACTGAGTAATGTCTATGTTTGACCTTTACTGTTCTGTTGAGTTTACTTGTTTAAGATTTCCAGTGGCGGGTGTATCTGAGTTATAGTTACCAGGCCTGGCTCTGGTCTTCAGTTCTACAGGAAAGTGGGAAGTCGGGAGACAAGAGTTTATAGGGTAGTACGTGGCAGAAAGGGCCTTCCCTATGACAGCTGTCTGAGGACTGTGCCTCATGTTAGTGCTGGAACATGTGTGTTTATCAACAGGAAATTCAAAGGTAAAGGGGGCTTGTCAAACCTGGATTTTGACATAATGTGACTTCATGATATGGACTTTTATCTGTATTGGTTGGTTTAAATGGGAATCTAAGCTTGTCTCAGTCTATCTTCATTGAATCTACAACCTTTTGCAGTTCTTTCCTGTCAGGAGATCTTGGGAGTCCTACGGTTGTTTCTAAATCTGTGATAAGTAGTTGTCATATTATCCCTCCATGACGTTTGAGCCCATAGAGTCTAGAAATTATTCACGTTTATCAGGTTCTCCAAATTTTTGCTTTTATTGTGCACTGTTACGATTGTGGTTCCTAGTTCCAATATGGCAAAGTTTCATGGTCTCAGAAGAGGTTGTTGCACTAAGACCTTTTTCCTCCTTAACTTGGTGCCACAGAAAAAATCTGCAGAGATGTGTATCTTGTGAGCCATGCTTTATGGCTACCTGGAGGATCTGTCAGGTTTGCTGGTTCCTGACGAAGAATGCAATTATAGGGCGAAGTTGGTTGGAGCGGTCTGTTTGCCAGGACGGTGGGCTCTTTTGAACGCCAAGGGCAGAGAAAAGTCTTTCTAAAAGCTCTGGAATGAATTTCACCAAAAACTCCTCCATTACCTCACCCTCAACACCTTCTGGGGTGCTTTGGAAGCACATGCTATTCCTTTTGGCATGGTCTACTAAATCTGTGACTTTTTTTGTGCAAGTTTTAGATCAAATACAGTGTCCCTTGTGGATTAGGACACTCCATGGCACTCTACTCTGCTCTATGCTCCTCCAGGCTAACTACTCATTTTTAAACCCTTTCCAAGACCCACTGCTTTCATGAATAGTAACCACCTTGATGATCTCCTAGTGACTATACTGGCTGTTGAGTGTAAGGGGAGGGGGGGCGGTTGTACAGAGATATAGCAAGTACTGTCCCCGGGAGGCCAGATGTTGTGATGGTCCCTTGATGACCCTTATGCCAGTGTTATTGCCTCTATATATTCACTCCCATCATTCATCCCTCTCCCAAACTTGTCTCCCCTGGTCCAGATCTTCCTCTGTAGGACCGGGGTGCTATGTTCACCATGCTCTATGTCCCACAGACACGGGATTCATACTCTACCCGCAATTCTGCCCAGTGGTGCTGGGGCACTGAGATCTGTCTCGCCAGAGGACCTCTGTGAACCTTCTCTATCACCCCTGTGTCTCGCTCCTTCCAGGTGGAGCAGCCCCCCTCAACCCGTCTGGACATGTTGTCTGGTACAGCACACCGGCATCACCACTTCTCAGCTATGGGGGTCTCTTTCAGGATCTTCTTGGCGTGTTCAAGGAGATTGTTTCTTTCTCCGCCTGCTTGCTTCTTAAACTGACGCCTCTGGGCTCGAACCTGCGTTAGTCTTACACCACCATTCATTCTATGCAGGTAGTCTACAGGGGCGCCAATTTTTGGTTTCCGTTGGTGGTTGCTTTTCACTCTGCTTATCTTCTGACTTCTATTTCCATGTGTGGGGAGTCTATTATTGGGTTTCATACACAGTATTATTGGGGGACGTGGTGAGTAGCTCGGAGGTCTAAAAGGACAGCGGTCATTTTGTCCTTAAGCCAAGCTGTGCCATCACTCTCTGTTCTTTATTGAGCCATCAACTGTCGAAATAAATGTTAATATTTGGGTCCCTTTCCTACAGAACTGCAGTTTTTACTCTGTCAATTACAACAAGTACCTAGAAGTAACAAACATTGGTAGAGCCAATAGGTCTCGTCTTTGCAAGAGCTATTGGCTTTGCCAATGTGTTTAAGCCATGTACTCCAGCGTAGAGTGAAGGGTCATAGGGTAGAGAGTGGAGGGTCATAGGGTAGAGAGTGGAGGGTCATAGGGTAGAGAGTGGAGGGTCATAGGGTAGAGAGTCATAGGGTAGAGTGGAGTGCAATGATGTAGAGTGGAGGATTAGAGTGGAGTGTCGGAGATTGGAGGGTTGGAGAAGCGTGGAGGGTCGTAGAGTGGAGGGTCAGAGTAGAACGGCATGGAGTAGAGTGGAATGACAGAGTGGAGAGTCAGAGTAGAGTGGAATGACGTACAGTGGATGGAGGACCATAGAGTGCAGAGGGTTGCAGAGTGAAGGGTCACAGAATGGGATACAGTGGAGTGACGTACAGTGGAGTAAAGTGGCGTAGAGGGGAGTGTCACAGGGGAGTAGAGTCGTGAAGTGGCGTACAGTGACCTAGAGTTAAATGGTGTAGAGTGGAGTGTCACAGAGTGGAGAGGCGTAGGGTGAAGTAAAATGGTGTGGAGTGTAGTAGAGTGGAGAAGCATAGAGTAGAGTGGAGTGTCGTAGAGTGTTGTGGAGTTTCGTGGATTGTCATTGAGTGTCATAGTGTGAAGTTTCGTAGAAGGGAATGGAGTGGAATAAAGTGGCATAGAGAAGAGTGGCACAGAGTGAATTTAAGTGGCATAGAGTGGCATAAAGTGGAGTATGCATGGTGTAGTAGTGCAGTGCCATTACAGACAACACATTTTCAATCGAAATGACAACTACATTTGCACAGACTTAAAGTTTTACTGATAAAACTATACAGCGCACAATGAAATGGCATCTCCTAGTTTATTGATTTGTTTTGATGATATTAAGAGAAAAAAAGTTACTTACCCAGTAAGCATCTGTGCGTGGCATGTAGTGCTGTAAATTAACATGTTTAGCATAATCCTGCCATCTAGTGTTGGGCTCAGATGGGTACAAGTTGTTTTTCTTCGGAGCATGTCTTTTTAAGTCATGAGGTAGAGTGACTCCTCCTCTTGCTGGTAATGCGCACAGTCATCGACTATGGTTTTCCCGCAAGGCCGGTGAGGGTGGAATGTGAAGTATAGTGTAGTATAGTGAGATGGCCATGCTAAAGGAATTTGTGATAACCTACAAAAGTAACTTCAACAAACATAGGTGTCCGGGGAGGAGGGTGGGTACATGTGAATCTATAGCACTACATGCCACGAACAGATGCTTACTGGGTAACATTTTCCATTGGAGGAATGTGTGGCTGTAGATACACATGCTTAGCATAGACTGTAAAGCAGTCCTCCAGAAGCAGTGGCTAACCTGTGGGGGTTGCAGTTGTTTGAAATATTGTACGTAGAATTGCTTGGCCAACATTGGCTTGTTGACGGGCCAACACATCTACACAGTAATGTTTTGCAAATGTATGCAGTGTAGACCATATAGCTGCTTTACATATGTCAGCTATAGGTATATTTCCTAGGAAGGCCATTGAAGCTCCTTTTTTACGAGTGGCATAAGCTCTAGGAGGAATAGGTAACGTTCTTTTAGATTTAGCACAGCATGTTTGGGTGCATTTTACAATCCAAAATGCAATGCCAGATTTAGAAATGGCCCTTCTTTTATGTAGTTTTGAAAGCCAACAAAGAGTTTTTGTGTTTTTTTTGACAATCAATTTTATTGAGTTTTGAATGTAACAACAAACAGCACCATTCAGAGCTACATTGTATATTGTCAGAGTAGGGAGAAAAACACATCACAGTGACATCAAGGCTACACAAGTAAATCAATAATGACGTATCCACGTGTATCTGAAGAGCGTACCACTCCATCTCAGTCGTCTATTACCCTGACCCATTTACCCCACATGCGGCGAAATTTCTCAGGACAGCCCCTGGCTACATATAGAGGCCGCTCCTGCGCAGCGCACCAATCCACCCCCCTGCGCCAGCGCCCTAGAGCGGGTGGGGTAGTGTCCAGCCAATGAGCAGCAATGTCCCTTTTGGCAACCACTAACGCTGTATTGAGGAAGAGCTTCTCAGCCCTGGAGCCGTCCAATCAGTCGGTGATGCCCAGCAGAACACGTATGGGATCAAGAGGCACCTCCCAGCCCAGGACCCCTGTCAGGTCTTGTGTTAAAGATTCCCAATACCCCTGTATCGCAGTACACAACCACACCATATGGTAAAAGTCGGCGTGGGAGCAGCGGGGGCAGTGGGCGTCAGGCCGAAGCCCAGCGCGGTGAAGACGTAGGGGTGTAAGATAGGCGGCATGCAAAAAATAGACTTGGACCAGGCGGAGCCTCGCTGATACCGCAATCGTTCTAGGGGCCATCAGGGCGTCCCTCCAATCCTCATCCTCCAGAGCCCCAAGCCAGCCCTCCCATTTGTCTCGGAGTAGGGAAAGGGAATTAGGGGTATTGTTGGTGAGTGAGCGGTAGATCCGAGAGATCCCACCCTTCCCCAAATCACCGGTCAGAACTTGCGCTTCGGGCGGGCTATATTCGGGCAGGGACGTGCCATCTGGAATGTGAGAGTGAAGGGCGTGCGCAATTGCAGATATCGGAAGAATTGAGAGGGATGGAGGGAGTGTCTAGCCTGTAAATCTTGAAAGGATCGAATACGAGTACCGCTCCAGACGTCGCCCAACAAGGTTACCCCGATGAGATCCCATTGCCGGAACCCTGACAAGGAGGCAACTTCACGGAGCCTGGTGCCACACCACAAAGGAGTCAGCCTCCCTGCCCATTGAGTATGACGTAGTGATGCACGCCAAGCCAGGAATACTCCGCACGTGACCTCGGGGAGAGCTCGAGGAACTACGGCTCCGTAAAGCATCCCCTGGATAGAGGAGAAGCCCATGGTGTGAAGTTCCAAGCGATACGCCGGGTCGGACCAGCCACCATTAAACCAGTCGTGGATCGTGAGGAGACGAGTCGCTAAATAGTAGAGGTAGAGGTTCGTCATTCCGAGACCTCCGTCAAAAGGCGGGATTCGGCAGTGGGCCAGGGCCAGCCTGGACCTCCGACCCCCCCCAGAGGAACTTAGTGGCCAAACCGTCCATGTCCGGGAACCAAGATCTAGCAAAGGAGAGATGTGTGTTCTGGAGCATGTACAAAAAACGGGGTAATATCATTTTGTATAGGGCTATCCTGCCCAGAGGGTTCAGGGGTAACGTGCACCATTTAAGGAGGTCGGCGCGGACCCGCCTAACCAGCGGGGTGACATTGAGCTCCCATGCGAGGTCGGGGAGAAGGGAAACCCAAATCCCCAAGTACATGAAAGACAGCTGCCGAAGGGGAATCGACGACTGCCAGTCAAAGCACTCGCGCGATAAGTGCAAGGGGACAAGGACGGACTTGGCCGGGTTAAGCCGCAGGCCGGAAACACGTTCAAAAATGGCCAGTGCCCGAAGGCATCGAGGTCCCGATCGGGGCGGGTCAGCCAGGAACAGCAGTACATCATCCGCGTATAACGCGATTTTATCCTCCGCTAGGCCGGGCCACCTCCAGCCAGTCACGGAGTGATCACTGCGGATAAGGCAAGCAAGCGGTTCCATTGCCAGAGCAAAAAGTATCGGGGAGAGGGGGCAGCCCTGCCTCGTACCCCGTCCAATGGGGAAGGGGCGGGATAGAGCTCCGTTAACGAGGACCTGTGCCCGGGGACGGTGATAAAGTATTCTTACCAAGTTGCGGAAAGAAGTGCCAAAACCCATCTGGTCCAGCACCGCATCTAAATAGCTCCAGTCAACGGAGTCGAAAGCCTTCTCAAAATCAATAAGGAGGAGGGACAAGTATGGAGTCAGCAGGTGTCGGTTCGCAAGGGCAAGATGAAGGCGTCGGAGACAGTGTCTAGTCCCTCGGAGAGGCATGAAGCCGCATTGGTCAGGATGGACAAGCTGGGCTAAATGCGGCCGTATGCGATTGGCCAATACGGAAGCGAAGATCTTGAGCTCTGTATTGATGAGCGAAATGGGACGGTAGTCCGAGCAGCATTGTGAGGGGGGCTGGGACTTAGGGATCACTACGATGGTAGCGAGATCCGTCTCCGGCCGGAATGAGCCGCACTCCACCGCTTCCTTGTACATCGCTACAAGAGGTGGAAGCAGGGTATCGCGGTAGGACGAATAAAACTCCTGGGGGAGCCCGTCCGGCCAGCCGCCAGGCGCGAAATGGCATCAGACACCTCCGCAGGGGTGAGCGGAAGGTCCAACGCAGCCGCGTCGGAGCCGCTAAGGCGTGGAAGAGGGAACTCTTCCCGTTGTTGGAGGTCAGAGAGAGAAAGACCAGGCGACCGCGCCGAATAGAGGGTGGCGTAGTAGGAGGCAAAGCATTGGGCCACTGCTACCGGGGCGCG
Source organism: Calotriton arnoldi (assembly GCA_963921515.1). Taxonomy (NCBI): domain Eukaryota; kingdom Metazoa; phylum Chordata; class Amphibia; order Caudata; family Salamandridae; genus Calotriton; species Calotriton arnoldi. Next base: position 6,109,969 of record CAWUFW010000011.1, read on the forward strand.
GTGGAGCTTACCGTTTGCGTCCGCCATTTCCGGTACAATACGGTTGGCCATAGGGTAGGTGGCAAGGCGGTGGAGGAGCTTCCCATTTTTGTCTCCCCAGCCGTACACTCGGGCCACAGATGAACGCCAAAGAAGCTAGGCGGCTTCCAGAGAGGTCTGCCTGAGCTCGTCCCGTAGGAACGCCAGTCTCCGTTCCTGGACCTCAGACCTATCCTCGGGGTTCAGCGCCTCAATCAGGGCGGCTTGTGCTTCCAAATGTGTGAGCTGGGAGTCACGTGCCGCACGAGTGAGTTTCAACTGGCCCTTGGCGAACCCCCGAATGGTGGCCTTACCAGCCTCCCAAAGGGTGCGAGAGGAGGACACCGAGCCTTGGTTAGTGGTGAAGTAGGTACAGAGTTCAGCACCAATGCTGTCCTTGAACTCCTCGTCTTGGAGGAACCAGGCGTTGAGTCGCCAAAGCGGTCGGGAGGATGGGGGAAGGGCCACATATGGAGTAGCACTGGGGAGTGGTCCGACAGGCCCCTCGGGAGGATAGAGATTGCCTGGAGCGCTCGGCAGTCCTGAACCGGCAGGAAAGCGTAGTCTAGGCGTGCATGGGTGTGGTGAGAGGCAGAAGTATGGGTGTAGTGCCTTGCGGTCGGGTGCCACAGTCTCCAGGCGTCCCCGAGACCCAGGCTGGCCGCCCATGAGGAGAGGAGACCGGATTGGACAGTCCTGGAAGCAGAGGGAGGGGACGCAGAATCAAGGCCGGGATCCATAGTGGCATTGAAGTCACACCCCACTACGGTCAGTCCAAGGGGCAAAGCCACGATCAGCGGGGTAAGTCCGCGGAGTGTAGGGGCCAGCAGAGCAGGAGGGGAATAGACAGACAGCAGATTAAGCGGGCGATCCCCAAGGGTCCCTTCTAAAAGAATAAAACAGCCCTGAGGGTCATGTGTCACCTTACGCGCCACTAGGGGAAGAGTACGACGCGCCAGAATCGCCACCCCTCTGGACCCCCTACAAAACCCAGAATGCCAGACAGTGCCATAGCGGGCAAGGAAAGGACATCGTTGGCCTAGTAGATGGGTTTCCTGAAGCAGGAGTATGTCTACCGCCTGGCGCTGGGCATATCGCAGGACGGCTGCGCGCTTGATCTTGTCCAGCAGGCCATTAACATTCCAGAACATTAGGCAGAGCGATGAGAGCGCGCTAGAATTGCCGGGCAGGAGGAGGCCATGGGGGGGAAGAGTTGGGCCGCAAAGCGGCATAGCTGGGATATTGGAAGCGTGGTACCACCTAGAGCTCGTGAATAGGGTAGCGTAGCAGTGCGTGAGATGTGTTCACCCAGGTGTAATGGAACAGAGGCGGTGCAGACAACATAAAACCTAAAAAACAAAGCAAACGGGAGCCGGAGCTCCAACCCCTCCCAACCCCCCACCCCACACTTCAGGAACGGAAGCATCTGTCGCCCAAACAGTAACAGGGAACTGAAACACCAAGCTAAAAACGCTTGGAAACGGGGACAGTCGTGGAGGACCCCTCCTCATAGCAGGATGTTCTTGTCCTATAACCATCGGTGAACAGTTAGTGACCAAGTGGGTTACTGGTCTCGGTCTCGGTTACTGGTCTCGGTCGACCCCAACCAGGAACCCAAACAACAAAGGAAGGGCTGACATCGCTGTGATGTGCTCAGGCCGGCCCGGTGAGAAGTGTCGGGCTACGGGAAAGATCAGTGTCTGGAAGATCCATCAAGGAGGGTCGAGGCGAGGCCGAACTGGGGTCGGAACGGCCTAAGGAGCCAGAGCGCCGCCTGGCTGGAGAGGTCTCCCTGGATGGTCCAGGCGTGCGGCCCTGTGAGGGGCCTATCGGAGAGGCAGAGCGCGCACATCGCTGGCCCCTGCGCCTCCCGGAGCGTCTGCGGCGTGGGCGAAGTACCGGCATGTCCCGCCGGGCGCCGCCGGTGGCAGTAGGTTGAACGTGGTCGTGGGCAGGCATCCGCAGCAGGCGTTCTTCTGTTGCCCATGTCCATGCCTCCTCTGGAGTCTCAAAGAAAATGGATTTGTCCTGAAAGACCACGCAGCCGTGCCGGGAAGAGGAGCCTATATTTGAATGTTAAGCGAGTGCAGCTTCTGCTTGACCTCACCAAAGGAACGACGTTAAGACTGGACCTCCCGGGTGTAGTCAGGGAAGACCATTATCGTCAGGTTTTCGTGCTTGAGAGGTTGTTTCTTCCGGGATTCGGCCAAGATAGCGTCTCTGTCCCGGTAGTTGAGGATTCGCAGGATGATTGGTCGCAGAGGGGCACCCGGCTGCAGCCGGGGGGCAAGCGATCTGTGTGCCCTCTCAATCGTGAACCAGGGGGAGAGCGCGCCCTCGGGCATCCAGGAGCGTATCCAACGCTCCACAAAGTCCGCTGCCCGACCCTGTTCCACGCCCTCAGAAAATCCAACCAGGCGAAGGTTGTTGCGGCGGGCGCGGTTTTCTGCATCTTCAGCCCGCCGGTGGAGCTCCTGTGTGTGGGACTGGAGCCGGGTCACCTGAACCTTGAGTTGCTGGACGTCGTCCTCCACGGCAGACACGCGGGACTCCGCTTCCTTAATCCGGGTGTTAGCGTTGCGAAGGTCCTGTCGGATCAGTGTTATGTCTACCCGGACCTCCGCAATCTTGCCCTCAACCGAGGACTGCGACGCCTGGATCGCCTGAAGGATAACGGAGAGGTCGGGCGCGGCAGGGGCACCCGCGCCTGCAAGACCACCGGCAGCCCCAGCATCAGTGGTGGTAAACCGATCTATCTTGGTTTGGGTAGCAGGGGTCTTGGGTATCTTATCTCGGACCATGGTGACCCCCAGGTAAGACGGAGATGGGGTATCGGCCCCCCCGAGGGTAGTCCGGCCAGCCGGGAGGCAAGGAGAGAGGATGGAAGAGAGGGGTCCAGGACGCAGCCAGACCTCGCCGCCCACGCCAATCTGAGCGGACTCTGCGGGGGCCCCAGTGGACCACAGAACAGTGCCAGGCTCGCCAGATCACAGAGGATGGATGACGGGGGTGGCGTCGGCCTCCGGGCCTGCAGTGTAGGGGCCAAGGTCAACCACCAAGGCATGAACAGGGCGCCACGGGCGCAGATGACAGGAGCCGATGGAGGGGCCCGCAACCAGGACCCAACGCCGCCCGAGCCGTGCGGCCGACTTGAAACCCCAGGCAGCGGCTGCAGCCCAGGTTCACCGCTCCAGGCGGGTGCGCCGGGCCAGGAGAGCGAGTCCAGGCAGCCCGGGCCAGCGCCGGGCCCTCCCCAGGCGCAGAAAGAGAGCGGATCTGTAGGGCCAGCCACAGGCCCCTGCCGGTCAGCCCAAGCGCCACTGCCCGAGGTGGCAGTCGAGGAACCACCAACTCTCCGGGGGGAGCGGGGGGGGGGAAGAAGCCCAGGCGGGCACGGATCAGGCCCAGGGGTTTCACACACTTCCTCCCCCGCCGCCCGATCGACAGCCGATCCCCCTCGCAGAGGCCCGCACCCCCACCGTAGCGTGAACACCTCCTCACCTCACAGCCGCAATCGCTGAAAGGGGGGGGGGGGGAGAGGAAGTCAGTCGGCGGCCCGCAGACACCAGTGCACACGGTCCAGGCCCCCAGGAGGGCTCAGCAGTCCCACCGTCACCTCCGAGAGCCACAGCGCGGCGCCGCGAGGCCGCCAGCAGGGTCACAGGCAGCAGCTCCCCACACACAGCCCGGCCGACAGCCAGTCCAGCCCCCGGACCCTCGGCAGCCCGGGGGGGGGGGGCCCCACCAGAGCAAGGCGGCGGCAAGTCCATGGGCACGCTGGGAGGCAGCGGAGACAATCCAGCTCCCCCCCCAGGCCAAGCAATCGGGACTCAAGGGCGGATCCAGGCAGGCCCCGGGGCTCCAGAGAGGCAGGGGGAGCTCGCTGAAGCAGGCGGGCCGTCTCCCAGGCCACCGCCGCGTCGGCCGCACTAATACAGCGGAAAAGCAGGTCCACAGTTTCACCGGCCGGTCACAGAAGGCCGGTGACTCAGCGCTCCGCAGCGACGCGGTCAGGGCTCAAGACCGGGAAGGGAGCTGACGGCCGCCGCCATCTTAGAAGAGGCCATGAGGAGGTTCGGGGATTGAAAGGCGTCCGCCGCCCCAAGGATCGCAAGGCAGCACGTCAGCGGGGCCCTCCGGACCTCCAGGCGAGCGGGTCAAGGATTTCAGGGGTCACTAAGGTCCCGATGGCAGGCGAATGCAGAGCGGATGACGGAGGGGTCCGGAGCACTCCTAAGGTGCGACCGCCATCTTGACGCTCTTGGCCACGCCCCGAGTTTTTGTGTTTTTATAAATGATTTGGTTCCATCAAAATAATACACGAGGACTCGTTTTACATCTAAAGTGCGTAGCGCCCTTTCTGAAACTGAGTCAGGTTGGGGAAAAAATACTGGCAATGTGATGGAATTGAGACACCACCTTTGAAAGAAATTTAGGACTGGTACGCAGTGCCACCCTATCTTTATGTAGTTGGAAGAAGGGTTCTTCTAAAGTTAATGCCTGAAGCTCACAGACACATTTGAGTGAAGTGATAGCAATTAGGAATGTTATCTTCCAGTATAGAAACTGGGTGGGGCAGGAGTGGAGGAGCACGAATGGAGGGTCCATTAATCTTGTTAATACAAGATTGAGATTCCAAGTGGGAGCTGGTGGCACCTTAGGAGGAATGACTCGAGACCTTCCAGGAAGGCTTTAATGACTGGGATTCAGAATACTGCCACTAGGTGTAGCTAGAATGGAGGTATGTAAATGAAATAAATAACAGACTATGTCTTGAACCTTGGCTCCAAAAGGATCAATGTGTTAGGAATTACAGTAGTGAACGTATCTTTTCCACTTTGCAGCATGACAGGCATGAGTAGTGGGCCTGCATGTTTCTTTGACAATGTCCATACAAGGTTGTGGTAGATTGAGATAACAAACTCTAGGACTTCAGGAGCCAGATAGTAAGGTTGAGGGACCTGTGGTATGTGTGTCCGATTTCTCCATGGCTCTACGTGAGAAGGTTCTGCCTGTTCGGCAGAACCTCGTGGGGAACTACTGAGAGTTCTAGGAGTGTAGTGAACCATGGTTGTCACGCCCATGTGGGAGCCACTAGGGTGAGATATGTCTGCTGAAGTTTGCGAACCACAAACGGAAGCAGAGGGAGAGGTGGAAAAGCGTAAGCAAATATCCCGGACCAACTCATCCACAGAACGTTGCCCCTGGACTGTGGGAACCTAGGGGCGAAGTTTGGGTATTTGGTGTTTTCTGCTGTGGCGAAAAGGTCTATGTCTGGGTGACCCAAACACCGGAAGTATGGGAGGAGGACTTGCGGATGGAGCTCCCACTGGTGGACTAGTTGGCGCCTCCTGCTGAGGAGATCTGCAAAGTTGTTGTCCACTCCCGGGAGGTACTCTGCTAACAGGAGAGTATTGTATCAGGGGCCCATCTCCAAATGGTCTGGGCTAGATGAGAGAGCTGAGGGGATTTGGTGTTCCCCTACGTTTGTAGATAATACATGGCAGTTTGTTGTCTGTTTTGGTCAGGACTACCTTGCCAATGAGGTGGGGAAGGAAGGTTTAAGCGTTAGATGAACAGCTAGCAACTCCAGGTGACTGATATGGAGATGTCTTTGGCTGAATGCCCAGCATCCTTGGACAGTCAGATCTTGTGAATTTGCTCCCCTACCTGTGAAGGAGGCATCCGTTGTTATGGTTCTCTGTGGAACTGGGTCTAGAAAAGGCAGTCTTTTTAGGGGATTGTTGGTGTTCCATCCCTGCAGAGAGTGACAAGCTTGACGGCCAACCAATATTAGATCTTCCCATTGACCCTCCGCATAAGTCCATTGGTACGCTAAGCACTCTTGCAACGGACGCATGTTAAGTCTTGCATGAGTTTCTATGGCTATGCATGAAGCCATCATACCAAGGAGACTCATTACTGTCCTCAATGTTACCTGCTGCTGAGGCTTGAACTGGGGAATGAGCACCTGGAAGGATTGAATCTGGGCGGCATTGGGGTAAGCTATCCCCCGTTGTGAATTGAGGATAGCTCCATGTACATTTGTATTTGAAGGCGTTGGAGGTGGAATTTGACTGCACTGATGGTAAAGCCTAGTATATAAAGTAGGTTTATGGTGTCCTAAGTGTGTTGGAAGCACTTTTGACGAGTTGCGCTTTTGATGAGCCAATCGTCTAAATATGGAAAAATGTGCATGTTTTACCTGCGCAGGTGAGCAGCTACTGCTGCGAGACATTTGGTGAAAACCCTGGGGGCGGTTTTGACCCCGAAGGGGAGCACTTGGTATTTGAAGTGCTTCCCGTCCATTAAGAACCTGCTGTATCAGCGATGCTTCGGGTGAATAAGAATGTGGAGATAGGGGTCCAGGAGATCGAGTGCGGCCATGAAGTCGCCTTGTTGTAGTAAAGGAATGACATCTTGAAGAGTAAATAAGTGAAAGTGCTCTGAAAGAATGTTTTGATTTAGGGGTCTGAGGTCAAAGATTGGTCTCAAGGACTCGTCCTTTTTGGGGAGAAGAAGGTCGAGTGAATAGACTACTCTGCCCTGCTGGTGTATTGGCACTGGTTCCATGGCCCCTTTTTTGAGGAGTGCCTGAACGTCCTCCCAGAGTAACTGTGATTTTTAAGAGAATTTATGTTTGCGAGTTGGAATGTTTCGAGGTGTGGCAGTGAGCTCCAGAAAATAGCCATGTTGGATAATATCCAACACCCACTGATCGAGGTGATGTTAACCAGGTGGGAAAGAACCCTTGTAGACAACCACCGACAGGTGTTGTATGATTGGGTCGGGCTGGGTAAGTCAAGATTTGGTGGTGGTGGTGGCGAAAGGTTTGGTGAAAATCGCTCTTACCTCTACCCCTGGAATGATTGCCTTTGTATGGGCCCCTGTAATATCCCCTTGGGGATGATGTTTGGGCGTGGGTTTTAGGGTAGGAGGTGGAGGTTTCAAGGGAGGTAGTTTTGGATCCTCCATGATAAGAGGAGTGGCGAAAGGAGTCACGTTTTGATGGTGTTTGCAACACCCCCATGGCTTTAGCCATTTTATTATCCTTCTTTATCTTTTCTAGAAGGGAGTCCACTCGAGGCCCAAAAAGGTGTTCTTCATCGATGGGAAGAGCCATTAGGTTTCGAGACTCTGAACCAGGCATGTCTCCTAAGTAGGACACTTGAGTTTATGCCTCTAGCTGCAGTGTCAGCTGATCGAGGGCACAGCAAATCGTGGTGTTTGAAATTAACTTTCCCTCAGAGGCAATTTGATAAGCCCTCTTTTTGTGTTCCTCAGGAAAATGTTGGAGGATGTCCTCCATTTTGTCCCAATGTGCCCTGTTGTAGTGGGAGAAGAGGCAACGGGGTTTGCAATTCTCCAATGGTTGGCAGATTCTGCAGCCACTCTCTTACCCGTGGCATTTGTCCTCTTACTCTATTTTTCTGGTGGGGTTACCTCACCAAATGTTTGAGAGTTATCCCACAACTCCCACTAACGAGTCAGGTGGGAGTTGCACTTTAATGTATATGGGGTCGTTGGGTGAGGGTTTTAATTTCTTGTCAACCCTGGATGTGACTCTGGACCTAAAATGGTTGAAAATATCAGGTGTGTGTCTGAGCATGCCTGAGCTTTGGCAGATATTTTGTTGAACGCTGAATGGAGGAGAGGGTTTCAAACAAACAATCATCCTCTAAAGGCTGTGTGTGTAATGGAACCTTGTAGAAGGCGACAGCCCTGCCTATCAAGTCATGATAGGTGCGGTTGTAGTCTGGGGCATGGGAATGAGAGTTAGATACAGATCTGTGTCTGTATTTGCTGGTGGATCCGCACTGTAAGAGTACCATGGATCATACTGCAGTGAGATGGAAAATTTGTCTTCCCGCCACCAGCCCCTCCCCCAGTCCCTCCCCCTCGGTCCCTCGTGTAGGTTTGGGATGCCTGAGAGTGCTGTGGTATTGAGGGAGATGGCCTGGACTGTTGGGGAGCTTCTCGTGTGGGACTATAAAGAGCTCTGGCAGCGTGGAATACCAGGGCTGGCAGGCTCCATTTGGTGCGACTAGAATGAGCATCAGGGATATCTGTCTCCTCACCACAAACGGTAGGAGTGGGAGGGGCGGAATAGCATAGGCAAATGTATATGACCAACTCATCCATAGTGCTTTGCCAATGGACTGTGGGTGTGGTAGCCTGGCAGCGAAGCTTGGGTATTTTTTTTTTTTAATAAAATTTTTATTGCATACAAACTAAACATAATCATGGTGACATTAAGCAGCATGATCCATTGTAAGAATACAAGGGCACACAGTGACACATTCCCATATGATCTCTGTATCCCCGAAACTCCCAACCACCGCCCCCAACAACGATTCACTGGGCAGCAACAAAGTCCAGGTGTCTCCGACCCAAAGCATCTCGGTTGCTATTCGCAACTGGTGTGCATAGCTCTCCCTGATACACATTCCATTTCCCTCATATCTTTGTCCATTTGTTGGGACAACCCCTGCTCTCGTAGACCGCTCTCTCTGCCTGCATCCATCAATCCATATCCCTCATCCAATCAATTAGTTGCGGTGCCGTCTCAACTACCCACAGCCGTGCTATATTGCGTTTAGCCACCATTAACCTCAGCGTAAACCATAAGCAATTCATACAAGTAAGGGCAGTTTTATTCCAAATATTTAGGAGACACCATTTTGCCTATGGGTCCATGTCACTTTCACAAATGCCGTAAAGACAATCATTAACAGCTATCCAATCCCCTGAAGTGCCGGGCAGCTCCATAGCATATGATAAAAAGTTACCTCCTGCCCACGTTTCCTGGGACAGAGTGCGGTCTCCGATTTACCCATTTTCACCAGTGTCGTAGAAACCGTGAGCATATAGCCACCTACCAAGGGGACACCAAAAGCCTCAGGCCATTCATCATCCTCCAAATCGCCCAGGTCTTGCTCCCAACTCTCACAAATGGGCTAAAATTTAAACATTTTTTGTAGGTAAGCAAGATCGCCTTTCTGGGCATGCAGTCGTCCAGCAACCTATCTCCTAGTGGGGAGGATTCGGGGAGGTCTTCACCTCTCTGGAGCACCTTTTGCAGGACATTACGGATCTGCAGATAGCGGTACGGCTTAGTGGGCGCCAATTGGTATTCCTTTTGCAATTCTGCAAATGTGAGTACATCAACCCCTTTCCACATATCACCCACCCTACACAGGCCAGTGAGGTCCCACTTATCAAAGCCCTGTTGTGGGGGCAGATTGCACAATCGCGCAGTGTCCCACAGGGGGGAAACCTGTGTGATCCTTCTCTGCCAACTCATAGCATTCAATGAGGTATGCCAGAGGGTGTGGTCGCGGTCAGGAAGGGTGCGGTTCATGGTCGCCCATAGATTGCGCTTAAGTAACCCCTGAGTTGCATGTTTCTCCTGTCCATTCTATAGGCCAGTTCGTTCTCCGGAAGATGAACCCAGTGGTTAACTACAATTAGTTGCGACGCCTAATAATACTTTTGGAGGTTGGAGAGAGCCATCCCTCCCTTCGTACTAGCCCTTTCACAGTTTCCGAAGAGCTATTTGGTGGGGGGTGGGCATCCCAGAGAAGCATATGGGTTGCGCTGTTTATGGCTTGGAATTAGGACTGTGAGACTGGGACAAGTGTATTTTCAATGCATAGAGAAAGCGGGGGGAGGGCCATCATTTTAAATAGGGCGGCTTTCCCCAGTAAAGATAGAGGCAATGTCCTCCAGTATTAAACATCACTCTACAGGCGTGTAAGTGGTGGGTCGAGATTATGCATATAAAAGGCGCCGGGATCCTTGGTGACAAAGATTCCCAGGCAGAGGAAACCCCCGTCGTGACCACCCGAGTCTCGCAGCCGTCAGGGAGGTGCGGTGCATTGCCATGGAAGACAGATCAAAGACTTGTTCCAGTTAATGGTGTAGCCTGAGTAACGACAATAGGAGTATGAATACGCGCATCACCCGTTTAAGAGTGAAGGATGGGTTAGCTTGATAAAGCAGGATATCGTCTGCATACATGGAGATCCAATCCTCCCAATCTGCAGTCCATTGCAACCCTGTGATCATGAATTTGCTTCAGATCCAGGACGCAAGCAGCTCCAAGACGAAAGCGAAAATGAGGGGAGAAAGCAGACAACCTTGCCTCGTTCCTCGCCGGAGGTGGAATAGAGCAGACGTGCCCCCATTGACCATCACCTGAGCAAGGGGGCCTGATGCAGGAGCCGTATCCAGGAGATATAGCGAGGGCCGAATCCCAATTTCTGTAAGGCTGCATACATAAAGGGCCATTCCACCGTGTCGAGAGTCATCTTGAGGTTTTCTATCCGGGCTTGCTTTTCCCGTTTATGCCCCGCTTTCAATGCTATTCCCTGCCCTCTTATGACAGTTTTATCTGCTTCCTACAACATCTGCGCAGATTTTACTGAACCTTCTTTTCCATTAAAGTAGTGCTCCATGGTCTCATGTATCTTGAGATACCAGGCAAGTACCCCCTGTGTCTGTGCCTACGGTCATAGGTGGCGCACACCGGGGAGTGATCGGAGATACCCCTGGGTAAGGTGATAAACCTCACCAAGGTAGTTCCGGGGTCAGGGTAAGTATATAATCTGCTCCCATAAGAAGGAGTTGCTGGGTAGAGGACCAATGACCCTGAACAGTAAAAGATGAGTTCTGCAACCTGTGAGTGAGGCATCCGTTGTGATGGTCTTTAGCGGATCTGGGTCGAGGAAGGACTCTTCCCCCCCACACCCTCCATAACAAATTGTTTGCGTTTCATCACTGCAGACAGCAATGTGTGCGGGCCCAAAGAACCACTAGATATTCTAGATGACCCTCCGCTTGAGTCCACTGTGCTACTAAACACTCCTGTAATGGACGCATGTGGAGGCTGGCATGAGAGATTATCGCAGACTATCGCTATGCTTGACGCCATCATGCCTAGAAGGCACATCACAGTTCTGTTACCTGCGGATCTAGCTGAACAAGAGGCAACAAGCTTTGGGAGGCTTATACTCTGGCTGGAATGGGATAAGCTTTTCCTACCTGTGCATCCAGGACTGCGTCAAGGAAAGGCTGTACCTGAAGGGGTTGAAGGTGGGATTTGGTCAGATTGATGATGAAACCCAGACTTGCCAGGGTGTGAATTGTGGTCTGACTGTGCTCTAGACAGTTGTTGCGTGGCGCTCTTGATCAGTTAGTCATCTTGGTAAGGAAACACATGGATGTTGGTCCTCCCGAGATGAGCGGCCACCACTGCAAGGGATTTGGTGAAGACTCTTGTAGCAGAGGTAACCACGAAGGGGAGCACTTTGAATTGATAATGATGTCCACTTTCCACAAAACTCCGCTATCTCTGATGTGCTTGGTAGATGGGTATGTAAAAATAGGCGCCCTTCAGATCTAGAGCCGTCGCAAAGTCGCCTTTCTGTAAGAGTGTTCTAACGCCCTGCAGAGTCACCATATGAAAGTGCTCCGACAGAATGTGTTTGTTGAGAGGCTGGAGATCTAGGCTGGGCATGAGGGAGCCGTCCTTCTTTGGGATAATAAAGTACAGAAAGTATACACAATTTGCGCAGTGGTGGTGTGAAACGGGCTCTATGGCTCCCTTGTCCAGGAGGGCTTGTACCTCTTCGTGAAAGGAGACGCAGATGTGGTTTGGACAATCTGTGTTGACGAGGGGGAATGTTTGGTGGTGTTTGCGTGAGTTCTAGACAATACCCTTCCTGTATAATATCTAGAACCCATCGGTCTGTGGTGATTTCCGCCAAGCCCGGCAGAAATCCCTGTAATATTCCCCCAACAGTTGTTGAGTGATTGGGAGGAAAGTTGTAAGATGTCACTAATTTGGGGGGACGGTCCCTTTAGCGGCAGTGCCCTTACCTCGACCTTTTCGGTAATTGCCCCGATACCCACTTAAATAGTAACCTCACGAGGGGAACTGCTCTGTTGGCTTTGCAAGGGTAGAAGAGGTTTCTGGAGTGGGGGTCTTGGATGCACCGCCAAACTGTGTGTGCCGAAAGTAACCCCTGAGGGGGAGATGGGGGGGGGGAGGGGTCATTGACTGTTTGTAGGGCACCCATAGCCTTAGCCGAATGTCCTTTTTGATTTTCTCAAGCATCTCATCTACCCGAGGGCCAAAGAGATGCTGACTATCAAAAGGAACATTGAGTAGGTGCTGCTGCACTTCCGGCTTAAAGCCTGAAACACCCAGCCAGGCATGAAGTCATAACAGAATGCTAGTATTAATCCCAAGAGCGGCTGTAACCGCGACATCCAGAGCGCAGCAGATGTTAATATTAGATATGATCTTCTCTTCTGCCACTAACTGCTGCCCCTTCTTATGGTACTGTTCTGGGAGGTGCACTGCCAGCTCTGTCTCTTGGTCCCAGTGTGCACAGTTGTAGCGGGAGAGCAAGCCATTTGAGTTTTCAATTCTCCAATGGGACGCAGACTGCGCAGCTACTCCCTTTCCCTCTGCATCAATAGACTAGCTCTCCCGGTCAGGAGGCAATGCATGAGTGTTGGCACCCTTGCTAGCTGCATTAACATCCAAAGAATCAAGGGGCAGTTGGCCACGGGAGTAAACAGGGTCACACGGTCATTAGGGGAGGATAATTGCCTTGACAGGTTCCTTAAAAATCTCGGTGGCAGGCTTGAGGACACCCTTAAGCATGGGGAGATATTGAAAAGAACGTTCAGTGGAGGAGAGGGTTTCCACAGGGAAATCCTCCTTTTACTGCACATGGAGTTCTACATTGTGGAAAGTGGCAGCTCTGTATAACACCTCATGGTACGAAGTGACATCATCAGGAGGTGACTGCTTAGTAGGGTAAGCTCTGGGTCTGTGTTCACAGGGTGCTCAGCATCATAGTCGTCCTATGGGTCGGGGCCCTGCTAGTCATGAGGGTGGTCATATGGGTAATAAGGGAGCCCAGGACTGCTCCCACCCCCAGAATGTGAAGAGCCTGTATGTGAATGATGTGGCGACCCTAGATGTAAGTTAGGAGACACAGGTGAAGAAGGAGGAGGCGGAAAGAGGTGGAAGGGCAGAAGGCAGGGGAGAGGATGCACTGTCAATTCTCTATTGCTTTTTTGGGGCTGGAAGTTCCTTTGGGTTGATGACCTCCTCAAAAGTGAGTTTCCTCTTGTGAGGAGCAGAGACCTTTGGTACATGTGGAGGCTTTGCTAGAATTTGACAGGTGCCTGGTTGGATAGGAATGCGCTGTCGTCAAGCATCCAAGTGTTCCTGCCACCGCTTGAGAATTGATCAAATTCCTCTCAAGCAGCAAAGGCTGCCACAGTGGAAGGCGGTCTTGATGGACCTGAACAGGTTCGCAGACTGGAGGGCGATGAGGTTGATTTCTGCTCCGATTGCTTTGAGTCGGCGGGTCTCGACGCCAAACTGTCTCGGGTCCGAATGTCTCGGGGCAGGATGTTTCGACTCCAAAGATTTCGGTTCCAGCCCTTTCGAGTCCAAGGGTGGCTGTGGATGTGCCTGTGGGTCGGAGGCGAAGCTGCGGACGAGGCTCGGAGTGTTGCTTCAGCGCCAAGTCTGTCTTGGGCGCTGGGTCCATCTCTGCATGCTGGTGTGGACCATAGTCAGAAGGAAGTGGTGCACTGGAGGCCTCGTAAGCAGCCTGGGAACTAGAGACTTGCGTCTCTGAGCAGGGAGTTATACGAACACCCGTACCTACTGCGACCTTCTGAGGCGCTGGACTGGCAGAGGCTCTTCGGACTCTACATCTGCCTCGAAACGGATGCTTCCAGGTGGAAAGGCCACCTGCATTACTATGCCTGGAGCATCGATCTCTTCAAAATCAGACTCTTCCTGCTCTCCGGAGATGTCTGGAGTCTCTTCTACCTCTTTTCTTTGTGTCATGGCGGCGGAGGCGATCCAACGTGCGCGTGGGATCTGAAGAGTTTTCTTATTTTGGAATGCAAGGCAGGCCGAACAGAAATCCTCTTGGTGGTCTGGAGACAAACAGAGGATTCAGTCATGGCTGAGGAAGCATCAAAACCTTTTCAGTGAAAAGGCCCACTATATGCGATCTGTAAAGCAGCCACTTGTGCATGGGCATGTGCATTTTTGTAAGCATGTAGTGCTTCACGTTAGCTCTACAACACTTGCTAGAATTGGACTAGCATTCCTGGGGAATGCATTGAGCTATATTTCTGCAGTGTCAAGTTTTCGTCCCCAACCAGTCTGGGTTTTAGAATTATTTGAAAACAAATCTGTAGGTAGGGTACCTAGGTATTCAAGTACATTTTTCTCACACAGTGATTCCTGAATCCTAGTTCAACAACTTCTCCTTCATTCCGAAAACCCACCAGCCTACCCTGTTCTTTTCTATACATGTATAGCTTTGGAAATAAATCAGTATACGCAGGTCTAGACTTCCAATGTTAAAAATATAAAACTACATGTAGTAGTAATGATGTCCAGTACTCTTCTGTGGCAGGAGCCATTTACTGTCAGTCTAAGTTAACGGGGGATGTCAGGAAGGTTTATTACTTTGAGTGCAAAATACACTATTCAAGTGCCTGGCTCAGGTTCCTGGCAATAGGCAGAGCCTAAACCATGCAGTGTTTTAAGACTTACTGACCTTCACATATCTACTGTCACACACCGAATTCCTGGAACAAAACCACCTACTGGATGCCTCACAATCAGGATTCCGTGCCGATCACAGCACTGAGACCACGCTGATTTCCGCCACAGACAACATCAGAACACGACTCAAACGTGGAAAAACTGTTGCCCTGATCCGACTTGACCTCTCCACTGTGTTCGACACAGGTTCCCACAACACCCCCATCAACAGACTCTACAACATAAGCATACAGAAAGACACCCTCAAGTGGATCGCCTTCTTCCTTACAGGACGCACCCAGAGAATCCGACTGCATCCCTTTATCTCCGCACCCAAAGACTTAGTATGCGGAGTACCATAAGGATCATACCTCAGCCCCACCCTGTTCAACATTCACATGACCCCCACCCCTCGCAGATGTCTTCAGATCCCACGGATACTCAACTGATCCTCTCACTCACCGAGGACCCCTCCAACGCCAAAACCAACTTCTGCAACGCCATGACCAACGTAGCCAAATGGATGAGAGACAACTGCCCCCAACTTAACTCTGACAAAATTGAAGTACTGATCTTCGGGAAGAACAGCACCACATGGGCTAACAGCTGGTGGCCCGCAGAACTCAGACATACACTCACACCGACCGACCATGCATCATCCTCAACAGCCAACTGACCATGAAACAAGTCAACGCAATTGCTTCCTCCTGCTTCCACACTCTTCGCATGCTCTGCAGAATCTTCAGATGGATCCCGACTAACACCAGAAAGACAGTCACTCAGGCCCTCATCAACAGCCGCATCAACTATGGCAACACCATCTACACCAGCATCTCCACTCAGCTCCTCAGAAGACTCCAGACCATACAGAACACTGCATCCAGACTCATCCTTGACCTTCCCAAACGAACCCACATTGTCCCCCACCTGAGACACCTCCACTGGCTCCCCATCCAGAAGAGATGCCAGTACAAGATCCTCACGCACGCCTACAAAGCCCTCCATGACCTAGGACCTGCTTACATCAACCACCGACTGAACTTCCACCAACCCTCTAGACACCTGCGCTCCTCTTCACTCGCCCTTGCACCCCCCACATCCGTCACAGCAGTGGTTGCTCCTTCATCGCTGCCAAGACATGGAACGACCTTCCCCTCCAGCTCCGTACTGACCCCTCGCTGGCAGACTTTAGAAAGGACTCAAAACCTGGCTCTTCGACGGAGACACAGTGCCCAGATACCCCTAAGGGTGACAGTGTTGCGCTCTACAAATGCTGTTTGTTTGATTGATTGATTCACTCACCATGCCCACATTTCACAATCTCCACTCCTGGCATTTACTGGAATCACTTTCCTGACCAATGACAAGTTACCAGCCCCAACATCATGAATCTCACCTACCCAGCTTTTTCCTCATTGGCTCTCTTGTGCCTCTCTTTCCTGTGGTCCTTAGACTCCTTCTTGTGTTTCTTCTCACCCCTCTTCTTTTTCAAGTACTTCTCCATTTCATGCAAAGGATCCAATTTCCCCTTTAGCTTCTCATCTTTGACTGGGTCTGCCGATTCCTTCTTACGATGTTCGGGAGCCTCCTGGTACCAGGGCCGACTGGTCTGAGCCTCTGCTGCACTCTGACCTAGGTAGGTGAGCAGACCAATTGCCTTCTCCTGTCGTTCCTGTGCAAATAATCAAGAAGAACTGGTCTTAATGACCCTACAAGTTTGAAAATGTAAGCTATTTAAAATAGCACATATTATAATGTCAGTCTCTTGGTTTTACAATTTCTACCTCGAACTATCTTTCCCTGAGAAAGGATATATATTTATATCTTTTTTTAATGATTATAAATCAAATGCACCAATACAAAACTCTTAGACTTTATTTTGTTAGTGTCCTTCCTCCTCCAATTTCCTTCCTCAGCCCACCTCGCACCCAAAAACAGAGTACTATAATGTTAGGACAGTGATATCTGAAAGATAGGAGAGTTGTGCTTATGAGTGGCTTCTTTAAAGTCCTATGAACATCCAGTGACATAAAAGCAGATTATCATGTATTCCAAAGAGGATGAACTTGCAACATTTTTCAGACCTTTGAATTAGCAATTCTAGATGGAGAACCATATAGAGGGACATAGGTTTTGTGTACAGAGCTCCTACACAGATAGCTGCATGAGAGAAACAATAGTCTCTAATTTGCTTCAGATAGGAGAATGCAAATAAAACAAAATTGACAGGGGAAGATGTGCCAAGTTATAATTTTTCTAAATGTAAATCTTTTCAACTTTACCTGCAGGTAAAGATTTTTAACTAAACAAGTTTTGCGGAAGAACTGTCCTTTTAACAGTAGGTTTTCGCATTTCTTTATTTTTCATCTGCCTTTTTTACAATTCATCATGACTTTGTAAATGTTCCCACTCCTCTGTCACCATTATATATGAGGCAGATCATATGCTTAACCTTTAAACTTGTAATACTTGCTAATCAGTTCCTCCTGCTGTCCAGAGTAAGTCTTAGCTCATCATGAGCTTTGTTCTAGTAAGCCTGGGCAGAACACTTACTTTCCCCTCGTTTACCCTGCCAACATTGTACTGATCACAATCTTTTTTGGTACACCTCATAGAATGCCAAATCCCATCTACATTAGCAAGCGTGGGCTAGTCTCCCTTAATCAGCATGAGCTATTAACAAGTTTTTGTGTCTCCTCCAAGTCTGAGCTAATAGTGTGCTTTCTTCTTGCAACTCTGAGGTGATTGCATGCTTTCTTTTGGCTTCTCCAGTAAGCCTGTGCTGAATTTATTCTTCCTCATCTCCCATGGTAATCATTTGCTGATCCAGTACTCACCTTTAGTGCCCATCATTAATCCTGTGCTGGTCACATATTCCCCTCCAGTGTCCCTCAGTGAAGCAGGGCAGGTTACTTGGCTAACCCATCTTCCCTAGAGATACTATGCTGATAACATACTTTTTTCAGTTCTGCAGAGTAAGCGTGAGCCGAGAATGATTTTCCTAATGTTTTCCCTTGTAAGGCTGGGTTGACCAAGTGCTTTCTTCCACTCTGCTATATAAGCCTTGAAACATGGCCTGCTTTTCTCTAGCTTCCTTATTTTGCCTGATTAAATGTTGTGCTTTTCCTGACCAAGCACTGGCTGATCACATGCTTTCATTCAGTGTCTCCTATTAAAACATGCTCAGATCACATGCTTTTCTCATCTTCTCTCTCTCAACAAACCTGGGCTGATAATAGTCTTTCCTCTGGTCCTTATCTGTTATGAGCAAGTTGATTATCAGGTTCCTTTAGAAACCCTGTGCTTTAACAGGGGTTTCCCCTAGTATCTTCAGTTGATCACCTACTTTCCTGAAGCTTTTCCTAGCACCTGGACTCATCACATGCTTTCACTACCTTCTTCTTTCTACCTTCCTCATAATCATCCTGGGGCAATCATTTGCTTCATAAGCGTTTCACTAGAGTAAGCCTTGGTTGATCATGTGCTTTCATGTAGTATGCTCAGTAACCCCAATTTCTTTTTTTCTTTCCCGTTATTTCCTTTCTCTCTGGTCCAATTTATTTATTTTCTCTCATTTACCTCAATATTATTTAGCCTTTCACATGCATTTCTCTAGTCTCATGTAGTAAACCTAGCCTTCCGTCCTTTTCAACTTCTCTACATTGTTTTCCGTTTGTAGTATAGGACATGCTTCAGAAGCAGATAATACCTTCTCTTTCCGTTTCTCCTCCTCATACTCCTTGTTACCCTGTTTTGACTTTTTGCCCTCTGCGAGATCTTCAAAGAAGTTGACGTGGCCAGGACATCTCTCGGGCTCAGCCAAAGCCACAACATTGCTGGTACTAGTATGTTCAGGTAGCAGATGGCGAGCTTTTTTGCGTAGGTAATTTGTTCGGACCTGGTGAGAATAAAGCAAGCAATATATACTTTAACAAACATAAAATTCAACTGTTGCATGTTACGTATTAGCCTAAGGTTAGTATTCTTACATGTGTCTGTGTCAGAGTAATTACATTAAACACACTGCCATTTCCCCAGTAAGAAAAATGCATTTTCATGTCAGTTCACACATTGCTCCAGTATGTTATGGGCACAAAACATGCCAGTTTCTACATTCTGTAAGTATGTAAAGTATCACTAATGCTTCCATATGGTTTGCCTACGTAAAGGCACCACTGTTGTGCCATGTTTCCCAATTTCCTCCCAAAAGAACCACTGCGGTTTGTCAACACAGGCCATACTTTTCCTTCTTTAACAAAGACAGTCTGGCATTTTCAATTATCTCAAGATTAGATTATTGTAAATCAACACATATTGGCCTCTGAAAAAACTGCTAAACAAGCTCTAGGTTCTGCAAAGGAATGGGGTAAGACTTTTGTGGGTCCTTCTTAAGAATACCAAACGCTTAAACAGTACCAGCAGGTAAACGTGGAGACATGTGGTGTGTAATACCAGGCCCATAATACACTCAGCAAGCAGGACCTTATCTTAAAGAGCTTAGGGATGGCGGAGATTTTCCTCGCAGAGTATCTACAAAAAAAAAATAAGATGAACCATCTATGTAGGAAGGTAGGATCCTTCTGCATCGTTACCCCCACTTTTTGCCTGGTGCTAAGCTGTTGACTAGTCTGACTGGGATCCTGCTAATCAGGACCCCACTCGCTCTGCTTTCTCCCTTAAATTGTTGTGGTTAGTACTTAGGTACATCCCAGATTGGATACTGGGGTACCCTTATCAATCCCTCGTATATGGGACTAAGGTAGCCAGGGCATAGGCAACCCAGAGGTCGCCCATGGGCTGAAGCATGCATTATGCCACCCATGGGAGACCATTCAAAATGGAACTACAGTTCTGCCATTGCAGCCTGTGTAAGCTGGTGCTAGCACCACTTACTAAAGGTATAGGTTTCCTATATCTAGGGTCACTGCACTTAAAACCTATGTCACCCCTATAGCAGGCCTTTAGAATCCTGAAGGCAGGGTGCTTGGTTCTAAGTGAGAGGGTGCCCCTGCATGAGCAGGACACCCCTACAGCCTAAGGAGTCCATTCTCCTGGGTTGTCAGTGAAGCAGCCATATACTATATAGAGGGGCCCCGCGTAATTACGCGATGACCATCTCGAAACTGGCTGCAACGAATCCTATCATGTTTGGTATCAAACCTGTTGGAATCATACCCCACATCGTAAACTGTGTGGGAGGTATGATTGCAAGCACTGGAAGAACTCTGTTAGGCTCTCAATGTTCCCAGTATCAGCCTTTTTGAACCGGACAGCACAAACTGGTTGCTGCCAACCAGAGACACGATTCTGCCCTCCTGCTGCTGAGCCAAGCTCGAGCAGGGGAAGGCAGAACAATAGGCATCCTGTCACAGGGAGGTGTGACCACCTCCCAGACAGGATTTAGTGTATTGGGGTAGGGTTGGTGCGCTTGCAAGCGCCACTCAGTCTGCATGAGGGGCACATTTGGTGTCCCCGTGCATAGTCCAGTTCAAACCAGTCCTGGGAGCCGTTGGCTCCCGCTCTGGTGCGAAACTGGACCAAGGACATGGTAGTAACCTCCCCCCTGTCCAGACCCTCCCCTGGCAGGGTCCCCTGAATCGTCCCAAACCTTTCCTTAGGGTACTTAAGGGCTTACCTGGGTGTAGGTCCCTAGATTCGTCGTGGGACAAGATTCAGATCAGACACCACTTCTTCTACCGTCTGGGCACTCTGGACTTCGCTGGACTTCGTTTGGGCCTGACTTCGTCTCCCTTCCAGTCTGCTGCATCGTCTGTGCACCATACAGGAACCTTCCAAGGCCTGTGGGCATCAAAGACACCTGAAGGAATCTCCCTTGGAGTGAAGGACTCACTCCCCTGCATTCGCAGGCACCGCAACCAAGTCAACCGGTCTGCTGATCCTGAGCTCCTACGGACTGCGTAAGGTTCTGCAACACAGGTGGTGGTTTTCCACAGCTCCCAAGGCCAGCCCTACCCTCTCACCAAGTCGGAGGCCAGTATCCCTCGTAGGGGTTGCAATAACTGAACCCCTGTGCACCGTGTCAACTTGCAGTTGCAAACGCTTGTTGGCTTCCTTCTAAGAAGATCTCCGGGCTCCAAGTAGCCCCAACCTCGAGCACCTTCAGTGACCAGAATCTTCAGCCACACTGCATCATGTTCATCGTGGCCTGCATCTTTTTGTGAGCTGCTTGAGGTCCTCTCGCGACTCCAGTGCCTCCGGCCTGTGGGTCCATTTGAGGGTCACGTTTCTTTTCGGCTCCCCTGATTGCTCGGGGCTTACCCAGTCTCCCCTGCTTGTGGTGAGTCCCCTGGATCTTGCTGGTCCCGACGTTGCTCCCTCTTCAATGCCTGCATTGGTTGCATTTGCCAAGGCTTGTTGGTGCTCCTGCTGGACACGGACCCCTCAGCACTCTACATCCTTCGTGGGACAGCTCGTGCACGGCTTCTGGTCTTCCTCAGCGTCGCCAGGTCCTCACAGTTGCAGAGTCAAGGTCATCGTCACCCATCCTGCAACACCCGACATCGGAGGGCATTTGTCCTCCAAATCTCATGGTCACTCCTGAATGACGAGGGGGGCGTGGCCTGCAGCCGATGGGAACGGACGCGAGCGGAGGAGCTCCATCCACCGCCTCCCCGTAATCATCTATCCTGTCCCACGGACCTGACGAGGGGAGCCGAATTGTAGACCGAGAGGCGCCTGGCAATGCCAGAGAGCAGAAATGGGCTCTGAATTGCCTGAAACGGCGCAGATTGAAGCGCAATCGAACATCGCAAGGCTGGTGAAGACGGCAGCAAGATGGCGGCCATCCTGTGAGCGCCGCGGCGAACCGGCTCGGATTCGCCGCCGGAGAGACGGACCCCAACGACAGAACCTGTCCCGCCTGGGGGGGGGGGGGAGCTTTGGGGCACAGCAGCGGAGGTGAGAGCGCCTGAAAATAGACAACTATTCAGCGGCTGTGCAGCACGCTCGTTCCAGGGAGTGCAGCTGCAAAATGGCGCCCGCTCCACGGAGGGACTAGTGTGGCTAATGCGGCAGATGGGCGATAATCAGCGGCGGAATATGCCTGTTCCCTCGTAGGGCCTGGAGAACTGTAAGTAGCGGTGTGAGGCTGAGGTGCGTAGCAGTGCCTGGGCTGCTCGAGAAAACTCACCTGCGCCGTGCAGTTCCAGCCGAGTGGCGCCTGGCAGCAGCGGCAGGAGTGAGTCCGCGCGGGAAAGGGCTCGGCCTTGCTTGAACAGACCACCAACTGCTGGACGGTGTCCGCTGGGGACGACTGCCTTTTCCCTGCGAGGATACGGAGCACTGCAATGCTGCAGAGTGGCCCTGTGGCTTTGTAGAGGGCCTGAATATGCTCCCCACTGGCTGTACTGAAGCTCCCCTACTGAAGAGGCCTGGCAGTGCGGCGAAGCACACGTGGTAGGGCGGCCTGCAGAACTGCGGAGGGTGACGTGGGAAATCACAGCTGAGTAGCGCTCCGCACCCCGCGCTGAACCCTGAGACAGTGCATGCTGGCGTCGCCCGGCGGGCTGGCAGCGGCTGCGAGGGTCCTGCGTTCTCTCAGTGCGATCCCCTGAACTCTGTCGCTGTAGTCGGCCTAGACCCAGACGGGCTGAAGCGGCAGTCGCCCGCATAGCAGAGGGCCCAGCACTAACACACTGGGATTGTTTGGCGGCAAACGGCACCAGGGAGACACACTTTGCTCCAGGAGTGACGCTGGATGCTGCTGGGTGAGTGGCGCTCAATACACCTGCGCCCCCCTCCCCCCCCCCCCAGTCCTACAGCAGGAAATCATGTGAGCGCTGGGGAGATAAACACGGAGGCTACAGCGGCCATCAGCTGGTGCAGGCCTACTGGTTGCTGAAGAGCTGGGATATAACAGTGCACTACCCGTTGTTGAATAGGAGGGCTGGCGGTTCTTTACCTAGCTACGCGGAACCAGTGGAGTCCTAAGATGGGGAGAGCGACAGTCCCACACCCATAAAGGGCAGACCCGAAGCCAAGAGTGGTCACGGAGCGCACTACTCCCGGAAAGACATTAGTGAGCCTGCATAGAGGCGTGCGCAGCACTGCTGGAGTGAGCAGGCGTACACCCGGGGGGGGGGTTGATAGCTGGGTGCTCCTCACTGGATCACTGAAACCTAGCAACTGACAAAAAGAGCCTGGCTAAACCTACACAAAACGATCCCCAGCATTGAAGTGTACACCTGTGGCTGGGAGAGAGAAACCAATTGTAGCTCCAAAACGATGGGAAGAACACAGAAGAAGAGAGGGTTCACCGTCCTCAGCGTGGATGCCCCGGGTGCCCAGACGGACGACGAGGATGAAGTCCTTGGAACCCAGGAAACCCACATTGACCGACATCATGCAGGCGATTACGGCCTCCAGAGAGATGCTGGAGGGGAAAAAAAATCGATGAGATTGGTACGGACTTAAATCTACTAAAAGATGACCATCGCAAACTCAAGGACAGGGTGTCAACTAATGAAAAAGAACTGGGGGGGCCTTCCGGAGAAAGTACACGTGATGCCACGGTCCCTCACCCACCTAGAAGCTAAAATAAAAGTGCTGGAAATGCGGGCCGAAGACAGCGAGGGCAGATCCCGCAGGAATAATATCTGTGTCATTGGAATACCAGAAAAAACGGAAGGAGCAAATATGGTGCGCTTCTTGGAAGACTGGATCCGAACGGAAGTGGCTCCAGAAGGGTTGTCACCCTTCTATGCTCTGGAGCGAGCGCACAGGGTTCCAGCAAAACCACCGAAGCCAGGGGCCCCACCAAGACCAATAGTGGCACGTCTGTTGCATTTTCGGGACAGGGATCACATCTTGCAAAGGGTCCGCCAAAAACAAGATCTGCATATTAACATTAGTGCCATAATGATTTTTCCGGACTTCACAAGAGAGGTCCAATGGAACAGAGCGTCCTTCCTGGCTGTTAAAGCAAAGCTACGCCAACTGCACTTGCCTTACGCAATGTTATTCCCCGCCCGACTTCGAGTGGCGGACCCAGCGGGAACTTGCTTTTTCCTCACACCGCAAGAGGCTTGAGAGTGGCTCGAAATGCGCGGACCGATGACCCATCGCACCTCTGATCCGAACTCTCCGCAACAGAGCCCACGCAGCAACAAAACTGGATCCAAAGCCCCATCGCCCAGAGAACTTAGCCTAGAACGCCGCAAAGCATTGCAGGCCGTGGCGACCCATAGCCAAAAAAGTCCCAGCCCTTCTTCGAGCGGGAGCGGACTGCACATTGGAAGGTCAGAAACGTCACCAGATCATAGCAACAATGACAGCTTGGGAGCGGACTTGCCTAAGGTCACACCGCAGACGGTCTCATGTGACGAACATAATGTAGCAGTAGGCACCGACGATCTCAAAGGCAAGACACACACCCGTACCTGGAAGGGCTCCCAAAGACCCGGCTGTATATCACACTGTACTGCAGGCCGTAACTAAGTGGTCTGGGGGTTACTGCCTGGTTCTTCTACTGGGGGGGAGCGGAGTGGGGAGTCTGGACCCGAGACTGTAGGTTGTTAACCCTCGCAACTGTCATTGGATGTTTGTATGCTTCAGAAGTGTTTGGATGGGAACTAGTTTTCCGGTACCTGTCCTGGGGAGGGGTGAGTTGGGGGTTTTCTTTAGGTTGGGGAATGTTGAGGGGGGCCAGGCGTGTCACGGGAGGGGGGGATCTTTTAATGTGTGCAGGAAATTCCTAAGACAATGGGATCCCCACTAGGTTTAAAATGTATTTCGTAGAACGTGAGGGGGATGCACTCAATGGTACGACGTCATAAAATACACTCATATTTGGTTCGCAGAGGCATTCAGATGGCATTGCTTCAAGAAACCCACATAATAGCGAAAGAAGGCTCAGCACTGCAGCGTCGCTGGAGGGGTCAAGCATTCTTCACCACTTACTCAGCATTTGCACGGGGTTCTAATATGGGTAAGGGCGGGCGTACCCTTTCAGTGCACAAAACAGTTTATCGACCCAGAAGGCGGATATGTGGTAGTATCGGGAGACTGGACGGCAGGGACTTAGTACTAGGTAGCATATACGCGCCTAATTCGGACCAACCAGCCTTTTTCTCACATCTTTCTAGGCTGTCCCCACGGGTTCGATATTACTAGGGGGTGATTTTAACTGTACATCGGATGTCAACCTTGATCGTTCTCATCCCCCATTACCTGATGCACCTGCACACAAACTAGCAGAGGCGCGCTGTAGCTGGCAACAGAAATGGGGTTTGGTAGATTCCTGGAGGGCACAACACCCTGCAACCCGAGATTACTCCTTTTTCTCAGCCCTACACGAACTGTATGTCAGACTAGATGCCATATTGTGCTCCCCTGATGTACATGAGGGGGTTCACAGCAGTGAATACCTCACTAGGACGCTATCTGACCACAATCCTGAGCTAGTAAGCTTACAATGGTCCCGCGCGCGACCCAAGATCCCCACCTGGCGCTTGCGACCCAAGGCTTTAGATGATCAAGTCTTTCATACAGCGATAGGAACAGCTATTACTAACTACTTCCAAGATAATGCTAACACTGCAGAATCCTCCTTAGTGGAATGGGACGCATGCAAAGCAGTCATTAGAGGGCGCTGTATATCAGAAATGATGGGTGTACGGAAGGTGCTTCTTCAGGACATAGAGAGGGATGACCAAAGACTGCGAGACCTGGAAAAAGATAGACCTGAGAACCCAGATAAGCAGAAGGAGCTTTTGGAGGCTAGAGAGGCAGTGGCAGTCCAAGTAGAGTGCCTACGTTGCTTTGACTACAAAAAATACATCACCCGTGCTCACTCAGAAAGGGACAAGTCGGGAGCCCTTCTGGCTTGGTTGGCTAACCCTGCCAGGAGAGGTACAGTGATATTGGAACTTCGGGACCAGGATGGTGAAGCGAGGTACGATCAACAGGGCATCAATGACCTGTTCCTAGCCTATTACACAGACCTCTATCGCAGTAAGCGGACTCCAGCGGAGGAAGATTTGCATGCGTTCACGCGCGACGTGGAACTACCAGCACTAGATGAGGACAGTGCAGATACACTGGGGCGGGAAATCGAGCTTGGAGAAGTGAGAGGGGCCATTAAGAGCATGGCTCGAAATAAAACTCTAGGCACGGATGGCCTGCCAATTGAATTCTACCTAGCATACATTGATTTGTTGGCCCCCAGACTGGTGCAGCTATACAATGATGCAAAACGAGTTGGCCACCTACCTGTGACTACTAGAGAGGCGATCATCATACCATTACTCAAACCGGGGAAGCCGCCATGGGACAAAACCGCATATCGCCCGTTATCTATGCTTAACTTGGACTATAAAATACTAAGTAGGGTTTTGGCTACTCGCTTGCTCCCCCATATGACTGCCCTGATACATAAAGATCAATCCGGGTTTATCCCCACCAGAAACACAGCGCTTAACATTCAGCGCCTTTTTCCAAGTTCTAGAGGCTGACTCTTATAGCATAGACGTGGCGACGATCTTCGCCGTCGATATCGAGAAAGCGTTGGACAGCTTGGAATGGCCTCATTTGTTCCATGTGATGCGGAAATTGGGGCTGGGTGATGATTTCGTGAACTGGACGGCTCTCCTGTATTCCGACTCCACTGCCAGAGTTAAAACTGGTGGGCTAATCTCAGATGCCAGCACCGTGGAAAGGGGAACGCGCCAGGGGTGCCCCCTTTCCCCCCCTCCTGTTTGCCCTGGCGATGGAGCCGTTGGCAGTGCGGGCCAGATCAGGGCAGGCCTATCAGGGACTCAATGTACATGGGCAGATTCATCACATCGCACTGTACGCCGATGACCTTTTCCTCTTTTTGGCTGATTCTGGGGAGGCACTTGTGGGAGCGAAAAACTTACTACAGCCCCTCAGCAAAGTTGCAGGGTTAAAAGTGAATTGGGCGAAATCTTGCCTGTTTCCTACAAGGGCAGAATAGGCCCACAAGAAACGGAGGGGGTAACCTGGGAAGACAGGTGCCTGCTATACCTGGGCACACAAATATACCACACACAGGAAGACACCCTAGAGGGTAATAAAGGGAAAGCCATCAGGGGAGCAAAAAGCAACTTCGACTTCTGGGGCTACTTGCCGCTAACTGTGGCTGACCGCGTAGCCCTGCTTAAAGTGGTCACTCTTCCGAGATTATTATACTACTTTGGGACCTTGCCGGTCTGGATCCCGACAAAGTACTTTGCCCAGCTCAGATCGATGATCACGGGGTTCCTATGGGGCACTGGCAGGCGTAGAGTTGCGCTTGCTAGCCTTATGCGACCGAGAGCGGAAGGTGGGCTAGCGGTACCTGACTATGAGACCTATTATTTGGCGGCGCAATTTCAATGGCTTACGCAATGGGTAGCGAACAGTGTTAGGGGAGAGGAGGAGCGGCGAGAGGAATTTGAGTCCTTAAAACTGCTCTCTCACATCATCTTGCGACTTCCTGTCAGAACCACAACCCTCACCACGGAGCTCGACACGGCACGAAGGTGCTGGAACAGATACCTGCAGAGGGCTAAAATTAAATGCCCGTATGCGCCGGAAATCCCGTTACTTATGTGCACGGCCTTACCGCATGGAGGTAGTTGGCAGAGACTGGAGTGCTGGGCGGAACAGGGGTTGGCCAATATAGGAGACATATACGAGGAGGGGGCCATGATCCCGTTCAATGACCTACAAACCCGCTATGACTTGCCTGAGGGGGGATTTTATGCTGTATACAGCCCTCACCGCGGCTATTCAGAAACACTGGGGAGGGGGACTCACCGAACCACAAACGTTGCTGGGTTGCCAATATGTGGTTATGGCAGCAGGTACATTCAAAGCAGTGACGTGCTTATTTAAGCGCATGACACGTGAAACTACTCCCCCTGACTGAACTGAGACTCAAGTGGGAAACTGATCTTGGGGAGGCCATCCCGGAGAAGACCTGGGGAGAACTGGTAGAGAGAGCCTGGAAGAGTACCCGAAATGCCAGGTTCCAGTTAGTCCATTTTTATATCTTACACAGGGCATATCTTACCCCGGAAAAGCTCAATAAGTACTTCCCAACCCAAACAGCTGCTTGCCCGCGCTGCAATACAGAGGGCGCAGATTTTAAACATATGTTTTGGGATTGCCCGTTCCTGGACAGCTATTGGGGGGAGATAACGACATTACTGACTGGACTTACTGACAGAAGTAGAGCCAACCCAGAAATACTGCATTTTACACTGGTTCCCTCACACGTCCAAGAATAAAATCACGAGTAAGTTCCTAGATATGGGTCTGCTATTGGCCAAAAGAGATATCACCATGTATTGGAAAGCGAAGCAGGGTCCAAGCATAGCAAGATGGAAAGCTGAACTCCTTAAGTGGGCAGAAGGGGTGATCAGACTGCAGATAGCCAAAAGAACAGGGAGTGAGAGGGCGCTAGGAGCGGCGAGAGCTTGGGAAGCATTAGTTGTAGCGCTTAAATCCCCCCGAAGACACTGAGGAAGCTGACTCCATAGATGATCCCCCGGCAGGCATAGGCTAGTCTGCGGGCAGTTACAGGAATCTTGAAGCCTGATGACTCACTGCCGGAGACGGTATTAAGTTTCCTGGATGGGATGTGATCCTCTATAGTGACACCCCAATCAATGCGGACGCCCCGCCTCGGGAACTGATCTATGATACATTAACGACCTGGATGTAAGTGACACGCCTGGGGGGAGGGAAGGTTTGTTGTGGGACAGGAGTTTACAGTCGGGACTGAATACAAGTATATGTATAGAACTGCAAGGCAATGCCGGGACAATCAAGCATACTGATCTGATCAATACTCTGTATGTTACTTGTTGCCATACCTATGTCCCAAGATGGCGGATTGTATGCTTGTTGAATGACAGGGTTCTGACATAACAACCCCATGTACCTTTTGTCAAATTTAATAAAATCTGTTTAAAAAAAAAAAAAGGTCACTCCTGAGTGACAGACTCTGTCCCCTCTGCTTGCAGGTACCCCTCATCTAGAATCCACCTTCGGATTCCACCGGACACTTTCTCCTACTTCAGCAGCGGCACTTTCTTGAAGTCCTCCATTGGGTTCGACGGCGGTTTCCGACACCGCTTCACACGTATGCACCCGGCTTCCCTGGTGTAGGTAACGTGGGTACTAGGGTATCCACGGGTGGGGTAGCTCTCCAACCTCCTGTCTTCCACGGGGTTTCTTCAGGGTCCACTGGGAAGGGTCCTTAATCTTTAAAAATCCAACCGCAACTTACACGTAGAGTTGTACGGAGCACGCGGTAGTGTTCCCACACGGCACACGCTCTCCGTGGGGTCCCTATCTACTCACCTTGGGTGGTTCCTTGGGTCCCCAGCACTTCTATGTCCTCTCAACCTTGTCTTGACCCGAGTCGTGGTTCTTATACCACTTTCTTAGCATATGGTTTGATCCCTCCCGGGGTCCACTGTGTATTCTGTGCTATTTACTGTGTTTCTTTGCAAAGTATTGTGTGCATTGTGATTATCTCCAGGTAGGAGATATCTAAACGTGTTGAGAGTATATTATAATAAATACATATTTTTATAAATAACTTGTGTTGTTCTTTTTCACTTAATCTATACTATGAGATTGCATTCTGGTAAAACAAGCTGCTTTACACTCCTTCTGGACTAAGCCTGAACGCTGCTCTCCACAGCTACCACTTAAAGAGCTTTCTATGGTTGTCGAAGACCTCTTAAATCACCATTAGGGTTGTCTGGACTGGTGCAAGGTGCCCGCTTACATTAGTGGACATCATATACCAGGCCAGCTTCTCATAATCTACAAGTGACAAAAAATTATTGGAGCATCCGACCAATACTACTATGAGGGACCTAGAATAGTGACCTAAGCTGTATAAGGACATTGATCATAATGGACATATTCAAACTGTTAGACCTGACATTTATGGCATAGTTTCCCCCCCCAGACTTTTTGCCTTCACTCCTCCTGTTTTGCTGAATTAGTTTTGTTGGCCAAAGTACTCTGTGCACTTTACCACTGCTAATCAGTGTTGTGCTCAATCCTATAAAAGGGTAAAATTGACTTACACCCAATTAGCACATTATATTTACTTATAAGTGACTAGTAAAGTGGTACAACATGTACCCAGGGCCTATAAAGGTAATGATACTAGTGGGCCTGCAGTGCTTATTATGCCACCCACTAAAGTAGCCTTTTTAAACAAGGCTCAGGTCTAAAACTGCACACGGGCTGCAATAGCAAACTACTGTTTCAACCTGGCAAAATAAGTCACAATTCTAAAAATGTCACTTTTATAAATATGGCACTTCCTTGTCATACCCATTTGGTGCCTGCAGCCTGTATCCTGGGTCACATGGCTAGGTGTAGTTGGCCTTTGTGTATTCCTCCAAGACAGTATCACAAAGGGGGACTGGATGTTGGCAGGATGGATGGAACAGCCACCTACCACATTTGCACTTCAAAGAACCTGTCTCTGCACACACACAAATAACTTCATACTAGCCTTTTGTGACTCCCAACATCCTGGGACCAGGGCAGGGAGGGAGGAAATTCCAGAATCAGATGTGGGGATAAAGTCTAGAAGCTTCTCCCACTTCAAAGCTAGCGCCAGGTATAAATATTGGACCCTCAGACCAACTCTTTGTACACTCCTGTAACTGTGGATACTGAAGAAGGACTGCACTGCTGCAAGATGACTGCCCTGCTAATTGAGGCCTACCCTGCTGTTTGAGAATGAAGACTGTACTGTAGTAAGTTCCCTTTTGGACCCACTTTGGTTCTCCCTTAGTTTCACGTCGTAGACTGCCCTTGCTTTGCACAGTCGCACATAACACATTTATTTTGAGCCATATTATTTTAGAAATACGCTGCATATGTTATGGTTATTCAGTTCTTCTCGGGATTCAGTCTGAACATTTCGTACAAGGTCGAACAACATGGTGTACTGTTTTCTTGTGCACGGTCAGCGACATCTCCCTATGTTTTAGACAATACGGCAGCACAGCTGCTGTTTTCCAACACAGTCGTTCACATAAACTATGGCTCGCCACTTGGAAAACAGTAAGGAGAATTCCAACAAAGGGACCAGGTCTTGGAACGGGTGCACCAGCCTTGCGTAAACTGAGTTTACACTTATGATGCGGACCATCTAACTACAAATGCCAGGAATGGGGTCCGGAGCTAATCCCAGAGATCACTGCTATATCCCTGTGCTCGCACAGCGAGGGTAGGCCTAGAAAGATATATCATTTACCATGATAGAGCTGTTCACAGTTTGCTAGTCATGTTTATTACTCTACTTAGTTGTATATGTTTTATAATCGCAGCACAACTGCTTCATAACAGATTACGATAGTTTCAATAAATATTGTAAACTTTCCTTGTGTCTTTGTTTATTATGGACACGCAAGAGTGAGAAAAGAAAAGCTAATGATCCGTTTCCACAGTTCCTTTGGGGACTACAGCATCCACAGCGCACGGTGACCACCAATGGGAAGCTCCCACAACGACGCCCAACAAGATCTTCGGGCTACAGCAATGACGGTCAGCTACTCCCGGCTTGATCTTCGCGCTACAGCGACCACCACCATCTACAACACTCTGCCTGCTCCTCACGAACTCCTCCACCATGAATTGGACTCCACTAGACTTTGAGAAGATAACTCTGAGGAACTAACCTGGTCCCTGTATTCGGCTTGTGCTCCATCGCATTCGGCCTGAACTTGTGACTTCACCTGGTCTCACACGAGCAGATCACTGCGAGCGGCTCTTGTGCTTCTAGGTGCTATACTTACTTTAAATCTTTGAAATTGCATATTTTCGCTTCTAATCATTGGATTTTTGTCGTTTTAGTGTCAAATAATATATTTTTACTCTATTTTTCAAAATTAGTGTGGGATTTTCCTTGTGTTGTGTTATCACTTTATTACTGTTTAAGTGCTGTATAAATACTTCACATTGCATCTAAGTTAAGCCTGAATGTTTTTGTGGCAGGCTACCAGGGGGTTAATTTTATGACTTTTGTGGTTCACTCTGACACGAACTGTGGCTGTAGCTTCAAAAGGGCTCACACCCTCTTCAACCAACAACCTACATTCTCACACAAATGTCTTAAGCAAAATACAATAGTCTTGATAAAGCTTATGGGCATTAGAGCCAGAGAAAAACAATTGTTGGTTGATTTCAGAATTAAGAAGTATTCTTCTGCTAAATATACAGTAAAAGTGCAGAAAAACAGTGGAGAATAAGCTGAACAAACAAAGATATGTTTAAGAAAGCTGTGGGTAAAGAATTAATCTGAAGCAACAGAGAATTATAAACTAAGCATTAACTTTTGATGCCATTAAGAAATACCCATCTTGTGGCTGAATTGCATAGTGTGAAACTGAAAAATCTGGGGTCAATCCCTACTTCTCTAGTTGACCTAATTGAGTGATCCTAGACAAATACTTTATTTCACTGCGTCTCCTTTTTGTTACAACAGAGCAACTTCAAATATGCGAGTGTCAGGTGTGCACTGTACAAAAACCTCTGTTTGATTTACAAGCCTATATTGTTGTTCCATCTATAATAAGAATCTAAAAAACATATAAAGTACACACAAACTCTGACTCACCTATGAGTTCACTAACAGCATTGTCACCAGGGCAGGGGCAGGAAGTTTCTGAGTTCACGTTTAAAAACTCACTTTATTAAATACTTCTAAAATAATCATATGTACCAAGGTGAAACGCTTCTGTGTGCTAAAGAAATGCACTTTCTTGAATTTTGAAGACACCATATCATATTCTAAAATTATTTTTTTGCACGATTGACATGCCAAATATTTTTTAAGGCTCTGTTCGTACACAGGCTCTTAAAGGCAGATCCGACCCTTGGCTATGCTCTCCCCGTTAATTTGTTGGCTCGCACAGCTCTGCCCCTATGTCTTCAACGTGTGCTCTATGCTGTTTGAACGTCAAGTCTGCCCAGTCGCCCATGCCCTTTTCCTCTCAGGTTTCATCTCTCAGACTAGGGCTAGGCAAAAGTTGCAGTCATTACAATAGTGTTAGCTATGGCATAGGTCTGCTTACGGAATTGTCTCTGGCAGAGACTGTGTGTCTGCTGCAGAGATGTGTGGGATGTGTGGGCGCACACACTTGGGTCTGCAAGGCAGGAGGCCTTTCAAGCAGAGAACATAGGTGTGTGTTTTAATTTGCCTCTGCAGGAGGTTGTGTTTGCAGGTTGGATATTTGAGCATGAGAGAAGTAGGCAGGTTATGTGTGTCTGTATGTGGCGTGTCTGCAGCATGTGTGTGTATATTAGCCTCTCTCTTTGCAGGGTGAATATCTTGAGCATACTTCCCGAAAACTTGACCTCCCGCTGTGCCTCTTCCTCAAACTCAGAGATCTTGGCTCGGATATCTCCCAACAGTGTAGAGTCGGCTGATTAAAAAAATTGAAGCTCGAGATTCTGGATGTCCAGTTCAAGTTTGCTCAGAGAGCCTCTTATAGACTTAAGCACCCCGGCATGCCTAGCTATACACTTCCCACGTATTACCACTTTGAAGGCTTCCCATAGTGTGGCTTGTGTTTTGACGGAGCCCGTGTTACTATCAAAATAGTCAATTATATCACCCCTAATCTCTTCCTGAAACACCGCATCAGATAGTGCATGTGGGGGCAGCCTCCAGCTAAACATACGTCTGGGACCGTCTGTAATGTTCAGGTGGAGCAGAACCGGTGCATGATCCGAGAGGGTTTTGGGCAGGTGTTTCACCTCGACCGTCCAGGTGGCAACATCACGGGACACTAACCAGAAATCTAAACGCGACCATGCGTTGTGCTGTGCTGTAATGCATGTGCCCTCAAGGGTATTCGGGTGTCGCTCACTCCAGATGTCTATGAGGTTTCCTTCTAGGGCTATCTCGTTTAGTGCTGTGCTAGCCTTCGGATGTAACCTACGAGGCCCACCCCTGCGAACCAACTCATCATTCAGGAGCGCATTGAAGTCTCCCCCCCCCCAGATCAGAGTGCCACAGCCCACCGTGGTAATCTTAGCCCACAACTTGTGAAAAAAGTTAGGTGAATCCACATTCGGACCATATACTGCCACCAGTGTAACATTGATAGTGCCCAGCCTCCCCGTCAAGATTACATATCTGCCCTCAGGGTCTGTGACTGACGCGCCAGTGGACCAACCGATACCCTTTTTTAGCAATATCGCCACGCCTCTGGCATAGTTAGAATAGATAGAGGAGTAGATCGGGTCCCAGCACTTACTGTGAAATTTATCCGAGGAGGTTGTATTTAAATGGGTTTCCTGAAGGAAACAGACATCGACACCATGTCTACTGAGATACGCGTGGAGCAATCTAATCTTACGGAAATTATTCAGCCCCCTTATATTCCAAGTGAGTACATTGTAAGAAATCATTAAGATACAGTTGTTGTAATGGAGATGGCTGGATACGAAACAAGGACCAATGTAACACCCTTATATTGTGTCTGAACCAAACGAAGACATCTCCGCTTTTCACCTGCAATGAATCTTCTATACAGATCGGCAACCGTGTACAAGACATTAATGACTGTGACGTCTGTGAATCTCAGCACTGACCATTAGAACAGTTTGAACAAACTCCACCCTCCCCCCTCCCACACCAACCCCCCAATCAGGTTGTGCATAGTACGCCCCCCCATACAAACACCCTTAAAAGTTGACCCACGACTTTTGCGTGGGTGTCAAAAGTGGGAGATCTCCCTAGGGACGTGACTTGACCGGCGGACACCCCTGCCAAATGACAGGGTAGCCGCATTGGAGTGCAACGCCAAGAATTTATCTGCAACTAAACATGACAGATAGCATAAATGCAAATACAAAATTAGATCACAGCCTCCCCCCACACTCGTTACACACTTATTGGCAAAGACCATTCTGTGACCAAACCAAAACACCGTATATTCCAGCAGACCTATTCTATGTCGCTAAGTCTATCTTCTAATTGTGATCTCGCAGCGCCATTGTCCTGTACTTTCTTTTTACCCCCCACATGCTTGGCAAATTTCAGAGCAGATTTTGCGTCTGCGAAATAGTGCGTAGTGCCCTCTCGCGTCACCTTCAATTTAGCAGGGTATAACAGAGCATAAGGGATCCCCAGCTTGCCTGAGAATGCGCTAAGCCGGCACAAACTCACGTCTGGCAGCCTGGACCATTGGAGTGAAATCCGGGTATATAGAAATATTGGCGCCCTTGTAACTAATGGACCCTTTGTCTCTGGCCAACTTGAGAATGGTGTCTCCGTCTTTGAAATTTAGTATCCACACTAGAATTGGTCTGGGCGTCGCCCCCACCGGAGGCTGGGGCCCAGCGTACGGTGAGCCCTTGCACAATAAACATTGCTGACAGTTCGGGGCCAAAGAGCTCATGCAGCAACTCTTCTATAAAAGCGTCCATTTTATGTATAGCTGTGGTTTCAGGGATGCCAATTATGCGTAGATTGTTCCTTCTGGACCTAGCTTCCAAATCGTCATTCTTAGCCCGTATTACGTTCAGAAGCTTATCCATTTGAAGCAGCTGCTCCTTAGTGTCCGTTTCAAATTCGTGCATTTCGGTGGAGCGATTGTCAAGCTGGTCAAGTCGAGTCTCGTGTGTGTCTACCTGCCTCTTCACCTGGTCCAGCTGGGAGGTTAGGATATCCAGCTTAGCGTCAATTGTTTTTAAGCTGGATTTCATGTCGAGGAGTAAAGACTTAAGATCATCCTCGCCGCTCAAAGCACCCTCCCGCATGTTTGCCTTGGAATCCGTGTCCCCCTCATGTTCGGTATTTCTGGTGTGGCGCTTGTTCTCAAACTGCAATTTTGTTTGTTTCGTGTCTGTCTTTACCATCGTGTAGGGTTGCACCACTGGGCCCACGAGAACAAAAGTATGTATTGGCGCTGGCTGGGTGGCGTGCACGGGCAAATGCTTGCTGGCAGAGTTACTATGAAGTGGTTAAGTGCGTCTCACCTTTGGAAATCACGGGCCCAGGCCGGCGCACAGGGTGAATATCTTAGCTACTTTTCGTGGCGTTTCTGGACCTCTCTTCTCTGCACAGTGATCGTTCCTCTTGAAGTTATTCTGCTCTGCTTGTTACTTCAACAAGAAGGCAAGAACAAGATGAGCGTGAACAAAGCAAGAGGCAAGAAAAGAGAAATAAGAGCTGTAATAACATAAAAACGTGAAGAGCAGAGTATAGAAAATAATAGATATCAGTCAAAATATGAAAGAAATAAGTATGTAGGCAAGCAGACCACAGCTCCAAAAAAGGACAGGAAAAGAATTACCATTATTTATAAATTGCAGAGAGTTGAATTGCATGTTGTGTGTTAGATATGTGATTTAGGTGCCACATGAATATGACTTTGCACGAGTTATAGGTGTCATTTGTTGTTGAGCAGTACCAATACTTTAACCAACTTTAGAGCTACAGGTTTAGGTTTTAATTCCAGCCACAAAACTGCAAATATATCTACTGGACGGATCTATGTGTTTTACTGCAAGTCACCAATTTCAGCTCTAGTGAGATAGCTAAAGGGGTTAATGCACCAAATGCATATAATGTAATCTTTTGATTCCTAGGTTCCAACCATCCTCCTGTATAAATATGTAATGCACATTCTGCATGGATCTGTTACCTTTGTATCACAAGTACCAATCCTAATAAAAAATAAATTGAAAATTACTCCTAAATTGCTCCAATTTAGCACCCAAGACCACCTCAAGTTGGCCCAACTCTAGCTATTAAAGTCAGCTATGAATGGGTCTGTTTTGGTCCATCCAAGATGTTGGTAGTATGAAGGACAAGTGGAATTCTCAAAAGGGCAAGTACATCCCCGTTTTATTCTGACCTTTGGGCAAGCAGATTTTAAAAATAATTCCACTGCCCTGTAGACGGGTTAGAGAGTGGGAGAAATGAAAACAGAATGACAGAGGTTTGTATAATAAATTAAATTGGGAGAGAGAGGCAAGAGAGGGGCATGAGTAAAAGAGGTTTTGAGAGTAAGAGGAAAGGGTGAAAAAAACAAAATGACCGGGAAACAAGAGAAAATGAGAAGAGAAAAATACAAGCTAAGGAGGAGCACATGTAAGAGAGGTAGAAAAAGGGAAAGGTGAGAATGGATAGAGGATGAGAGAGAGATAGAAAGCAATATGTAATTGAGAAAGGGGGGATATAGAGACAGAAGGGGCAATGGTAGGGGGAAACAAAAGAGCTGCAGAGGCTTTGTTTCCCATGAAAAAAGGCCATACTGGGTACATCGCTCTCTCCATCCCTTTTCACACTACAAATAGGGAAGGTCTATGCACTGGTATAGCAAGGGCCCAGCCTCTGAGAAATGTATCTAAAGGAAATGACAGCAGACTGAATGCGGGGTAATGACACCAGAAGTCACAGCAGGTCTCCAAGTGAAGGCAGCAGGACTTTCGGTATAGTGCCATAGATTGCCTAAGTGAGAATTAGATCAGTCGCATATTCACTGACTCATCCACCATTCATTCCTCTCAGTGAGTTAAGCACCCCCTCAAGAGATCTGTCTAAACTACGTTACTCATGCCTTAACTGCATGTTCTGTGAAAGATTATAACTTGTACTAGTCTGTCCTGCTGAATATGTTCTGTGGGGAATGGAAGATTCTAGTATCTGCTTTTCGCGAGGGGGAAGCTTGCTTTGCTACTGCCATGCTGTACCCGTTCCATGAGAAAGCATAGCTAGCCCTGCTCCTCCCTGATTTGTAGGTGTCCTGTGATGGGGAAAGCTTGTACTGCTGCTGTCCTAGATGTACATGTCCTCTGAAGGACGGACGCTTACACTGTTTCTGTCCAAAAGTGCCTGTTCTATGAAGTTAGGTTATGATCACTGCTGTTGCCCATGTTTTGAAAAATCAATGGATAGTCTGAATGCAATTGCATAATGTGCCGTATGAATCAGTGTCTGTTTTACAATATTTGATGTGAGCGATACCAAGACCTTAAGTCCTGAGAAGGATGCCCAACCCCCTGGAGGGAAAATTCAAGTGTCAAAACAAGGTGGAAGAAAAGACTCCATTTTGAATCTTACAGCGGAGAAACAGCAGTAAAAGACAATTTTAGCTCAACCACAAACACATTTAATGTAGGTTTGAGTTTAACAAAAGGGAAACATAACTGTCGTTGTGAGACCTAACCTCACCCAAACCACGGAACCCAAATGGTGCATTACGTGGTAAAAGAGAAAAACCTACGAGTATGTAGAAAACGCAGCAAGCATAAACGTAAAATTCCTGTAACCTTGACTACATGTCATAAAACCAACTGTCAGAATTCTGAAATGTAAAACATAGTTCCTTTTGTGTGGGTAATTAAGGATTAATTATTCAAGTGGCTGATCAAATGAAGGGCAGAAAGGGCCTTTCAATTGCAGATGCATGCATCTAATGTTCTAACATTGACACCCCTTGTATAAAGAAATGGGCGTGTTAAAAATGTATTCATCAAAACAATGCACGCGACAGCAACTAATGTGCCTGAAGAGAGAATGAGAAAAGAAAAGCAATGTGGTGTGCCCCTTCTTTCTGAGCCCATTGAGGTTGGTATGTTTTAGGTGGGGCCCTGCATTGACCAAGTGACCCAACCCAAGCAAAGCACAGCGATTTTATTCACTGTCATCTCACCTCCTGCTCAGCTAAAGCACAGCGATTTTATTCACTGTCATCTCACCTCCTGCTCAGCTAGATCCACCCGTCGCTTACGCTCGCGCTCCTCCTCCTCCGCGAGCGCCTCGTCACGCCTCACACGCGCAACATTGTCCTTATTGCGCACGTGCCAGCTCTTCTTTGGAAGAATATTCATTCTGATTGGTTGGTAGCCTGCCTCCTTTTACCTTAGCCCAGCACCAACATGGCGGAGGGTGCGTTGTAGATTTAGATTCGCTGCAACCAACTGCAAACGAACTTTTTCTATCTGGTCTCTCGGCGATCATTCACACGTGAAACGTATGCGGTCCGCAAGGGTCAGAACACACTTCTCCGTGATGTTTTCTATCAGTGTTGAAGTCAGAGAACCTTTCCTTCTACAAGCGGTCCCTGAAGTTAGTGGCGTATTTTCTCACCATTACGATTGACTCCCTATCCTACCCATTGAGGACTGTAGCCCCACCTTCTCACGTGGAGGACGTAATTCTAGCCTTAACTTTGATTGGTCGCATAATCTCCTCTTCACTTTGATTGGCCGACGACCCGCATTTCCTACATCCTGGGCTGGGATCGCTCTTTCTCGAAATGTAGACGAGCAGATACGTTCGATTGTGAAAATTGCAGTTTGCAACCGTTGTTGCTAATTTTGGGGTGCCTTCCTTAGTGTTTTGCACTCTATCTACCTGACGTTCTACAATTTCGAATCGTAGACATTTAGAAATAAACAACTACAATTGTCCATATTTATTATAAAGGGCTTTATGAGGTACGGGGTGCTACGGGGCCTATGGGAAACGTGAGGGTAAAATAACGGACACTACAGTAGTCCGTTGACTTCGGCCAAAGATGACGTGCCACCTTTGGCCCCTTTATTTATGCCCTCGGACCGTGCCCGGTCGCGAGGGGTGTACATTGCTACATTACATTGTGAGGGCCGGGTGGCTCCTCTACATCCCTCCTTTCCTTCGGATGATGAAATCTCTGCTTCGCAGATAAGGCTTGAGGGAACAGAAAATAGGAAGAGAGAGAGAGCGAGAAAAGAAAGGAAGAGAGAGAGAGAGAGATAGAGAAAAGGAGATGAAAGAGACAAAAGTTCTCAACAGGTCGTCGGTACATCAACTAAGGTTCGACACTGGCTCCCTGCTGCGGACACCTCTTCAGCATGCATAGTCTCTCAGCCTCCGACTGGGTGTTGGGTTCGGCCGGAGTCGATA
The DNA here is from genome assembly GCA_963921515.1 of Calotriton arnoldi. NCBI lineage: Eukaryota > Metazoa > Chordata > Amphibia > Caudata > Salamandridae > Calotriton > Calotriton arnoldi. The sequence goes on from CAWUFW010000011.1 coordinate 6,149,481, forward strand.
TCTGGAACTCCGGATCCCTGAGCCCTGGTTCTCTTCCTGAGCCACTTGCTCACTCGCTCCTTCGGCAGTGGTGGTAGGCTCGCCAGTCATCCCGTCATCACTTTGGTTGTCCGCGCTCCTGCGCGGGGTGAGTCCTGGGTTGGCCTGTCTTTCTCCTATATCCGGACATGGTCCTTCGTATGCCCCAGCACTCTCTTCCGTTGCTTTGTTGCCCCCGGTCAGCTAGGTCGTATCGGCTTGAACCATGACACGTTGCGGGTCACTGTGTGCTCCCCCCTCCGGGCTGTGGCCATGGTGCCCTCAACTCGTGTTACTGTCCACACCTCTGGTTCATATGGGGTCCGAAACTTCCATCCCGGATATCGATCCTTCAGCACAATTTGATCCCCTACTTTTACCCTCGGTGGCTTTGCTCCTCGGTGCACCGTAGCCTTGTCATTTGTGACTCTGCGTTTTAGCTGAGATCTCTCTATGTCCAGAACCGGTGGCATCCATTCAGTGTCTTCAGGAATGACATCCCGGGGCGATTGCTTCAGTAGGAGCGAAACCGGGGCACACCCTGTCGTGGAGTGTGGGGTTTGCCGGTAGGCCTGTAGGAATTGTTGCAGACACGCCTCTGGGTCCTGATGTTGGTCTACCCCTATTCGGAGAGCGCAGTTGAGTGTCCGCATGAACCTTTCTGCCTCACCATTGGCCTGCGGCCATTGCGGGGTGATTCGGCGGTGTCGGATGGCTCGTTGCTCTAGGAAGTCATGGAAGTCTTGCCCTTGGAAAGGGGGTCCATTGTCGGTCTTTACTTCCTCTGGCAGACCAAACGTGGCAAATGTCCTTTCGAGGGCGGAACGAACTTGCGTAAATGCTGTGGATGTGACCAGTTCCACCACCGGGAATTTCGAGAAGGAATCAATGATGACAAGCGTGTGCCGTCCGTCCGGGAAGCTTCCAAAATCAGCGCTCAGTTTTGTCCACGGTTTCTGGCTTGGTTCTTCAGTGATCACCGGGGCTGGCGCTGGATCTCCTCCTGTGATAGTGCACGGATGGCAGCGCTGCACTTCGGCATCTACCAAGTCATCCAGGCCTGGGAACCACACCTTTGCCCTCAGCCTTGCCTTTGTCTTGGCGGTACCTTGGTGTCCCAGGTGGGCAAGCTTGACCATCCTCTGACATAAGCTTCTCGGTACCACGATTCTTCTTCCTCTCAGGATCATTCCTGATCCGCTGGCGCATAACTCGTGTCGTATCTTCCACATCTGGCGTCTGGCGTTCTGTTCTTCCGCGGTCAATATTGACAGTCCTTCTAGGAACCGTTGCCACTTGCCGCTTTCCAAAGCCTCTTTCACTCTTTGCAGGGTGCCATCGTCTTCCGTGGCTTGGCGTATCTCCTCCTTGGTGATCGCCACCGGGCATGCGGCGTCCTCAACCATCCTTATGAACGCTTCCGTGTCGGCAGCGGCTCCTTGCATGCTCTCCCCTTTTTCTTCCGGGGGTGTCGGGAAAGAAAGTCAGCCGGATTATCCGCCCCTGGCCTGTACACCAGCTCGAACGCATAGGCCTGCAGTTGCACCGCCCACCTTTCAATCCTCGGGGGCGCCAGTCGTGTTAGCCCGCTGAAGAGGGGAATCAGAGGCTTGTGATCTGTCACTACCCGGAACGGGTGTCCACAGAGGTACAGGTGGAAATGTTGACATGCCCACCTTATGGCCAGGGCCTCCCGCTCAATCTGGGCGTACCTCGTTTCCGTTGATGACAGGGCCTTGCTGGCGTATGCCACGGGTACTCTATCTCCTTTCCCATCGATCTGTAGTAGGACCGCTCCGAGTCCCACCGGACTGGTGTCTACCACCAGTTCCGTCTTCCACTTGGGGTGAAAATACGCCATGGTGATCTGGTCCAACAGGGCCGCCTTAATGCTTTGAAACGCCGCCTCCTCTTTGTGTGACCAGTCCCATGGCACCCCGTTCTTAGTTAGTTGGCGGAGGGGCTCGGCAAGAGTCGCCAGGTTTGGGAGGAACCTCCCACAGTATGTAGCCATCCCGAGAAAGCTCCTTATCTCGGTTGGATTCTGTGGAACTGGGGCATTGCGGATGGCATCCACCTTATTTGGGTCCACCTTGAGGCCGTCCCTTGCGAAGACATATCCGAAGAACTCAATTGAATTTTTGTAGAATGCACACTTTTTCCGATGTAGCGTGAGGCCGCACTCCACCAGTCTCTGTAGGGTCGCCCTGAGCCGCACATGGTGTTCTTCCAGGCTTTGCGAGTAGATCAAAATGTCATCGCTCAGGTTGATTACACCGACCAAACCCGAGAGGGTTTCCTTTATGGCATTTTGAAAAACCTCGGCAGCTGAAGAGATGCCAAAACTGAGCCTTGTGTACCTTCTAAGGCCGACGTGTGTAGAGAAAGTCGTAATATACCGGCTCTCCGGTGTTAGCTCCAGCTGATGGTATCCGGAGTTGAGATCCAGCTTTGAGAATCATTGCGCCCCGTTGAGGTCCGCAATGATGTCATCCATCGTCGGGGTCACATGCCTTTCCCTCCGGATGGCCTGGTTGGGAAGCCGCATGTCCACACACAAACGGATGGCGCCCGGCTGTTTTGGTTTTGGCGCCACGACGAGTGGCGAGACCCATGGTGTCGGCCCGACACTTTCTCTATGACTCCTCTGTCTTCTAGATCCTGGAGCTCCTTTTCCACCGCTGGGCGCAGATGGAATGGGATCCGCCGGTGTCTCAGGGCGCGCGGCTGTATCGTCTTGTCTATGTGTAGCTTGACTTGACGGCCTTTTAGTTTTCCTAGACCCTGGAATAGTTGTGGGAACTCGCCCATGATGTCTTCGGCGTGGCGTTCGTGTACTTGTCTTGCGAAAAACACTAACTCTAGGTCCTCCGCTGTGTGGCAGCTCAGCAAGGTTCCTTTCTTCCCTTCGGTCACGTGAAACTTCGTCCTCACTGAGTGGTCGGCATTGGCGACGTCCACTTCTATCATGCCCCTCAGCAGTATGGGCTCTGTGCCTCCGTACGTGTAGATCTTGGCCATGCTTGGTATGAGGCACGGCCTGGGCGACAGCTTCTCGTATTGGTCGGAGTCTATCACATTGACCGACGCTCCGGTGTCTATAAGCGCCTGTATTGTTGCTCCGTTGACGGTTACGTGGCATATGGGGGGTGGGCGTCTTGTTCGCCCCGGCCTTCCAGCAAACGAAATCACAAAGATGTCATCATCGTCTTCGTAGTAGACTTGTGCTGCTTGCCCTCCTGATGCCGCCGCCTCCTCGACTTCTTCTAGGGAGAGGTTCCGAATGTTCACCTGGCGACGTCTGGCCATGCCCCCTCTTGATCTCGTTGGTCCGCTTCTACAGACGCTGGCAAAGTGGTTCGCCTTGCCGCACTTGGAGCATGCCTGCCCCTTCGCTGGGCACTTTTCTTGGTCGCGGTGTTCATATCCGCACTGCCCACACCGGTGTCCTTGGCGGGATCTCCCTTCACGTCGGGGCCCTGGGCCTGGTCGCCTTTGGATCGCCTCAACGGTCTCCTCCTTGATTTGAACCTTCGTGTTGGCCCCTGTCGGCGTGTTTCTTAGCCTCACCGCTTCCATCTCGTCCGCTCTTTGGTCGGACAGTTCATGCGATCGGCCCAGCACGAGAATATCGTCGAGAGATATCCCCGGTTGTCGCAGTATTAGGCGCCTCAGCGTGAGGGACTTACAGCCTTGAATTATCTGCGCCCTGATCTCTTCATTGTGATCTATTGTGGTGCAAGAACTTGCTAGCTTCCTTAGCCTCGCGTAAAACATATCAACTGTTTCCGCATCCGTCTGTTTTGCTTGCATCAACTTGAATCTTTCATAATCTGGGTTCATCTGTGGGTCGAAGTAGCGATCCAATGCTGCGATCGCGGCATCGTAGTCGTGTGTTGCTCCAGTATTCGGCAATGATTCGAATAGATCGTACAGCTCATCTCCTCCAAAATGCATTAAGAGCGACCTCTTCACAGTTCCGTCCGTCTCTCGGGTTCCCGTGAAGTAGTGGTTCAGCCGCCCCACCCATCTTCTCCACCTCGGGGCCGCCGAGGCTGGGTCAGCGAGCTGGCTAAACGGGGGTATAGGTGTCACTGACGCATGTGAGTGTGGCCTGATGGGCGCAGGGCCCGCTTGTTGCTGCGCTGGGGGGTCTCCCATGCCAGCTGTTACTGTGTCTTTTCCCTGAGTGGGGATGTGACCTTTAACCTCAGGACCGTGTGCCTTAACTGCTGGGTCTGTTTCCTGCACTTGTGCTTCCCTCAGTCTTCATCTTCGTTCCCCTTTTGATGAGACTGTGCTTGTCAAATAGGTGCTGTCTGCCTTTTATGACCCCTGGCACTGTCCTGGCACTGTCCCACTAGAGGTGACGACGCCTCCTTTCTTTTCCCACTGTGTTTTTTTTTTCTTACGGACGTCTTGCTTTTTTTTTCTTTCTTTGGACTGCCTGTCCTTGTCTTTTCTCACAGTGTTGTTTTTTTTTTTTTTTTTTTTTTTTAAGGACGTGTTGTGTTTTTTTTCCTTACGGACGTCTTGCCTCTTTTTTTTTCTCTTTGGACTGCCTGTCCTTGCCCTTCGTGATGCCTCCGCCCTTGTATCCTCTGCGGGTAACGCTGTCCTTTTAACCTGCTCCCCCACGTGTCTCAGCCTTTGGGGAAACAGTACTTGCAAGCGCGCTGCTCTGGCGATGGCCCCTCCCCTACTTGCGCCTCAGCTGGCGTGCACGCCGGGGACCTGCTCAGCTGTAGGACACGTTCCTCAGCGCCGTCGCTCGCTCCACTCACCCGTCTTGGTGGCGTGCAGGGCGCCACTCACCTCAGCGCCGACCTGAGCACCTCTGGCACGACTATGGTTCCAGGCCGTCGACCACCCGGCAGGCGCTGACAGGCCGGTCTTGCCGTCTACGTCGCTTCACCGCCACAGGATCTCCGGCAGCGGGATCTGGTCACACGACACGGGCTCGCCCTCTCGTCGCCAGTATAAAGGGCTTTATGAGGTACGGGGTGCTACGGGGCCTATGGGAAACGTGAGGGTAAAATAACGGACACTACAGTAGTCCGTTGACTTCGGCCAGAGATGACGTGCCACCTTTGGCCCCTTTATTTATGCCCTCGGACCGCGCCCGGTCGCGAGGGGTGTACATTACATTGTGAGGGCCGGGTGGCTCCTCTTTCTCCAAATGTAGACGAGCAGATACGTTCGATTGTGAAAATTGCAGTTTGCAACCGTTGTTGCTAATTTTGGGGTGCCTTCCTTAGTGTTTTGCACTCTATCTACCTGACGTTCTACAATTTCGAATCGTAGACATTTAGAAATAAACAACTACAATTGTCCATATTTATTATTCTTAATTAGGGCTTTAAGTGGGATAAAACAACTGGAGGGTCTCTCAAAGGGGCGTGGCCAATGTAATTAAGGGCGTGGCTTAAAAACACTAAAGCTAAAAATCTGTGCTTAGCATAGTGTGCCGCCCGACTTGTATTTTGCTGTTTCTGTCATTGTATCTAGATATATGATACAACAAGTAACATCATACCTACAACAAGTCAGGACTATCAGCTTTGTCAATGGGTGTTAGTTGCATAAGATAAATAAGCAGCAACTATGGCTTGTAAAATGCTTCCACTTAAAGCCCTGGTGACACCACGACAATGTGCTGCTCCTTGGTTTAAAAAAGAGAAGGGAAATTCAAAGAGATAATGACTCTCTTTAAAGGATTTCCCTTCCCCTACAACGCTCACCTGGCATGACGTCATGCCGTAACTTCTCCACTAGTGAGAAGTGAGCAGTGTGAGCAGCGCACATCCATGTGCTTGCTGCCACTGAAGTCCGGATAAAAACGGACCGCCTGAGCCAGGGCACACTTTAAAAAACTGCCGGTGCTCAGACCCGGCCCACTTAAAGCCCTGTTCTTAATATCTGTACATTTCACCGAAATTGCACAAGGTGATGTGAAAGCGCGGCAGGTGGGCATTTATTTATGCATTTTTTTTACATGGCGATGGAGCAAGGATTCGAGAAAATGAAACTTGCTCGATTGAATCCTCCATTAACTGTCACTAATCATTAATTAGTAGATAAGACGAAACTAACATGCACCCAACATGTTTGGATTTTCTTATAATGCGTCACTCTGGGGTACTGTACCGCTGTGAAACAATGGTAAAAAAAAATTGCCAGGCCTGAATCGATGCATGTTTACTTCTCTGTCACACCGACCCCAATGCTGTGCGGGGAGAGTGGCATGGGGCTGTCTCAAACGTGGGAGTGGCTCTATTACCTTGAGTCAAACAAAGTCTTGTTTTTGCCCACAATAACAGGTTTACACAGCAGCTTCAGAGCAGGGTGGCAGGTCCCGGCAGAGGCGATCTGTCTGAGATCTGATCCAGAGATAGCGCTGTGTATAACCCTGCCACACACATACACAACAGCCTACGGGAGCACGAGCAGCTTGAAAAATAAAAGATTACGGAATTTAAACAATAATGTAACAAATGCATAATTATGGAGTGCAACATTCAGTAAAATGTGGCATTATTGCTAAACCAAGTTACCTAGAGGCAGAGTGGTGCTGGTGGATTCACGTTCGTTCAAACATGACGGTCACAGCCTTTGACCTGCTCTCGCTCCAGAATCCAGAGGGCGCGGAGGAGGGGACACCCAACCCCACTCTCATGTCACTGACCACGTTGGATAAATTAACTGCAGTGACGACGGATCCTCCACGTGAGGCTGGGTGAGCTTGGCGCTTAATAGTTTGTGATTGAGGAAGACCCCTATGACACAATAACCAGCCTGCAGCCTGAGAAATGAAACCGTGGCACACGTGAATCTCTGAGGGGCGGGGCGAGGCGTCAGAGCACAATTTGTTTTTGCTGCGCAGCACCGAAACAATGTTTCTGACTGAAGTCTTAAACTAGCAGGTGTCACCATGGCAACGAGTGAGTGCCTCTGTAACAGAATATTAAGCTGGAAATAGCGCAGGAATTGCCCACGCAGGTGGCTTTTATTTGGTGATGGAGCACCTCATGATTTCCCAGTGTATCAGGGAGCTTTGTAAATACGTGACTAATGCATTTGAGTGCGGTGATGCGGCCACCAGCACAAAAATGCGTTAGTATCACGCCTGATGCGTGGTACTTGGCAGGGCTGTAATGAGCGTTCAACTTAATGACTGAAATTTTAGATAAACTTATTATTATTATTATATTCAGAGTCTGTGGTTATTTCATTATGAATTTTAGTTAAGAAGTTGTTAATATCACCATCAACTAACTCAACTAATGGTCCATCGACCAGAGGAAGAGTGTTGATTTGTGAAGATTAGTTAGACATGATACTATAATTGATGTGTGGTTACAGGGAAATAACTAATCAGAATTTGTGGAATTATTCAGAATCAAAACCCTTCCAGCGGGAAATTGGCCAAGGGGAATATGAATGAAGGTATTTGGATACAGGTATATGGGCCCATTAAAAGTTCAGTTAGTGGTGTGTAAAATATCCAACCCTGGCCTCTTCGCGCTGGATCAGTTTTTTCTGGTAGCAGAGGATGGTTATTATTGATTAGTTTGGTGATTATTGATTATTGACTATATGTTCTTAGCATGAAAAGTTAGTGTCTTGTTCTATGTTGTCTGGAAGTACAGGTACGGAGATACCTGGGAATCCCGGGATTTGAATTTTGAAGAGTGTGGTAAGGAAATCACACTGCAGAAGGTTACTTGTCTGTTGTCATAATACCTAAAAGCTACGGAGGGCTGTAGGTGTTATATTAGGGACTATATCGTATAAGAGTAGAGTGTAAGTGATAGCGAAGGGTCCACCTGTGAAACTTTGGCCTTACCCGAAGGAGGAGTATCCTTAGAGGACTAATAGGTCTTCCGGAGCTTAAGTGAAGGGTAAACAGTGGTTTTTACTCGTAGTATAAGGAAGTACTTTCTCTTTGAAGCAAGTGAATAAACTATATTTTGAATTAGCGGAGGAGACAGAGTAGCGCTGTTTTTATGTTGTTACTAACAGAAAAGATATTAAGAAAAGTTTAGAGAATACATTGCCATATTACCTTGTGATGGGAGGGTCAGTAGCAGGAGTCATACTGACGTCACAGAGAGCCGCGCTGGTATTGGTTGAGACAGCGGACGTGTAACAAGTGCCGATTGTAAAGGGAGGGTCAGTAGCAGGAGTAATACTGATGTCACAGAGAGCCGCGCTGGTATTGGTTGTAACAAGTGGGTGTGTGCAAAGCTCTGATTGGTTGGTAGACAAGAGCCGCGCAGGTATTGGTTGTGGAAGAAATACGTAGTGAGCCCTGATTGGACTGTTGGTGTGAGTCGCGCTGGTATAGGACGAGTGTTGGGAAACAGGAAACGTAAGAATACGGAAGAGTTTCTAGTTTTAGCTTGCTGAAAATATTTAGTTACAGGGATTGGAAGAATGAAGCTGATTAATAAAATCAAAAATTTCTTTAAAAAGGATAAGCGTGTAGTAACCAGAGAAGGGATACTTATGCCACCCCCTAATACACCTGCTTCCTTTATGATGTTGGAACGAGGATACCATACGTGTGTTTGGTTGGAAAATTGGGTGGAATATACGAAAGGTGATGGAGTTTTAGCTTTTCCTGAGAATGGTACATTTAATGTAAGGGTTCTTCAGAATTTGAGAAATCATTAGAAACTAGCCCTAGGTTAACGCAGTATGAAGCTTTGGAGGAATGGGAAGTTGAGGCATTTGAGCGAGAGAAATACTGAGGAGGTAGAAGAATAAATAGGGGATTTTTCCCAAGATATCCGTTTGATACTCGAGGAGATGAGATGAAAAGATGGAGAAGAGCTGTAGTAACAGAAGGGTTGTATCCAGTATTGATGGCTAAAGATCAAGTAGGGAGTAAATGCAAAGAAAAAAATGAAACATACAGGTATGGCAGGAACAGAATGTGATGAAACGGATGAGGAGTTATTAGAGGACATTTTAGTTAAAAGACCTCCACCTTATCAAGAAAATGCTGGAGAGGCAACTCCAAGTGCACCAATGATGAGAACTCCCTTAGTTCTGCAGGTTTTATATGATCCAACAGTTACCAAAGTATTACAGGAAAAGGAAAGGGATGCATTGAATAGAACAAAAGAGGAGATAATTCAGAAAATAAATCAGTTAGGTTTAAATGCCGAAGCCTTGACAGTGCCAGTAACGATAGGTCCAGTTATTCCATTATATGGGGATAAACAAGACACCCCGAGATTACAAACCGTGACAATCCCACAAAATAATGTCAGAAAAGAGGTAGCGATGTCAGAAGATCTAACCAGCGAGACTGATTCAAATATATAATTACTAGATCTCCCTAATATTGAAACAGTGACGGAGACTCCGAAAAGAGGTACACCAGTAAATAAAAGGAGAAAGGAACTGATTGTCACTCCGGTAGCAGGAAATTCTAAAGGATTTTCGCCAGAAGAACTAGAGGAGTGGGCGAAAGGATTAGACAAAAAGAAACCTCAAACACCAAACATAGATGTGGCCAAGTTGAAAGTAGATTTGGAAGAAATGATCATTGGCACAATAAGCACAGAGAGATTAGGTACATACAGAGATGATGAATTGTTTTTGTGTAAAAGTATAACATGGAGAGCAAAGAATCTGCATGAGAAAATAGTAGAGGTTGCTTCAGAATTTGGAAGAGATGTAGAAAAATCGAAATTATTGCAGAAACCATATAGGGCAGAATTTACTGACAAGATTTAGAAAGTTTGAATGCGTCAGGAAGGAGATTACAGATCAAAGAATTAATGAATATTTTGAAGAAATGGGGAGATGTAGACAGATGGAGAGGTAGATGGACAAAGAAAAGGGATGAAGCAGCTACAAAGGAAGCATCTGCATTCCCATTAAGAGAAACAGAACAGGTTGAAAGAGTGTGTCCCATGAGAGAAGTTCCTGGAGGTGGGTACGTTCATGTTCCATGGTCCAGACAGGATATTTTGTCTTTTACAAATGATTTTCCAAGATTAAGGGAGAAGCCAGTTGAATGGTACAAGCAGGTAGAGAGGTTTGTGAAAGTTTCAAAAGTATTATTAAAGGATGTGGATGGACTGTTTGATATAGTGGTGCAAACTGATTTATGGACAGAATGTAAGATTACGGTTGATTGGCCAACGGAAGAATATCCAAGAGATGCAAAGACAGGTGCACCTTCAGAAGATGTGAGGAAGAAGTATCAGCAAGTGATTACTTTCTTGAAAGGGAAAATTCCTCCAAAAGAAACAGATTGGGTTAAAATAGATAGAACAACTCAAGAACCAAAAGAGTCAGTGCATGCGTATTACGAAAGGTTATTACAGGTATTTAAGCAGTACAGTGGATTTGAAAATATTGGTGATAAGGGTATGGGACATTTTGTGTACAGGTTTGTGTATGGATTGAGATCGGAAATTAGTCAGATGATTCAACAGCATATGCTTTGCTGGCAGAGTAAGCCCATTGATGACATTTTGAAGTACGCAAAGTATTGCAGTGACGATATTGACGCAAAACATAAGAAATTGAAAGAAAAGATGATGTGGGCACAAGTGAAGTTAGCAGAACATCAAGAGGCTAGTACTGGTTCGCAAAATGAAAATCATTCGAATAACCAAAATAAGAATAGTCAAGGATTGAATGGGAATAAAGGAAAAGGACGAATGAGTAGAGAAGAAGCGAAAAAGAAATGTCCTTGTCATGCGTGCGGAAAGCATGGGCATTGGAAGAATGAGTGTAGAAACGTTCAACAGAATAATGGGGTAAATCAAAATTTAAATCCACAGATGCAGAATGAGGTGGTTGTGAACCAGAAGCAACAGCAACAGGTAGTTACTCCACAGTTCCAGGTGCCACAACCCCTATGCCCAACTGTATGAACGCTCAAGTGCAGAGATACAGTGTGAACACCGGATTTCGTGGAGAGAGTGGTAAGAATACACAAACAGTTCAACAATATTGGATGCACAGTAACGAGTGTGATTCAGATGTTTCCCAATGACGGTGCCTGAGGGGGGAGGAAGATTGCGAGCTTGGCGCATCCTTGGCGGTAGATCAGTCAGGTCCATTTGTTGATGGAAAAGTGGAAGGTAATGACATCACTTTCCTAGTGGATACTGGTGCTACCCGTTCTACTGTAAGAGCAGCAGAAATTCCAAACCTACCCCTCTCGGGAGAAACTATCCAAGTTGTAGGAGTCTCAAATAAGCAAATAAAAACCCAGTTTACTAAACCAATAGAAGTAAATATTGGAAATTTCAAAGACATGCATCGGTTTGTGGTGTGTGATTCAAGTCCAGTTAACTTGTTAGGGAGGGATTTGTTGTGCAAAATGAACTGTACCATCTATTGTACACCTGATGGTATTGCTTTTCAAACACCCGATGAAGAAATCGCTTTCAAGATGATGCTAGCAAAACAAGGAACAGAAGTGGATGAGATGTTTTCACTTCTGACTGAAAACAGTCTACCTGATGAGCTGAGAGACACAGTGAGATCAGATGTATGGGATTTTTCAGGAAAGGAAATTGGTCTGATGGCAAATGTAGACCCAATTAAAATAATGGTGAAGGAAGGTGCAATTTATCCAAACACCCGACAGTACAAAATGAGTCCCGAAGTTAAAGCAGGAGTTGCTCCAGTAATCGACCAAATGGTTGAACAAGGTATTCTGACAGAAATAATAGGCAGTCCTTTAATTCGCCAATTATGGGGCTTAAAAAGTCTAGTGGCAAATATAGAATAGTCACCAAGTGCTGGGTTTGGAAAACCAATTCCTAGCTGGTGGATGCACTTAGCGTTGAAACATCATGTTTCTCTTCCAGCTGTATGTGACTTGGTGGAACGGCACATTGATTAATCATCTTCTAAAATCAAAACATATGGATAATTGAGTGCACAGAGATAACATTTTTATTCTTATATATATAAAATAGTGCAAGATTTAAGGAAAATCAACAAAATAGTAGTACCTTGTTGTCCAGAAGTACCAAATCCAGCAGTAATTCTTTATCAGATACCTTGGGATGCACATTGGTATACAGTGATTGATTTGTTCCAAGCATTCTTTTCAATCCCTTTGCATGTAGATAGCCAATATCTCTTTGCGTTCCGGTTCGAGGACCATGTTTTGGCATGGTGCCGAGTTCCTCAAGGGTACACAGAGAGTCCTCGATTTTCAATCAAATCTTGAAAAAGTATTTGGAAACATTGGTTATGCCAGGAAATTCAGTTTTTGTTCAGTATATTGATGACCTACTGGTGGCATCAAAAACAAGAGAGGCTTGTGTCACAGATACAATTGCTTTACTGAACCGTTTGGCAGAAGGAGGACACAAAGTGTCGCCAGAAAAATTAAAATTTTGCCGACAAGAAGTCAAATATTTAGGACACAAGATAGAAAAGGGAGTTAGAAAAGTGACACCAGAGAGAATAAAAGTGATTCGACAGATGAATACCTAAAACTAAGAAGGAAGTACGAATGTTTTTGGGAGTGGTTGGATACTGTCGTCAGTGGATCAGTGGATTTTCATTGCTTGCAAAACCTCTAATAAAACTGACACGAAAAGATGTGATGGACCCAATTGAATGGGATGATGAAAGTGAGGATGCATTCATAAAATTGAAGGATTGTTTGCGTCAAGCACCAGCATTAGGAATGCCTGATTACACGAACAAATTTGCTTTGTTCTGTTGTGAGAGGGAAGGATGTGCACTTTCAGTATTAACCCAAAGACATGGATTGATGCGACGTCCAGTGGCATATTTTTCAGCCACTCTGGATTCTGTGGCGGCAGCATTGACTGGCTGCTTAAAAGCAGTAGCTGCTACTTGTGTGAGTCTGGAACAGAGTGAATCTATTGTTATGGGACATCCCTTGAAAGTATATGTGCCACATTCTGTCGACATCCTTTTAACAAGGACTCAAACACAACACTTGACTCCTAGTCGGCTGACTAAGTATGAAAGAGTGATCCTAGGTGCTAAAAATGTAAGTGTGATAAGATGCACCACAGTGAATCCAGCAACCCTGTTGCCGGACCCATTCTGTGAAGAAGTAAAGGAAGAAGTTGATCATGATTGTTTGGACCTAACAGAAATGTGTACAAAGCCTAGGCCAGACATTTTAGATGTCCCATTGGGAGAATCAGATTATGTATTGTTTGTTGATGGGTCATGCTTGCGAAAACAAGATGGAGAGCTAAGTCCTGCCTATGCTGTCTGTACTATATCTGCTATTGTAGAAGCATCCTGTCTAAAAGGAGTCAAGTCTGCACAAATAGCCGAATTGGTAGCTTTAACAAAAGCTTGCAAAATTGGGAAAAATTGAGAATAACCATATTTACGGATAGTCAATATGGTTTTGGGGTTGTGCTTGACTTCGGCCAAATATGGATTCAAAGGGGATTTCTGATTTCTTCAGGTTCTCCTATCAGAAACAGTAAAAATGTCAAAGAATTATTGGAAGCATTACAATTGCCAAAAGAAATTGCAGTGGTCAAGTGTGCCGCACATAAGTCAGGAAATGATTATGTGACACAAGGCAATAAATATGCTGACCAGGTTGCACAATTTTGTGCTCGAAATACAATGGCTTTGAACAGAGGGTTGGAAAAAGAAACTGCCAATTGCCAACTAATGTTTTTCTCTGCTTTTGAAACATGGGACGAAGTTAGACAGTTACAGGATGAGGCAGATGTAAAGGACAAAGAATTCTGGATCAACACAGGTTGCACAAGAAGAACCGATGATGAGGTATGGGTGTGTCCAGATGGAAGACCGATAATGCCAGACAGTATGTTATCACAAATGGCAAGAGTATATCATGGAGCTACACACATTGGGAGGGATGCCATGATTAGACACTTTAGGCAGACATGGTACAATCCCAAGTTTAGGCTTATTGCAGAGTCTCTGCCAGCGCTGTTTGATGTGTCAACAGCAGAACCCAGGTAGAAGAACATTTGTCAGTTGGGGAAAAATAGGAAAGGCAGAAGGACCATTTACAAGACTGCAGCTTGATTTTATAGAGTTGCCGCCGTGCAACGGTCTGAAGTATGTCCTTGTCATTGTGTGTCTGTTTTCTCATTGGGTGGAAGCTTATCCAACAAGAAAGAATGACAGTCTCACGGTTGCCAAACTGCTCTTAAGAGAACTCATCCCTAGGTTTGGATTTCCAGTCACTTTGGAATCAGATAGAGGACCTCATTTTAACAATGAGATAATTCAATTAATCTGTACAGCTTTCAAAATTGAGCAGAAACTACATCGTGCCTATCGACCAGAAGCATCTGGAGTGGTTGAACAGCTAAATGGTACAATAAAATCCAGGTTAGGAAAGGTGTGTGCATCCACTTCACTGAAATGGCCTGATGCTTTGCCCCTTGTCTTGATGAGCCTTAGAAGCATCCCTGACAGAAGAACAGGATTGAGTCCTCATGAAATTCTTATGGGAAGAGCAATGAGACAAACAATTGTACCCGGAAACAAAATGATGACTATAACTGATGATCTAGTGTTGGACTATTGTAAAGGATTAGCTGATCTGGTACGTTCTGTGTCTCACCAGGTTGGAGAAGATGCAAACACAGCACAGCCGAATCAAGCTCATGACTTGTGTCCAGGAGACTGGGCTATGATAAAGAAGCACACAAGAAAGTCGTGTCTAGAACCCAGGTGGAAAGGACCGCTTCAAATTATATTGGTCACAACAACAGCAGTGAAGTGTTTTGGCTTGCCAAATTGGATACATGCCAGTAATACCAAAAGAGTCCCAAATCGTCCTGAACGACAAGAGCAGCAAATGGTGGAACAAAGAAAAGAACCAGAAGCTGAAAGTTGTGAAGTCGAAGAAATCAGAGAAACAGACTCTGAAGAACATATCGATGATGAACAACCAAGTACAAGTCAAGTAGGGTGGGCACTGGATAGTGGGACTCAAGAAACTGCTGTAGTGACCGAAGAAGAGCAAGAGATTGAAAGACCAGAACGAATTGAAACAGAAAATCCAGGTCAAGCTCAATCAGAAGAAGAAGAAGATGAGAGACTGATAAGTTCAGAACAAATTCAGTCAACAGAAGAACATGCTGCAGGAAACTCAGATCAAGCTCAATCATAAAAAGAAGAACGGAAAGACCTAGAAGAAATTCAATCGACAGAAAGACAAAAATTAGAAAACCTCAGAACAAGCTCAACTAGAAGAAAAGGAAAATAAAAGAACGTTAGAAATTGGTGAAGAAGGTGAAAAGGCAGTGCAAACAAAAAGAATCAGAAAGGGTGATCACTGGCCAAGTGGAGTAAAAGGACTGAGATATGTTTTGAAAAGAAGAACAGGGAAAGGATTAGAACAAGTAAACAAAATATCAAGTCAAACTGAAGAAGAACATCCAAGAAGAAAATCTTTACGAAAATCAACAAGAGTGAGAGCTCCAAATAGAAAATATAAGGCTCCTGAATGGACCTATGTTATCCTTGAGGACTTTGAGAATCTCGATTTAAACGAAGAACAAGAAAATGTCACCAATGAAAGAAGTGATGAAAGAAAATTGAGACCACCTTAAGAGAAAGACTGTGACACAGAAGGTGGAAATTTTACAAACAAGTAAAGAAGAAAATAAAAGAACCAGATGAAGAAAAGAAATTAAAGACCAAGGGGAAAGTAAAAGACAAAAGCTGTTGAAGTGTGGGATCACACAAAGATTTTATACATATCTTAGTTTTAACATAAGTTTAGGATATAGAAGATAAGTTAGAGATAGGTCAAATTAAAATACTAAAAATGGCAGAAACGGAAGTGACTGAACATCCAAAATCTAGTTTAAAACGAAGATGTGTTAAATGTTGTTTGTGCAGTATTTTGATACTAATGTTAATGTGGTTATTGCTAACAGTTGTGATACCTATTTTGATGGTAAACAATGACAAAAATAATACTATTACAAGTAATCAAGTGAATGCAGGTACTAAAGGAACAACTACCACTAAATTAGAACAAATTGATGAGACAATGTATCAACATGACAGATCAAATAGTGATTCATCATTAAATATGTTTACTAAACTTCTTATTGAATATGTAGATACAATGGACGTAAGTGATTGTTATGTTTGCATGAAATTACCTTCGTTTGTCTCGGAGGGGGTGACTTACCGCCATCTTCCTTTAACATATGGTGTCATGTAGTGTTGTGTCCAGTCTGTTCTATAAAACAGGCAAATTGCAGTATTATTATTCTAATATGGATTTAGTATTCCCAGGGATTCCTATTAGAAGAAACCTAAACCCAGTGCTTAGTGCTAAAGATGCAGAATTTATGGGCGAGTTTTTCCTAACAACAAACCCAATAGACATAACATATGCGCATAAAAACTATTTAACCTGTATGTTACGAGATGAAAAAAAAGATTTCCTAAATTTAGTAGAGGAAAGAAGACAGGATTCTCAAAAGAAGGCTGTTGAACAGAAGTCACATGTACCTCCATGGGCTAATAAGGAAGGGGATTATAAGAAAGGCGAGACTCATGCTGCAATGTCCCTAGATTTGTCAACGTTGTGAAAATTCTGTCTACATAGATTAAAAGCAGACTATAACAACATTTTCATTGGTCTAGTGAATGTGAACATACCTTCTTAATCATGGGGGATGGGGACCAAAAGGTGGAACTGATCCTGTCTTTACAGGAATATATTATGTGTGTGGTAAGAATGCCTATTATAGGTTGCCAACACAATGGTATGGTAGTTGTTATCTTGGGATAGTATTTCCAAAGGTGTACCACATTACTAAGAACAATGAAATGGATGTAATAAGTCAAGGACTAAAACGAACTAAAAGAACAAGCTTTTCAGAAATAGTAGACAATATATTTGGTGCACTGATACCGTCAGTTGGAGTCATGCTGAATTTGCATAAGATACGCAAATTATCAACAGTAGTTGATCGTCTATCGACAGATACTGCTGGGGGATTCTTAATGATTAATACTGAAATGATTGCAATTAGATCTATGGTTTTGCAAAATCGACTTGCTCTTGATATATTATTGGCAAAAGAGGGTGGAGTCTGTGGCATGTTGAAAGTCCAACATTGCTGTACATATATCCCAGACAAAAGTAAAGGTATTGCAGGATATATTAAGAATATTACAAAGATTCATGACAATTTGAGCCACCTGGAGGTTGACGGTGTATGGGAAAGACTTAGTAAAAGTATTTCCACTATAGGTAGTTGGTTTTCCACTTTAGGGAGTAGTCTATTAGGGAAAATCCTAATACCAGTAATTTCTATAATAATAGTAGGTCTGATGATGATAATGACATATAGATGTTGCAAGAATAAAACAAAAGCAAGAATGATAACCGAAATAAAGAATAAAAGAATGGGAAGGAAGAGAAACAGAGAAGAGATTGAATTAGAAGAGATGAAAGGGAGTCTATATGACAAAATGAAAGGAGTAGGCATGAAAAGGAAAATAGAAGAATTAGAGGAAAGAAAGGAAGACACTAAAAATCTAAATGAATAAAGTTGGCACTTGGTAATGATGGGTATTTTATGATGGCTCAAAAATGCCATCAGAGGGGGGATTGATGGAGCAAGGATTCGAGAAAATGAAACTTGCTCGATTGGATCTTCCATTAACTGTCACTAATCATTAATTAGTAGATAAGACGAAACTAACATGCACCCAACAAAGAAAACATGGGGAGAAAAGCTTATGCATGCTTGAATTAATAAGAAATAAAATGCAGCACTTTTAAAACCCGCTTTAACTTGCAAAAACGCTTTGCGCATGTGCAAACCCGAATGACGTATAAAGTAACATGACTAACTCGCTTTGAGAGGGAAATCCCTCACGCATGCGCAAGAAGAACTGAAACGCGGTCTTGAGGTACCGCATGCCACGCATATGCTTGCTTAATTTGAAAAGAAAGCTGCTGCTATTAACGCTTATGCCTAAGAGAAATAATAATCACTTGGGATAGAGTAGAAGTGGGTGGTGAACAGTGAGAATTACATGTTCAAGAAAATAATATCTGTTTTTGATTCTTTTATTAATAGTGTGTATTTGGGCCTACTAATCTATGACTGAAAAAGAAAATGGCGAAAGCTGCACATACTTAGTGAGTCCATGAAATGACCGGTGACACAGAAGGAGCTGAATGTCTGCCAAGATTCAAGGACAGAAAGGATGGGAAAAGAAGAAGATGTAACAGTCAACTATGAAGCCTGTATTAAGTGAATTATGGCATTTGCAACAAAATATGCATGTTTCAAATAAAAAATATGAATGAGTAGAAGGGGCAGGGTTAACAAACAATAAGTTTTACTAATAAAATGAATACGTCAGCTTGGGATGATGAAGACACCCCTAACCCCGTCCAATCATATTCCGTAGTTTAGTAAAGCTGCAACACTTGAGGGTGGGACATGAAGAAATAAAGACTATAACTAGAGTGATTTGAGTTAAGAATATATCACCATGATGCTGACAACGCTGCTAGGAGCTGAGCACGAGAGAGGGAGAGAGAAGACAAGTGTAGACTCAGAAGATCCAGACTACTGCCTGATTAGATTTGAAGATTGCGGAAGAATATCGAGGAGGGAGAGAGTGAAAGAGAGGGAATCGCCCTGGTGCGTCGGGTTGTAGAGAAGTCTAGTAAGTATCAGACCTGTCCTGATCCTATTCTTTAATCTTTGTCTCCTGATCCTAAGTCAGGGGACCGCCACCAGTCCTTTGGCCAGAGGGGTGGTTTTCCAGTTATCCTCATTAGGTAAATGTCACTCTATCCAGTATTTGCATATTTCTTTGCAAATGTATTATAAATGTGCCTTTTGTCTCTTCATCTATCCACTCTTATGCATTTGATTTTTGTTGAGATTGAGTGTATTGTGCTATATGATTATTCTCTCCTCCATTTAAGAAAGATGAAGTTTGCACTGTGTATTTGTAATTAATGAGCGTTCAACTTAATGACTGAAATTTTAGATAAACTTATTATTATTATTATATTCAGAGTCTGTGGTTATTTCATTATGAATTTTAGTTAAGAAGTTGATAATATCACCATCAACTAACTCAATTAATGGTCCATCGACCAGAGGAAGAGTGTTGATTCGTGAAGATTAGTTAGACATGATACTGTAATTGATTTGTGGTTACAGGGAAATAACTAATCAGAATTTGTGGAATTATTCAGAATCAAAACCCTTCCAGCGGGAAATTGGCCAAGGAGAATACGAATAAAGGTATTTGGATACGGTATATGGGCCCATTAAAAGTTCAGTTTGTGGTGTGTAAAATATCCAACCCTGGCCTCTTCGCGCTGGATCAACGTCATCTAAAATTTTAACTGAGGGTAGTGTTTCTAATTCTGTAACTGGCACTAGTGTAATGCATCTTGCTGCTAGTAGTACTATTGAACCTGAAGTAAATGCTGTTACTAACAAATTCAACTCTAAGATTTTTTTTTTAAAGGAAACCAAATGCAGCAAATTTTGAAAGGAGACCTAATGCAGCCTGTTATAGGTGTGGTTCTAGATTTCATATGGGAAATAGTCCCAATTGTCCTGCGCAAGGTAAACGTTGCAACAATTGTAAAAAGATAGGTCATTTCTACACGGTATGCAAATCAATGAAAGAGAAATGTAAAGTCAGTCAACTTAATGTTGAAGATGAATCAGTTTGTGAGGCTTTGAATATTGTTTCACTTTCAGTTGAAGTCAATACACTAAAAGAATCCGGAAAGAAATACAAGGGACCTATTTGTGACATACTTATTGGTTCAATTGAAGTTAGTATAATGGCTGACTCAGGCTCGCCTATTACTATTTTAGTTGAGAAAACTTTTGATAAATTTTGGTCCAAAACTTTGTTAAAGCCTACTGATGTCAATCCAAAGGCATTTGGTGAATATGACATAATAATGAAAGGTTATTTTTCTGATGTCATAAAATTTAAAGGAAGGGAAGTTTTCACAAAAGTATACGTTGCACTCAATGAACGTGACATTCTGGGGTGGCTTGATCAAGCTAGCTTGGGTATAATACTTAGACCTGGTCATCCGGTACCTGTTGTTTTAGGTGATTTGCCTGTGTCATCAATTGGTAATATTGAAGAACACGATCATAAGTTACATGATTTGTTTAATAAGTAGGCCTGTGTTTTTAGCAATGATGTGGGAGCAGTTAAAGGATTTGAACATGCCATTAAGCTTAAAAGTAATGCTGTTCCTGTCGCACAGAAAGTCAGACCAGTGCCTCTTTCAGCTAGAGAAGATTTGAAAAAATTATTGGATCAGATGTGTGCCCAAGGTATAATAACACCAGTTGACTCATCTGAATGGGTTTCGGCTGCTGTGGTTGCACGCAAAAGTTCTGGTGATATCCGTTTGGGTGCGGATTTGAGGGTACTTAACCGTAATATTATTATAGACTGTCATCCTCTGCCTAGGATTCATGATATGCTTGCCAAAATAGGGAGTAGTAAGTTTTTCACCACTATTGATTTGCGTTCAGCTTATCATCAAATTCCCTTATCAGCTGAGTCACAACCTTTAACTACCTTTGTGACTCCATTTGGTGTATACATGTACAAAAGATTACTTTTTGGTTTAGCGTCAGCTGCCAGCATTTTTCAAAGACTGATGGATCAAATGTTTGCTAATGAAGTGGGTATCCAAGCTTTCCAAGATGATATACTCATTCACTCTAACACATTAGATCAACACTATTTTCTTCTTGAAAGAGTTTTAAACAAATTAGAAAAGCATGGCATGACAGTCAATGCCAGTAAGTGTAAGTTTGTCAAACAAGAAGTGGATTATCTTGGTCACAACATTTCTGGCGAAGGTATTAAACCTAAATCCTCTTTACTTGATGCCATCAGAGATGAAATGAAATGATGCTCCAGTTCCTTCAGATAAGGATTCGCTGAGAGCATTGCTTGGTTTAAGTGAATTTTACGCCAGATTTGTTCAGGGTTTTGCATTATTAATACAGCCACTCAGAAATTTGTTAAAAAAGAATGCTAAATTTATCTGGTGTGAGGATGCTCAAAATGCTTTTCTTTCAATTAAGAATTTAATTATCAATGCTCCTGCTATCAATTATGGTGTGGAAAGTATCATTACGGTGGATGCTAGTTCTAAAGGGCTTGGTGCTGTTCTGAGTCAAATGGTGAATGGACAAGAATGTACTATAGCTTTTGCATTTAGAACGCTTAATGATGCTGAGCTGAACTATAGTACTATTGAAAGGGAGGCCTTGGCGTGTTCTTGGTCTATTGAACATTTTTAAATGTATATTTGGGGCACTAAATTTCAGCTTTATACAGACCATAAACCATTAATATACATGTTAGGAGACAGTTCTTCCAACAAAGCTTCTTCTAGATTGATAAGATTACTAGCGAGACTTCAAGAGTTTAATTTTGATATCAAATATTTACCTGGTGGGAAAAATGTACGGGCTGATTGTCTCTCACGCCTTCCACTGCAATGTGGTGATGACATGATTGAAAAGAAATGTGATTTTGAATGGGTGTTTTCTGTGAATGATGTTATGCAAGATTCGAGGATCACTCAGGAAGATTGGTTTGAAGAATTGTGAAAAGGAGTGTTTGAAGAATGTTAAAAAATTTCTAGTTAAAGGGTGGCCTTCTGACAGAAGTTTGTCTATTGAGGAGAGAAATTTTGCTCAGGTGGCCTCTGAGTTATCTGTTTCAAATGGCATTTTAATTCGACAAGACACATTTGTTCCTCCAAGGGGTTTGAGAAGTAAAATAATTTCTCTGGCGCATGAGGGACATTTAGGCATAACTGCTACTGTCAACAAGGTCAAGCTAATGTATTGGTGGCCTGGTATTGATAGTCAAGTTAAGCTTTATGTTGACAAATGTGTTCAGTGCCTTTGTTCAGACAAGCATTGGAAAACTTCCACTGCACCTTTATGTCCTGTAGAGTGGCCCAGTGGTGCATGGCAAAAAATAGGATTGGATTTTGCAGGACCATTTTCTGTTTTTGGTATAGACAAAAGATATCTTATTGTTGCTATTGATTATTTTTCAAAATGGTTGTACTTCGCTTTTGTAAAAAATGCAGACTCTAGTGCTGTTATTTTATTTTTGGAGCGTTTATTTTGCATTGAAGGGACTACTAAGGAAGTGGTCACGGACAATGGGTCACATTTTGTGACAGAGGAAGTAAATTCATTTTTGAAAAAGGTTGATGTTAAACACATTCTTGTGCCTTTATATAGCCCAGCATCTAATGGACTTGTTGAGCGGGCAAATCGTATGCTGAAGGAAGGTGTGCAGACTGCTGTGGCCAATGGTTTGGAAGTTGCAAGTTTCCTACATCAAAAAGTCTGGAATTACAATATCACTCCTCATAGCACCACTGGCGTTTCTCCTTATATTCTTTTGAGAGGAAGAAAACCTATTTCCAAGTTGAATCCAGGATGGTTATTAGATAGAGTCACACAATCTCGTGATCTTGATTTAGGCAAAATTAGAGAAAGGGTGAGAATGAAACAAGCTGTTTACAAACGTGATTATGATAAACGTATGCATGTCAAAGAGAAAGAATTAGCTCCGGGAGATTGGGTCTTGATCAAAAAACCAGTTAAGGTTACCAAAGGACAATCTAAATTTTCTGTTCCTGTTAAGGTCTTGTGAGTATCTCGTATGGCTGTTTTGTTACAGGACAGAGGATGGTGGAACAAAAATGCTCTTGTTAAAGTGAGCAAAGAACAGGCTGACATAATTTGTGAAAGGATGAAAGAGCGTGTTGACGAAATGAGTCATGATTCTGTGACTGATAATTGGTATGGTGTTGGTGACTTGACACGTTCTGTTCCACTGATGCAAACTTTGCACCAAGAGAAGTTTCCAATACTACAGCCCTAGGTCAAGGAGATTGTATACCTGTTGCTTCCAGTTCAGGTGTGCAAACTGGAAGGAGCTGTATCTCAGGAGGGGATGGAGATGGTGTGTACAGGAGCAGTAGTAGGATTAGAACAGCTCCTGTTCGTTTTAGGGATTATGTTGTTATATGACTTACATTATATTAGGATGCTTTCTTGTTCATTGTAATAAAAGGGGGATATGTGGTATGTGTATTATATTTACATGTCTCTTTAACATAGAACATTATCTATGTCACTGTGTTGTGAGTTCTAGAATGTTAAGACCTGCAGGCACTTCTTGTCTTGTTCCTGCTTGAAGGTGTCGTGGGTCCAGTTACTGGAATAAACATCTTGTATTTTCATTACAATACAATTTGTCTACAATTCTTTTTGCGAGCATACTATAGCGGCATCATGCGCACTAGTAAGAGGATGGGCTGGGCCCGCCTTCCAAAGTGGCGCCATGCGGATTGTGCGTCCGTTGATAGCAGAGGTGGTCGGAGCAATTACTGCAGAGGACGACACAGAACGGCGCCAGAGAGAGCCTTGTTATTACTCTGCTGTGTCTCTCCCTGCTCGCAGAAACTCTTTTTCTGTAGTTTCAGTAAGTTGTTTTAGTTAGGGGATGGGTGCTCTGGTCTCTGGCTGGCACGGATGGCAGCCGGGTGTAGAGCACACAATAATAACAAGCATTGACATAGCCAATAGGTCTCGCCTTTGGGACCTTATAAGTGTGTAGCGTTGCAGCTTTCCGATGACGGTGCTAAATACAAGATGTGACTGACGTGCGACAGGAGGTACGTCAACAGCAGAGAGGGAGCAGTGGCAAGATAAAACAGTAGTTTTTGGGGAGATACTGTTGCGTTTTGGTATCATTCATTGGTATCAATGCAATAGTTCTCGCATTTACGCAAGTTTAAGCCAGGAAAATGTGCTGCATGGCTAAACACTTATAAGGTCCCAAAGGCGAGACCTATTGGCTATGCTTATGAACGAAGCACGAACACACATTGTTCACCATTTAACACAATTTATGTGTGTGTAGCGGGATTCTGATTCATACGTCTGTACTACTTGAGCTGGGAGAGGGCACACGGCGGCATAGCCAGAGAGCGGATGCTATAGGCAGTGTGAACATAAGAAGCAATGGTGACCATTATAAGCACGTGGAGGGGCAGGGAGAGGCACAGGCGGGCATGGGCGAAGGGCAAAGAGAGGCTTCCAAACACTATGAGGCGAGGCAATGCGAGTTAACAGGCACACAAATGATGCAGGTAGAATTGTATGTAACAGGACAGTGACAGGTTCGGGCAGAGCAGAGACAGGAAGAAGTTCAGGCCGGAAGGAGGGAGTGACAGGTTCGGGCAGACAAGGGACAGTGATAGGTTCGGGCAGAACGGGGGCAATCAGAGGTTCGGGCAGAAATAGGACAGTGACAGGTTAGGGGACAGCTGGGACAATTAGAGGTTCAAACAGAAAGGGGAAAGTGTCAGGTTCAGGCAGAAAAGTGACAGTGTGATATTCGGGCAGAACGGGGGCAATGAGAGGTTCGAGCAGAAGTAGGACAGTGAGAGATTCAGGCAAAGTGGAGACAGTGAGAGGTTCAAGCAGAAAGGGGAAAGGGACAGGTTCAGGCAGAAAAGTGACAGTGTGAGATTCGGGCAGAGCGGGGGGCAATGAGAGGTTCAGGCAGAAATGGGACAGTGAGAGGTACGGGCAGAACGGAGACTGTGCGATGGTCAGGCAGAAAGGGGACAGTGATAGGTTCGGGCAGAACATTGGCATTGGGAGGTTAAGGCAGAAACGGACTGTGGTCTGGGTGGAGCTGCACACAGAGGGGTCATGGGACGCAACCAGTGGTGCAAGCAGGGGGAGCAGAGGGCAATGAGAAACAGAGGGAAACATACAGTGAGGGGCAATGGGCACGTGGGCATTCCAGAGCGTGTGCACAGTGAGGGGTACAAGCCGTGAGAACAGTGGGCATGCAGCCGTGGGAGCTGGGAGAGGGCACACACACGACGGCATAGCCAGAGAGCGGATGCTATAGGCAGTGTGAACATAAGAGGCAAAGGCGACCATTATAAGCACGTGGAGGGTCAGGGAGAGGCACAGGTGGGCATGGGCGAGGGGCAAAGAGAGGCTTCCAAACACTATGAGGCGAGGCAATGCGAGTTAACAGGCGCACAAATGATGCAGGTAGAATTGTATGTAACAGGACAGTGACAGGTTCGGGCAGAGCAGAGACAGGAAGAAGTTCAGGCCGAAAGGAGGGAGTGACAGGTTCGGGCAGACAAGGGACAGTGATAGGTTTGGGCAGAACGGGGGCAATCAGAGGTTCGGGCAGAAATAGGACAGTGACAGGTTAGGGGACAGCGGGGACAATGAGAGGTTCAAACAGAAAGGGGAAAGTGACAGTGTGATATTTGGGCAGAACGGGGGCAATGAGAGGTTCGGGCAGAAATAGGACTGAGAGATTCGGGCAGAGCGGGGACAGTGAGAGGTTCAAGCAGAAAGGGGAAAGGGACAGGTTCAGGCAGAAAAGTGACAGTGTGAGATTCGGGCAGAGCGGGGGGCAATGAGAGGTTCAGGCAGAAATGGGACAGTGAGAGGTACGGGCAGAATGGAGACTGTGAGAGGGTCAGGCAGAAAGGGGACAGTGAGAGGTTCGGGCAGAACGTTGGCATTGGGAGGTTCAGGCAGAAACGGACTGTGGTCTGGGTGGAGCTGCACACAGAGGGGTCATGGGGCGCAACCAGTGGTGCAAGCAAGGGGAGCAGAGGCCAATGAGAAACAGAGGTAAACATACAGTGAGGGGCAATGGGCACGTGGGCATTCCAGAGCGTGTGCACAGTGAGGGGTACAAGCCGTGAGAACAGTGGGCATGCGGCCGTGGGAGCTGGGAGAGGGCACACACACTGCGGCATAGCCAGAGAGCGGATGCTATAGGCAGTGTGAACATAAGAGGCAAAGGCGACCATTATAAGCACGTGGAGGGGCAGGGAGAGGCACAGGCGGGCATGGGCGAGGGGCAAAGAGAGGCTTCCAAACACTATGAGGCGAGGCAATGCGAGTTAACAGGCGCACAAATGATGCAGGTAGAATTGTATGTAACAGGACAGTGACAGGTTCGGGCAGAGCAGAGACAGGAAGAAGTTCAGGCCGAAAGGAGGGAGTGACAGGTTCGAGCAGACAAGGGACATTGATAGGTTCGGGCAGAACGGGGGCAATAAGAGGTTCGGGCAGAAATAGGACAGTGACAGGTTAGGGGACAGCGGGGACAATGAGAGGTTCAAACAGAAAGGGGAAAGTGAGAGGTTCAGGCAGAAAAGTGACAGTGTGAGATTCGGGCAGAACGGGGGCAATGAGAGGTTCGAGCAGAAATAGGACAGTGAGAGATTCGGGCAGAGCGGGGACAGTGAGAGGTTCAAGCAGAAAGGGGAAAGGGACAGGTTCAGGCAGAAAAGTGACAGTGTGAGATTCGGGCAGAGCGGGGGCAATGAGAGGTTCAGGCAGAAATGGGACAGTGAGAGGTACGGGCAGAATGGAGACTTTTTAGAGGGTCAGGCAGAAAGGGGACAGTGAGAGGTTCGGACAGAACGTTGGCATTGGGAGGTTCAGGCAGAAACGGACTGTGGTCTGGGTGGAGCTGCACACAGAGGGGTCATGGGGCGCAACCAGTGGTGCAAGCAGGGGGAGCAGAGGGCAATGATAAACAGAGGGACACAGACAGTGAGGGGCAATGGGCACGTGGGCATTCCAGAGCGTGTGCACAGTGAGGGGTACAAGCCGTGAGAACAGTGGGCATGCGGCCGTGGGAGCTGGGAGAGGGCACACAAACGGCGGCATAGCCAGAGAGCGGATGCTATAGGTAGTGTGAACATAAGAGGCAAAGGCGACCATTATTAGCACGTGGAGGGGCAAGACCTTTCAAAGGAATGCACACACAGGATATGAAACAATTCCAGTGGGATTATCAGTTATCGGCGGTGACACCGGCGGCAGCTGTTGAAATAGCTAGAATGTAGCACCGAGGCTGGTTTTCTACCCCTCGAGGTTCCCCGTCTGTCTGTGCCTCCGCTACCGAGGTTACCCCGATTCTGCTGGAATGCAATGTAATGCAGCTTCAGATTTCGGGGGCGCAGAGAGTTCATGAAGTGCGTTTCACAACCAACCAGCATCACTGATTATTCATTCCCTCTCAACACCTCCAGAACCAGGCAGCTCCCTCGGAGCGCCGCGGACTGCTGCTAAAACAATAAAAAAACGCGAGCACCATCTGTTTCCAATTACCGCCAACGCGATAATTGGAGACAGATGGGGTTAAAGCTCGTGCCCAAGGACCCTAGGCCATCCAAGAAACAAGGCGGGACAATCACCCACCTTGCACCAATTGCGTGCTATGTTTTGAAAAAAGACAAACGCACAAGCCAATTGCGGCCTCAGAAAAAAAAAGCACACGCACGAGCGTGTGTTCAGTGCTCAAAAGCCCTTACTTAATGCCTCGCAGAGTAGCGCATGCGCGCTGGCTCAGGCGAGACCTAAAAAGTACCAGTACCAGCCAGTCAGCCAGAATAAAGCACTTCTGAGCGAAGACAGATGCTGCGTGTGAGTCTCTGACGTCTGCTCAGGCCACCCCTTTAACTGTCACCTGCTGTTGCAACCCGTGCCCTCTCAGCTCCGTGCCCAGCCAACCGAAGAGTTCAGCCCCAAGACGCAACTCGAAAAACCAAGCGGTTACGCGCTCAGACTGGTACATACACTCCCCAAAGCTTAGCCCTTGTTTACCGGTAGCAGTCAGGTGAGTCATTCATGCATTCTTGATCTACAGGCTCTGTACTGTCAAGTTCAGTTGATCTCTGCAGCATTTGCGTAGCAATACTAGGCCGCAGTGCCAGTAAGTGCACACCCTTAATTTCAGACTGAGCCTGGGATTTTACTTGTTCACACACAGGACACATTGTATTTATATTGTAAGTTCAATGAATGATGTCTGGCAATTTCCAGCTCTGTGCAGCTGTAAACGCCAAGCTGCCATCATCACATATGCTGCTGGGATGCCCTGCTTTAAAGGCACTCTTAAATAGGTGGTCATATTCAAAACCGCAAAAACAACAGTTGATGGACAGAATGCAGAACAATGTCATACATTCACCCCAGTACAGAGATCTGGGCCTAAATCCATCGTTTTTTTGCTCACCATGCCATTCCAGTTTGAACCCAGCCAACTGAACTGGGGTGGCGGAGTGAGCTAAAGAATGATGATGGATTAAACCCAGATCAGTTGACTGGGGGTGAGTGCTTGCAATGTTCAACACTCCGTCCATCATCCCCTTTGGTTTTGCTATGTTCGCCCTAAGTTGGCAGGGTATGCCCAGACGTGGGTCCCTTGCTCACTTTGCCACTGGATTCAAGATAGCCTGGCTGATGACGGCTGTAAGCCAGACACCGGTCCCAGGATGCTTGTTTCCGGTCCAGGGAAGACATGGCTTGGCAGTTCGGGCTGGACTGTTCCCATGAGGCACAGGGTCAGACTGATTTGCATATGGCCATGTCTGAACTGGGGTGGCGGAGTGAGCTAAAGAATGATGATGGATTAAACCCAGATCAGTTGACTGGGGGTGAGTGTGATGGAGCAGGGTAAATATAAAAATTTTAACCTCCTAATATTTTCGTATAATATTAATAAACATGTTCGTTCAAGTAAATAACCAACAATGTATGTAAAGGGTTAAGGATAACACGCAGTTTAATGTGCAAAATAATGAACTAATAATTGTTTACGTTTCTAACCTAACATAATATTTTGCGTACTAAAATAATAATAAAATGCATGATTTGTGCTTTGAATAAAACGTATGGTTGCAAAATAAAGCGATGGTAAGTAAGGGACAGCTTTATATGTTGCTTCTGCTAGGTAATACCTAATTGGGGTACGTAGAAAGACGGGAGGGAAACGAAAAGGGTTTATATTTCATTGTTTTAATAACATTTTGTTTTCTTTAGAAATAGTGCGCTTAGGCCTGCCGAGCAGCAATATAAAATGGCCGCGAGTTACTAGAGTGCGCAGGAGCGGATGCGACCAAGTGATAGAGGAGAGAGGCTGTTGCAAAGGGATGATCACGTGCTGATGCCGAGAGGCTAAGATGAAAGTATGGTCAAGGCTGCTGTGACCCTTCTGAGCAGATGTGTGCCAAGATGATCAGCAAGAAGCGTGAGAAGCCTGGTTGAATCAATAGAAAAAACTCTATTATATAAATTGTTGCAGAAAAAGAAACAATTTGGACTGATCGAAACGGATGAGCAAGTGCATGAACTGTGGGAAACGATGCTTGCATGTACATTCCTCACGGAACTAGTTAAGACCAGGAAGTTTGATTAAAATGTATAGGGACCTGAGTTTTGGACCAATGAGAATGAATCGCGCCATGTAAGAAGAAACATTTTATGTTGTAAGCTAGAATTAGGGTATAAGAAGACCTACTCTTGGTGGGAGGGGTTAGAAGAATGCTGCGGGATGCTGCGGGAGATGCTGAAGAAGTTAGATGCTGTAGATGGGAGAGTTTGCGGTTGCTGATGCTGACGAGCTGATGCTGCTGCTGTGATTTTCCTTTTCCAGTTGAGTATAATATGCTGCTTTAGGAGAACTAACATTTAATAAGATTTATATTAGAATTATTAGGATTTTCCCGAGAGATAGATAGGTTGATCTATAGAGTTCTTAGTATGATAACCTCATTTTCGGTCTAATAAAAGTGTCATGCAATTACAACTATTCTTATATTGATGATAAACGCAATGATCTGAATAATAAATTAATCTCGAATTTCCTGCATTCAAAACTTTATATAAACTTTATTATTCTTTAAACAAATGACTCCGTGATTTTCTTTAGCATAATGATTAATAATGAATTGGTAAAAGAGTTCATTGTGATTGAGCTGGTCTTAATCACCATCAACTGATTCCTACTAGTTGGTCCATCGACCAATGAGCGGAATACCTTAAAAGTAAATGAGAATTATTGTATTATTATAAAAGAGGTATCCCGTCTCCTTCCAGCGAATCGTTTTTCTCCTAGGTTTCATGTCGGAGGAAAATCCAGGGAAACAAATGAGTAAGCGAATGTATATGCGGTGTTATGGGCCCCACCGTCATATGGATATAGTGTGTGTGTTTTGGAGAAATAATTGCACCTGGATGACCAAAGCATATTAGGAGAAATTATTTTTATTATAAGCGCTGGATCAGATTTCTTGGTAGCAGAGTTATGGTTACTATAGATTAGTTTGGTGATTATTGATTTTTTGATTATAGATTATTGATAAGTTTATGTCTAACACTTTTTGGTGAGTCGCGTTATGTTATATGTAAGTTTTCACGCTTCCGGGAAGTAGGAAGTGGAACACGTGTGGCAAGAGAAGTCGCATGGAATTTTACACTGTCTGAGTTCAATTTGGTAATAACACAGGTTGTGTTATTTAGGGATATTTTGCGTATAAAAGGTGTGTAAGTGAAATAGTGATCGGTTTTCTTGTGAAACTCTGGCCTTAATTCTCAGGAGCAGTATAGTCTCCACATGTGTTTTATCCCCAGAGAAACGGGTTTACCGTTTGCTTGAAAGAAGGGTAAGGTAGAGGGAAGTGCTACTTTATCGACGAAACTGAAAGTTCTGTGGTAGGGTAGAGGTAAGCGCTGCCTACTGGAAAATACAGAATTCTTGTGTGAATGGTCAAAGCTATCTTTTCGGTTTAGCGAATCAGACAATGGAAATGTGGATAAAATGTTGTAACTAACAGGAATTGTGGAAAAAGAAATTGCCGATAAATTTTGTAAAGGAGGGGTCAAGAGCAGAAGGGACGTAGACAAAAGCCGCGCTGGGATTGGACAGTGCGCTAGTCACATGAGAACAGGAGCGAAGTGACGTAGACAAAAGCCGCGCTGGGATTGGACAGTGCGCCGTAGACAGAAATCGTTGTGATTGGAGCGTTGGTGTGAGTCGCGCTAGCATTGGTTGAAATAAACGCATAGGGAACAGAGTTGATTTGCGGATTGTTTTAAGGAGAGAAAGGTTGTGAATCATGTCGTACTATGAATATGGGAAAGAGAAAACGTCTTGGATGTCGAAAGTTAAGAACTTCTTTAAGAAGGACAAAAAGGTAGTGACTAGAGAGGGACAAATAATTCCTCCGCCGAAATCACCAGCTTCACATATGATGCTGAAATATGGATATCATACATGCATTTGGTTAGAAAATTGGACAAAATACACAAAGAACGATGGAGCATTGGCTTTTCCTGAGAATGGTTCATTTAATGTCGCTGTATTACGGAATTTGAGAGAAAAGATGGTAATGTTAGAACCTAGACCTAGACCGACACAGTTTGAAGCTTTAGCGGAATGGGAAGATGAGATGTATGAGCGAGAGAGATCCAGAGGATTGAAGAATCATGAGTTTATACCAGGAAGGTTGTGGGGAATAAATCATGAGGACAGAGTAAAGCGTTGGAGATACGCTAACATGGCAGGAGGTTTGTTTCCAGCTTTTGCGGTTGAGGAAGAAGCAAAGAGAAAGTGTACTGAGAAAAAGAAACATGTAGTGGTAGAAAAGTATGTGTATGGTGGTAGTGAAACAGATGACGAATTGCTGGAAGATATTTTAAATAGAAACCCACCTCCATACCAACAGACTTCTGTAGTGGTGACACCTAATGCACCGCAAATGGAAACTGGGAGGAATAAAAACCCGAACGAAGAAATGAAATAAATAGGTCACAGGAAACATTTAAATGTTCACAAAATGATGAGACAGAAAGTGACAATGCAATTGAACTAGCAAAAACGACAAAAGAATTGACTGAGAAAATAAGAGAATTGACAAAGAATATGGAAGCTGTAACTGTACCAGTAACGATAGGTCCAGTAATGCCAATTTTTGAAAATCAGAAAATAAATGAACATTCTTTGGTGATTCCCATGAATTCACAGTTGCAAAGAAAAAGAGAAGGGATGGAACTGAATAATGAAGGTGCACACAATTCGGCTAGTACGTGTAGACCAAGTCCACCTACAAATTTGACGATAAATGAGAGTGAGGTTAGAAGAATGCCTATGGTGACAGAGTCCGCATCAGGAACACCAGAAAGAACCAGTGATTGGATTGAGTTAAATAGTACACCTGTAGGTCCGACTCCAGAAGAGTTAAATGAATGGATGAAAGCACTAAAAGCAAAAGAACCAGAAGAAAAACCATTAGATGTAATTAGGTTAAAAATAGACATGGAAGAGTTGATTTTGGGAACAATTGGAACGGAAAAACTAAAGAATTATCAGGATGATGAGATTATGTTTTTGTGTAAGAGTCTTACTTGGAGAGCTAGAAATTTACATGACAAATTGGAAGAGATTGCAGGTGAACTAGGAGTGGAATTTGTGAAAGTGAGGACGTTGCAGAAACCGTACAGAGTAGATTTTTGTGAGAAAGACATAGAAAATTTGAACACATCAGATAGACTGACCCAGATAAAAGAACTGATTGTTTTATTGAGAAAGTGGGGTGATGTGGATAGATGGAGAAATAGATGGACAAAGAGGAATGAGAAAACAACGGATAAAGCATCTTTGGCTTTTGCAATGACAGATAAGGAACCAGTTACTAGAGAGTACCCAATGAGAGAAACACCAGGTGGTAGTTATGTGCATGTTCCGTGGACCAGACAGGATATACTGTCATTTACAAATGACTTCCCAAAATTGAGAGAGAAACCAGTAGAATGGTACAGACAAGTGGAGAGATTTGTTAAGGTGTCAAAAGTGCTGTGGATAGATCTAGATGGATTGTTTGACATAGTAGTGCCTGCTGATTTATGGACAGAATGTAAGATTACAATTGACTGGCCAACTGTAGAATATCCAAGGGATGCCAAAACAGGAGCGCCAGGTCCAGAAGTGATGAGGAAATATGATCAGGTAGTTACCTTTTTGAAGAATAAAATTCCACCAAAAGAAACAGATTGGGTGAAAATAGACAGAACAACACAGGAAAGCAAAGAATCAGTGCATGCGTACTATGAGAGATTGTTGTTGGTTTTCAAACAGTATAGTGGTTATGAGACGCTAAGTGAGAAGGACATGAGTCACTTTGTATATAGGTTTGTGTATGGATTAACACCGGAGATAAGTGAAAGGATTAAGCAGCATTTGATAGGGTGGCAGAATAGCACAGTGGATGAGGTTTTGAGATATGCTAAGTATTGCAGTGATGAAATTGAGAGTAAACAGCGTAAATTGAAAGAAAAAGCCATGTGGGCACAGGTGAAAGTTGCAGAGAAGCAAGAAGCTCAATTGAATAATACTAGCAGTGAAACAGGACAGTTTAAATCCCGACCTAATATAGGTAAAGGAAAAGGACAAATGAGCATAGATGAGGCGAAGAAAAAGTGGCCATGCCACAACTGCGGAAAGCTAGGGCATTGGAGAAACGAGTGTAAATTTCCTCCTAAACCTAATGTAGAAAATCAATCATTAAATTCACAGGTGCAGAGTGAGGTAGTTACTCAACAAGGTCAGGTGCCACAACCACCACTTCCCAAGAGTGCTAATCAACAGAAATACAGTGCAGAAACAGGATTCTACGGAGGAGAACAGGTAAAACAGTTGTCACGTGCAGCTGAAATCTCACAATATTGGTTACGACAGAGTGAAGATGAGTCGTATGAAAGCTCATGACGGTGTCTGAAAGAGAGGGAAGAGTGCGTGCTTGGCGCAACTCTAGAGGTAGATCAGTCAGGTCCATTTGTGGATGGAGAAGTGAATGGTGCAAATATAACATTCCTTGTTGACACTGGAGCTACCCGTTCTACTGTTAGGTCAGTGGAAATTCCAAATCTTCCTCTCTCAGGTGAACATATACAAGTGGTTGGAGTTTCCAATCAGCAAATTGAAACGCCTCTTACTAGATTAGTAAAGGTAAGAATTGGTCCATTTAGTGAAATGCACCGATTTGTGGTGTGTGATTGTAGTCCCGTTAACCTTTTAGGACGCGATTTATTGTGTAAGATGAATTGCACAATTTATTGTACTCCAGACGGAATTGCATTTCAGACTCCAGATGAGGATGTGCTGTACAAAATGACAATGGTAAATTTAGAACCAGAAGTAAATCGTTTGTTTCCTGTATTTGATGCAGAGAAAATCCCAAATGAGTTGAAAGGGACAGTAAAAGAAGAAGTGTGGGACTTGACAGGAGAAGATGTAGGATTAATGAAAGGAGTAGATCCCGTAAAAATTTCAGTAAAAGAAGGAACGAGTTACCCAAATACGCCCCAGTATAAATTGACTCCAGAAATAATTGAAGGAATAACGCCAGTAATAAATAAAATGATTGAACAAGGGATTCTAAAAGAAATCATGAGCAGTCCATGTAATTCGCCAATAATGGGACTGAAAAAGCCAAATGGAACATATAGAATCGTACAGGATTTAAGAAAGGTAAACAAAATTGTTGTGCCTTGTTGCCCAATAGTACCGAACCCTGCCGTGATTCTATACCAGATTCCACGCGAAGCAGAGTGGTACACTGTGATTGATTTATGTCATGCATTTTTCTCTATTCCATTGCATCCAGATAGCCAGCCAATATTTGCGTTTAGGTTTGGAGAGCGTATTTTGGCATGGTGCCGAATTCCTCAAGGGTATACAGAAAGTCCCTCAATCTTTAATCAGATCCTAAAGAAATCATTGGAAGATTTAAGAATGCCAGAAAAGTCAGTAATGGTTCAGTATATTGATGACCTACTGGTGGCATCAAAAACGAAGGAAGCATGTGTCAATGACACGATTGCTTTGCTGAATCATTTAGCAAAAAGAGGACATAAAGTGTCCCCTTCAAAATTGCAGTTTTGTAAACAAGAAGTCCAGTATTTAGGGCATAAAATTGAGAAAGGAGTACGAAAGGTAACGACAGAGAGAATAAAAATGATTCAAGGAATGAGAGCTCCAATGACACAAAGAGAGGTAAGAATGTTTTTGGGAATGGTTGGATATTGTCGACAATGGATAAGCGGTTTTTCACTAATTGCTAAACCATTGCAGAAACTGACAAAGAAGGATGTTAAAGATCCTTTTGAAATGAATGATGAAGAAATGAAAGCATTCAGAGAGCTGAAAAAGAAATTGTGTGAGGCTCCAGCATTAGGAATGCCTGACTATGAGAAAGATTTTGAGCTGTTTTGCAGTGAAAGAGATGGATGTGCATTTTCAGTTTTGGTGCAGAGACATGGAACTATGAAAAGACCAATTGCATATTTTTCAGCTGTTTTAGACCCTGTAGCAAAAGCGTTGCCTGGATGTTTGAAAGCAGTTGCTGCTACTTGTGTGAGTCTGGAACAGAGTGAAGGCATAGTGATGGGGTATCCATTGAGAGTGTATGTTCCCCATTCTGTGGAAATTCTTTTGACAAGAACGAAAACACAATACATGACACATAGTCGGCTGACTAGGTATGAAAAGGTAATTTTGAGTGCAGATAATGTGACCATTGACAGATGTATGAATGTGAATCCTTCAACATCATTGCCAGATGAAGAGAATGTGATTGAAATGGATGAAGTAGATCACGATTGTCTGAATGTGCTCGAATACTGTACTAAACCAAGAGCTGATATACGAGATGAGCCTTTGAAAGAATCAGATTATATTCTGTTTGTGGATGGCTCATGTTTAAGAACGAGTGATGGAGTTCTAAGTGCAGCATATGCAGTTTGCACAGTAGCAACTGTATTGGAAGCATCTTGTCTGAAAGGTGTACGGTCTGCCCAAGTTGCAGAATTAGTAGCTCTGATTCAAGCATGTAAGTTGGGAAGAAATGTACGGGTTACGATTATGACTGACAGCCAGTACGGCTTTGGAGTCGTGCATGATTTTGGTCAGATTTGGTCACAAAGGGGTTTCTTGACGTCTGCAGGGACACCCATAAGAAATGGAGATTTTGTGAAAAAGTTGCTTGAGGCGATACAGCTGCCTAAACAGATCGCTGTAGTGAAGTGCAATGCACATAAAAATGGGGAAGACTACATTACTGTTGGCAACAAATATGCTGACGAAATGGCACAGTACTGTGCAAAGAATGTGGTTTCTTTGAATAAATGCCGCGAGAGAGAGCATATTTCTTGTCCATTGCTTTTTACTAACTCAATTGAAACATGGGATGAGGTGAGACAGTTACAAGAAGCTGCAGAAGATGAAGAGAAAGATACTTGGCTAAAAGCAGGATGTAGGAAACATGAAGAAACTGATGTATGGGTTTACAGGGATGAGAGACCAGTTATGCCTGATAGCATGATTTCTGACATGGCACGGATGTACCATGGGCAAGCCCATATTGGGAGAGATTCAATGATCAGACTTTTTAGACAAACATGGTACAATCCAAAATTCAGAGCCATAGCTGAGAGTCTTTGTCAAAGATGTCTTACTTGTCAACAGTTAAATCCAGGAAGGAAGACAGTAGTGAGTCTAGGAAGAATAGGACGAGAAGGGGGTCCTTTCACCAGAATGCAGATGGATTTCATAGAAATGCCACCTTGCAGCAGATTGAGGTATGTTTTAGTGGTCGTCTGTTTGTTTTCCCGTTGGGTGGAGGCATATCCAACAAGAAGGAATGACAGTATCACAGTAGCAAAACTTTTGCTGCGAGAATTCATTCCGAGGTATGGTTTTCCAGTCACGATTGAAACAGATAGAGGAACACATTTCCAAAACGAATTAGTTAAACTGATTTGTGAAGCCCTTAGTATTAAACAGAAACTGCATTGTGCATACAGACCAGAGGCTTCTGGAATAGTAGAGCAAGTGAATGGAACAATCAAAAACAGGTTAGGAAAAATGTGTCAAGCTACAGGACTGAAATGGCCAGATGCTTTGCCATTGGTTCTGATGACAATCAGAAGTATTCCGGAAAGGAAGACTGGACTCAGTCCACATGAGATAATCATGGGACGAGCAATGAGACAAGCACAAGTACCTGTCAACAAGCTACTGACTATAACTGATGATCTAGTACTGGATTATTGCAAAGGATTGGCTGATGTGGTGCGTTCTGTGTTTCATCAGGTTGGACCGGATGCGACCACTCTTGAAAGAAAACCAGCACACGACTTGAATCCAGGAGATTGGGTTCGAATAAAAGTCCACCGGAGAAGAAACTGTTTGGTTCCTCGCTGGGACGAACCACGACAAGTGATCCTAGTGACAACCACCGCAGTTAAGTGTGCAGGAGTGAAACACTGGGTACATGCCAGCCACACCATCAGA
This sequence comes from Calotriton arnoldi, assembly GCA_963921515.1. Lineage (NCBI taxonomy): Eukaryota > Metazoa > Chordata > Amphibia > Caudata > Salamandridae > Calotriton > Calotriton arnoldi. Next base: position 6,186,732 of record CAWUFW010000011.1, read on the forward strand.
GTTCCAGAACCTAAAGATCGACCTGTGAGTCGGCATCTGGAAATATCAGACAACAGTTCAGCATCAGAAAGAGAAGAGGAGACAAACAGGGTGCCAGAACTTGAAGATCGACCTGTAAGTCGACATCTGGAAGACCCAACTACAAGTGAAACGATAGAAGAAGAAGAAGAAATAGAAGAAATAGCTGAGGTTCCAGAATTTGAAGATCGACCTGTAAGTCGACATCTGGAAATATCTGATACTAGTTCAGAATCTGATACAGAACATTCAGAAGGAGAAGAAATTTCAAAAACAAAGTGGAATTTTGAGAGCATAAGAGAAGAAACTGAGCCAGAAAACAGTGATAGTGAACAACCAAGTACAAGTTGTGGTAAAATTCCTTCGAAGATAATATTAATAGATGAAGAAGGGAGAGTTTCAGACCAAAAGTTAGAAAAATCGGAAAAACCCAGAGGAGCAGTAGGGACAGATAGTCAAACACAAGAACAGGGAAATTTAGAAGCAGATAGAGAAACTGACACAAAACCGGAAGAACCTCGAGGAGGGACAGAAGTAGGTGAACGAAGGAAGATAAGAAAAGAACCACAAGTAGCTGAAAGCGAAATAATTAGTTTCAAAATAAGAGGAAATAACGAAAAGATTGAAACAGAATCAGAAGAAAGTGGAGAAGAAAGAAATGAAAAACTAGAGACAAGAAAAAGAAATTGGAAAACAGAAAGAGAGGAAAAAGGAAGTGAAGCAAAAAGGCCAAGAAAAGGAGACAATTGGCCCGACAAAGTAAGAAAATTAAGATACAGAATCGTAAAATTGGATGGAAAAAGTGCTGAACAAGTGAATGAAATAACAAGTCAAAAGGAGCAAGGAAAACAAGGTGGTAAACACTTGCAGAAAACTAAAAGAATAAAGAAAGTGAATCAGAAGTACAGATCACCTGAATGGTTGTATCGTGCTCTGACTAGTCACAAAGAAGAATTGAACACTCACGAAAACCCAGAACAAAGAAACCTGATGGGAGAAAGTGAAGTGCAACAAACCTGAAGCAACAAACCTGAAGAGGTTTCTGTAGATAGTTTACCGGATTTGACAAAACACTGAACTGACAACTATACCGGATGTGACAAAGAAAGAATTCTGAGAAAGAATTAAAAGAAAGAACCAAGTAAAGACAAAATATTGAAAGTACAGAGTGGCAAGCAAGTCATTTCTGGGGTGTAGTGACACAATTTTCTAGAAAACAAGTACAAAATGGAGAATATTAGAGATAGAAAATGTAAATGTGAGTTTTTAAGTAGATGGTGCAAAATGTGCTGTTTTTGTACAGGTTTATTAATAACAGTATGGGTAGTTTTAGCAATAACTATTCCGATTAGTTTAGCTGTAGTGGAAAAGTCTAATAATACTGAGAAAGAAAAAGAAGCTAACACTCAAGAGCCAGTTATTTTAAGGAGCAGTGCAGAATTACATAAGGACAAATCAATAACAGATTTTTCAAAGAATGTGTTTACTAAATTATTGTATGAGTACGTAGAAACAATGGATGTAAGGGATTGCTATGTTTGTATGCAGCTGCCTGCATCTGTAGCAGAGGGTGTGACTTATCATCACCTCCCTTTGACATATGGAATAACATGTAGTGTATTAGCAAGCTTATTTTATAAAACAGGCAGATTAGAATATTATTACAATGATGTAGATAGGATTTTTGCAAAGGTTTCTGTAGTTCCCGAGCTTAATAAAATAAAAGAGGGAAAGACATTTGGTGAATATTTCTTAGAAGATAAGATTTTAACATTAGATAATATATTTAGGTACAACCTTACCTGTGAGTTAAAGAAGGAAGAAAAGGTATTTCTAGAAATGGTCGAGGAGAGAAGAGTGAAATTTGAAAGAAAAGTGATAGAAGAGACAAAAACACCTCTTTGGGCGTTTGAGGAAGACCATCATGACAAGAAAAAGACAAATGCAGCTATGACTCTGGATTGGCCCCAACAGGGAAGGTTGTGCATTAGAAGAAATAAGACAAGATATGACAATTATTTTGTGGGTTCCAGTAATTGCCATGACAATTACCAAATTATAGGTGGATGGGGATTCAAAGGGGGAAAAGATCCAATATTTCCAGGGATTTATTACGTTTGTGGGAATAGGGCTTATTATAGGTTGCCGGACCATTGGTATGGATCATGTTATTTAGGCCTGGTCTTTCCAAAGATTTTTCATGTGGATAGAAAAGAAAAAGGAACACACAAAATGATAAATACCTTTACACGTAGAAAAAGGGAAAGTTTTTCAGAAATAGTAGGTGATATCTTTGGTGCATTGATACCAGCAGTGGGAATATCTTTGAATGCATTTAGAATTCGGAAATTATCCACAGTAGTAGATCGTTTATCTACAAATACTGCTGGAGGGTTCTTAATGGTAAATACCGAGATGGTTGCCATGAGAGCTATGGTGATGCAAAATCGTCTTGCCCTTGACATTCTTTTGGCAAAAGAGGGCGGAGTCTGTGGAATGTTGAAAGTCCAACATTGTTGCACTTACATTCCTGATAAAAGCGAAAATATACAGAAGTATATAACAAATATTACAAATTTGCACAAAGAACTAGTTCCACTGGAGGTTGAAAGTGTTTGGGGAAAACTTGGTAAAGGGTTTTCTTCTGTAACGAATTGGTTAACAAGAATGAGTGGATTAATAATAGGGAAAGTTATAATAATAGCAACCATGATAATAATAATAATATTAGTATTGAAGCTTGCAGTAACATGTATAAAGAGAAGAAGAAAGCAGAATAAGATAGAAAAAGAAAACATGATAAACAAGGAGAGAGAGAGAGAAATAGGTGAAATAGAGTTAGAAGAAATAAAAGAGAACATGTACAAGAAAACAAAGAGACAAGTTGAAAGCGATACAGAAGTATAGAACTAACAAAAGCAAATGGATAAAAGATATATGCTGTCTGAGAAAATTGTATAACTTGGGTTTTTGTGGTGATGTTAAAAATCACCAAAGGGGGGAGTTGATGGAGCAGGGTAAATATAAAAATTTTAACCTCCTAATATTTTCGTATAATATTAATAAACATGTTCGTTCAAGTAAATAACCAACAATGTATGTAAAGGGTTAAGGATAACATGCAGTTTAATGTGCAAAATAATGAACTAATAATTGTTTACGTTTCTAACCTAACATAATATTTTGCGTACTAAAATAATAATAAAATGCATGATTTGTGCTTTGAATAAAACGTATGGTTGCAAAATAAAGCGATGGTAAGTAAGGGACAGCTTTATATGTTGCTTCTGCTAGGTAATACCTAATTGGGGTACGTAGAAAGACGGGAGGGAAACGAAAAGGGTTTATATTTCATTGTTTTAATAACATTTTGTTTTCTTTAGAAATAGTGCGCTTAGGCCTGCCGAGCAGCAATATAAAATGGCCGCGAGTTACTAGAGTGCGCAGGAGCGGATGCGACCATGTGATAGAGGAGAGAGGCTGTTGCAAAGGGATGATCACGTGCTGATGCCGAGAGGCTAAGATGAAAGTATGGTCAAGGCTGCTGTGACCCTTCTGAGCAGATGTGTGCCAAGATGATCAGCAAGAAGCGTGAGAAGCCTGGTTGAATCAATAGAAAGAACTCTATTATATAAATTGTTGCAGAAAAAGAAACAATTTGGACTGATCGAAACGGATGAGCAAGTGCATGAACTGTGGGAAACGATGCTTGCATGGACATTCCTCACGGAACTAGTTAAGACCAGGAAGTTTGATTAAAATGTATAGGGACCTGAGTTTTGGACCAATGAGAATGAATCGCGCCATGTAAGAAGAAACATTTTATGTTGTAAGCTAGAATTAGGGTATAAGAAGACCTACTCTTGGTGGGAGGGGTTAGAAGAATGCTGCGGGATGCTGCGGGAGATGCTGAAGAAGTTAGATGCTGTAGATGGGAGAGTTTGCGGTTGCTGATGCTGACGAGCTGATGCTACTGCTGTGATTTTCCTTTTCCAGTTGAGTATAAGATGCTGCTTTAGGAGAACTAGCATTTAATAAGATTTATATTAGAATTATTAGGATTTTCCCGAGAGATAGATAGGTTTATCTATAGAGTTCTTAGTATGATAACCTCATTTTCGGTCTAATAAAAGTGTCATACAATTACAACTATTCTTATATTGATGATAAACGCAATGATCTGAATAATAAATTAATCTCGAATTTCCTGCATTCAAAACTTTATATAAACTTTATTATTCTTTAAACAAATGACTCCGTGATTTTCTTTAGCATAATGATTAATAATGAATTGGTAAAAGAGTTCATTGTGATTGAGCTGGTCTTAATCACCATCAACTGATTCCTACTAGTTGGTCCATCGACCAATGAGCGGAATACCTTAAAAGTAAATGAGAATTATTGTATTATTATAAAAGAGGTATCCCGTCTCCTTCCAGCGAATCGTTTTTCTCCTAGGTTTCATGTCGGAGGAAAATCCAGGGAAACAAATGAGTAAGTGAATGTATATGCGGTGTTATGGGCCCCACCGTCTTATGGATATAGTGTGTGTGTTTTGGAGAAATAATTGCACCTGGATGACCAAAGCATATTAGGAGAAATTATTTTTATTATAAGCGCTGGATCAAGTGCTTGCAATGTTCAACACTCTGTCCATCATCCCCTTTGGTTTTGCTATGTTCGCCCTAAGTTGGCAGGGTATGCCCAGACGTGGGTCCGTTGCTCACTTTGCCACTGGATTCAAGATAGCCTGGCTGATGACGGCTGTAAGCCAGAAACCGGTCCCAGGATGCTTGTTTCCGGTCCAGGGAAGACATGGCTTGGCAGTTCGGGCTGGACTGTTCCCATGAGGCACAGGGTCAGACTGATTTGCATATGGCCATGTCTGAACTGGGGTGGCGGAGTGAGCTAAAGAATGATGAAGGATTAAACCCAGATCAGTTGACTGGGGGTGAGTGCTTGCAATGTTCAACACTCCGTCCATCATCCCCTTTGGTTTTGCCATATTCAAAACCGCACAGGTCATACGTCATAAGTGGTCTGTAGCTTGGACTGCTCAGTGCATCCAAAGCAGCCCCGGTCTCCCAACAAAACAGAAACATATAGCATTCTATAAGCATTTTGTTGGTCATTAGACAACTAGAGTAAAAATAAGCACATACCTTAAATGAAAGATGATCATGTATGCAATCATGCAAGGTAAATAAAAATGATGGGAAATGTAATCTTTTACATTATTGTTATAGAATCTCCATTGGTTAATGCAATCACTGAATATGTTTTGCGTGTAACCAGAGAGGAACAGAAGTTTTTCCTTCTTGGCTCAGTAGTGGCTAGTTACTTCTATATTATAGTCCTACGAGGACCCAGCCGGCAACTGTAAGCACATGAATATGCACATTGTTTTAAAACTGTATTACACACAGAATAAGCTAGGCTGCTGCAAAATGTGCAGCCATTTAGAGTTCATTATAAAGCAAGTGTAACCTTTCATTTCAGGGGTTTTGCACCAGTTGGAAGATATTATTAGAACTTCTCATTGTGTATAATTTCTGATATTTATCTCTTTCCATGCACCTCATTAAGTGGTTTTACTCATGAGAAAGTGTCACTGTAAGTGTCGCACATTTGGTGGTTAAATGTCATTCATAAGTTCACTAATACCATGGACATGTTACACATAATCAATCTGAAAACTTGGCAGTTATGTGCCTGCCCTGCAGTCACGCAATATGTCCCCGGTTAGTGCCTTTCCATTTCTGGTGCTCGCAACAGTTTTAAGATCTTCTTAGAGTTTCTTGTTGCTCAAATGAGTGTAATTTCTTATATTTATGTTTCCCTCGTCTTCAATGCTTAATTTTGCTTGCGCAAAAGTGTCACTCATAGGGCCCGATTCCGATCTCGGTTGGAAAGCAAACTGAACGACTCGTGTCCGGAATGCTTTCCGTACGACTCGTGTCAGGGGAGTCCGACCGAACAAGTATGATGCGTTTGAATGCATCCGGATACGATTTGGTCGGACTCACATTGACTTGGGAGCCTGTGTACCAAACGCGTACACAGGCTCGCATTGAAGAAAGGGGTGACTGGGGAAAATCGTGCACCGTGTGGCAGGCACCCCTTGGTGCCTGCCACACTGTGCATGGTCTGAAAGGGGGGACCCATGGGTACCCCCACGGGCACGATTCGGAGGGCCCCGGGTGAAGGGGGGCTTGCTATGGGCCCCCCCAGACTGAATCCGGCAGCCTTTTCGATCCAGGCACAACGACCGTAAAGGCTGTCCGATTCGTTCATCATACTTGCTCGCATGGAAAACCTACTCCATAGAGCTGTACGATTCGGCTCAGGAAGGCTCTATCTCTCCGTATGCCTTCCGGAAACGATTCGGTCAGCGCTATGGGTTTCCAGGCATCGTACTTGGTCGTTCGGAATTGGGAACAGGTTGGTCATAAACAAGGGCTCCCGATCGGTTTAGGTAAAACCAAATCCGATTCGGAGCCCTTCCAACCGAGATCAGAATCGGGCCCAGAGTCGTTGAAATGTCACTCATAATTACATTGAAATGATAAAAATGTCACACATAGCAATCTAAAACCTTGGCAGCTATGGATGTGGCATCACAACTCATGACCTCACAGGAAATCACATCACAAGAAGTGACAGATATTAGGACCACACACATGTTTAGCAGGTCTATCATGAGTACATAGGAGCATATTACGAGATGTAACAAATTAGATTTGCGTTGAGGTTATGCCAAAAAAGTGATGCAACCCTGACTCAAAATCTGGACCTCAACTTATAGACTTATATTTTTTTTTAAACTCTGCCACAACGAAATTGGCAACAATGAGAAACGTTGCAGTAAATCTGTTCTGCTTAATTAGTTTGAAAGTCTGCAATTTAAAATACCTTACGGGGTTAAGGCATCCTCTGCATGTATCTTTGTGTGCTCAGTAAATCTCAGGGAATAATGATAAGATAACTCTGGAGGTCAACGCTGGAGAGATCTGTATTTTGTCTACTCCTAGTTTTGAATCATAGTAGCATAGATGATTAATGTGTCTCCTGCCAAGTGTCATGTAGCATGCAGATTTTTATTTTATTCAGTAGGTTACTACTTCTAACACAGAGACCCTTTTGTTACTTGCAGTTCACAATTGTAGCTAGACTTTAACTGATGAGGAAGATGCACTATGGCATATTCCAATAATAGGTATTTCTCAAGTGAAGAGAAGCTCAATTTTAGAATTACAAGTGCTGAGCATTACACTGAGATCAGGACTAAGAGCCAGTAATGGAAGATCCTTATAAGATCATGATGGCGCCATCACCTTTAGACGATTGAACAGCCCAAGTAGAATTGATTATAATATTTGATATTATTGATTATTACCCCTGCATGTTTAGTCATTTATGAGAGATATGACTGTAATAGAAAGGGGGGATAGTGACCACAATGCCCTGAAATGGGAGCTCACCGGGATTGTATTTCCCGGTTTGGAAGCAATTAAACCCTGCTTTCTGGGTAATGCGGTTCTTCAAATAATAAAAAGGCTCTAAAATGGGAGTATGTGCAGACACAGCCGAATATTCTGAAGCAAGTATACACAAATGTGGGTGACGCTATGGAAAGAATGAACCACTTATTAGATAAAGGTGCAAACCCTAACCAAATACTAAAGGTCCATGAGGATCTGTTTGTAACTCTGAGGGATTTGCTCTCAAGAGAACCAAGAAAAATAGCAAAGAGACGATCTAGGCAGCATCCATGGTATAATGCACAGTGCAGGATAGCAAAAGCTTCACTCTTGGATCTTATGTAAGCAGTAGACCACAGTGGCATCCCCGAGGCACGCAAAAACTATAAGGAAGAGCTTAAACAAGCCAAAACCTGCTGGGAGGTGGAAGTTTGGGAAGATTTGACACACAGGGCCAAAACAGGGGACATTCAGGGGTATTGTAGCACACTGTGGCCACTCTGCGGTTAGCTCAGTAGCATTCCACGTCGAATAACATAAGTGGATTGACCATTTTGCGTAGTTGTACTCTGCAACCAATGATGGGGGCGATGATGATGGGCGGGTCGGCTCTGGCTGTATTACTGCTACGGGGCAATTAGAACTCCTCGAGGTGTCTAGTTTGGATTCCCTTGGGGTATTGAAATCAATCATAGCCAAAAAAAGCTCTAGTCCCAGGCTGCATTCCTTCTGATCTTTATGTTTCCGAACCCGATGTAGGAAGCTGGCTCTGTATATACTGTACCAAAGTAAGGTATAATGTGCACAGAGTCCAGTGGATCCTCAGAGGCTTTACAGAAGCTAAAGTAGATTATATTAATGCACTCTTTTGTGGGTGTGTGGGCGAGAAGTTAGGCTTATCAGAGGGCAGTGCTAAGCATTTCTTGTACACACACAGGCAAGAAATGATTACATGAATCCAAAGAATGGGTTACTGTTCCTATGGGGACACGACTAGTGTCCTGAGAAAAGGAGAATGGGGAAAAAAAAGGAGTTTCTAGGTTCTTTTATCTCAACGTGAGACAATCACAAGTTGTGTCTCTTGTTGCCCTCACACATCCCGGGGGATGTCATGCTTCATCATTGGGCGCTGCTCCTCGTAGGGCCGGCGGTGCAATGCCCTACGGGTCCCCCGAAGGATCTCTTTAGCTGAGATCTTTTTATTTTGCCATATGATGAGTGAGGGTGTGAGTTTTTTAAGAGGGGTTGTGAAAGGGGAGTGTGTGAATGAGTATTTAAAACTAGCTGGGGGATACCTTAAATATTTTTTAATGCGCTGGTACCCCTGTCAGAGTAAAAAAAAACGTACGTTGTTGTTACTGGTGGGGTAATGATGTACCCTAGTAACTAAAAAGTCGTCATGTTTCGCGCTCTGTGGTGGTCAAAACGAACCTTGGCGCTTCATCAGGACCAAAAACGATTATTTATAGTTTCAAAATAGATAACCCCTGTATATTAAAGTGGGAGAGCGGACCCCCTTGTGTTTTGTATAGGGTGGCACCAGCTCATAGTAACCACTGGTATTCCGACCCATAAAAATCGGGAAGAGATAAAAAAACACACAGACGATATATAGACAGACAAAAGAACATGAAGGTATTGTAATTTCCGATTACACCCTCACTCATCATACAGCAAAATAAAAAGATCTCCGCTAAAGAGACCCTTCGGGGGACCCGTAGGGCATTGCAGCGCCGGCCCTACGAGGAGCATTGCCCAATGATGAAGAATGACATCCCCCAGAATGTGTGAGGGCAACAAGAGACACAACTTGTGATTGTCTCACGTTGAGATAAAAGAACCTAGAAACTCCTTTTTTTCCCCATTCTCCTTTTCTCGGGACACTAGTCGTGTCCCCATAGGAACAGTAACCCATTCTTTGGATTCATATTACTACATGGAGCACGGGTACTGGACCTTAACCAGCTCCTAGTCCCCCCCTGTCCCTTGATTGATAAAGAAATGATTACACACACTCGATGACCAAATCCGAGACCAATGGTTTGTAAAAATATTACTTGTAGTATATTTATTTTATAGAACCAAAGATATTTTGTTGGAGTAAAATGCTTTTTGTAATACCACTGTTTTTCAATGTAAAAAAGTGGACACAGTGCATTTTTCAATCAATACAATGTTATCCTAAGGGAGGAAACACAATCAGCAATATGCAGGTAAGCAAACGATTTACGACATTGAGCTTTTGGATAAAAAATCAGTACCAGGCAAGGTTCAGATAAGTGACCTCACTACACCACCAGCGGGACTGGAGCGGCAGGGTGCAGAGGTCAAACTCGGTATCTGGTGCCAATGTTATCCAATGGAGAAAGGGGGCAATCAAATTGGTACTGCTTACAGGTAAGTAGAACGCTTTGGTAACCAGTCTCCGGGGATGAAGGGGGCCCAAGGGCCCAAGTGCAGAATGCCAACACATCGTCGGGCACCCATTGCAAACAAATAAAGAATCTCGTAGATGGAAAAAGACTGCAGGCTCATGCTAGGATGATAGAAGGAAACCTACAGCTACACAGGCAAGTTGTGATGTGCTGGGACATCCGGTTACCGTCGGTTGAGCTCCCAAAGGCCCAGGGGCTCCGGGTGCAGGGATGTCCTTCAGCGTCGGAAATCAGCTTACCGGTCCAAGTCGCGGTTGGGGGGTTTGTCGTGCAGAGGCTGTAGGCGCCAAAGTAGAGTCTGTCAGGGGTCAACCCACAAGTGACTCTTGCTCAGGATCGCGGGGAACCTTTTCTAGACTGGTAGGGCACCTGGACTCGGCCAGGGGCATCAGGTGCAGAGGTGGCCAGTTTCGCGGTTCCACAGGCAGAGCTTTGGTCTTTGAGCTTAGTTTTCTTTTGGACAGGTCCGCTGTCCACAGGAGATCAGGAGTCTTTATGGAAGGCAGGCAGTCCTCCCAGGGTTTTGGAGGTCGCTGGTCTGTAGGTCAAGTCGTGGAAGCTTGCAAAGTTCGAAGTTCTAGACAGGCTGGCGGGGCTGGGGTCAAGTCAGTGGCTGGAGCTTCTTACTGTGCAGGGTTCAGCTCTTCTTTGTCCTCTTCTTTGTAGGTCGTCAGTAATCTGAGGATTAAGGTTCAGTGGCGCCCCTAAATACTCAATTAGGGGCGTTACAGGGGTTAGAAGGTAGTAGCCAATTAACTATTTACCTTTAGGGTGCGTACACCTTTTGTATGTCCACTCCTTCTGGGGAGGGGGCATACCCCTAACCCTATTGGCTAGAACCCTCTAAAACAATATGGAGGACTTTGAAAATAAGGGGGCACTTCAGCTCAGGGCCCCTTAGGGGTGGCCCTGGCTGAGAGGGTACACACCTCTCCTGCTTACTGATTTTACTGCCAAAAGTGGGGCTTGGTTGGGGGGCGGGCATCTCCACTAGATGGAGAGGCCCTGGTTGGTATGACAAAGAACAGGAAGCCTTTGAGGCTCACCGCCTTTCAATGTTGTTCCTGCTTGGAGTAGGTATAAAGCACCTCCACCCAGAGCAGGCTTTGTTTCTGACCCATGAGAGCAAACTTCTCCCCCCTCAGGGCATCAGAAACATGTCTAGAGGTAGCAGGCTGGTGCAGACCAGTCAGGCACACACTAGTGGGTTGGTAGGTTTTCAGGGGGAATCTCTGAGGTGCCCTCTGAGTGCATTTATTAATCAATCCAGCACTGGCAGTGTGGGCTCATTAATCTGAGGTGTTTGGTACCAAACATCTTGGAATTCGGCGAAGACATCATGGAGCTGTAGAACTAGTAGTGACAAGCTCCCAGCCCATGTACTGAGTATGGCCTCACTGTGCAATTATAAAGTCTAAGAATGGACTTAGACACTATAGGGGCATAACTTGTCCATATCTGCTCATACAGTTTTGCCCTCACATGAGGTATAGTTCACCTTGCCTTAGAGCTGTAAGGCCTGTTGTAGGGGTGACTTACCTTTGCCTCTTGCAGTGTTGGTAGGCCTGGCACACAGGGATGTGTGCCAGGTGGACTCTTCACTTTTATCTGCACCAAAACACGCAGGCTACAGTGGCAGTATGCCTGTTTGGTGAGGGGTCTCTTAGGGTGGCACAATACATGCTGCAGCCCTTAGAGACCCTCTCTGGTCACAAGGCTCTTGGTAACACTGGTACCTTTTACAAGAGACTTATATGTGGGCCAGAGGTTTGCCAATTGTGGAAACCAGTGCACATTTGTGGAAACCAGTGCACATTCAGTCAAAGATGCATCAGAGTCAGGCAAAAAGTGGGGGGTTAACCATGCCACAAGGGATACTTACCTACACAACCCCCCCAAATGAAAGAGGATGCGACAAACCTTTTCCCTGAGATCTTCATTGTCTAAGTGGAAGAACCTGGTAAGTCCATCTGTATTGGCACGGGCAGTCCCACGTCTGTGTTCCACTGTAAAGTCCATTCCTTTTAGGTAGATGGACCATCTGAAATGTTTTGGGTTCTCACCTGTCATCTGCATAAGCCATCTGAGAGGTCTGTGGTTTGGTTGAACAAGGAAGTGAGAACCAAACAGGTATGGTCTCAACTTCTTCAGGGACCCGACCACAGCAAAGCCCTCCCTCTCTATGGCACTCCAATGCTATTCCCTGGGGAGTAACCTCCTGCTAATAAAAGCAACAGGCTGGTCCAGGCCATCATCATTGGTTTGGGATAGGACTGCTCCTAACCAAACATCTTGGAATTCGGTAAAGCCATCATGGAGCTGTGGAACTCGTAGTGACAAGCTCCCAGCCCATGTACTCAGTATGGCTTCACTGTGCACTTATAATGTCTAAGAATGGACTTAGACACTATAGGGGCATATCTGCTCATGCAGCTATGCCCTCATATGAGGTATAGTGTACCCTGCCTTAGGGCTATAAGGCCTGCTGTAGGGGTGACTTACCTATGATACTTACAGTGTGGGTAGGCCTGGCACACAGGGATGTGTGCCAGGTTGACTCTTCACTTTTATCTGCACCAAAACACACAGGCTTCTGTTGCAGTACCTGTGTTAGGTGAGGAGTCTTTTAGGGTGGCACAATACATGTTGCAGCCCTTAGAGACCCTCTCTGTGCGCAAGGCCCTTGGTACCACTGGTACCTTTTACCTTTTGCCAGAGGTGTGCAATTGTGGAAACAAAGGTACAGTATTGGTAAAGAACACAGGCACTGGGAGCCTGGTTAGCACGAACCCAGTGCACATTCATTCAAAGATGCATCAGAGTCAGGCAAAAAATGGGGGGTAACCATGCCAAAAGGGGTAATTTCCTACACCCGATATCTGGGCAACTTATCTAAACCTTTCAAGAAGGACTATTTTAAGAGGGGGCCTTATATCTGAGTCTTGGCGTAGTGCTGAGATCGTCCGGATCTACAAGAAAGTACAGTGGGACGAGCCCGGGAACTACAGACCATTCAGCCTAATCGATGGGCTCCAAAAGATTTTCTGCCAACAGGTGTTAGGCAAACTAACTGACTGGGTACTAACAAACAACATACTCGCAGATTTGCAAGCATGTTTTAGGCCAAAAACTAACACCCTCAATCAAATTCTGAGAATTTAATATAATTTATTGGAAAACTGTTTTACTGGGAAAAGGCCAACTTTATGTTATTTTTGTAGACCTAAAACCTGCTTTTTGATAAATTGGCACCAGCTGTCTGCAAGCAATTTTAAATAGTTTTTTGCTGTTTTGCGCAGACTGCGGCCTAGAGCTGAACATAGGTAAGACCAAATATATGGTGCTTATCCCCTATAGGTCAACCCAAACAAGAATACTGGCTCACAAGACACCTCTAGAGCTAGTATATGATTTTGTTTATTTTGGGGGTGACCTTGTCCCATAACCTTAGTTGGAAGGCCGAGGTAAGCAAGAGTGAGCTTAAGCTTCAACAGGAGACTGGGGCAATTATGAAGATGGAAAAAACTTGAAATGTATTAATCTAACACCAGCGCTAGAGCTATACAAAGTAAAAGCAAAAAGAGCTGCCCTTTACAACCGATGGGGCCATTCAGTCATTAATGAGCTGACTGTGGCTGAGAATAGGCACTTAATCTCCCACAGAGCACTCCAATTCTTCCCTTGAGACAAGATATGATTCTGTATCCGATTTCCTTTACCATACAGCTGAGACTGTTACTATTCTGGCATAGGCTATGGTCAATTCCAGAATTAAAATCCTACATACTCCCTTTTAGGGAACTTTTAAAAATTACTAGCCACTTAAGGATTCCCTGGCTGTTTTACCTAAAGAAAATGTTTAAGGCACTTGCCCTTGAGATTCTTTGGGACAACCCAGATGAATCCTATCAGATACCACGGCAACTGATCAAGGAACGGTGCAGGGATTAACAGGGTGAAACAATCAAAAATTGTAAATCAGGTAGTTTGTCAGATTTATTTCTTGATCATAAGATCACTCCATTCTATGAACCCTCTTTAGATGTCATCCAAGGTACTCCATCTAGACAGTTATACCTGAAATTTAGATACAGGACTTTGCCAACACTCGAGTTTACAACAAGATGGGGAGATTCTAGGAGGCTCAATACCATTTGTCCAGCATGTAATTGTGCTTCTGAACCAATATCCTATCTTGTAATATTTTGCCCTGCCTACAGGCTCCCATGGAAGAAGTGAATTATTCCAATGTGCCAACTTCTAGGCCTAAGGACCCTTGGGGTAGCTCTAAGGATCCTGTAGTCCGACACAAGGGAAGTGGTTGTGGTCAGTTTAGCCACATTTTTACATGCTATCTAGATAACTTGCAAACGGCTAAGAGATTCTCCCCTATTACCCTTGCTGTAGCCTTTGGAAGTTATCTAGCACCCTAGTAGAAACACATAGGAATTGTGTAGCTATCTAGTCAACCAAAATATCCTATGTGCATTTTCTTTTGTTCACTTTCTTGATTTTCCCTTTAAACTGTTGGCCAAGGCGTGGCCAAGATGGCGATCTGATCGGTCGCAGGTCCCGGAGGCTCCTCGCCCTTAGCCTTCCTACCCGACCAAAGCACAGCCTGCGGCCCCAAAAGTCGGCCGAAAGTGGAGGGCGGAATAGCGACGGCGGAAGGAGGGTGCCCGATACGCCTGTGAGGGGCTCCGACTCCCGTTCCTGGTCGCAGAGAACTTAGGCCGGCGAGTGGCGGAGCGGACAAAATGGCGCCGAGACGGAGCCGGGCCGCGGAGGGTCGCAGCGAGAGGCTCTGAGAGGCAGGCGTTGGGTTACGGACGGCGCCCGTGCTTGGACAGGAAGGGAAATCTGGAGCGGTGCCCAGAAAGTGGACCCCCCTTCGAAGAGGACGAGACGGTGGCGGTGTACTCCCGCGGCGGGGGTGAAGACAGGCCGACGCCCGGGGCCTTCCGAGAGGTCGCTGGACCCTGAGGCGCATCAAGGCGAACGGCGCTGTAGTGCGGAGCCCGCCCGACGGGCTGAAGAACCTGGGGATAGTGATCCGCCCGAGGACAAAGCAGAGCCTGGGTCTCCGGTGGGCACTCCGCCTTCTGATACGGGTGCTCGGTGGGGGCTAAGGAGAGCGCACCTGAGGAGCATCGAGGCCCCTGAGGTGGGGAATCGGGAGGCCCGGCTGGAGCCGCCCCCGAGGAGCGTGCAGTGGAGGCCCTGAAGAAGGGAGATGGGCCCGAAGAATCGGAGGTGAGGTGGAGCTGGGGTCCCCTGGGGAAACGTCCCGGCGGCTGCAGAGATCCGCGGAGGTGCTGGAGGCCCCAGCGACGCGGTCCACGGGAGGTCTGGGGAGAGCGGTCTGGCGGCGCTAAGCCGCAAGGAAGGCAGGAAGAGCGGCAGTAAGAAGGCGAAGGCGAAAGGGGATCCAACGCCAAAGCTAAGGTGGGATACACTCGGCCAGGACAGCCGCCTGGCGTCGCGGTAAGGAGCAGGGACCGCGCCTGCCAGGAGCGCCCTCAGCGGTGAGGGGGCGGACGGGGGAGCGAGGGGTTGGCCTTGTCAACGCGGCCCCCATCTTGGCATCTGGACAATAGTGAGTCCACAAGCTCCAACGAGGAGGCACTCCTGGACACGGGGGCGGTTGAGACCCAAGGAACATTGTGTGGTCGGGGCGTCAACTCCCGCCATAGCGTTGGGAGGCGTAGGCCCGATGCGGAGTGGAGGGTCTGTTGGGAAGGGGCAGTGAAGACAGAGCGGCAGAGGGCAGGCGTTACAAGGAGCGCAAACAATTCAACAGCCCTAGCCCAGCGAATACATAGGTCAGATGGAGCCCGGGGGGGCTTGGATGACTGGTGACCTTTGGTGCCTCGGGTCTCTTTCGCCATTGGAGTGGGGTCGCTGCGGGGCGCCGGTGTGGGTCGGGCCCTGCCAGGGGATCAGGGCAGAGGTCCGGGGGGGCGCTCGCAGGCCCCATAGGGCCCCGCAGGTGGCCCGCAGTCACGATGGCTTCGGTTAAGAAGAAAGGGGAGAGATCTGTGAGAGAGATGCTCACAAAACACACAGTGGTGGAAGAGAAAGGAAGCAAATCCCCCTTGACCCGGCACACCACTGCCGCCCAGGAAGACGACGCGATCCCGATCACCCGTTCCTTCCTTGAAACTCTGTTTAACACTCTTCGGGAGGACTTTCAAACGCTCAAGAATGAGGTAGCAGGAGAAGTGAAGGAAATCCGTAGAGACCTGGATGCAGTGGGGGAACGGGTAGCAGCACTCGAGGAAAGGGAGCAAGCGACAGGCGAGGAGCTCGCTCAACTCCAGCAAGAAGTCATTTGCCTCAAGGAGCAACAAATCGACCTCCAAGCCCACACGGAGGATCTCGAAAATCGCTCCAGGCGAAACAACATCCGCGTCCGGGGTCCCCTTGAAATCTGAAGGGACAAGTGTGACAAGCTACTTGCAGGGGTTATTCAGAGATGTCCTAGGAGAAGATCAAACCTTTGAGATCTGCATTGACCGCGCACACAGGGTGGGCCTGCCGCGGCGCACCCCGGCTCCCCCCCCGGATATCCTTGCTTTCCTCCCTGACTACCCTCTAAAAGAACGCATCCTGCGCGAGGCCCGACTGAACCATCCCCTCACCTATCAGGGTCACTCCCTAGCTCTATACCAGGACTTGGCCTCCATAACACTACAAAAGAGGAGATCATTTCGTGACGTTACCACGCATCTTAGGGAGCAAAATGTAGCCTACTCCTGGGGGCACCCCTTTAGACTGATCTTTAAATGGAACGGCAAACTACACCAACTAAGATCATTGGAAGAAACGTGTAAGCTCCTGGGCCTCGAATTCCGCAACACAGAATGTAGGAAGGTGGAATCTGACTATATGGTTGCCCCCACTTTTTTTACGGTGTTTTGCTGGTTTATGACTTAGTTGGACTGGGATCCTGCTATTCAGGGCCCCAGTCTATCTGCTTTCTCTGTAAAAGGTTTCCATGTGCCTTAGGCACATCTCTGATTGAATCTGGAGTGCCCTTATAAGTCCCTAGTATATGGTATACTATGTACCAAGGGCATAGGTACCTCAGAGGCCTACCAGGGGCTGCAGCATGTATTATGCCACCCCTGGAAGGCCATCCAAACTGACACCACAGGTCTGCTACTGCAGCCTGGGTATGGTGGTGCATGCACCCCTTACTGTGATATAGGTTACCTATATCACTAAATACATACACACATATAAACCTATAAGTCACTCCTAAGGCAGCGCTTATCAATCCTGAAGGCAGAGTGCATGGTTCCTATGTGAGAGGGTGCCCCTGCATGAGCAGGGCCCCTCTGCAGCGTTCGGAGACCTTTCTCTGATGCTGTTTGTAGTGCAGCCTGACCATATACTCTTAAGCGCATTATAACCTCGCGTTAAATGCTAACTTTGGAATGGCTGCACCTAAACATGTCGTGTTTGGTGTCAAACATCTTGGAATACTACCCCCGCCAATTCTGGCGGCGGGGGTAGCATTCCACCCTTCTAGAGGGAGAGACATGTTAACCCTGGCCTGGCCGGTAACTTCTTTCTAAAGCCTGGCATCACAAAATGGATGCTACTGCCACAGACACAAGTCTGGCCTCCTGCTGCTGGACGAAACTCCGGCAGGGGAGGCCTGGACAATAGGTTTCCTGTCCCAGGGAGGTGTGACCACCTCCCCAGACAGGATAATGTGTATTGGGGCTGGGCGGGAGCACTTTCTGGTGCTTTGAAATCCTGCACTGGGGGCACACTTGGTGTCCCTAGTGCATACCCCAGTTCAAACCGGATCAGGGGCTTGCAGCCCCTGCTTTGGCGCGAACTGGACAAAGGGAAAGGGTGTAGCCACCCCTCTGCCCTGACCCACCCATAGGTGGGGCCACAGAGTAGTCCAACCCCTATACTTAGTATAAGTATAGGAACCCAGTCCTTAGGACTTTAGATTATCCCTGGACGAAACTCTGAAACTGAATCCTGGACCTTCGACGCTCTACTCACGATTAGAGGACAGAAGAATCTCCTTGGGGTCAAGGAGTGACTCCCCTGCTTGGCAGGCACCAAAGAAGCATCTGTCCGGTTCGCATTTCTGAAGCTCCCGTCGGACGCCAAAGTCATCGCATCACCAGAGGTGGATTCTCAGACTTCCCCGAGGCTACCCTGAGTCCCCAGCAAAGCTGAGGCCCGTGGCTTTCGTGGGTGACTTGAGACCATGACCCCTGGACACCGAGCACATTTGCAAGTGCATCCTCTTCTGGGTCTCCCCCAAAGTCGTGCTTTGGGCTCCAAATAGCCCTAGCCTCCAGCACCAACTGCACCGAAGATCACTGGCCTCCACTCCACGAGTGTCCTGTGAGCCAGATCCACGTGCGGCGTCTCAAGGCTCCTTCGCGGTCGCTAGCCCGTTGGCTAGTAGCCCTTAACGAAGGCCAATCTTTTTCTAACTTGGCATCCTGGTTGCTCCAGGCCTGCCCTCACTTACCCTCGCTGGGTGAGTTCCCCAGACCTTGCTGGTCTGCACCATCGACGATCTTCCTCTGCATCGAGACTTGCCGTTGCCAAGGCTTGTTGGGTCCAATCCGGTCGCCGACACCTCAGCACTCGACAGACATCGTGTACCAGCCCGAATCCTGCTCCTGGTCGCCGACAACGCCTCCTGGACCTCGTGGCTGAAGAGTCAAGACGACCGTCAACGCACCTGAAGCACTCGACATCGGTGGGCATCTGTCCATCGCCTTCCTGGTCACTGGCTAGTGACCCAGACTCTGTCCCCTCTGCTTTCAGGTTCTTCAGAACTCCGATCCACTCTTGGATCCACCCGGACACTTTTCACTTGGTCGCCAGCAGCACTTTGCAGCAGATCGCCATTCAAATCGACGACGAAACCCGACCCCGAAAGGCACCTATGCACCCGGCTTCCCTGGGTGAGGTAACACGAGTACTCCGGTGCTCCCGTGGGTAGAGACTCTTCAAATTCCTAGATCTCAAAGGGTTTGTTCCAAGTCCTCCTTTAAGTGTCCCTTTTCTCTAATTTCCCGATCACGACTTTCTCCATAGAAGTCAACGGCGTATCGCGGTTGTGTATTTACACTGCACGCGTCTCCCGTGGGTCCCCTGTGTCACTACCTTGGGTGGTTCCTTGTGGTCCAAGCACTTCTAGAGGCTCTAGGCCTAGTGTCTAGTTCAGTCGTGGTTCTTATACCACTTTATTGGTATATGGTTTGGTACGCCCCTAGGGCCCAAACGTGTATTTGTGCTATTACTGTGTTTAAATAACTTCTAACTTATGTATTTCGAACTCTAGCCTCATAAAGAGACTAGAGGGGTGTGTTTAGTAATAAATACATATATTTTGAATATATACCTGGTGTGGTGCTCTTTCATTTGGTCACTCAAGAGATTATAGACTGGTAAAACAAGCTGCTTTACATTCCTTCAAGACTTAGCCTGAAGGCTGCTCTCCATAGCTACCACTAGGATAGCTTTCAATAAGGTTGTCTTTAACCTATCTCCAATAAGGGGTTGTTTGGACTGGTGCAAGGTGCCCACTATAATTAGTGGACAGCATATACCAGGCCAACTTCTCACATTGGTGTGCAGCGTGTGGGATTCCAGCTTGCTATTGTTTTACCAGATAATCTCAATTGAATTGATCAACTGAAAACCACTAAAGGTACCTAAGGTACATATAATTTAAGCTTAGAATACAGTAAGTTCTACTGAACTTAGAGTTGTGTGTTAAGGGATAGCACAACCCTTTCTACAACTCAAGAGAGTTTAGTAGGCCACACTAGAGTAGGTAGTGCATACACCACACCACACTAGTAATGTCTTTAAGGGTAGGATCTAAAGAATCCTTGCAGGAAGCCACTGAGCTTCCACCCTCCAAGTATGATACACTCCCATTCTTGGAATTGAGAGCTTTATGCAACTTGAGAAAAATAAGGACAGGCCAAAGCCTCCACCACCCAACACCTCAAGGAGTTGTTGGTGGCTTATGACCTTAGTAAGCCCTTGGGGACTGAAGGGGTAGGAGCTGAGGGTGGGGCAGAAGATGAGGATGGGACCAGGGGTAGAAATACCCCCAGCCCCCCTCTGAAACTGGCCAGGAGGGTGAAAATGACCCTGACCTGGATAACCCAATCCCTCCTGAGGAAGATGAAGAGGATAATCAGGATGATGCCCTCTTTGTCCCCCCAGGAATGATTATGAGTGTGCCCAGAAAGTCTAGATCTCCTTCTCAGGAGTCTAACCACTCTGGCACCTCAATAGGGAGCTCTGTCTCATCTCATAGGAGGGAATCCTCTCATGAGAGAAGAAAGAGGCTGGTTCAATATGAGGAAGCTCAGCTTGAAATCAAAAAGAAGCAACTGGCTATAGACAGGGAGTCCCTAGATCTCTTTAGAGAGAGAAGAAAGTTGGGACTAGAGTCCCATGGTGGCAGCAATATCCCTAGAGATAGGGAAAGGTCTTATGACCATAGAAACCTAAACAAGATTGTCCCTCCCTACCAGAGTGGGGATGACATCCACAAATGGATAACTGCACTGGAGAGGGCCTGTAAAGTTCAGAAGGTCCCCCAGAGGCAGTGGGCAGCAATCTTGTGGCTCTCCTTTGCAGACAAAGGTAGAGACAAGCTCCTCACTGTAAGAGAAGAGGATGCTGACAATTACACAGTCTTGAAGAGTGCTCTGATAGATGGGTTTGGCCTAACCACTGAACAGTATAGGTTGAAGTTCAGAGACACCCAAAAAGCTCAGACTCAAGACTGGGTTGATTTTGTAGATTGTGCTACAAAGGCTCTGGAAGGTTGGATACATGGCAACAAAGTGCATGACTTTTTAGGATTGTACAATTTGATTATGAGGGAGCAGATCCTTAATAATTGTCAAAACCAGCTTTTGCACCAGTATCTGGTGGACTCTGATCTGACCTCTCCCCAAGAATTGGGAAAGAAGGCAGACAAATGGGTCAGAACCAGAGTAAAAACTAGAAATCAGGGTGGTGACCAGAAGAAAGATTCTACTAAGTCCCAAGAGAAAGGTGGGGATAAATCTAAGGATAAGTCCCCTACAGGGCCCCAAAATTCCTCTTCTGGGGGTGGGTCCCAAACTCCTTCCTCTCCTGAAAAGAAACCATATTGCCATGTCTGTAAAAAGCCTGGGCACTGGAAATCTGATCCCAGTTGCCCCAGGATTGGCAATAAAGAAAATGTTCCCCCAGCAACTACTACCCCCTCCTGGTACTACCAGTAGTAATCCTCCAGTTGGGAGTAGTGCACCCAAAAAGTTAGGTGCTTTTGCAACAGGAACAGAGGTGGGCCCTGGTTCAGACAGGGACCCCTCAACAGACTCCTCTGACTCTGATGGTGGTGTAGGATTTGCCACCTTTACCATGGGTCCCACAGCAATGGGCAGGTACAGACTGGAGCCAATGATTAATGGTCAGAAAGCTGTGGCATTTAGGGACACAGGGGCTAGTGTCACCATGGTGGCAGGGAAACTAGTCCCCCTCACCAGCTTTTACCTGAGTTTAAATACCAGGTGACCAACATTGATGGTGTCAGAACAGATCACCCCATGGCCATAGTCAATCTCAGCTGGGAGGGGGTCACAGGCCCAAAGAGAGTGGCAGTGTCCCCCACCTTACCTGTAGATTGCCTGATGGGCAATGATCTGGAAATTTCAGCCTGGGCTGAAGTTGAACACCAAACCCACCTTAGGATGTTGGGCGTCCCTGTAAAGGTTAGTGGGGCTGTAATGGCCACAGCCCCAGCCCAAGAATTTGGAGAGATGGAGCCTGAAAGAATGGCCCACTCTCCCCCAAAAGAGAGCACAAGGGTTGAAGAAAAGTCTTCTTCCCTCCAGACAGTAGGTAAGGGTCAGCCTCCTCAGGGAACTGACCCTACCCCTAGTGAAGGAACTGCCCCAGAGGTAGTCAGGCCTGGCCTGGCCACACCCCTGATGGCAGAGGACCCTTCCAAGGTGGTACCCAGTCTGGAGCAGGTAACCTGCCCCTCTCTACCCTGCCTCAGCCAGCCCAGGGCTGCAGAGGTCAGGGAGGTCAGTGGACCCCCAGGGCCCCCTGTCCAGAGGAACCCCCCATCAGCAGATTAGGGGCACCCAGTCTAGTAGCCCTAGCCAGGTGAAAACTCCTCTACACACTGAGGGATCCCCCATGCCTTTATGTAGGGACCTCCCCAGAAGGACTCTGGTAGGCAAGGGCAAACCTGGGACCTGAAGGTTCCAAACCTGCCCTGTCCCTCCAGTAGTCCATCCAAAGGGACCCAACCCCCAGCTGTAGGCAGCCAAAGGTTGACCCTTAGAGCAAAGTGCAACTCAGTCATGGAAAGACAGGCATACATGGTGACCAGTGATCTGAGGAAGCTGAGGCCAACATTCCTAGGGCCTCACTTCCCTACTCAGACACCTCACCAGCCTTGTACTTTACCTAAGCACACCACAGGTAGTGATTCCCCATGGTGGAGACCCTCTCATACCCTTAGGGTGAGGGATTGCTTAGTGGACCATAAGACAGGGGGCAACCATGCTAGTGCAGGTGCTTCCTTATATGACCACTTAGTCAATGAAAGCTCAACTGGCCAAGGTTAGCCTTATCTCCTTTCGTTTGGGGGGTTATGTAGGAAGGTGGAATCTGACTATATGGTTGCCCCCACTTTTTTTACGGTGTTTTGCTGGTTTATGACTTAGTTGGACTGGGATCCTGCTATTCAGGGCCCCAGTCTATCTGCTTTCTCTGTAAAAGGTTTCCATGTGCCTTAGGCACATCTCTGATTGGAATCTGGAGTGCCCTTATAAGTCCCTAGTATATGGTATACTATGTACCAAGGGCATAGGTACCTCAGAGGCCTACCAGGGGCTGCAGCATGTATTATGCCACCCCTGGAAGGCCATCCAAACTGACACCACAGGTCTGCTACTGCAGCCTGGGTATGGTGGTGCATGCACTCCTTACTGTGATATAGGTTACCTATATCACTAAATACATACACACATATAAACCTATAAGTCACTCCTAAGGCAGGCGCTTATCAATCCTGAAGGCAGAGTGCATGGTTCCTATGTGAGAGGGTGCCCCTGCATGAGCAGGGCCCCTCTGCAGCGTTCGGAGACCCTTCTCTGATGCTGTTTGTAGTGCAGCCTGACCATATACTCTTAAGCGCATTATAACCTCGCGTTAAATGCTAACTTTGGAATGGCTGCACCTAAACATGTCGTGTTTGGTGTCAAACATCTTGGAATACTACCCCCCGCCAATTCTGGCGGCGGGGGTAGCATTCCACCCTTCTAGAGGGAGAGACATGTTAACCCTGGCCTGGCCGGTAACTTCTTTCTAAAGCCTGGCATCACAAAATGGATGCTACTGCCACAGACACAAGTCTGGCCTCCTGCTGCTGGATGAAACTCCGGCAGGGGAGGCCTGGACAATAGGTTTCCTGTCCCAGGGAGGTGTGACCATCTCCCCAGACAGGATAATGTGTATTGGGGCTGGGCAGGAGCACTTTCTGGTGCTTTGAAGTCCTGCACTGGGGGCACACTTGGTGTCCCTGTGCATACCCCAGTTCAAACCGGATCAGGGGCTTGCAGCCCCTGCTTTGGCGCGAACTGGACAAAGGGGTGTAGCCACCCCTCTGCCCTGACCCACCCATAGGTGGGGCCACAGAGTAGTCCAACCCCTATACTTAGTATAAGTATAGGAACCCAGTCCTTAGGACTTTAGATTATCCCTGGACGAAACTCTGAAACTGAATCCTGGACCTTCGACGCTCTACTCACGATTAGAGGACAGAAGAATCTCCCTTGGGGTCAAGGAGTGACTCCCCTGCTTGGCAGGCACCAAAGAAGCATCTGTCTGGTTCGCATTTCTGAAGCTCCCGTCGGACGCCGAAGTCATCGCATCACCAGAGGTGGATTCTCAGACTTCCCCGAGGCTACCCTGAGTCCCCAGCAAAGCTGAGGCCCGTGGCTATCGTGGGTGACTTGAGACCGTGACCCCTGGACACCGAGCACATTTGCAAGTGCATCCTCTTCTGGGTCTCTCCCGAAGTCGTGCTTTGGGCTCCGAGTAGCCCTAGCCTCCAGCACCAACTGCACCGAAGATCACTGGCCTCCACTCCACGAGTGTCCTGTGAGCCAGATCCACGTGCGGCGTCTCGAGGCTCCTTCGCGGTCGCTAGCCCGTTGGCTAGTAGCCCTTAACGAAGGCCAATCTTTTTCTAACTTGGCATCCTGGTTGCTCCAGGCCTGCCCTCACTTACCCTCGCTGGGTGAGTTCCCCAGACCTTGCTGGTCTGCACCATCGACAATCTTCCTCTGCATCGAGACTTGCCGTTGCCAAGGCTTGTTGGGTCCAATCCGGTCGCCGACACCTCAGCACTCGACAGACATCGTGTACCAGCCCGAATCCTGCTCCTGGTTGCCGACAACGCCTCCTGGACCTCGTGGCTGAAGAGTCAAGACGACCATCAACGCACCTGAAGCATTCGACATCGGTGGGCATCTGTCCATCGCCTTCCTGGTCACTGGCTAGTGACCCAGACTCTGTCCCCTCTGCTTTCAGGTTCTTCAGAACTCCGATCCACTCTTGGATCCACCCGGACACTTTTCACTTGGTTGCCAGCAGCACTTTGCAGCAGATCGCCATTCAAATCGACGACGAAACCCGACCCCGAAAGGCACCTATGCACCCGGCTTCCCTGGGTGAGGTAACACGAGTACTCCGGTGCTCCCGTGGGTAGAGACTCTTCAAAGTCCTAGATCTCAAAGGGTTTGTTCCAAGTCCTCCTTTAAGTGTCCCTTTTCTCTAATTTCCCGATCACGACTTTCTCCATAGAAGTCAACGGCGTATCGCGGTTGTGTATTTACACTGCACGCGTCCCCCGTGGGTCCCCTGTGTCACTACCTTGGGTGGTTCCTTGTGGTCCAAGCACTTCTAGAGGCTCTAGGCCTAGTGTCTAGTTCAGTCGTGGTTCTTATACCACTTTATTGGTATATGGTTTGGTACGCCCCTAGGGCCCAAACGTGTATTTGTGCTATTACTGTGTTTAAATAACTTCTAACTTATGTATTTCGAACTCTAGCCTCATAAAGAGACTAGAGGGGTGTGTTTAGTAATAAATACATATATTTTGAATATATACCTGGTGTGGTGCTCTTTCATTTGGTCACTCAAGAGATTATAGACTGGTAAAACAAGCTGCTTTACATTCCTTCAAGACTTAGCCTGAAGGCTGCTCTCCATAGCTACCACTAGGATAGCTTTCAATAAGGTTGTCTTTAACCTATCTCCAATAAGGGGTTGTTTGGACTGGTGCAAGGTGCCCACTATAATTAGTGGACAGCATATACCAGGCCAACTTCTCACACAGAAGATTCACCTCATCCCACGAAACGACCACCGGGGGACGGGTGGCAAAGAGTGGGACATAGACGCTCCCCTGCAATGGAGACAAAGCCGGACTCCGACACAATGGCACAGGAGAGGCAAGCAGCTCTTGAAGCCGTCTTAAAAGACACTGCCCCGCCGCACTGATTTGAAGGACGAGGAGGGGGCGCGTCGCATTACATTTGCAAAAGGTGGGGGAGGCGGGGGCGGGGAGCCAGGGACACTTGGTCCACATATACCCCGATTGTTGTTTTTCCCACATGCCAAGGTGTTGGGTCCTTGGGCTATGGACAATGGTATTCTTTTGGGGGTTTCTTGTTGGGGTTAGGGAGGGGACAAGGGGGAGTGGGGGAGGGGGGGGAGTCGAGGGCCAGGGGGGTAGGATGGAGGGGTTGGGGGAAAGGGAGGGGGAGGGACAAACCGATGTGCTACAGGGGGCCGGGAACCTCTGGGCTTCCGATGTACAGGGGCCCATTGCTTAGAGAGCGGGACCCATTGAGCGTCAAGCCGAAGGGCTTGCTTTTTCAGTCAACGCCTGACAGGGGATAACCAATTAGGATGACCCACAAGATTCAGATACTCACCCTTAACGTGAAAGGGTTAAACAATCCCATTAAAAGAAGGGCCATACTATCTTATTGGGAAAACTCGGGGGCGTCTATTTTCCTCCTGCAAGAGACACACCTCCTGCCCAAGGATTGGCATCGAATGAGATCTCGAGCCTTTCCTCACCAATTTTATTCCTCTACCACGGTGAAAAAGGCTGGGGTTGCTATATTGGTGTCTAAATCCTTTCAGGGTTCGGCGAGCGAGAAGGTGGCAGAAATAAAAGGACGGCTGCTCGCCTACAAATTCTGGGTGGGGGGGGTTCCAGTGGTAGTGGGTTCCCTATACGCCCCCAATACGGGACAAGAGCAATTTCTTACCACGGCACTCTCAGAGGTACTTTCCACGCAAAACAGGCTGGTGGTGGGGGGGGGGGACCTGAACTTAGTTATGGATGCGGAGGGAGACAGATCTGGTCAACGCTATGGGCAGACAGGGGCACTCTCCTCAGCAGGGAAGGAATGGCTGCGGGAGCGAGGCTTGGAGGACATATGGAGGACAAAACACCCGCACCTTACACAATACTCCTACTACTCTCATGCGCATCGTACCTATGCCAGACTAGACTACCTCATGGGCTCTACCGAAACAACAGCGTTAGTGGACACGGTAAATATAATCCCCGCGGCACTCTCAGACCATGACGCGGTGACCATGACACTCTCTTTACCCGCGGTACATAGGACTCCGGGCGGTGGCGATTGCAGAAAACCTGCTTCAGAGACAGGGGTGGCCACACAATTGCACAAAAGCATCACTGACTATTTAACCCGCAACGACCTTGAAGGTACCCCCTCACGGCTCTTTGGGGGGCACTGAAAGCAGTGGTGCGAGGTGAGTTAATCGCCATTGCGGCGGCGGAGGCCAGAGAACGTAGGGAGGTCAGGGATAAGCTTACGGCTCAAGTGGTAGAACTGGAGCGTATTCATAGTCGTAAGGGCGCTCCCAGGATTTGGCGCCAGGTTAAAGCGGCGAGAACGCAATTGGCAGCTCTTGATCTAGACAGAGCTGAGTATGCGGCTCTTCGGCTCAAGCACTCGTATTATGTAGGAGGGGACACAACAGGGCGTCTTCTGGCCAGCAAGCTCAGGGCTCGCGTCCAACGCGATAGAGTATCAGAGATAATGAACGAGAAAGGAGTGAAAGTTGACAGGGATGAGGAAATAGCAGAGGCCTTTCGGGAATTCTTCTCTTCTCTTTACAAGGAGTCGGTACACGCACCCAACGAAGGGGAGGACTATCTCAAGGGGGCATCCACAACGGCCTTGGATCAGACAGAGGCCGAGGCGCTGGACGCGCCTATTCGGATAGACGAAGTAATAGGGGCCATTGCTCGCCTTAAACCACACAAATCACCGGGTCCGGACGGGTTCTCGGCGGGTTTTTACAAGGCTTTCTGCCCACTCCTAGCTCCCATTTTAACACGACTCTTCAATACTTTCCAGGGGCGTGGCTCCATCCCCCCAGACATGTTAGCCGCGGATATTGTGGTCATTCCCAAACCGGGGAAAGAGAAGACGCGGTGTAGTTCCTACCGCCCGATCTCCCTCCTCAATCTCGACCTAAAATTATTTACTGGTGTTCTGGCTGCGCGACTTGGACCGTGTCTACCGAGTATCATAGACCCTGATCAATCCAGTTTTATCTATAATCGACAGGGCAGCGATAACACCAAACAAATATTACATTTAATTGATAAGGCGCATCGAACTAAAATGGACGCTGTGCTGCTGTCGGTGGACGCAGAAAAAGCGTTCGACCGGGTCAATTGGAGCTTCCCGGACAGCACGCTGGCACATTTTGGACTCGTAGACCGTTTTAGGGCATGGGTGGCAAGCTGTTACGACGAACCCCTAGCCACGGTCCGAGTTAACGGTACGGCCTCACGACCGGTCGTGATTCAGCGGGGCACGAGACAGGGGTGTCCGCTCTCGCTCCTTTTATTCGCGCTCTATGTGG
Organism: Calotriton arnoldi; assembly: GCA_963921515.1. Lineage (NCBI taxonomy): Eukaryota > Metazoa > Chordata > Amphibia > Caudata > Salamandridae > Calotriton > Calotriton arnoldi. The sequence continues at coordinate 6,214,660 of CAWUFW010000011.1, forward strand.
AGCCTCTCGCGCAGAAAATCAGAGACAATCCGAATATACGTGGGATTCCTTTGGGGGGGGGAGAGGCACACGGTGAGTCTCTATGCCGACGACATCCTGGCGACCGTGGAGGCTCCGGAGCGCTCGGTACCAGCCTTTTTGGAGGAATTGACCTCCTTCGGCCGAGTCTCCGGTTTTAAGATTAATGTGGGAAAGTCCACACTGCTATACCTGGGCCGCTACGCAGGCGCCTCTGACCCACAACGCCCATCTTTTGGAGATCTACAGGCGAGGGACTCTCTTACCTACCTGGGTATAGAACTAGCTCCCACGGTCGCACAGACTGTTGCACGGAACTACTCGGGGCTCCTCTCCCAGATCCAGAGGTGCCTTCAGCAGTGGCGTAAACACCCTCTGTCGCTTCTGGGTCGGATTGCGGCGGTTAAGATGAGCGTCTTGCCCAAAGCGCTGTACGTCTTCCAGACCATACAGGCGAGACCACCGAGGGGTATTCTTCAACAGATCCAGAAGGAAGTTCACCACTTTACTTGGGCAGGAGCGCGACCCCGGATGCGTAAAGAGCTCTCCCATAGACCCCTAGACCAAGGAGGGTTGGGCATCCCTAACTTCTTGGAATACTATAGGGCCTCCCAACTCCGGCACTTAGTGGAATGGAGTAGGCCGGAATCTGAAAAGAAGTGGCTGTTTCAGGATAGAGCGCTGGCCAAACTATCATTATGGAAGGTGCCATTTTTAAAGAAGCGGGACAGACCTCCGAATCTAAAGGGCTCACCTATTACGAACACACTCTTAAGCATTTGGGACACGGTGGCCGTAAAACGAGGCCTTACATCCTTCCCCTCCCCTATGACGCCGTTATTCAATAACCCGGAGTTTATCCCAGGGTTAGATGAGAGAGCCTTCCCCCAATGGCGGAGCACGGGATGCAAATCCGCAGGCCATCTCTTTAACTTAGAGGGATTCTTGTCTCTCGCTGAGGCGCAGCAATCCTATGATATCCATGCTCCGCAGCATTTCCAATACTTTCAACTTCGTCACTGGCTCCTTCACCCGGAGGTGCGACCTCTAGTCAGCCGGAAGCTTACTACTTACGAAAGATGGCTTCGAGCAAAAACGTCAGACAAGAAAACGATCTCAGAATTATATTCTATGCTCCGACCCCCAGGTTCAATTATGCCTTCGGCAGGACAAAGGCGTTGGGTTAAGGAAATTGGGAGGGAACTCACAGAGAAGGAATGGCGCGACATTTATTATCGGGCCTCTCATACGGCTCGGAACACGGCCAGTCGGGAAGCGGCAGTAAAGGTGGCCACATATTGGTACCTGACTCCAGCTAGGCTGCACAAAGGGAACCCAGACCGTAGCCCGACATGCTGGCGGGGTTGTGACGAGGAGGGAACATTGACACACATTTTATGGGAATGCACCGCAGTACTGGAATACTGGAAAGAGGTTTTAGACGACATAGACAAATGTTTTGAGACCGAAATTCCGAGATTCCCAGCCTATACACTGCTAGGCCTGCCTAACGGGCTCACGTTCCCGTTGAAGTCACTAAAAGGGAAACAAATGGGATTGGCTATGGGGGCGGCGGTACAACACATACTCTCTCTATGGGGCACACAGACCAGACCATCCCACACGGGGTGGTTGCACAAATTATGGTACATTGTGGGTATGGAACGCATCCAGGCGACACTTACAAACTCAGCAAGTTCCTTCCAAACCACCTGGCGCCCACTTCTGTCACTGTTGTCAATGGAGCTGAATGAAGTGACTTGCCCGAAATATCTTCGCCTTCTGCTGCTCGTCGAAATACAATCAGAGGAGGAGGCCCCAGACACAAATCATTAAGGTTCTCTCCTACACAGGGATCATTAACGCGACTCGTCAGCACATCGGTTCGGGGGGAGGGGGGTGGAGGGGCTGGGTGGGGAGGGGAGAGGGGTTTTTCCTGCAGTTGCTCAGTTGTTTGGTTTTTGGGTTTATGGGGAGAAAATGGAGGAGGCAAACATCTAATCAGATAACCTACTTTCATACGTGGCCGGCCTCCGGGTTGTGGCAACAGCGCTGTGTACAGACATTCAAGATACGCTCTGCCGGCCAGGGGATGTAGGCAGTAGGCTGTGTATTCTCCTTTTGTCTCCATCCAATAAATATGATTTAAACCTAAACTGTTGGCCAAGAACTATCAAGGATATAGGTATTTTAACATATTTCTAGATTTGCACAGAACGGAATGCATTTTATTTTAGAGAAACTACAACATAGAAAACTGCTATATTGTTATTTTTCTATCTTGCACAGCAGGGTTGTAGCACCAACTGGTTTTATTACAATTGTTTTTATATGCTAGTGTTGTGTACCTTGTTACTGTCTTATATGAGATATCTGTTGATATCTGTTGCATTTTACTGTATGTTTTATGGATTTGTAATCCAAAATAAACATTTATACTACTACTACTACTTGCAGTTCTTGATTGTAATCCTTCTAATATAGCACAGTGAGCTACAAAGGACATGTGACTCCTACATCTTGCAACCCTCAATGTCTTATGTAACACATCATGTACATTGATTTACACACATATGATTTATTGTCAATGCATAATGTGTACATGTGATGTAAAGCGCTCTGACACCCTGCATTGGGATGATTAGCGCTATAAAAGAAATAAAACAAAATAGTGGTATTTAAATTGTTATTTGTGTAAACACTGTGACAGATCAACACATCAGACATTCTTACAATGCATGCACTTCTCTTATATACAGGGACTAAACGAAGTCAAAACCATGCCTCTATTAAGTACTTGTAAACTAATAATTAGGTGAGTTCCTTTGTTTCCCCTCAATTGCATTTGCATCTAGATGAGAGGCTCCAGAAAACTCTCCTGATTGCCCCTTAAATAAGGCCATTGGTTTGGGCCCAGCTGGAATTTTAAATAACAAATCCCGCTCGCCGCCTGCACGTTGTGCTCGGAACAAAAGCAGACAATGTGCAGGTGCTGCTGAATGTTTCCCAGTGTCTGAAAATTACACTGGGACAGTCCAGCATATTTCCGTGTGGCCCAACTTTTTGGCAGGGTGGACGATGTCCACCAAGGGGAAATAGTGGGTGGACACCATCTACCCTTGTGTACCCCCGACTTGTGACCTACAAACGGTTAATAGTTACCATCTTTACAATAGGCACAAAGTGCTGGGTGGATACATAGGGATAGTTGGTAATTTCAATAGTTCTTTAGGCAAGGACTTACAGATTGTTAGAGGATGTAGGTGATATAGGAAGTAACAGCAGCAAGGGTAGGTCAAGTGAGACAAGTAGTGCAGTTAATCTCAGTCTCAGGGAAGTTACATTTTCATAGGACAGTTCGGCTAAGGGGACAGCTGGCCAAAATGTCCCTGTAGGACAAGGGCTTTCAGCTCAGTTTTGAAGATTGGCATGAGGTGTTGATGCGTAGTTTCAGGAATCAGGAGTTCCATATTCTGGAAGCACTACCGGAGCGAGATTGTGCCATAAGTCATTTCTTTTTAAAGGTTTGGCCAGTAGACTACGACTTTGGCATACTTCTACAAGGTTTGCTTTCCCACCCACTGGTAACACAAGTGACCTCGGTTCCATGAACCAACCAAGAACTACACAGGATACCATAAAAACAGCAAAAAGGCACGTTGTAAGCAGCGTGAATAAAATGAGCATTTATAACTTGGTTAAAATGTCATCTAAAAACCAAACACCCTAAAATAAACTTCTATACACCAAGAGAGCATGGAAAGTAGAGCAACTTGCAGTCTAGAGTTGCGTAGGGACAAAAGGCCCACTGCATACCTTGTTGACAGCAAGAGCTGTCGTTATCAGCGGAGGCATTGACTGCCTTGTTCCCTGTGAAGGGCAAACACGCTCTGCAGTAACTGCCTTCCTCTGGGACTCGGGTTTATCAGCACTGCGTGAAATGTAGCATCTTCGAACTGTGTTGTCAGTAGGTGAGACAGAATCCTATGAAATAATCTGGGCAAAGGACCTCTCCTCACAAGTGGTCAAGTGGCAGCCCTTATATACTGAATCTTTTCAGAGATTGGAATATGTGACATAAGTTTAGGACTGTCTGACATAGATTGTGTGCTTCAGTGTGTGTGTCCCAGACGTTTTCTTATGAATATATAGGGTGAGAGCATATCAATTCAGACTACACTATTTTGTCTACATGTCGTTGTTTGATTTATTTTGACCTTGGTGTTGTAAAAAGTAGACACTTGTCCCAGACTGATTTAGCATCAAGTGTTATATCTATGTCGTTAGCAGAATGACTCAACACTTTCACAGTTCTTAGAAAGATAAGGTGAGATGACATCTGCGTTAAATGGCAGACATGGCAATGATTCTGCATAAATTGCGAAAGATGACGACTCCCATTGTCTAAAATTGAGAAAATGGCAACTTCTTTACCTTAGATAGAATTGGGGCCTACTTAAAATGCAGTCTGACCTTAGGGACTTTACATCATCCCTGTCTTGTACATCTGAATGTGATGTCATAAGGGCGTATCTAACATGTAAGGATTTAGTTAATGTGTAGGGAAATCCATGCTCTCAAATTACTATGATCTAAAATACCTAAAACGTGATAATTATCTAAAGACAATATATAATATGCTCAAAGCATAAAAAAAGGCAATAAAATATATCATACATATGAATGACATATGTAATGAGGAATGCATTATTACTTTTGAGCTTTGCATTGCTTCAAGCAATTCATGATTATATGTAAAACACAGTCTGTCTAAAGTGTTTCCTAAAGAGCGATTAAACATGCCAGTGATGATATGGGATAGGCCAGATAAAAAATATGCAGCATAAAAATAACCAAAAATTAAAAAAGAGTCTGTTAAAAGAAAAAAGTTTTCTTCGGTTCATAGTTCATTCAGGCTTTGTGGTATATATAATAAATACATGTTGTTGGTCGACTCATATGTTGAATTCAATCCTCATCGGAGGACATTCCGACATCATCAGAGGCATACGCAGCATACGTGTGGTCTTTAAGGAACCCATGCAATGCTTGTTCATTTTCATTAATCTGCACATTTGAGGGACCAGAAATTGGTTGCTCATCTGAGGCACTCAGTGGTAATTGCTGCTCCTCTTCAGGGGACTCGAAAGACAACAGTGAATCAAGCCACTCATCAAGAGCTGCGTCGAACAGTGCCACTGGTGACATTGCTCTGCCATAGGTGGCATCCTGTAGAAGGGATTGCTCGGCATTGTCTCTGGCTCATGTAGATGTTGAACAATTGCTTCCATAGCAAGATAAGCCACTGGGGGTGTTTCAGCTATAGGTCCAGTACGATTTCTGTCAGACAGTTTTGCACCAGTATACAGGTTTTACTTGTCTAGCATCCATTTTGCGAAATATGAATATCCAGTGCTCGAGTTTAGATAGCTAAGCATGTCCCATATATTGTGCTAGAGTCTCTCTGCATCTTTGTTCAGCTGGAAACAAGTACTCCAGGTTGTTAATTTTCTTGTCGGAACAGGAGAAAGATGATGATACCACAGCTGATTAACAGTATGATGGTTGGGAATACTGCAAAAATGCCAATGTTCTTTAAAAGATGTAGAACACCAATCTTCAAAGATGAGTTAAATATCATTTGCACAATATCAGCAAAGTGTGCTGTGTATTGCTTGTTTAATAGCCTCTGAATTTTCTGAAGCAGTTCTGGCAGATCATACGTTTCAACCGCTGAAGTCAAAAGGACTTCTTTTAGTTATAGAACAGACAATAGTTTGTTTAGATTGTGTAAACACATGGATTTCATATCTAAACTAGGCAAAGTGATGTTCTTAATTATATTTTGAGGTGGCGGGTACAAGGTCCTTCCACAACACTGTATTGTTTCAGAAAATGTTATCAGGTATGGCTGGCCAGGTTCCAACCCCACAGCAGGTAACATTTGTTAGAAATAAATGAGAACCATTATTCAGGAGTTCATGATATGTGGGATGGATACAATGGAAGAAACAGATAAAACACAACTTAACCCTGATAACAAGCGCCACACATTTCAAGTCACAATATAGTATCAGACAGAAGGGTGTGTTCAAAGGTATTTCTTCAATTTGCTGTACTAATTTGCACAGGGTCATCTTCATTTTAATTTAAACAGACGTAGAAATAGGGAAACTTCCAAGAGTAGAACTGTTGTGAATTGTACATATTTTCATCTCAGCCGAAGGACTTATATTTCTGACAATCACAGTGTATTAACCAGGTAATAGGTGGAGTGTTGCTAACTGTAAACGGTGTGTCTTCAACTTATTCTATGCTCAATAGTGTGGGTGCATTCTTTCTTTGCCATTGCTTTTTGAATAAGTGTCAAATTATACAGTTCAAATATGGCTATTTCATTGAGAAGTTGCCAGGGCACACACTGAATCTGAGTGTTTGTAATGCCCAATTTAATTGTATAATTGCCCTTAACTGAGCCTGTCCGTGTTGCAACAAACCCAGGTCTCTTTTTATGTGGTCTTGGGCTGAGGGTAGAATGTGTTTTAATGAGTATACTCTCTTAGAAGGCATGTGCATTCCATTGTTAATAACTTTTAAAACTATTTGCAGGTTTTCTTGTTCTATTTGTTTAGTCCTCTCTGCAGCTTCTTTTTCTGAATATTTGTTCATTTCATTATAAATGGCATATATTCCTGTAGCCGGAAACTTTTATATTTTTAGGACATGGTCCCAGAAGAAAGTAAAAAATCCATGTTTTCATTAATTAAGGAAACATTTTCTTTTACAGATGGAAGACTAGAATGTTCCAGCCATCGCTGGCATAGCTTACCTACACTATATGTCTGCGTGTTATAACGAGGGACAGGACAATTTACTTTAGGTCCAGGAGAATTAGAAAGAAAACAGCACATACAAGTCTCAGAATCACAATGACATAAGGCTAAACCTTCAGGAGGGAATTGAATTGAATCATAGGTTCCATTTTGTATCATATAATTTATGTCTGATTCAGACACGTTCATTTGGAATTGTCAATTACTGAACATGGTCAAATTGACTTTTGGTATAGAAGGTTTCTTTAAGTCCTTCATTGTTTCAAATCCCAGACAAGTAGTCTGTTGCATAGTTTTGATCAGAAAAATCATTTCTTTCGGTATTATAGAAGCCCAAAATAAAGCTCTTTTGCCCTGGTTCTGACAAAATTTGGTTCCTGAAATACTTGTTTCATCAACATTTGCTTTCCAATAGTCATAGGTTTTGATTAAACTCAGTAGAGTTGTTGTGGCTTCTGTAACAAATAGAAAACTGAAGGGTGTGATCTGTCAGCACCCCGAAAATAAGGGAATTTCTTTAAGAAATTAGGATGACTTTCAGGAGGCGGAACCTCACAATGTTCCCACTGTGTGTAATTGTGAAGTTCTCTATGATAGCTAGTCCTGTGTATATAATAATGTACATAATGATGGTAACAATACATTTCTTTGTAATTAGCTGAATTCAATTAAGGATCTTAATTATTCAAAGTAGTATATGCCTGTAAATCAGACATCATTCTCTTTTTTAACAGCCTCATTGTGCTAGTCATCTGAAATAGAACCAGGTATAACAATGTCATTCATTGAAATGGTAAATGCAATGTCTCAGTAGGACCCATAATCTGGTATGGAACCTTTTCCCATGGTATGCCCCCAGGCACAGGATATAAGCTGTGATGTTTGCAGCATAGAGATCTCTTTGGGATCTGTGAGATGAAAAGTGTGGCTGTAGTTCTTAAACAATAGGTGATGCAATTGTTCTTATAGGCATGAAATGCCACATAATGAAAAGAAATGGTACTTAAAGGATCCAGACATAGGACCATGGAGGAACCAGGTACTTGTCATGAAACCATTGACAAACATGCAGCAGTCTCTGGTGATGAATGGCTATAGAAAGGGTTGAAGAGTCCTCTGTAAAGCATCCAGAGTCATTCTCAATATCATTGGTCTTTCAAGGCTTTCGAAAAGGCACCAGTTCAAATGACGTAGCATCAGGTGGAATTTCACAGTAATTTATGTTAAAGAGAGAAGGACCCCTTGAAGCCAAAGTCACAAAAAGAATTTCCTTTGGGCTGAACTCTACACTCTGCTCATACTCCTTTGCAGATCCTCAAGTACTCTTCAAAAACTCACGCAGTCTCCCACAATTCTACATTCACCATACATACACGGGGATTATAACAGTAGGCCCAAGGCAAAAACACAGGATTTAAAAATATAGATCTATTTATTAATAATGATATCAAAAGAGCAATACAATATTAAACATAAAAACCTGAATCATTTCATAGATAAAAACAAACATTTAAATGTAAAAAAAAAAATGTAAGTCCGTTTTTATATAGCGCAGCTACTCACCCTTACGGGTCTCAAGGCGCTGGAGGCCGTCGTGGAAATTAAGTGAGCTATTGCCCAGAGTCACATGGTGCTGAGCTGCCGCCGGAGCCGGGGATCGAACCGTGAACCCTGTGCTCCGAAGTCAGCTGCCTTGGCCGCTGCACCACACCTCTCCACACATTTCATCAATATTGGTCTAAAACAATAACTAAAAACATGTAAATATAAAAAGTTCCTTCCTTAGGATAGTTCAAAAGCGTGTTTGTCATGGATTCTTTTTATGAACTAGGTCCCCAACCTTGGGAACCCACCCATCGGTGGCAGTGGTGACCTTCTCTTCACAGATGACGGTGTCAGAGTGATTCACATTAGACAGCTTGTCTCTGACTTATTGGCTACTCTGCAAAACATTCAAACATTTCTCTAAGTCAAATTTGTCTTCACCCCCACCTTCCCAATATTATCTAAGCCAGGCACATACATAGGAACTCCGAAGAGAACCTTGTATGTAGTGTGTCCTCCCAATACTTATCAAGGCAAGTTATTTTTATGCCCCCTGGACTCTATACAGATTATGGTACTAACTAAGACCCTAACTTAGTACCCTAGCAGTTAAGGCTTGTTTAATCATGCCATTAGCATGTTTGACAACAGAGTTTTATCCCCTTTCCAATCCTTGCACCTCCCTCCCTACCTCCTCCTCCACATTTAGTGCAATCCCACCTGAGTCAGAATTTACCAGGCCTCCACCTCTCTTTGCACTCCTTAAAGTATATCTGGTGATCCCACTGATCCCCTCCTCACGCGCACTCCCACCCTCTGCCCTTGTCCTGCCCTTACCCGCCTGCGCCCTTCCTGGAGCTGAAACTGGAGTAATGGTCGCGTTAACTGGTTTGAAGCTTCCTTGCTGCCAGACTCAATCTCCTCTTTGCTCCTGACAGCTTCCCCTCTGCCACTCCCGCTGCCTCCTTTGCCCCGGAAGGGGATCCTTGTGGCTGCGCACTCCCCTTTGCGTAGCTCCAGCGCCGCCCTTCCCCGCGACCGCTCCGTCGCCATGTTTGCTGCCGGTTGCCGTTCGATCTGCCCGTTCCGCTGCCAGGATGCCGCCGAGGCCGCCAGGTACTATTTTTTAATTTTAGCAGGTGCTAGTTCCTTTACCTCCGGTACAAACGATGAATTTGGCCGAAATTCAGGCTGTTATTGCTATTTTGTTCATAACTTCTATCGTATACTCCGGGCTCTGCCGCGACCCGCATCTAGCCGGACGCCATGTTTACCCCACCTCTAGTAAGGGAGATACCAGTCCCTTGTGTTGTTTCAAACTCTAAAAAAGTATTGAAAAAAAAAAACGTACCCCGGAGCAGAGGATTAAGGTCAACCCATCACTTAGGACCTATTTTAAGGTTCTGCCTAAAACACTTATCTTAGGTGAAAGCAGTATGGCGGGGATAAAAGGGCACCAGGAGGGGGCAAGCAAGGAGCAAGGGGTGCAAGGAAAAACCTCTGAGGGAGGGAGTATTGAAGACTGGACCAAGATATGAGCCGAATCGATATCAAATTCTCGCCTCGGATACTCTAGCTGCCTCTGGGGAGGGATATCAAATTCCAGAGGAGGTGGAATCAGTCCCAGAAGTGCTAAAAGGCTCTAACCATCGTACTGACGCAGAACAGACTAGAGCTGGGGGGAGCCAGAAAGAAAGAGAAGAAGGCGAGGGTGTTGTCCACAATTTAAAAAATTCGGATAAGGAGGACTCCTCTATTGGAGCACTTTTAGTAGCCCTGACCACTGAAATCAAAAGCAGATTTGAAGTCTCTGAGGCAAATCAGAAGGAGATAAGGTCGGCCTGTGAAGCCCTGGAAAGGAAGACGGATGATTTAATCAACAGAACAACACAACCCTAGAAGGGGAGATAAAGGAGCTCAGAGAGGCAGTGAAGCTAATAGCGATGAAATAGCGGGGCTAAAAACGAAAGAGAGGAAGCAGCAAGACAGGGTAGAAAGGTTGGAAAACTTCCAGAGACGGAACAACTTGAAGATCTTAAGGGTCCCGGAAGGCAAGGAGGGGGATGATATTAAATCCTACATAGTCCAACTGATTAAGAGGGAGCTACAGTTGGAGGAATCAGAGCTAGAGATTGCTAAAGACATCCAGAGGATTCATAGGGACCCCTTTAAACTTAACACAAACAGGACCAAGCCTAGAAGAATATTGGTTAATTTTTTAACATACACATTAAAAGAGAAGATTCTTTCTAAAGCCCTAAGCAAGAAGTCGATTGAGGTAGACGGGGTTAAATAGGAATTCAGATCAGACTTGTCAAGTGTTACCTCCAACAGGCAATGGGAACTAGGGAAAAGGATTGAACCACTAAGGAGGTTGGGTGCCTCGGTGCAGCTGAAGTACCCAGCATTTTTTGAGGTGATGTTTAACAATAGGATGCACACTTTTCGCTTTGTTGAGGAGGTAGACGGGTTTATCGAAAGTCTGCAGCCAGGTGGCTAGTAACTTTGCTATAGGAATCAGAACACTCCGGTATGACTGTCCTTTTTCTTAATTCCTTGTTGGGCTGTTTAAATTTTTCTTTGTTTCTTTCTGTTTTGCTACTTACGAATAATCACTAGAATTGACGCACACTTCAGGGGGCACCCATAGGGCTCAAGCCATGAAGAGTCAGGGTAGGGCTTTCCATGATGGGGGGGAGGTACGGGGAGCACTGGGTGGGGAGCATGTGGGGAAAAAAAAAAATCCTCAGAAGCCTCATTAACGCTGAATTTGTGCTTAGTTTTAGACCTTACGGGAGATGGGTGAGAAACGAGAAAATGCTATAAAAATCTTATCGTGGAATGTTTACGGCCATAGGGTGAGGGGAAGACAAGAGAGGGTACTGCAATATTTGAAAGATTGCCCCGCACAGATCATTATTGTGCAGGAAACGCACCTGACGGAGAAGGAGAGTCGGGAGTATTTTAAGGCCAAAAGATGGATTAGACAAGCAGTATGTATATGGCATTCAGCTGTAACAAATGGGGTGGCGGTCCTGGGGAAACAGGAGGTAAAAATCTCTATAGAAGACAGTGTCTCGGATAAAGCGGGAAGATGGCTTGTGGCAAAGCTGAAGATCTCAGGACGTAGTTTCACGTTGTTGGGATATTATGGTCTGAATCAGGATGACACTGGCCCCTTAGAGGAACTGTTCACTGAACTACTAAATTTCCCGGACCCGATTATCATGGCAGGGGATTTTAATGCCGTTTTGGATTATACTCTAGATAGATCTACGAATAGCAAGGCCTTGGTAAATCCCAAAATGTCAGGGCTTATTAGACAAATGATGGAGCAGTTGGGCCTGTGCGACATCTGGCGTCAGAGGGCGGGGCCTCAGAAAGGGTACACATTTTACAACAAAAAGTACAGACACCAGTCAAGGATTGACTACTTCTTAATTGATAGCAGTCTGAAGGATTGGGTACAAGAAATCAATCATGTGGGGGTACATTTGTCAGACCACTCAGCGGTGATGCTCCGCTTAAATCTAGGTGAGGGGGTTGGCCAAGCCAGATGGACTATGGACCGCACGATCTTACTAGAGGAGGAAGTCATAGATGTATTAAATAGGGAGACAAGAGAGTTATTTGACAATAATCTGGGTTCCGTGTCAACCGGTATGGTTTGGGATGCATATAAAGCCTACTTGAGAGGTAGATTGGTGCACTAGCAGCGGAATAAAGGCGGTTATATCATAAAGAAGTCTCGACATTAGAGGAGCAAGTGCGATCAATAGAAAAGGAACTGATTAACCCAAGAGTAAGTGAGGGGGTCTGGGAAGCTCTGCTACGGGAAATAACCGAAATAAAATCAAAGTTGACTGTAGTCTTACAAGACAGGGTTAAAAAGAAATGGGAGGTCAGTCGGTTGGCCCACTTTGAATATGGCGAAGGATGCAGCAAGCTGCTGGCATGGAAAGCCAAAATCGAGCAGGTGAGGAACAGGATAAAACAGGTTAGGTGTGAGCAAACAGGGACTCTATTTGGAGATAACAAAGGGATCGAGCAAGCCTTTTACAGATATTTTAGTAAAGTATACCAGGAAGAGTTGGAAATTACAGAAGAAGAGGTGATGGCCTGGTTGAGGCAGGACTGGTTTGAACCCCTAACAGTTGATAAGAGTAAACAGTTGAATGAGAAGATTAATATGAGGGAAGTAGAGCTAGCTATTGGGGAGGGCAAGAAAGGGAAAGCACCTGGACCGGACGGCCTGCCTCATGAAGACTACAAAGCCCTGGCAAGCACACTAACACCTATCCTAGTCGAAATTTTCAATGAACTGTTTTTGACAGGAGCTGAAATGCCTAAATCATGGAAAGATGCCACCATCACATTAATTCTGAAACCAGGCAAGTGCCCCAAAAATTGTGATTCGTACAGGCCAATATCGCTTATAAATTGCGATTATAAGATCTTTGCGAAACTTATGGCAGGTAGACTCAATGGGGCTATATCTGAGCTTGTACATGAAGATCAAAAAGGGGTTCGTTCCAGGAAGATCTCTGAAAGAGTTGACTTACACGCTGATTGGCTCTATAGATTTGGCCACTGCCTATGAGCTCCCACTTGCGGTAGTCGCATTAGACGCTACTAAGGCTTTTGATCGGGTTAACTGGGTCTATTTACAAGCAGTGGCGAAGTCTCTAAATCTTGGGACAAACTTTTGCAGAGCCCTGGCTGGTTTTTATGCCGCACCGGTTAGGGTGCTGGTTAATGGCTCCCTGACAAACTCTGTTCGGATCACCAGGGGCACGAGGCAAGGCTGCCCCTTGTCACCATTACTGTTTAATTTATATATCGAAAACCTAGCCTGAAGAATCAGGAGGGACCCAGATATCTTACCTTTTCAATACAATGGTTGGGGAAAGAAATTAGGCTTATATGCAGATGATCTTCTAATCTATACAACCCACCTACAGAAAACTCTAAGTTGTGTCATGACATTAACGGCAGACTTTGGGAAGATCTCAGGCTATGACATTAATAAAGAGGAGACAGAGATAATGGCCTGGAACACAGAGGTAGGGGATGAGGCTAGTAAAGGGGAAATGAGATACTTGGGGGTCAAGATCCCTCACAATATCACCAAGCTAACCAAGGTAAACTTCGAAAAAGTAAGGAAAGAAGTGGGAGCTTTATTGAAGAACTGGTCATATCTCCCGCTCACCTTACTCGGATGAGTTAACTTGATGAAGATGATAGTTCTCCCCAAGTTCACCTTTCTCTTTGATTCAATTCCCCTACCTTTTAAGAAGGAATGGTTCGCAAAGATGCAAAGCCAGATCAGTAGCTTTATCTGGTCTTCTAAAGGGCCACAGATAGCGTGGAAGAAGCTGAGAAGGAGGGCAGAGAAAGGAGGGTTAGCATTACCAGATTTGTTATTTTATTCCTGGGCATTCTTATTAAAGAATGGGAAAATGCTGCTGGATAGACCCACAAACTCAGAGATTGGGAGGTTGCTGGCGGTGATACTGAAGCAGGAGGAAGGGGGGGAATGTGGCTTTATGCATAAATATGCTGATCCTAAGTACTTTAAAAAGGTTAGGCTAAAACGTTTAGGGGTTTGGCCGAGACATGGTACAAAATTAAAAAGGTCTTAAAACTTCCGTACTTCAGCCTACTTGCCCCCATTTGGGATTCTCCGGGCTCTCCAGAATGGACAAAGGACGTGCTGGCAATTCCATTACGAGAGGCTGGTATAACAAGATGGGAGCATCTAATTCATGAAGGTCACTTAATCACATAGAAAATGTGCAAACAAAAGACGGATCATAAGATCTCAAGATTCAAGTTCCTCCAGATACAGAGCTGGTATCAAGCTCCAGGCACAATAACAGGAGATCAAAATGAACTTGAAGACAGACTTATGCAAGGGACCGTGGCGAAGAAAGAAATTGCTACATGGCACTGGCTGATGATCGAGTTGGAAGACAGAGTTTTCACCTTGCCGGTGGAGTTGTGGGGAAGATACTTGCCGGAGATTTAGCTGGAGTACCAATGGCAAGTATCTATGTCTATGATGTACAAAATAGTAAAACCTGCATATCTGAGGAGAAATCATCTTTTCACCATCCACAGGGCCTATTGGACCCCGCAGAGACTTTCGAAATTTGGAAAAGGAGGTGAGGTGGCTTGTCCGAAATGCGGCAGCATGAAAGAAGACGATGTGCATATGTTTTTGCACTGCCCAGAGATCCAGGTGTTCTGGGATGATGTGAGTAGACAAGGGAGGTGCCACGGTGATTCAGTCAACCATTGACTATGACCTTGAGTGTAAACGTCAGCTTGATAACACTAGATACTATACTCCCATCTCTGAAGATCCCACTGCCAGACTCACATCAGAGATTGCTTGTATGGTGTTTGAGGCTGAAACTAATGGTTGGATTTCTAAAAAAGAGGCTGATTTCCTCACAACGAAGGATCCGAGAGTGCCGTACTTTTACACACTCCCAAAGATTCATAAGGGCACAACACCTGTCCCAGGGAGGCCTATAGTATCAGGGATAGGCTCACTCCTCGAACCCCTGTCTAGATTTTGTGATCACTTCTTACAACCTTTAGTGAAAAAAATTCCATCCTATGTACGTGACACAACCGACATACTACGGATCATTGATAAAATACAAGGCCCTGACGAGATCAACCTTCTGGTCACACTTGACGTAGAAGCGTTATACACGATCATTCCTCAACGGGCAACCCTAACTGCAATTGAATCATCACTCTTGAAAGAAAACTGGAACTCACCTACTCCAGTTTCTTTCATCATGGGATGTGCCACACTGGCATTAACTGAAAACTTCTTCGAATACCGGAAACAACTGTTCCATCAATTCCAAGGTACTTCCATGGGGAGTACCTTCGCCCCGAGTGTGGCCTGCCTCTACATGGCTACTTTTGAAGAAGAAGTTATCCTGCACCCAAGCAACCCCTACATCAATAACCTAACCTTGTGGAAAAGGTTTATTGATGACATTTTAATCTTCTGGAAAGGGGATCTTGCCACTTGTGAGGAATTCTGCCGGTGGGTGAACACACAAAATGAATTTCTGAAGTTCACACATACTATCTCAGACACCAACATACCCTTCTTAGACCTGATGGTGAGACTTGAGAACACAGGTCTTAGTACAACCTTATACAAGAAACCAACAGACAGGAACAGTCTGCTACTGTATAGTAGCAGCCACCCCAGGGCTCTCAAAGATAACTTACCCTTTGGGCAGTTCCTCCGCATTAGGAGAAACTGCAGTACCCTCACAGATTACAAAACTGAGGCCAAAGGATTGGAACATAATCTGAGACAAAGGGGCTACCCTGAACATCATGTCAGGAACTCCTCCAAAAGGGCAATGAATTATCCCCGTGAGTCACTATTACAGATAACACCTAAAGAACATACCGACACTTTGACATGCGTCACATCGTTCACACCAGACTCCACACGTATCAAAGGTATTATCAAGAAGCATTGGGGTATCTTGAATACTGGAGACCAGGACATACCCACACCAAGGTTCGCCTTCAAACGAACTAGAAACTTGAAAGACATCCTAATACACACAAGACCCAAGACTGAGAACAACAGGGTCCAGAGAACTCTCTGGGGACTTCCTCCAGTCACTGGGCCCCATCCATGTGGAACCTGTGCGGTCTGTGAGCAGACAAGAGTGACGAGAGAGATTACGCTCTCAGATACATTCACGTGGATTTTGAAACGACATACTAACTGCAATACATCCCATTGCATATACATGGTGGTGTGCCCCTGCAATAAAAAATATGTAGGGATGACCATGAGAGCAGTAAAAACACGCATTACTGAACATAAGAGCAATATAAGATGTCAGAGAATAACCACAAAGATGTACACCCACTATAAAGAACTAAAGTACAATCCAGAATCCTTGCAATGGCTGGTTCTTGAAGCGCATCCTAAAATCACACACCAGGCACTATTCAGATTAGAACAACGCTGAGTGCACCGTCTGTCCACTGCTCAGCATGGCCTCAATGATGACATACCCTGGGCATCCCTAGCAAACAGATAAATGCTACCCTGACCAGGTACTCCTGAAGCAATTCCGAGGCCTTTTTCACCAGCATGAATCGATGGGCTTTTGGACAAATACCCCCCTGGGACTATACCTGCCCCACATGATGTAATTTGTATGATTGACACGGGGGTGACAGAATATTACACGCAATCCAAGATGCATGACCAAAACACTGGGAGACTACAGTTCACATGACACCAGCTCCCACATTATAACGGGGTTCTGGCTGTAGTATAATGCGGACCCTATGGCATTTACATCAACGCCAGTAACCAGGACACTCACATTCTTATATACGAGAAAATAGCCAGTCATGTGTAACGAGATTGCTCACTTTAATACTTGTATTAAGAGTGAATGAACTTTATGGTACTAGTGTACGCCCTGTACTACACTACAAGATGGCCGCTGTGTTCAACACTAATTATTGAACAATGATACCCCGATCCGGTCACGTGATCCCAACACGACCTAGGACACGCCCCCCCCCCCTTTGCACGCCGGACGACGGAGAGTACTTTAGCGCCAGCACCAGGCAGCTTTCTAATTTTCCGGTGCCGACGGTAGAGGGGTAGGTGACTCGGCCGACTTCCCTAAGCGGATGGGTGAGTATAAACAGATGGTGGGCTAAGTCTGAATCCTGCGACAGCACGTCCGTACTAAGTGGGGTGGAGGCATGTGTAACTCGCCATATGTCAAATCGCTATACCCTTCCACCTAACAGCGAGCGCACGGGCGAACTTGGAGGTCTTGGTTGATAAGACACACGCTGACAACGGGGAGGTGGACCACCTGAGAGTGGGGGCCCTCCGATGTTTGGTTGCTTGTTTTTGGTACCATTATCAACTGAGATTCACCTACCAAGTGCAACTGTGAGATGAAAATGGGGGGCTTCTGACTAACGAGCATGCTCGCCGTCAGCCGACACTGAACCAGGTGATGTGAGCGGGGGTAACAATGACCACATTGCCCTTGCTCTCTTGTTTTTCTCACTGGTTTGCCTTCCACGCTTTTAGGACACCATGACAAACGTGTCCTGATATTCTACCGGACACCGATGATGTGATACTCTCACCAAGGATAGGTGAGTGGTTTGACAGTCGTTTCCACCCACACTTGAGGGGTGGTTTTAATGAGTGATCCCTTGATACATTTGCATGATCCTCTTTAGGACGATCGTTAGGGAGTGATTCATCGATACCCTGACATGAAACCCGTTCATCATAAGTCTTCTGTTTTTAACTGTTGTCTAACTGGTTTTAACTGATTTGTCTATTTAGTTTTTTGATGGGTGATAAAATTAACACTCACTGTAAAGTTACATGCCACTGATATCATTACACACTATCGTATGCTTACGAGCTGGGTAGGACAAGTAGAGGGAGTTATGAATGTACTGTCACCGTGATACTATTGATACATGTGTAAATCCCATTCTGTATCCCCTTTTCTTAGGTCACTTCTTGACACTACGGAAAAATACTCTTAGTGCGAACACGTGGTAGGTAGTACCCACACCCACCACTTGTGTGTAGATAGATTCACTTACTAGGTCCTGAAGAATTGCCACGGATCATACTGACCAGCAGGCATGAAACATGTAGACCGTTTAGAGTCGAGCATAGCTTAACTGAACCATCACGTCAGGAAGCTGCCACTCTTTTTGTTTTTAATGAGGTGGATAGCCAGCCTGAATAAAAGTCTTATTTGGACTATCCTACCTTTTTTAGTCACTTTTTCATTACATCTACACCTCCTTTAGTCTAAAGCCCTCACACCCACTGCACCATACGGCAAGGAACAAAAGATCTCCGTTAAAGTGCCCCTTTATGGGTGCCCGTCGGGTATTGCAGCGCCGACCCGATGAGGAGCAGGTCCATATGATGAAGCATGACACCTAGCTGGCTGGGTGTGTGAGGACCCTAGTTCTGACAGGAATGATTCCCTTCCTCTCCCTCCCTCTCTAAGACCTTGGTCTCATTGGCACTACAGTAGAGGAACTGCATATCTCTAGGTGGTAGTACTTGACAGGGCATATGTGCTGGACCTCTATAAAAAGCCCTACAGTCCCTCTCTTTGATAGATAGGATGATGTAAGTAGAGCCTTGTCTAACATGCTGAAGATCCAATTCAAGATAAGCGTTCTGCTGATTATCTTTGGATGTTTGGACCCACAACTAAAACTTGGCAAAAACTACGTGAAGATGGTTTTCTACGCCATATTACTGGCACGCAGAGAGATCTGCAAGCAATGGGTGGCCCATGCCCCTCCTCGATACGAGGATTGTCTACCTGCTGTAAAGAGTATAGCCCGTTTGGATGTATCGGACAAGGGACATAAAAGGTATGAGTTCTGGTCACCCCTGCTGAGATGGTGTGAGCAACAAGATAGCGAATCGGATCAGGGGTCCAATGATTAAGCCTACTCCGCCTCGGCTGGCACTTTTCTAAGGAGCAGGGCTGCTCGCAGAAAATGTGCGTTGGAAGAAGGGGTCGTCACAATTCGAGGGTGGTACCGTGTGAACCCCCCTTTCTTTTCCTTTTTCCCCTGTTCCTTTTTCCCAGCAAAAATGGCAGGACACCCCCGGTCAGGTTGCAAGTGGAATGGTGTTTATGAGGCAAATGAGGACAAAAAAAAAAGCAGAGTTTTTCTCACCTTTGAATGGGTTGCTAAAATGTAAACAAGCATCCAGAGCAAACAATGAATCTCTGTAAGGCTTGGCGGTGAACGCAGGACCGTTATCTGAATGAAAGGAATTAGCTGCCCCAATCGCTACCAGACACTGCAAATCCTTTACTACTACTGAAGCACTTTCATTTCTCTGTGGCAACACCCATAGGAACCGAGAACATGAATCAATTGCCACCAATATGTATTTATATCATTTGGTTGAGTGTAGGGAACCGATGTGATCCAAACGAATCACCCGAAAGGGCATGTTGGATATTGTGAGGGGATTTGGGGAGGATCTTTTGACAGTGGTGGGTTTAACCCGCTGACAAATATCACACTGCCTATCTTAATCCCTAGTCTGTTTATATAAACCAGACCACCATTAGCGTTGCTGTAGCACTACCACCCTGCATAAACAGATGCCAATCCCTCATGGGCTTCTTTGATGAAATCTAATCTGTACAGATTATTGGGTATTATCCTGTCTCCCACTCCTGGTAGTGTGACTACAGGAATGATGTCTGAATTAAGGGTGTAGGAGTATTAGGGAGAAAAGCCTGTAGGAGGATTTCCACCTAGCATGGTTGCATTTATGGCTGTTACATTATCTGTGTAGATCTTGGTTTTAGATCTAGTTAGGAAAGCTACTCTAGTAGTCTGGATTACAGCCTTTGCCGCTTGGTCGGCTGCACAGTTCCCTTTGGTGTGAATGCCATCATGCTGATGGCCCAAAGTGTGTCTCACATGGACAAACGGAAGCTTCTCTTGTAAGACAGCTTTCTTTCCCCAAAGCTGTTTGTTCTTTATAGGTTTCCCATTGAATGCTTGAATCCATTCAAATGCCAATGCTGCAAGTCAACATTGTAATCTTGCACACAGAAGGATGAGTCGGACACAATAAGTGTGGGAACTGACAAGTCAGCATTTTGTAATGAAAGTAACAGGGCATGTAGTTCTGCATGCTGTGCAGTGCTATCACCTAAGATTTTAGTGTGTGTGCGCTGCAGATGGAATTTACCATCTTTACTTAAACCTTGCACTGCTGTGCAGGCTGCGGAGTACTTGTTATTTTGTTCCTACCACTGGTTGGGCAGAGTCATCCATGTAGAATACTCTCTGGTAAGCCTCAATGAGTAAAGTCGTTGGATTTGGTGCAATATGTTGTTCGTATTGGAGAACTGCCTGTGTACAAAGAGTAGGATCATACTGGAACCCTACATTCACTGCACCTAAGGAAGAAGTCCACTGCACCCACCTCAGGGGTAGTACACGAGCATTAGGAAAGATTGCTTTGTTGGCCGCTTCTTGTGCTGGTACAGGAGAAACAATGATATGTTTTCCCTACGCCAAAGTGCGCTCCTTCAAAATAGCTGTTTGCACAGCTGTAAGGATTTTTTTTAATGGAAGCAAAAAGTGCTTTGGCTAATGGATACAAGTAAGACTTGTAAGCAATCGGAACTGTCTGTCTTTCATTGTAGGTCACATACGTATAGTCGTAGTAACTGGGTATGACTCTGATAACTAGGTTGGTTTTATATTCCTTAGTCTGTAAATATTTAGTCTCAAGAATGTCTGCTTGTAGATAACATAAGATATCAGCGTGCATGTTTATCCATGGTTTAGTTTAAACCGTGGGTGAATTCAGGCAAGGAAGTACATCCAAAGTTAGGAAACCCCAGCAGGGATTGCAACTTTTTCAGTGGCTCTGTAGGTTTCAAGGTAGCACACTTGTGAAAGAAGTCTGGAGCCAGACCCTTGCCCTTGCTCGATAACTCAGATCCTACGAAGGTCACCATAAGGTAGGCAATCTTCGGTAATTTTGTAACCATGCGATGTTAATATGGTCACCATTCTGTTCAACCTAGTTAAGTGTAAGTCTAAATCATTGTCAGTAAGATAGATATCATCAATATATGAAAATACCTCTGGATCCGGTTGTGAGATCTCCATGATGCATGCTGAAAATAAGCCAAGACTGTTCTTATAGGCCATAGGCAAGCGTTGGAACATGAAATGAACCCTGTCGAAACTAAAGGTGGTTAAATACTCACTTTCAGGCGCTATATTTTGACTGAAAAAGCCATTGGAAATATCCAGGGATGTTTTGTATTTTTTCTGCTCCAGGTTAGTCATTCAACCTGTGCTATGCGCATTTTGCACCGCGTAGGTTCACAAATGTGAATTCAAATTCCTATAGTTTAAAACTATCCGATAGGAGCCATCTGGTTTGGAGATGGGAAAGAAGGGTGTGCTCATTGGTGACAGACAAGGCACTATTATGTCCTGGTATTGCAATTGATCTAATATTGCTTTTATATCATGTTTTGCTTTTGGCTTTAAAGGGTATTGTGTCTGTGCATAAGGCTCACTGCGTAAGGGAATAACATGTATTCTTGAATGTTTGTCTTACCCCATTTGATTTCTTTATGAGGCAGGAGCCGGTCTTACATCCCATTCACAGGTGTAAATTTCCCTGATAACTTTAGGTACTATGGGAGAAAAACCTACCCGGATGACTTCCTCCTCAGAAAATTGTGACCAGAAGACTGCTTTAATGGTATGTGGTATATCCCCTTCAATTTGGATGTTTTAATTATAAGCCCTATACGGAGGATTTAAATGTTTATCAGGAGCCTCGACTTGTATAAAGTCATCAGCTGGATTCACATCCAGAAACCTCTGAAGCATCTGATGTGCTATTGTGACTTCTGCTGCGCTGTCAAGAAGCGCTTTCGCCAAAGTCCTGTTTCACAGTAGAACCGCAAGATGTATCTTCATATTTCATAGAAAGTCCTGCTACTTTCTTCTTATTTACTGGGGTTTTAGAGTCCAATCCTTTCTCCTTCCTCTTTACGCTGACGTCAGTCTCGCGTCCTGCTTCACTTGTACTTTTCCTTTCTTCGGTACTCGGATCGACTCCCCCTCTTTTTCGTTTACCGTCAGTTTCCTGAAAAGAATGGGAAGAGTGGCTATCAAAATACTGATACAGTTCAGGTTTTTTAAAATCTCTTTGACTGTCTCTTACGTTGTAACAACCCCTTCTGGATTCTGGAGAAGCAGGCGATCCAGTCCAGCTTTTCTCTTTGTCTTTCTGTTTCTTCTTCCCTTCTATTGCAGAATTCTCATTATTAGAAACCTCAGTGTAATTTGTAGGCTTTAAATGTGGTTTAACAAGCCATGTACCCTAGGTATCACACCCTACAGAGGTGTAAACTTCTGTCATTATTTTTGCTAGTTCCCATTCACGACATTGAACTGGAACTGCTTCCAGTCTCTGGCGTATGGCCAGAACCAAGGCTTCTCCCTTAATGTTGCTTAAGATGATAGAGGAGACTGTTGAAAAATTCCCCTTTTATTTAATTCCTAAATCCAGAGCTGGTGCATCTCCCTGCTCATTCTGTACATGCCTAAGTACATAAGGGAAAACTACCAATGAAGGCGTGCCAAGAGTGCTAGTGTAAATGCATGCAAAGATGCTTTCCCAGGTATTAGATTCCTCTACGGTTGGCTTTATCCCAAGAGAAAGACACATAGTCAGTATTCTATGTTTGTCTTGGGGTGTAGTGTATGGCTACACGGGTTCTAACTGATTGGTCTTGCGAGCAATCCAGAAGGCCATTTTGTCATGGTTCGTGGGCACTTTTTCCATGATAGCGTTAATAGTCTATGGACTAATAGTTTGTACTTGTATAGGAGTTGCTGGTCCTGATGCAAGAGCAGGTCTGGAGCTCAAAGTACATTGTACAAACTGTACACGCCTCTTGTATTAGGCGACTGTATAGTTTAACACCCCAACCTCCTCCGCAGGTGTTAGATTGTCACGGCGAGGTACGGATGTGTAGCCAGAGAAGACCTGCCACATAGCCCCTTCATTGCTCAGAGGCCCCAAACTGACATTTCTGTGCATGCGTGGCAATTTACCAGTAAGTAAAAAAGTAAGTCCGTTTTTATATAGCGCAGCTACTCACCCTTACGGGTCTCAAGGCGCTGGGGGCCGTAGTGGAAATTAAGTGAGCTATTGCCCAGAGTCACATGGTGCTGAGCTGAGCTGCCGCCGGAGCCAGGGATCGAACCGTGAACCCTGTGCTCCGAAGTCAGCTGCCCTGGCCGCTGCACCACACCTCTCAACCAGTTATGGTCTTCCTGGTAAGTTAAAGGGATTTCCAAATCTTGGTAAGCCCTATAATGTGCCGGCAGGTCTACCGCTGTATAGTCATGAAACTGCACTGAGGTAGCATCTATAGGCTCGAACTCCACTCATAGTAAAATGTCTCAAAGGTATACACCATGTGTGCAGCTGTTACAAAATTAACTGCCCCCCCACATAGAAGAAACCTCAAGTTTGAGATGCTGAGTGACCGCTTCCCTGTATTTTGCCCCTAACACAATAGGTGCTACAATAGTGAACGGATTCAACTAAATTTGGAATGGAAGAATTCGAAAAGCCACAGAAAGGGGAATAACCTTTTATGAGTCAAGCTTGGCAAACTGACGTAAATAGGTGCTCCCTTATCCCCAGTAGGAGGTAACCATGATTAATACAGACGTCCTAGTAATGATGTAATAATGGTTCACATGTGTGTGTGAATAGTGAGAAAACTACTTAAGGCATAACCGTAAGATATGAGTCCCACGTTGTGCACCGACTGTTGCGCAAACTACGACTTTGGTGTAGTTCTACAAGGTTTGCTTTACCACCCACAGGTGACACAAGTGAACTCAGTTTAATGCACCAACGCTGAATGTTAAAGACAGGTTATTGTAGCCCCGCAGAACCTCACTATACATTGTTGAAGTAGAGTTATTGCTTTTGGGTTATTAACGATCTGTGTAAAGGGATTAGGGGCACTGTGGTAACAGAAACAAACCTATTTCGTTATTCACAGTATCACACACACACACACACTGCTCTTTTAACTTAAAGCATTTATTACAACAGGGTGAACCTGTTTCTCAGTATATGTAAAACAACTACACAGGATATAAAAATAGCACAAAAGCACGTTGGAAGCAACAAAAATAAAATGAACATTTCTGACATAGTTAAAATGCAATCTAAAAAACCTAACACCCTAAACCCTACTTTTATGCGCTGCATTAAAAGACCATAGACAGTAGAGCAACTTGTGGTTTAGAGTTTCTTAGGGAGAAGAGACGTACTGCATATCTTGTTGAGAGCAAGAGCTGTCATTATTATCAGCAGAGGCAAGAAGGCAGAGTTCTCTACAAAGGGCAAACACGTGCTGCGGTAGTGTCCTTCCTCTGGGGGCTCGGCTTTATCAGCATCGTGCGAGATGTAGCATCTTTGAAGTGTGCTGGCAGTAGATTATGTGCATGAAGATGTGCATTCCAGATGTTTCCTTATGGATGTTTATAAGGTAAGAGGACGTCAACTTAGACTACACTATTTTGACTATATGTTGTTTTTTTGGTTTCATTTGACCTTGACATGGTTATAAGTAGACACTTGTCCCAGACTGATGTTGCATCAGTTGTTATGTCTATGTCATTAGGCGAAAGACTTGACACTTTCACAGTTCTTAAACAGATACGGTCAGATAATATCTTTTTTTTTAGTTTTTAGTTTTTTTTATTAGTTTATTAAACATACACCCATTTCAGCATATACAGTGTTTAGTCAGATACATGCTTATCACAACTGGATAACATAAATATGCATACACAGCAGTTTCCAGAATACATAAATGGTAACAGTCATTAACACGACAGTCTTTAACAGTAATACGTCTCATGGGCCAACAAAGCATATTTTGCCGGATTGAGTGGAGGGCTGTAAATGAAAAAAAAAAAAGTTATGTGCTCTAGGAATGAAGGTCAGTATTCGTGGAGGCTTGCGGGTCTGTCTCGTGTGGGGGTGACTGTGCTGTATGGGGGGGCTCCATCGGGTGCTCGAGTAGATACGTCTTGAGGGGGTCCCAGATATCCTTAGGACGGGATGTCAGAGGGAGTAGTTCGGCGTATGTGAGTGACTGTTCCTGCCAAAACATCATGGGGCAGATTTACAAGCCCCTTGCGCCACTTTTGCGTCACTTTTCCCATGTTAAAAGTGACGCAAAAGTGGCGCAAGGGGCTTGTAAATCTGCCCCCATGTCCTTAATCCACTCCTTAAATTTTGGCGCTCTGCCCCGTCTCCAGCGACATGCTATTCTTCTTTTGGCCAGTAAAAGAGCAAGTGATACAAATCGGCGGGATGCAACGCCAATCTCCTCCGTGTAACCTAACAGTGCTAATAGTGGAGAAGCGTGTAGCTGTGATGAAGTCATCTGTTCCAATGCGTGAAAGGCCTGTTGCCAATATGTCTGTATCGCGCCACATTCCCACGCGAGATGCAGAAAGTCAGCACCGCACCTATCACATTTATCGCTATTGCGCAGCTTATATCTGTACAGTGTGGAAGGAGTATAGTAGGTGCGGTGCAGAAACCTGTAATGTATCATGGCCAGGCAGCTGCTAGACGAAATACGCTCAGTTTGTGTACAGCAATATCCCCACTGTTTATCAGTTATTTCTTGAGCTATATCAGCGGCCCACTTGTCTCTAGCCGGGCAACGATCCGAAACCGGGATGGTGTACAGGCTATGGTATAGTGTCGCTACCACTTGCGATGCATCATCACTGCGCAGCAATGAATGCAATGGGGGGAGGTCCTGCGGCTCTTGTGGATAAAGGGGAGTGTGCTCTTTTATGCCTTGGCGGAGTCTGACATATAGATGTCCATGGGAGTGGGGGTCGCACCAGCAAACATCTGTTGTACGGTGCGGAATCTGCCATTGAGATAGAGATCACCCCAGCAGGTAATGTGAAATTTTTCTTTAGTTTTGGGAAACGCTCCTTCCTGTAGTAACGGCATCTCGGGGTGGTAAACCAGAGGAAGGAGAGGGGAATACATCATGGGAGTGTGTGTACGTTTGGCAATGCGTTGCCATGCTTGTACCGTACATGTGATTGGTGTAGGGGCAGGGTCTCGAGGCATGCCCGGGCTTAATAGAGCCCCTTCCAGTGGGATAGGGTCCGCTAACCAATGTTCTGTAGCCACTTGGGGCATATATTTGGGCGGATGAAACCAATAATGAGCGTAATGTGCCTGAGATCAAAGATAGTAGAGTTCCATATCAGGGATATCAAACCCACCTTGAGAGTAAGGTCTGACAAGTGTGTCCCATTGTAGCCGAGGCCGCTTGCCCCCCCATGTCAGACGTATCAATTCTGTGCGTAGCGCTGAGAAGAAATGTCTACCCGGGTCATATGGTATATTTAAAAAAAAAGTAAAGTAGTTTAGGGAGAATGATCATTTTAATGAGCGAGGTGCGCCCTGCCATGGAGAGTGGAAGCGCTATCCATCTTGTGACACTACTGGTTATGCTGTCCAATGCCCTGCCATAATTCAGGCGCATCAGCTCCTCACGATCAGCGGTGACATATACCCCCAAGTATTTAACCTCTGCTGTAGACCATTCAATTGGGAAGTCAGGTGCAAACTCTGTCACCGAGGGCGTGAGTGGGAAAATCTGAGATTTTGTCCAGTTAATGTGTATCCCGGAGAGCACCCCGAACCTCACAAACTCTCGCAAGAGTGGATTAAGGTTTTGCTGAGGGTCTCTAACATACAGGGTGACGTCATCTGCATAAAAGGAAATTAGAATAGGGCGTAGTTGACACCTCAGTGCTTTATTGTGATGGTGCTGTCTAAGTCTAGCAGCGAGAGGTTCGATCGCGAGTGCAAAAAGAAGAGGGGACAGGGGACAGCCTTGACGGGTGCCTCGCGTGATCGAGAAGGGAGAGGAGGTATGCCCATTAATCAGAACTCTGGCCACTGGGGAAGTATACAGGAGTCTTACCCAAGACAGAAACCCCTTGGGCAATCCCATATTTTGTAGTATGGTAAAGAGATAGTCCCATTCGATAGAATCGAAGGCCTTCGTGGCGTCCAGAAAGACAGCCACTAAGGCCAGCTGCGGGTCAACATTCCACAGAATGGAGAAGAGAGTGCGAAGATTGTGCGATGTCGCCCTCCCGGGAATGAAGCCTGCCTGATCCGGTAATACCAACTTCTCCATCAGCAGGCTGAGTCTGTTTGCCAGTACTTTGGCGAGGATTTTTCGCGTCATTATTGATCAAGGAAAGAGGACGATAAGAATCACATAAATCAGCAGGCTTGCCAGGTTTCAGAAGCGACGTAATAAGGGCCTCTCTGAGAGACTCTGGGAGGAGCTCGCGTTCCTGCGCCTCTTCGTAGACCTCCATCAGTATGGGGGTCAGCATATGCTTTGTAGAAATCGATAGGAAGGCCGTCAGACCCTGGGGCCTTCTCCGACCTCATCTGCAAAATTGCTGTCCTTATCTCATCAACTTCAAGGGGCGCCGCCAAGAATTCCCTCTGATCATTCCCAAGCCAGCCAAGAGTAATGTCTCTCAGGAATGCGGAGAAATCAGGGGGTTGCGTCCTGCGAGTGCTGTAAAGGTCGGAATAGAATGATACAAATACACCGAGAATATCTTGGCCATCCCTGTGACATATGCCATTGCTATCATGGACTTCTAATATGTGGTTGGAGAACCGGGGTATACGGATCTCCATCGCTAGAGCCTTGCCAGGCCGCCCCCCCTCCCCGTACTTGCGGGCAGTGTAGTATTTTCCCCTGAAGCGCAGTTCCCTCTCAGCAGTATTTCTATAGTCAGTCAGCTTATCCCTGAACGAAACCTGTAATGTCCCGGTTGTATCATGACCCATGTCACCTTCTAATTGCTTCAACTCACCCTCAAGTTTTTGTAGGTAGTTTCGTATATCACGCAGGACCCCAAAACTCTTAGCAATGCAGAAGCCCCTCATCGTAACCTTAAAGGCTTACCAGACCACACCCACCTGTGTAACCGAGCCAACATTTCTTCGAAAAAACTCAGTAATTTCCGCACCGAGTTCCGCCCTGAAAGCGGAATCCAGTAGCACATCTGGCATAAGTTTCCAGCTCCTAGGAGAAGAGAGCGAGTCCGGAGGAGCTAACGTCAAGCGCACCGGTGCATGATCTGAATAAGTTTTGGCCAGATGTTCCACACTGGTTATCCACGTACCCACCCCACGGGAGATAACCCAGTAGTCCAAGCGCACCCAAGTTGCATGCATTGTTGTGTGGTGTGTCCCTTCCAGCGCATCCGGGTGCACATGTCTCCATGCATCGATGAGGCCATGGTCGGCGAGTATATCTGTCAGTAAGCCTTGTGTTTTAGTGTAGTGGTGCAGAAGGGGGTTGGACCTATCACGAGAGGGGTGAAATTCAGTGTTAAAGTCACCACCCCAAATAATGTGCGTGGAGCCAACATTTAGGATTCGCCCCCAGAGCGTAGTAAAGAAGTCAGGGTCATCTATATTATTATTATTAATTTTATAAGGCGCACAGCTACCCGGAGGTTTCCCGACGCCAACAGACAGAACGCGAGAGAAAAGGAGGACATCTACTAGTTAAATAGCCAAGTTTTTAGGCCTTTGCGAAAGTTGCTATAGCTGGTTTCGTGCCGGAGAGGCGTGGGGAGCGAATTCCACAGTAGCGGGGCCAGGTAAGCAAAAGATCGGCCACCCAAACGCGTCCGTTTGATCCTGGGGACTAGAAATTTGGCCTGAGAAGAGGATCGAAGAAGGCGTGTAGGAAGATAAGGATGGGCTAAGGCACTCAAATACTGAGGCGCTGTGCACGATTTGATCTTTTGCATATAGCATAGGGCCTTGAATTTGGTACGATTCTCTATCTTAAGCCAATGAAGGTCACGGAGAGAACCTGAGATGGAGGCCTTTTTAGGTACATTGCAGAGCAGTCTGGCCGCGGAGTTCTGCACTACCTGCAGTTTTTGAACCACCTCCTTATTGGCTCCTAAGTACAGGACGTTGCCATAGTCCAGCCTGGACGTAATCAAGGCCTGGATCACTGTTCTTTGTGTGGGACTAGGCAACATCCAGAGTATTTTTCTGAGCCATTTCAGGATGGTGAAGCAGGTTGAGGCGACCTTGACTGCTTGCTGATTCATAGATAACTGGTCATCTATAACTATGCCTAAATTGCGAGCTGATTGCACCGGTTGAGGCAGATCGCCCATTTGAGGAGGCCAATGACGGGGGCCCCAGAGATCTTTGTTTTTCCCAAGAATGAGAACTTCAGTTTTTCCACCGTTTAGTTTCAACCGATTGGTGTGCATCCAGCTAGCTATCTTTTGTAGCCCAACCTGGAGAGATGATACCATAGATGCCTCATTGGTGGACAAAGAGAAGATAAGCTGGGTATCGTCAGCATACGAGAAGATAGACAGCCCAGCTTCTTCCGCTATTGTGGCTAGAGGGCTAATATAGATATTAAACAATAATGGGCTGAGGATCGAACCCTGCAGTACTCCGTAAGGAGAAGCGTGGGACTTAGAGCTTTTAGACAGGGAAAAAACCTGAAAAGTCCGGCCGGTCAAAAAATCCTTAAGCCATTTGAATGCTGAACCAACAATGCCCAAAGATTGTAGAGCTTCTAGCAGGGCAGTGTGTGACACAGTGTCAAAAGCGGCACTCAAATCAAGCAGTATGAGTGCCACTGTTTCACCCATGTCAAGATGATGGTGCAGAGTTTCAGTAACTCCCAGGAGCGTGGTTTCTGTAGAAAACCCCGCTCTAAAACCCGATTGTGATGCATGTAAGATGTTTTGGGAGTCTACAAACTGCGTTAGTTGTTGGTTGACGTGCTTTTCTAGAACTTTAGAAAAGGTAGGAAGTAGCGAAATCGGGCGGAAGTTGGAGGGTTCAGCCGGATCAGCATTGGGTTTTTTCAAAAGGGGGAGAACCATGGCGTGTTTCCATGCAGATGGTAAGATTGCTTCCTTCAGTGACGCATTAAGCAACTCCATGATGAGTTTGAGTGAAGATGGTTCCAGTTTTTGAAGAATGGAGATGGGAAGACGATCGTTTGGTGAGCCAGATTTAAGGCTATTTAAGATGCGGCTGAAGGAAGGGATGTCCAGAGGCATCCAGTTTTTTAGCGTGTTAGTTGGCACGGTGGTATGGGTCCCCAGTAGAGTAGCGCAGCCTGACGTGGAGGGAGCGCTCTTTGCATGCTGCTCCACATTAGTTGTAACTGCATTTAGTTCTGTGTAGATTTTCTCTACTTTGCCAATAAAGAACTTTGCCAAGTCCTCGCATTGAACTTCAATGAGCACGGGTGGTGCCGGTTGGCAGGTTGCACCTGAAAGCTCCTTTACTATTTTGAACAAAACTTTGGGATTATTAAGTGTCGATGTAATAGTGTTGTTAACATATTCAGCTCGAGCAGCGCTACACAGGGAATGGTAACCCCTTTTGGCAAGTTTGTAAATATGTCTGGATTCCGGTGCATAGTCCTTCCTCCAACGTCTTTCCAGTGCTTTGCATTTGGTTTTTTCTACTTTTAGCTTTTCCGAGAACCAAGGGGCAGGGGGACGATGATTATTCATTTTTTTGATAGAAGTTGGAAGGCAAGCATCGATGGATGTCATGATCCAAGTATGGATGGTGTCCGAATCAGCTGTCTTAATAGAAGAGATGGCAGGAATGTTATTAACGAGATGTTGATTGAAAGAATCTAAGTCTAGATTCTTCCAGTTTCTGAACTCCGGTCTGGTGGTTGAAATGAAAGTGTCATCACACCACCGTGTATATTAGGACCATAACAACATACGAGTGTGACCGACTGTGATCCTAGATTGCCCCAAACCATACAGCTCCTTCCTTGTGAGTCATGGTCTACCCCGCCTAGTATGAAAGGGACATTTTTCCTAACGAGAATCGCCGTGCCCCTAGAGTATGAAGAATAAGAGGAGAAGACCCTATCCTCCGCCCATCTACTAGCAAAGACAGGAGGTCGACGCGGATCAAAGTGTGTCTCCTGCAGCATAGCTATATGAATTTGGTGTCTATCAAGGTACGCTAAGATCTGGCGGCGTTTGCGAGGGTCTCCTAGGCCTCGAACATTCCAAGTAAGCAGGTGTATTTTTTGCACCTCAGTAGGTGGGGCCATGTATATGCTGTCGAAATGATGCCTGACGGAAGTGGGATATACTGCTGTGCATGCATCTAATGGCAAGTATCCACATATCTTCTTGCTGAGTAAGTGTTAACAATGAAAGAAAAAACAACGAATCCCCACCCACAACAGCACCCCAATCGTGCTGGTATTGTATCGCCCATCCAGTACCCTTCCCACACAACCCATTATAGTCCAAAACAAATACGTAGTACGGTAAGGGGAACGCCAAAGGGGGGGTCACTAGAGGCACACAATATCTACCCTTCTCCAGTAAGTGATAGGAACAGCTCTCCAGAAAGAGGAGAACGTGGAGAAGGGGGGTGCTTGGCATTGTTCATGGTACAGTCATAGTGTATGCCTTACCACTCTAGTACAGATATGTCTCTTAGTCTACTTATCTGACTTCCGCACGTCGTCTGCCGCTCATCCGGAAGCAATGGTGTGTGTCGCCTGGTTCACGGGCCACGATCGCGCAGCCGCAAATTGAGGAGACCAGAGTTCATGGGCAGTCTAACATCAGTCTCGGAACCAAAAAGGGATGTCGCCGTATGTCACCACTGAGACCACGGTTGTAGGTGCATCACTCCGACGTTGGAGATGTAGATCTAGAAGGTCGACCTCTGTCATCTCGGTGTGAGGAGTGTTTTTTGACGCCCTTGAGGAAATCCTCCACTTGTTGCGCATTGAGAAAGAAGTGTTGTTTACCCTGATGTGTGACACGCAGGCGGGCCGGGTACATGAGAGCAAAGTCAATCTGCGCCTTGCGAAGTTTCTGTTTGGCAGGAAGGAACTTCCGGCGGGCTTCTTGAACTGCTGCCGTGAAGTCTGGATAGATGGTGAATCCTACGCCCTCGAACTGCAGGTCCTTTTTTTCCCTAGCCAGTTTCAAGGCGCTGTCTCGATCACGAAAATTAAGCAGGCGAGCTATGATCGGTCGGGGGTTGCCACCTGGAGGAGGACGAGGGCCCAGAGAATGGTGTGTACGTTCCACTATCAAGTGCGACGAGAATGCTTCGGCGCCAAATGTGCTCATCAGGAGACCCTCAATGAAATCCTCCATACGCACCGTGTTGGTGCTCTCCGGAATCCCTACGACCCGTATGTTATTGCACCTGCCGCGCGCTTCCAAATCTTCATTTTTGGCAGCAATGACCTTAAGAAGCTTGTCCATCTGTGTAACCTGTTGCTTCACCTGTGTAGTGGTATCCTCGTTGTCTGAGATACGTCGCTCTGCCTCCTTGATCTTCTCGTCATGCTTATCTAGTTTTTGGACTATGAAGTCCATACGACTGTTAATGGAGTCCATTTTGCTTGAGAGGTCAGAGAGGCTTTGCTGCATAGCTAGTAGCAGACTCTTTACATCCTCATCCTGAGTGGCGGTCGATACCGACGACCGCTCCGCCGCTGCCGGGTCCCGATCCTCCGAGTTGGCTCGTGTCGCGGCTCTTCTTGCCTCAAAAGGCAGTTTAGATTGCTTACCATCCGCCTTACCCATCTTGAGGCGGCTAGAAGTTGTTGCTGCTAATTACAGTCCAGGTGGGGTCTCAAGGAGTGCACCTTGCTGGTGTGGAGAGTAATAGGGCGGGCAGCCAAGTGAGGATGGACCTACTCCACCCTCTATTAATGTGTCTTTAGCTGAGCTCCGGCTGCAAACGACACGCTAGTAGTGTCTATAATATGCCCCTCACTGGTCCCACGGTCAGCAGCAATGTGATCAACTCGGAATCATTTGGTACGAGTTTCGCTGAACATGGGGCATAGCAGAGTCCATGGGTCTGTGGGAGGGGGAGGCACAAACGTGCACCCCTGTGTCCGATCAAGGCAGTGTATGCACTCTGACAGTAACTGTGGAGGTCCCCAAACCACAAGCGCCACTCCACTCGGGAGTTACAACACTAGGCCTTGATGTGTGAGTACAAGGTCAGACTGGTCACGCGAGGCGAAGCATTAGATGCCGTCCTCCCATCACAGTATGGGCACGAGGGACATCCACAAAGCCGATCTAAATGTGTTCATGGGGTCGGGGTCCCCACTCCGCATCGTGGGTTCAGCGCACCCCTCACCGACAGCCGGCGATGCAGGCCAGATGCCACGAGGTCCCATGGGCCCAGCCAGGTCAGGCGCCCTCTCCCCAGCCACACCACGAACGCGAGGATTAACAGCAATCGAGTAGGCAGAGGAGGGCGTCCCGTCATGCAGCCAGTCCCAGTAGAAGCACAGATCGCCCCGGGCTCCGGGGGGGGGGGTAGACAACTCTGACCTCCGCTCGAAGGGGACTGCCGAGAGCGAAGGCCGGGAAGTGCGTGCATCTGGACAGGAGGGCCTCCGCTTGCGTCCAGAAAAGTGCAGTAATACCCCCTCACCGTGATGATCCGGAGCAGTGTTGCAGGTATGGGGGGGGGGATCCCAGACGCTGGCAGTCTATGGGAGTGATCCGGAATGGGTGACGAACCCGCTCACCTCTTAATTGTATCCGCGTCTCAGGCCTACGCAGCATGTGTGAGCCTCGGGCCTCACGAGAGGCCTCCAGTCGGCAGCCCCTCCAGCAGATTATGTAGCGGCGCTCCGCCCAGGGACACAGGCGGGCGCCCAGCAGCCCAGGAATGTCGGATCCGGCAGAAACTCGGCCCGGAGCTGGGGAAGAGGCTTAGGAGCAGGCGGCAGGCGTTATCGGCAGATAATATTCGGCTGTATGCAGGATTATTACAGGATCGTGCCACCAAGCGACAAGAGCCTCATGAGTGTGCGGCCATCTTGATCGTGCGCCACCTAGCGGCCCCCCGGTCAGATGATATCTGTGTCAAATGGCAGACATGACAATGATTCTGCATACATTGGGAAAGATTGCGACTACCATTGTCTAAGATTGAGAAAACTGTGACTCCTTTACCCAAGATGGAATCAGGGCCTACTTAAAATGGACTCAGACCTTAGGGGCTTTACGCCAGGTTGAAGGCTCTAACAACATAGCTTCAATATTTCACGATGGCCTGGTGTCCCCCGGTAGCTTCAGTTTGTTCACTAGGTAACGAGGAGTGGCTGGATCTGAGGCCTTGAGGGAGATACAGGCAGTCTTATATATCACCCTAGCTTCTATGGGGAGCCAGCGTAAAGTGGCAAACATAGGTGAGATATGGTTGTTTCTTTTTGCCCCATAGACAAAGTGAGCTGCTGAATGTATAATTCATTTTAGAGGGGTGAGGTGGGTCTTCAGGAAACCTGTCAAAAGAGAGTTACAGTAGTCGATTTTGGGGAGAGCCAGTGACTGAACAAGAGATTTCAGATCTTGATCAGGAATGTAGCGGCAGATTATCCAAAGAAGATGCAATTAATATCACTCATTCCTGGCCATGTTGATGATTTGGATTTGAAGGTTGAATTTTTATTCAGAGTGACTCCCAGGGATCTGGCACTGTCAACAATGATGGGATTGCTGTAAAGTATATTGAGTGTATCCATCCAGGTTGTACAGGTGGTGGTGAATTCGAAGAGGAAATACGGAGAATTCAGTTTTGGAAGGGTTCAGTTTTAGGTTATGAGAAGTCATCCAGTCTTGAATAGAGTTTAAAGCGGTGGCAAGATGAGAGATCTCATTTGTGGATGAGACCTCAGACAAACCATGAATAACAGGAAGTCAGTGCCCAGATCTACACAGTTTGAGACACTAAATAAATGGGACTGAATGTCGACAGAGAAGGAGAGAAAGAAAAAGTCAATCCAAATGAAGGGTTCATTTAGACAGTGAATGGAAAGCAAATGGGACCGACAAGAAAAATGTTGGAGGGAGGATACGATGGAAAGGTTAAGAGCCAACTCTGCCATAGTAAAGAAACAAATGATAAAAACAAGGCAAATGAAGGAGAGAAGCAGAGCAATGATTCTGATGAGGAGGATCATTTTCTTAATGATCTTGTGAATTCCAGACCACTTCCATTTACAGCTAGAGAAACTGGGTCAAATGATTCTGGCTCTGGACCTGATTTGGGTGCAGGCGTATATATCACTTCATTGCAAGCCCCTACAGCTCTGGTACCAAGTGCACCAACTGAGACAGCAATGACAGCATTGCCCACAACCAGTAGGGATACCCAATCTCTTACTCAGGTTCAAGTCGATCCACGTGTTTAGGAAAGTGGTGGTTGAAGTGCCTCCTAGAACTATTAACATTGGCATTTGAAAATTGAATTTGGGGAAGTGCTGAAAGGAACAATTGACTTGAGTAGATTGTTGACATATAAGCATATGATAAACTAGAGGAGTTAGTTGATGAGTGAGAAGTGGACATCAGTAGAATGCAAAATGTGAAACAGAATTATAAAAAGAAT
Organism: Calotriton arnoldi; assembly: GCA_963921515.1. Lineage (NCBI taxonomy): Eukaryota > Metazoa > Chordata > Amphibia > Caudata > Salamandridae > Calotriton > Calotriton arnoldi. The sequence continues at coordinate 6,250,207 of CAWUFW010000011.1, forward strand.
TTGCCTACTCATGGTAAAATTAAAGAAATTGGCTTAATCACTCTGAAAGCTCATATTAAAGATTTGTTTGAAATAACAAGAGAATGGAGTGTTTTGAAAAAGTACAGGGAAAGTTGGTAGAGAGGCACAACAAGTAAGAAGAAAGTGTAGGTGGACTGAAGGCAGAACAAAGGTTTCAGCATGGAAACTGAGACCAGAACGGTTTTAGAATTTCCTTTCAGGTAAGTGCATGGAGGTTATCTTATGCATGTGCCATGAACAATATGATTTTTATGCTTTAACCACAGATTTTCTGAAATTGCAGGAGAAACCGGAGACGTGGTATGTAGAAGTGCACAAGCTGAAAAATATCTCACAGCTGCTGTGGACTGATTTGAATTCATTATTCAAGATTATAGTTGCTATTGATTTGTGGGCAGAGTATAAGGTTGCCACCTGAAGACCCAGAAGAGTTGCTCCTAACAATGCTCCTTTCGAAGAAGTAGGTAATAAGTACAGACAGGTAACTGAGCGTTTGAAGAAAAGAATGCCTGAAAAGGTTATAAATTGGTTAAAAATCTTGAAAACTTCACAGTAACTGAAAAAGTTAGGGCATGCTTTTTATGAGAGGCTTATGCTGATTTCCAAGAAACACAGCAGAGTTGATCTTGAGAAAGATGGTGTTCGTGGTTTTGTTTCTGCTTTCGTTATGGGTTTGCGGCCAGAGCTTCATAATCATATACAACAGAGGGAACTGTGTTGGCTGACAAAAAGGATAGATGAAATCTTGAAGCTGGCGAAATACAGTAGTGACTATTTTGACGCAAAACTGAAAATGATAAAAGAGAAGTTAATGATTGTTCAGACAAAGCAGTTTGAGAGAGGATCCAGCAACCAAATGGGTTAAAATATAAATTATGTCCAGCCTGGAATGAATGGGATGAATCAATGCAAGGTGTGCAAATGGGAAATGGAGCAATGTGAGATGGTAAAAGAGGGCTAATGAATATTGATTAGACAACTGTGAATGTTGAAATGATGAAAAGAAACACAGCTTGTCACTTCTATGGGAAAATTGTGCAATGGAAACCCAAGTGTTGTCAGAATCCAAATAGAATTCGGTATGAAGTTTTTCCCCAGCTGCAGAAAAATATAGTGGTCCTGACTGTGCCAAATTCTATGCCATTCAGAATGTTGATACCTTCAGCACCAGTGAAACAGCAAAATATCGAAATAAAATGTCATAAAGTGCAGGTTCCCAACAGAATTCATTGAATCTGAACGATGATTCAGCAGGGAGCAATTCACAATGACGGTGCCTGAAGGGGGAGGAGGATTGCTTACTTGGAGCAGTCTCAGAGCTAGACCAAAGTAGCACTTATGTTTATAGAGAAGTCAATGCCAACCCATTTCATTTTTTAATCGATATGGGGGCTACCCAATCTACAGTTTGATCTGTGAAAGTTCCAAACCTAAACATCTCTGGAAGAGAAGTCCAAGTACAGGGATTAGTAATAAACAAATTATTAATCAGGTTATAGCAGATGTCCCACTTAAAATTGGTCAGTCAGTCAAATAATCTTTAATCCGTTAATTTAAAACCATTAAAGATACATACGGTACATCAAAGACAAAATTTGAAATACAATTAAAAAACCAAAGCTACAGTTAAAATACAATACAGTGTCAGCTAAAATGAAAATATGAAAAATGCAGCAACCAAGAATTACCAGAGGAGCATAAAATATGCAATAATACAATCAGCCCCTTTTTTCTGATCCAAATTGTGCTTATTAAAAAGCTTTCAACAAACATATTCATTATATAGTATTTGTAAAACAAAATTAAAGCTGGTCGTGCTTGAGTAAATTGTATTTGTCTTAAAAGAGGTAAAATAAATTGATGGCGTGGGCCATCTATTATAAATTTTGCAGACCAGTGTAAAATTCATGGTATCCTGGTCTGAAAAATTGTCACAACAGCATAGAGCTAGATTCTCAACTTTATTCCAGCCAAAAGCAAGTCCAGTAAATTCAACCTAAATTGTGTCAACAAAAAACAATGGTGAGGATTAGTGACAAAGGTGAGGTAGGGTTCAGCGAGGCGGGAGGTAGAAATAATCACATAAGCATGAACTGAGGGCTTAACTAGCGTCCTGCATTCCCTGGGGGCCTGAGGTCTGGTACAAAAGTGTTTTTTAACCAACATCAAGTCTCCTCACAATCCTTTCGGGGTGATCGTATAAATCTGGATGACCCAATTCCCCACAGGTAAGCCTAATGTAATTCAGCCATAGAATTAGTTTATTTCTATCCAGATGCAGATAGTCCCTCAGAATGATCCTGTTTAGCTCCAATGTAGGGTTGATCCATATTGATATCCATCTTAACAAAGAACAGATAGACAACAGATTAGAGACGTAGCCCATGCCTAATTCTTCATGCCCCAGAAAAGAAGGTGTACATTGGGGCACAGCAAGAAGCCATCTCAAGAATCTATTCTCAACAATTTGGAAGCCCGGGGCTGTAATGTAGGGCGATACATTTCGATTTGTCAAATAGAAGACAAATGGCAGTCTTGTGAATCTGTTGGGTAGAGATTTGTTTTGGAAAATGAATTTCATGATTTATTCCACACCGGATGGTGTTGCTATTGAAACACAAGATGAGGATTCAGTGTTTAAAATAAAGTCACAAGAGACAAGAGTTCAGTTGTTACTGGCTTTAACAAAGGAAGGCCTACCTCTGGATTTAAGACATACCTTGAAAGATGAGGTATGGGATTTTTATGGAAAAGAGATTGGATGGATTAAAAGCACCAAACCAGTCAAAATAAAAGTGAGACCAGGTGCAATTTTCCCTGGAACTAAACAGCATAGACTTTCAAAGGAAGCAGCCGAAGAAATGAAGCCAGTAATTGAAAAAATGATTGAACAGGTAAAGCTCTGGGAGGTACATGGTAGTCCTTGCAAATCTCCTGTGATGGAGATAAAGAAACCAAGAGGGAAATGTAGATTTCAAAAAGATAAACACAGTTGTCATCACATGTTGTCCTGTAGTACCAAATCCAGCAGTAATCATGTTTCAAATTCCTACAGATGCATAATGGAATACAGTCATCAACTTATGCCAAGCATTCTTTTCTATTCCCCTTCATGAAGAAAGCCAATACCTCTTCGTGATTCAATTTCAAAATAAATTTCTTGTGCAGTGTAAGATCCAACAGTGGTATAACAATGTGCTTCAATCTTTAGTCAAATCCTGAAGAAAGATCAAAAAATCTGAAGTTGCACTGATGATTTGCTAATCGCATCAAAAACAAAAAAAGGACTGTAAACTTGACACAATTGACCTATTAAATCATCAAGCTGACAGCGGACATAAGGACTTTCTAAGGAAAAATGCAGTACTGTAAAAAGGAGGTGATCTATATTGGACAGCATATTGAAAAAGGTGTGAGGAAAGTCTCAGAAGAAAGCATTTCTACAATTCTGAAAATGAACCCACCAACCACCCAGAGGAGGGTTAGGATGTTTCTTGGAATTGTTAGCTTCTGTTGTCAGTGGATTCTGAACTTTTCTTCGATTACAAAGCCTTAAGTAAGGTTTACCCACAGTGACATAAAATATCCTGTACCATTTGACAAAGAATGTTCTGAGTTATTCAAAGAGTTGAGAGAGAGTTTTTGCCATGCACCAGCACTTGGAATGCATGATTATAATTTGACTTTCTTCTTATTTTGTCATGAGAGAGGTGGATGTGCATTATCAATTCTTATACAGAGGCATGGTGGTTCGATGAGACCTCTTGCATAACTTTCAGCAGTATTGGATCTAGTAGCTGTAAGTGGTTCAGGTTGTTTGAAATGGGTTGCAGCTGTTTGTATTGCCATTGAACAAAGTGAAGGAATAGTGATGGGTCTTACTTTAATTGTACATGTCCCTCACTCTGTATAGATTTTGTGTACATGAGCGAGAACTCAGCACATGACACACAGGAGGAAGCTTGTTATGATCAAGTCATTCCTGAGGCAGGGAACATTTCTATAAAAAGATGCAATTCTTTGAATCCAACAACACTGCTTCTTATTTCAGACAAGATCTGCAAAGACAGGGAGGTTAATGAAAATGATGATACTGTTGATGAATCAATCAATCAGGGTGCTTGTAAAACGCAACTACTCACTCGTAAGGGTCTCAAGGTCCTGTGCAGAGGGAGATGGGGGTACTGCTGGTCTATCGAAGGCACTGCGGTTCAGTCAAAGAGCTATGTCTTGAGGTCCTCCCTGAATTGAGGCATTGACGGTGATTGCCTGAGGTGTAGAGGCAGGGTGTCCAGGTCTTTGCAGCGAAGTAGAATGATCTTCCTCCAGCTGAGATCTGCACATCCGTGGGATGGTGGCAAGAGCCAGCTGAGCAGAGCTAAAGTGACTGGTGGGTGTGTAGAAGGCGAGGCGATGGTTGAGGTATGCAAGTCCTGCATCGTGGAGGGCTTTGTAGGCGTGTCTGAGGAGCTTAAAGGTGATTCTTTTGTTGACTGGGAGTCAGTGGAGGTCTCTCAGGTGACCAGTAATGTGGCTGCAGTAGGGATGTTCAGGATGAGTCTGGCGGACGCGTCCTGGATGTTCTGTAGTTTCTTGAGGAGTTTCTGGGGGATGCCAGCGTAGGGTGTGTTGCCGTAGTCGCGTCTGCTGCTGATGAGAGCCTGGGTGACAGTTTTCCTGGAATCGGTGGGGATCCATTTGAAGATCTTCTGAAGCAAGCGAAGTGTGTGGAAGTAAGATGACAAGACAGCATTGATTTGGCGCTTCATGGAGAGCGAGGAGTCCAGGATGAGGCTGAGTTTCGTGCGTGGTCTGTGGGTGTGGGGGGGTTCCGAGTGCTGCGGGCCACCAGGAGTCGTCCCAAGCGGAAGGGGTGGATCCCAGGATGAGGACTTCCGTTGTGTCTGAGTTGAGCTCGAACTTAGCAAAACCAAAGGGGATAATGGACGGAGTGTTGAACATTGCAAGCACTCACCCCCAGTCAACTGATCTGTGTTTAATCCATCATCAGTCTTTAGCTCACTCCGCCACCCCAGTTCAGACATGGCCATATGCAAATCAGTCTGACCCTGTGCCTCATGGGAACAGTCCAGCCCGAACTGCCAAGCCATGTCTTCCCTGGACCGGAAACAAGCATCCTGGGACCGGTTTCGGGTTCATAACCCTCATCAGCCAGGCTATCTTGAATCCAGTGGCAAAGTGAGCAAGGGACCCACGTCTGGGCATACCCTGCCAACATTAGGGCGAACTTAGCAAAACCAAAGGGGATGATGGACGGAGTGTTGAACATTGCAAGCACTCACCCCCAGTCAACTGATCTGGGTTTAATCCATCATCATTCTTTAGCTCACTCCGCCACCCCAGTTCAGACATGGCCATATGCAAATCAGTCTGACCCTGTGCCTCATGGGAACAGTCCAGCCCGAACTGCCAAGCCATGTCTTCCCTGGACCGGAAACAAGCATCCTGGGACCGGTTTCGGGTTCATAACCCTCATCAGCCAGGCTATCTTGAATCCAGTGGCAAAGTGAGCAAGGGACCCACGTCTGGGCATACCCTGCCAACATTAGGGCGAACTTAGCAAAACCAAAGGGGATGATGGACGGAGTGTTGAACATTGCAAGCACTCACCCCCAGTCAACTGATCTGGGTTTAATCCATCATCATTCTTTAGCTCACTCCGCCACCCCAGTTCAGACATGGCCATATGCAAATCAGTCTGACCCTGTGCCTCAAGGGAACAGTCCAGCCCGAACTGAGTTGAGCTCAAGGCAGCTGTCCTTCATCCAAGTGGCGACTGCCTTTATTCCATTGTAGAAGTTGCTCTTGGCGGCTGTGTGTTCATCGGTGAGGGAGAGAATCAGTTGGGTGTTGTCAGCATAGGAGACGATGTTGAGTCCATGGTTTCTGATGATGGCTGCAAGCGGGGCCATGTAGCTGTTGAAGAGAGTGGGGCTCAGGGAGGAGCCCTGAGGCACTCCACAGCTGATCTCTGCGGGTTCTGAGTGGAAAGGTGGCAGTCTGACTCTCTGAGTTCGGCAGGTGAGGAAGGAGCAAATCCATTCCAGGGCTTTTTCGTGGTTGCCAGCGTCGTGGAGTCTTACGCAGAGGGTGTGGTGTGAGACAGTGTCGAAGGCATCTGAGAGGTCCAGGAAGATGAGGGCTGCAATTCCGCCTCAGTCGAGGAGGGTGCAGATGTCGTCTGTGGTGGCAAGGAGCGCAGTCTCGGTGCTGTGGTTCCTTCTGTAACCAGATTGGGAGAGGCCCAGGATGTGGTTCGCTTCAATGAACTCAGTGAGTTGGGCGTTGACAGCCTTCACAATGACTTTGGGTGGGAAGGGGAGCAGAGAGATGGGTCTGTAGTTCTTGAGGTCAATCACAACATGACTTCTTTGCAGTCACCAAGTTATGTATCAAACCAAGAACAGACATTAGAAAAGCCCCTTTAGAAAAGGCTTATCTGACATTATTTGTTGATGGTTCTTGTTTGAGAGACCAATATGGAGAATTGAGAGCTGCCTATGTGGTATGTTCCATTTCCGAGATGCTGGAAGCATCTTTTCTGCTGAATGTAACCTCAGCACAGGTAGCAGAATTAGTAGCATTGACTAGAGCTTGCTGCCTGCCAGAAGATTTTAATTTGAAAATGTATACAGACAGCCAGTATGGTTTTGGAGTAGTTCATGACTTTGGTGAACTGTGGTCACAAAGGAGCTATATGACATCCTCTGGAGCTCCTATAGAGATCAGTGCTTACATATTAGATTCACTGAAAGCAATACAAGAGCCAAAATAAATTGCCATGATCAAATGTGTTGCCCATAAGGCTGGTAATAAATATTCAGACCAAATTGCAAAATACTGTGCTTTGCGAGATGAGATAGTTGTACAGGAAAATAAGAACGATGAGTCAAGAATAAGGACTATACAGAGTGCAGGCAATGTAAACTGTTTCACTGTGAGTTAAATTCAGACTTCTTTGGGTGAGTTGAGAGGTCTCCAGGACAAAGCCTCAGATGATGAGAAAAAGAAATGGTAGAAACTGGGTTTGTATGTTAATGCTGAAAGTAAGTACATCCTTCCAGATGCAATGTTATATCCATTGGGTAAATATCTACATGTTCAGTTACAAGCAGGACGAGATAGTATGATTTGTACATTCAGAATATGTTGGGAAAATGTAGGATTTAGAAATGTTGACATGTGTTAGATACCTGGTATGGCAGGAAAAAAATCAAGTCAAAAGAACATTGATTTTAATGAACCATATTGGCAAATCAGAAGGCCCATTTACAAAACTCCAAGCAGACTTTTTGGAGAAGCCAGCATGCAATGGTTTTGGTAATTGTCTGCTTGTTTTCTAAATGGGTTGAGGCGTAGCCCCAGGAGATCAGATAGCCTTACAGTTGGCAAACTTTTGTTGAGGGAGTTAATACTCAGATTCGGACTTCCAACTTCTATTGAAACACATTGTGGCTCACATTTTAAAAATGAGGTTTTGCAAATAATCTGCACAGCATTCCAGATAAACCAAAGATTCCATTGTAGTTATCGTCCTCAAACTTCTGGTTTGGTGGTGAGAATGAATGAAACTCTCAAGAAGAAACTAGTTAAGTATGTGCTACAACTGGTCTGAAGTGACCTGACACACTTCTTGTTTTGTTGAGAAGCACACCTGACAGAAAAACTGGTTCATCACCCCATGAGGTGACCATGGGAAGAGCAATGAGACTTGCCTATATTCCTTCAGCTGCATTAGTTTCAATAACTGATGCCATAGTGCTTGATTACTGCAAAGGTCTGACTGATATGGAGAAATTTGTCTCTCATCAGGCGAATGCGGCAACAGAAGTGACAAAAAACATCCCCTGCCATGGTCTGAATCCTGGGGAAGGGATTGAGGACCTTAAGCACATCAGAAAATGTTGTCTGGAGGAGCTCTGACGTGGACCCTATCAGGTAATACTGTCGATCAACACTGCAGTGAAAAGTGCTGGAGTGCCGCAGTGGATCCACGCTGCTCATACAAAAAGGGTGAACGCAGGAGATGAAGAAGTGGTAGAAACTGTTGTATTCCTCTTAGGGTGTCCGTACATGGGTTTTCCTGTATCATGTCCTTATATAGGCACAATTCGCCCTGCCCTTATATAGGCATAAAATCCCAGTCCTTATTTAGGCATTAAACCGTGCACTCCAAATACAGGCATGGTCTCCGACATCTGTCCACCCTAACGCACAACGAGTTCTTGAAGAACAGACCCTTAGGCTTCGGGAGTTTCCCTAGCACAGGACTATTGATTTCTTCAAGGACTCATCTATTATGCATGAACCGTTATACCTTGAGGGTTTATTCATGACGTCTTCCGCTGTCCGATTCACGTCAATGCTAACATTCTGAGGTACCTCTCAGGTATAATTATACCTTCACTAGCCCTTGTAAATCAGAGGAGACCTCGACTTCAGAGGAGCCCGTTTCCCAGCCTGACGCACTGAGAAGACGCTGTCATCCCTGCACGCAGAGAGTCCAGCTTCCAGTGATCTGACTTCCCTCGCGGGGTGTTGGAGTTCGAGTCTGGCAAGAGATTCCCACCTCTCTCATTCTTAAGGTATGGAGCTGACTAGAAACCTAGAGGGACTCTTGGCATACTAGGCATACTGGGCGTAACATACTCTTAGTATACCATAGTAAGGAATACTCCACCTACTTCATACCTCTCCCTACACCTAGGTTAGGTTAGGTACATTGGGGTAGAACTAGCTTAGAAACGCATCGTATGAGTACTCGCATTTTTAGTCTATGTTATTTATGTAAATGAATATCTACTAAAGATCATGCTAGCGCAGTATTATTTATTTCTACTGCTTACGCTGTACATTATTTATCTTGCATATTGTCTTGTGATCATAACAGCACATATTACTTACACGAGAAACAAGACTGTTCAATAAATCTTTTATTGAAACGCCCGTCTATTCTTCCTGTGTAACTTTGAGGAAAACTAAGCATGCACGGTTGAGCTGAGTGAAACGGTTATCTATTGTTTCCACGAGTCTGGGACACGTTCTGATTCTAAAAGGGAAACAAAGTTGTCATGTTTTGCGGCTGCCAGAAACTACTCCCTTCTTGTTTATTAAGGAGTTTCTAGTGGCCTCTGAGCTAGCTGGCACAAGTAATTAAGTTTAATATACTCGATAGGGACATATTGACCTAAGTCCTATGTCAAACCTACAGGGTATATTATTCCAATGCGCAGAGCCTATTAGGGAAATAGGAGCTACACTACATGGCGCCCAGCGGTTTGGTAAGGCAGTAATTTAATGTTAGATACTGAGTAACTCAGCCGTGCTTTTTCTCTCAGAGACCCCTACCCATATACTCCAAAAGACGTCTGGAGTGGGCAGGGTTAAGTATCCGCCACGGCTACATAGGGAAGCACCCTATATATTAGCTGTTTGGTTTGCTCAACGTTGAAGGATACAGTGTTCCAAAATATTGTGCACCTTATCTTTGTTTCCTTGAAACTTGTTCTACATTTTTCAAAAAACAAAATACCTGACTCCGACAACGGTGACGTTGCGGGTCAACCAGCTTTAACAGCTTATAACATCACAGGTTTAAATGAAACCGAGGAGGGTGTTATAGACATCCATCCAAACTTAAGAAGAGCCATCACTCTAAAACTCATAAAACACGGCCTACCACCAAGAGGCGGTAGAGCAGTTTTCGTGATAGAGGCACACGAATCATTTCAGACAGAGGTATTCTATTCATGGGTAATATTTCCTGAATCCAATCCAGTTACAAAACTGTTTCACTTCTACAAAGAAGATGATCCACCAGAGGAATATATTCCTTTCGAGGATATAGACATTCCACTAACATACCAGGAGCATCAGCTCTGGTTTAAAGGCGCCCTAAAACATTACAGAAACATTACCAGGCTCGGTCCACTAGGTAGACCAGGAGCAACATGGCCGATTCTAGCCGGCTACACACCTCATCCTGAACTTGATATAATGTCAGATGAGGAGTTACTTACTCAACTTACAGAGTTAATAAAAATCTACAGACAATTGGTCCAATATGTCATGCGGACTTTCACAGTCCAACCACCATTAACAATTCCAAATCAGACCCCTCAACCGGGGACTGCACTAAAAATTACACCACAGACTCTATACGCAGTCATGGGTAAAATGCCCACCAAACGTGAACAAATTCCATTCTGGATAGCTCAAAAAATTACTCAAATCGAAGCAGTATTTCCAAATACTAGCACGTATGAGAAACACAGAATCCTAACAATCAGTTTACCAATGGGGATTACACCACAACTGGAAGACTGCACCACTTGGGGCTCAGTCTTTGCTGCCATCTATACTAAAACACATGGCATTCCATCAATTGCGGTAATACCTGATGTCCTGAAACAAATTCAAAACGAATACGGGGCAGAGCCTGCTCTAAACTTAGGTATGAAATTACTGAAAAATTTCGACCAGGTCTCAACAATAATATTATCTAATATTAAAGGGAGGCAGCAGCAGTGGCGATCCGCCAACGATTAAGGGAATTTGATGTCACAGAACAACAAACTGAACTACCCAGAATAATAGAACAATCTTATGCAGAATTAGGCAGAGATAGTTTGGGTGGAAGACCAGTGAAGCCAAAACTATCTGAAAGTCCTGAGAAGGACTCTATTAAACAAACTCCTACATCTTCTAAAAAGAAGTGGGAGACTAATAAACAAAATTCAAACAAGAAACGTTCTCAATCCCGAGGTAGGTCTCCTCAAAAGGAGCCCTCTGAAAGGAGGTATAACCTCAGGAATAGGGATAATTTGAGAAAACCTGACAGGTATCAAGATACTGATACACGTTCCTCTCGTACCTTTCAGATCTCGTCACAGACTTCGGAAAGAAGAGGATGGTCAGAACATAGAGAAGAACGCGTGAAATCGAAAGACGACAAACACGTTCCGAAAAACAAATCAAAACCTCAATTCTCCAAAAAGAAAGTAGCAGGTCTGAAGATCAGACATGCCGAGAATACTGAGAACACAACTCAAGAACGGAGAATGGGCTCAGACAATGCTGGACAGTGCAGCAGAAGTCACAATAGCTCGCCAGAACCTGAAGGAACTTCTGGAGATAGTGGACTTGAATGAGTACATTACAGTTGAGACTGTAGACACCAGGGTTAGTACTCCACAAAAGTTATATGAAATAACACTCCGGATGGAGGGAGACATACCTAGACAGGTGAAAGCACTTTTTTGGGAAAAACTTTCAAGGGGCTATGACATACTTCTAGCAGAAAAAGACTGGCCACCACAATTTGTCAGGGAGTGCCCACACGGCGAGGACATTATTATGCCTGCCTTCTCCAACCATATTCCAATTCACCTAAAATATACATATGCCAGGAAATGGGCAGTAGCCCAGGCCCCAGCATTATATAAAAATCCTGTAGGATGGGATGAGGACTCACCTCACCATAAAATACATCTGAAACATGAACCAACTGCACAAAGGCAGTACCCAATAAAGCAAGAAGCTAAAAAACAGGTCAGGGAGATCTTAGATCAACTTGAATACCAAGGGGTGATTGAAACATGCACCTCCTCAATGAACAATCCTTTGTTTCCTGTCTCCAAACCAGATAACACCTATCGTCTAGTTTTGGATTACAGACACTTAAACACTTGTTCTAAAACATTTGCAGTGCAAAATGCACATAGCACAGCATTAATGAATAACATTGTGCGTAAAAAATATAAAACCACATTAGACATCTCAAATGGTTTCGTTTGTCAAAACATAGCACCTGAAAGCAGGTATTTAACAGCTTTCTCCATAATGGGGACCCAGCGTCAATTTTGTCGACTCCCACAAGGGTTCAAGAACAGCCCAGGGTTATTATCAGCGAGGGTAATGGAGTTACTACAAATTTATGATAATGAGGCATTGTCATATGTCGATGACATCTATCTGACAGACGATGACCTGGATAAACACTTGAACAGGGTGAATACCATTACATTGGGCTTCACCTCTGAGGGTTACAAATTCAACTTCAAAAAGTCAAGAATTGCCCATCTCAATGTCCTATTTCTAGGATATGAGCTTTCAAGTGAAGACAAGAGCTTGGCAGCTAACTTTCTAGAGAAATGTGCGCTGATCCAACCTCCAAAAACGCTAAAAAACTTACAATCCATCCTGGGTTTCCTAAATTTTGGAAGAACATACATTCTAAATTACGCAGAAAGGGTTAAACCTCTCTACGCATTAATCAAACCTGATTTTTCAATCAAGAATTGGACACAAGAACACACAGAAATCTTGCGTTCACTACAGGCTAACATGTTAGCAACAAATCACTTACAAACACGCGTAAGTCAACGCAACCTGGTGATCCGAATAATTTCGGTTCAATGCAGATTCACCTACTTAACATTTAATGAGGGTGAAAAAATACCAATCGCATACAAATCTCATTTGTATACACAAGCGCAAATGCGTTTCACTTCAACTGAAAAAATTCTGACAGCAGTTCAAACCGCTGTAGCAAAAGAAAAAGCCCTATCCCAAGGGAAACGCATTATTGTCGTAACCCCAGTACCAGCTTTAGAAGCGGTCACAAAAGCAAGCATTCCAAATGCTAAAGCATTACATCCAAGATGGATACAATGGGTTAATTCTCTTGTTGCATCAGATGTTGAATATGTTTTTGATCCTGATTTAAAAACACAAGCGTTCCTGCAATATGAACAAGAATGTCCTCTGCCCACTGAGATTCTGCCTCTCGATCAGTACGAATTCATAATTTACACTGACGGATCCGCACAACCCGCAACAGGGAGTAAGCAAGCTTACAGTGCAGCGTGTGCAATCGTTAAAGGTCGCATGCGAGATGGAATCTTCAGACCTATGATCACAAAAACTCAATCTCTAGGAGATTGTACAGCTCAGCGAGCTGAACTACAAGCATTCAAACTGGCACTTGAAAGTACAGGTCGAGAATTCCCCACACTAATAGTGTGCGATTCCTTTTACTGTGTTCAGTCGTATAATGAATATATACAAAACTGGCTTGAAAATGGGTTCAAAGATGCGAAAGGTGGCACAATAAAGCACAAAACGCTTTGGAGAACAAGTAGTTCAGTTGAAAAACGAACTACCAAAGGCTCACGTGATCCAAACACTGAGTCATCAACGTGATGGTGTTCACGTTGCAGGGAATTCATTGGCTGACGAAGCCGCAAAGGGGGCTGTTCAGACGGCTTCCGTAGCTGCGATCACTCGTTCAAAAACGAAAATAGACAGTGAGATAATGTTGGCTGTCAATGCAACAAGCAAAGGCAGTGGTGCAGCGTTACCAAAAAAAGTTTCCACTCAAGTACTCTTATGTAATTGATGCGAACAACGTTCCTTTTGCTCGAATCCCTGGAGTGGGGGATAGGGTAATTCCAAACATGGAACGTAGAGCAGCTTTGATTTATGAAGCACATTTGGGGGATGGTCTGTCACATCTAGGGATCTCTAAAACAATTTTGACGTTAAAAGAGATGTACTGGTGGCCTGGGATGAATACAGAAATCCACATCTTCATCAATAACTGCATAGACTGTAAATTACAGCGAGAAAGCCACCAGACACCATGCTACGAATGTAGCTGCCCAGTACAGACACCACTGTTAGACAGCATTAGACTATCTATGCACAGGCGTCCTCATGGACAAGTGCAATCCCACAAATACTAAGTCAAGGTTCCTATGGATATGGCCTCAGCGCTCGGCTGACGCTCGAACTGTTATAAAAGATTTGCGAGTCTTTATCGGCACATACGCAATAGGCACGCTACATTCTGACCAGGGCCCTGCGTTTAGCTCTCGGGCTTACAAAGAAGCCATGGCCAGTCTGGGCGTTGCATTCCGGTACTCCTCTCCATTCCATCCTGAGGGAAATTCGGTTGTGGAAAGGAAAACCGGGACATAAAGCAGTCTATAACAGCTAGGGTATTAGGTTCGGGTGATGGGTGGGTCAAACATCTTTATGGGGTCCAACGCTCATTAAATAACCTGCCAAGAAGTTCTCTAGGGGGGGTCACTCCATATGAGGTCCTATTTGGGACAAGAATGTGGGTACCAGATCTCGATCACGTAGGCACAGTGGTGGAAAATAAACCGTTTGATATCAAAGATCGTTTGGCTGTTTTACAGGAACTCAATGAACTAAGATCGAAACAAAGCAACGTATCCTGCAGCCAACCACCACTGGGGAAAAACCGGCGGTCCCAGCAAGGCCTGTCTGGATTCCAAAAGTTGGGGATCTAGTCAGAGAAAAGATTGCAGACAAGAAGGAATTTGGACCTTCTTACAGACAACCAGTACCTGTCCTAGCAGTTCAAGGAACAAGAACAGTACTTCTGCCGCCCCTTGCTGGAAAAAAGGAGAAAAGATTTGTGTCCATCGACCTCATCAAACCACAGTATGTGGCCAAACCTAATTAGTAGGCCTCGTGGACTCCGACCTAGTAGCAGACGCACTCCTCTCGCTACTATCCAAGAGGTTCAGACTGAAAGACTGATAACCATCGAGAATTCAGCAGTAACAGATGAAGGACTAAGCAACAATGCAATGGAACTCATCCCTCTTGAAAATCAAGTAACAGTTCGTCCAAATACACCTGTCTACACCAATGTAGCAAGTGATCAACTGGTTCCAGCGATTTCTACAAATCTTGATGCAATTTCAACAATTGACAGAACTGCTTCTGGCTATTTCATTAACTTTGATACGTTCTCAGAAGATCCGAGTGAACCTGAAACGACGCCAGCATCATTAACATTCAAGCAGCAAGTACAAGACTTTCTTCACTTTCTGAAAAAGACTTATCTGGTTTCCCCATGGATTGAACTCTGGATTATTTCTTGAATATTTGTTTTCCTGCTTTGGCTAGCTTTGGTTATGACTATGAGCGTGCTTATAAATGGCAGATACATCCATGTGAGCACTGAAGGAAAAGATGAGAACGTACTTTTGAAACCTCATAAATCTTCCCATCGTGAAGCAAGAGACTTGTCAACAGTGAACATCACAGCCGTTCCTATACAGGATGGTATAGTGTGGGACAAAACAGATTTTGATATTTTTGGCCCGACGGAACAATTGAACATTCCACATTTGTTTAAAATTTCACTAAGTGATCTCATTTTGTCCAGTACCTATTCTGATGATTGGGACTTTGAGACTGTTAACGACATAATGTTTGACCTAGAAAAATCTGCTGCATTTTCTAAAAATGAATATTTAGAGGGTTCATCAGACTATGAACAGCTGTATTGCTATAACCACTATGGTCATCATTATTTGCATAAATCTGCAAACCCTAGAAATGTGTTTATGTTTAACCAATGGGAGCATTGTCCTACACCACCAAAAGGTAGTTCAAAAACATTTGCTAACAAGTTTCCATATTTTTCAGGTTACAATACAACTGATCCAGAAACGTTTCACTATAAAAATGTAAACAAAACAGGACTGAAAATTATGTTAACTAATACAAAACAGATTTACTCTGCAGCATTTATTGCCCAACTGTCTAGACAGGGTTTCAACTTATGGAAAGACACAATAGACACAAAAACTGTCTGGGGTACTAAAGATTGGCAAGTGCAGGGGATAGAAGCTTTATTTAGAGCCTGTATCATCCCTGAACAAATAATGTTTTTGAATGAAACTGTCCAACAAACATCTTGTCTTGGACTAGCCAAGATAAAAGAGATGAAAACACCTTCTGTGCCAACACCTGCAAATGATAACAATACACAGGCAGCGGTTACAGTTGACATAATACTACAACTCAACAGATCTAATCCTGATTGGAGAAAATGGTTGATCTGGCCCACAGACACGAACAACTGTCAGGAAAGATTCCTGAATAAAACTCAGGGCTTTACTATTCATAGGCCAGACCCAAGATACGTCCAAAGACAGCATCCGGGGGTAGTAACAACATACAGTGTAGGAAAATTATGCCTCGATTGGCTGCAGAAATCTACACTACAGGATGTGAAACAACACTTATCCTTACTTAAAGAAGACGCAGACCTTAGGGAATTCTTGCTTGGACCAAGAAAACCGCGTCAAAAACGTTTCATATATGCGGCATTTATGCTGCCTATGATGAAGCATGGAAAGTGTCACAGATGGAGGCCGCAGAACGAATACGTGAACTTGATCGTATTAATTTAGAGAAAACACTCACTGTGGTTGACAATGGGTTAACAACTTTGTCCAGCAGAAATTCTCTTGGGGCACCTATTATGTAAAACACCTTTCTCCTCACAACATCTATTCAGGCTATTCATATACACCCAACATTCTTACTCATTCTTCTACTGAAACATATATATCAATTAATAAATGAACCCTAAAAACAATTGTCAAAATATTCAACCACACAGATATGGCTATTTTATATGAAAATAATTTTTATTAATGTTCATTAAAAATATTCGTTGAAAAAGGATTTTATATTAAAAATTTCAATACAGTACAATATCACAAATGTAGCCATACAAAATAATATCACAAATTTAACAATATACAAAAAAGTTTTTATATTTTGAGAGACAAAAACCATGTGAAACATTAAAACATCATAAAAATGGTTATCCCAATTGGAATCAATCAATCACGAAAAAGGATGTCCACTATTCAATAGTTAAGTGGGACCCTAAAAGTTCCTAGGGTATAACTTTCAACCAACAAGGCGTCGACGCGTTTCGGTGGTATTTAACCAGTTTATATAACCACCTTCTTCAGGACAATTAATAAATAGTCTCTCTCACAGTTGTCATCAATTCATTTCACTTCAGTAAAAATTCGGAGCTCCACTGTGTTAAGGTTCCCAACTCTTCAATTAGGACTTGAATAGAATACACATCACGGAGGGAAATCTCAATATATCCATATATTCATTCATAGAATCCTTAAAAATGTAATTCTTTCTTCTAACTAATATCGAGCTGCATCTGTTTAGCAATCTCCGACATTTAAAACCGCATCCAGTACGACGGAGGATTATTTAGGAGCAGTTTTGTGGACGGTAGTTTACCGTGAGACACGGACCCCATGTAGTTCGAGCTCACCTGTTGCAGATAGGTGAAGTTAGGAACAGAGGGAGCAGCTTTTCACTTTGACACACTACGGAGTAGATTCACGTGAAAGAGATGCCCATTTGATTAAGCGATCCAAACATCGTACTGGATGCGGTTTTAAATGTCGGAGATTGCTAAACAGATGCAGCTCGATATTAGTTAGAAGAAAGAATTACATTTTTAAGGATTTTTTTGTATATTGTTAAATTTGTGATATTATTTTGTATGGCTACATTTGTGATATTGTACTGTATTGAAATTTTTAATATAAAATCCTTTTTCAACGAATATTTTTAATGAACATTAATAAAAATTATTTTCATATAAAATAGCCATATCTGTGTGGTTGAATATTTTGACAATTGTTTTTAGGGTTCATTTATTAATTGATATATATGTTTCAGTCGAAGAATGAGTAAGAATGTTGGGTGTATATGAATAGTCTGAATAGATGTTGTGAGGAGAAAGGTGTTTTTCATAATAGGTGCCCCAAGAGAATTTCTGCTTTACTTACCTTTGGTACCCTGTCTCTTGGCTAGTGGGGTCACTCCCTTTTATTTCCCATCCATTAACAACTTTGTCCTCCAGAATATATTCATTGGACAACATTGTATCCTCTGCTATCGACATACTAGAACACGATTTGGCGATGTTACAACAAGGCCAATCTCAATTACGTTCTATTGTGTTATTAAGCTGGACGCTGCAATCTTTGCATGCGGGCTATGTGCCTTGGCGTTTCATCAACACGTCGGCTCTGTTTGCAGAATACAATCTAACTGATAAACAGATCGAACTGGCACAAAGGGGAGCAAAGTATACAGTGCTGGGCATTGAAAAACTGGAAAAGTTACCATTCACAGTGGCAGAAAAACCAGCTACAGAACGGCTCATTCATGGCAAAATCACACTACCTGTGACTACTTTTCAGTTTCAGTATTGCCTCAAACAAATGCAAGCAGGCAAATATGAAAGGTTGGGTAAGGAATACATTAAGACATCTTGGAATTTACTGTATACATATAGATGTTGGAGTGGGGATCGTGAAGTGTTTTTGAGCGGTACACACTGTAAAAGTGCACTGAGCGGTTCACTTATATGTCAGGACATTTCTTTACACGGGGCTTGCAATGGTTCTGTGGCAAATTTGTCTTGCCATCAGCAGGGTACACCAGCTGCTGTGATTAATCCAACGTTTGGACAACTTTCTAATGGGAGTTACCTCATGTTGAATGATCAGAGTTGCTGCGGCATGTTGCCAGGCATCCCATATCTAGTAACGGTCAACTCCAGGGTCACTTGCTGTATGCAAGTATTGTTTGCCCCAATAGACAGAGTCAGGGAGTCGCCTTTGTGGCCTTCGCTGAACGTCTCTTTTATAAGATTTGATACTTTAAGCAGAATGAAAGCCATGCTTTTGCAACAAACCGTGCCTTTGACCTCGGCCAAAGAAACCTATGATCTACAAGTAGCAAGGACTTCGGCTGAGATACAGACTTTAATACGTACAAACTGCTCTATACATTTCGTGGAAATGATAGGACGTATCTTTAACATGTCTGATACAAGTGGAATTGTACATGTATTTAAGAGCATCTGTTCCGGTCTGTTAGCACCTTTCCAGGCAATACTCGGAATCATCCCGAACTTTGCACATTTGGTGTTTGGTGGCATACCATTAATTCTAGCACTTGTTGCCGGAATTCTATTTCTCTTCCTGCTATTACGCTATGGCCAGCCTATTCGCAGACATCACTCCGAGCGAAGTGGAGAAAGCTCTCCTTGAACGAAAGTGCCGTGAGCGAATAGTACAGCTTTTGGGCATGACTCGTCTACGGGAACTTAATACCACTTGGTTCCTGTCATTCAGACCAATCTGGCAAGATTGCATCTTACCTGTTCTACGATGCCTGCTATGCGGTGAAGAATGCGTGTTAGACACCTGTCTAACATTTCCATCAGCAACGCCAACGGATATCAATACTCTGCTGGACCCGATAACGGCCCATGCTCTGTGTTGTCCCCAGAGGCTACCAATCCTGATGACGGCATTCATTGAGATCTCACAGATGCTTCCAGCTGCTGCTGAGGTACGAGATGGATCTACAGGCACACAGGTAACAACGGACGCGAACATTGCTGCGGCATCCTATGCTGAAAGCGATGCTTCACATCTCTGTGCAATTAATCTACTACACGAGGTGTTCCAACTGACACCAACGTCAGTGGACGATATTTTGTCTACAGAAATAGATGATCTCATGTTTACACCAGACCCGTACACTGACTCTGATTCAACCCACAGTGTACCAGAGACGCAGTAAAATTTGGCCTTCATATTTCAAAAACTTGGAACTCTTCCCAAATTGAACTTTTTTCCTTTTTCAAACTGAATGGCAATTCAATCTGCTTGAAGTAGAACTAGTCTTATAGTACGAACTTCGTGGTACTTCCTCAGACACTTTGTCATCTTATTTTGTCTAAAAAGTTCATTAATTTTCATGACATGAAATGACTGATTTTTGAACAACTTATCGATCATTTTCTGTCACATGTAAATATTACTGCTTATTTTCATTCAAATTGCATTTTATTTCCAAATATATGCCTAAACTGAGAAAAGCAATGCTTGAAATGTACAGTACCTTTTGCATTTTAATAGGTTTTTTAAATGCTTTTTAATGCTTTTAAGAAATATTTTTAGCAATATGCGGTACTCCATTTTATGTTTAGCATATTAAATGTTTAGCATTTTATTATTATCGTACACACGAAAGTGGAGTTGGTGTTGTATTCCTCTTAGGGTGTCCGTACATGGGGTTTCCTGTATCATGTCCTTATATAGGCACAATTCGCCCTGCCCTTATATAGGCATAAAATCCCAGTCCTTATTTAGGCATTAAACCGTGCACTCCAAATACAGGCATGGTCTCCGACATCCGTCCACCCTAACGTCACAACGAGTTCTTGAAGAACAGACCCTTAGGCTTCGGGAGTTTCCCTAGCACAGGACTATTGATTTCTTCAAGGACTCATCTATTATGCATGATCCGTTATACCTTGAGGGTTCATTCATGACGTCTTCCGCTGTCCGATTCACGTCAATGCTAACATTCTGAGGTACCTCTCAGGTATAAATATACCTTCCCTAGCCCTTGTAAATCAGAGGAGACCTCGACTTCAGAGGAGCCCGTTTCCCAGCCTGACGCACTGAGAAGACGCTGTCATCCCTGCACGCAGAGAGTCCAGCTTCCAGTGATCTGACTTTCCTCGCGGGGTGTTGGAGTTCGAGTCTGGCAAGAGATTCCCACCTCTCTCATTCTTAAGGTATGGAGCTGACTAGAAACCTAGAGGGACTCTTGGCATACTAGGCATACTGGGCGTAACATACTCTTAGTATACCATAGTAAGGAATACTCCACCTACTTCATACCTCTCCCTACACCTAGGTTAGGTACATTGGGGTAGAACTAGCTTAGAAACGCATCGTATGAGTACTCGCATTTTTAGTCTATGTTATTTATGTAAATGAATATCTACTAAAGATCATGCTAGCGCAGTATTATTTATTTCTACTGCTTACGCTGTACATTATTTATCTTGCATATTGTCTTGTGAGCATAACAGCACATATTACTTACACGAGAAACAAGACTGTTCAATAAATCTTTTATTGAAATGCCCGTCCATTCTTCCTGTGTAACTTTGAGGAAAACTAAGCATGCACGATTGAGCTGAGTGAAACGGTTATCTATTGTTTCCACGACTCTGGGACACGTTCTGATTCTAAAAGGGAAACAAAGTTGTCATGTTTTGCGGCTGCCAGAAACTACTCCCTTCTTGTTTATCTTGATGTAGGGATTCTGCACATACACAGAGCTATGCACAGGATAATAGGACCTCGGAGTATAGTGGTGAGCCAACCATAAACCTTAGTACCCACAATCCCAATCCGACTAGCTTTAGCGTCTCATGAGCAGCGATGCTACCAATGATTAGACAACCCAGAACACGGTATCTCTCTCTCTCAGAACTCGCGGGAACAAGAACACCCTTTCATAACTCACTCATACCTGTCCACAACGTGCGTAATAAGAGACACTGTATAGTTCAAAATATTTATTTCAACTACCGTGCTCTAAGATACAGTACACGTGCCAGTACTATCAGCATAATGCATAAGGATAATATCATCAGCATAGTTACAATTCCATAGAATACAAACGGGGTAAGCGTTTCATAAAGCAGTGGATATAGGGCTAAATGACCATACCACCCTCCCCGTGCTAGTAGCTAGTTTATTATAAAAACAGAAGACCTCTGGGCATTGTCAAGCGAACCCCCATACCTCAATATCTAGATGCAAGGTTTACATCATCAGACAAGCACAGCTCTTCTCTCTGGAAAGGTTTTTCTCCAAGTGCCTCTAACCGTGAAATCACAATATTAAAAGCACACAAATTTCTCCAAGGCAGCTGTACTTAGTGTTATGTCTAAGTGCGAGGGACTGGCCAGATCAGCAAGAACAAGGGACGTTGTTTTTCGACCTTGTACATGTTGTGCAGACGTAACCCAAAGGGAACAGGAGAAAAGGTGAAAGACAGAAATGCAGACAGTTCTAAAATAGCCGGGCAGAAGCAGAGGCTGGAAAAACAAAGGCACAAAGTAACGTGCGCAAAAAAGCATCATGGCAGCCAGGCCTAAGCCAACGTAGCAAGGCAGACCAGGAGGCCACAAACCACACGACACCCTCCCCTGGGCAGTCCATTGGCTAAGACATAGGACGAAGACAGAGTTCAAATAGATGGAGCAGAACAGAAACGTCTGTTTTGGAATAGTCCCCATGAAGGACAATGAATGGGAGAGGAAAAAAAATTGTAGAATAAAAAAAATCCAGCGAGGCAGGTCGCAGAAAGCGAAGGCCCTTTCAATCCAACAGAGTATAAGTGCAGAAAAACGCCACACCTTCCAAGAGGACATCATTGGAATCGTCGGAAAAAAGCGACGCCATCCAGTCCAATAAATCAAAACTGCAGTCATGTTCCTCGCAAGAGGGAGCAGCGAACAGCATTGCGGGACAACTTGCGTGGTACTCAATATAACTTTGTTGTAGGAGATTCTGAGCAGCCGCACAGATATCCCATTGTGCCAAAATCCCCAGTGCAGCCGCACGCGCCATGTAGCCTGCACCGGAACAGTCCCATTCATGGGCCTTTAAGGGACCCACCACCAGGACAAAATCCGGACGAGACAGAGACGTATTGGAGAGGCAATAATCCAAGGACCACGAGAAAGGACATCTGATGCAAGACATCACAGGTTGCACGCAAGTGAAATACGCAAAGCGAAAAGAAAGTCTATAGGACACACTGAGCGTCGCCAATGGCAGGATGCTGAAGCCAGCGAGGATGCGCTCACGGAGCATCTGGAGTCGACCTGGGTCGAGAAGGGCCCAAGGAGGTGCAGCCATTGCGTAGTAAACAGACCAAAAGCAGTATACAAGCCGCTAAGGCGAGGATCAACGGAAAGCCGCCAAAGACGCTGGAAAAAATGGAATGAATAAAAGCCGGTATTACACCAAAGATAGTCTGAAAGGAGGTTACAAGGCCAGAGCCCACAACTTTAAAAAAAAGTGCACCAGACCTTCGGTGCATGATGCATTAAAAACACGGTGAATCAGTTCACCGAAATGTTGTGGGAGGTTAGTGTTCAAAAGGGCCTGTATTTCACTGTGGGTACTAGCCACCTGGAGGATGAAGGTCTCCCGGGCGGATGTGAGCATAACCTCCTGGTTCAATAATAGTGCCTTTATTCTGCTCAATTAATTGAAATCCGCCTTCAAAGTAGGAATGGAAGGCCAAATGGAACTATCTATGATGTCGTGCGGGGGAGGAAAAAGCACATTTTTGCAGCAGACAACCCTGTGTGAAACTGTAACAATATAGGGTATGCCGGCCAGCATGCCACAGCAGTCTTGATTATTCAGAAGCAGATAGCTACCATTTGCAAGCACAGTGAAAGTAGGAGAAATAGCAGGAGCAGGAATGCCCTTTAAAACACAAGCAAGATTCGGAGCCGAAACGTTACAAGCTCCGTGCATATTAATGTTCTTGCAAATAAGGGAATCACCCACAGTAGAATCGCATGACTCCCGTGTGAGAAAAACTTCCTTTCCGTCCCTCAGGAATTTATACATGAAAGGCAGGGACCAAAGTTCATGCAGCAAGGCACTGCCCAAGGGCTGGAAATGGCCCACAGGATAATTTTTCCCTGCACGAACTAAATTCAAATAAAGAAAAAGGCAAGGCGATAACCCCGTGCACTAGCCACACGGCAGAATCCAATTTCGCCACAGAGAATGGTAAGGGCTCTATTTTCTCGATATGTAACAGAGTGTATGCTGCATCCTTCATGGACATTAACTGCTGTTTGTCAGTTAAATTAAAAGGCAGGAATAAGGCAGAGGTGTTCAAAAAGTGCCAAAGAACTTTACCCATCTTAAGTGTCTGCAAAGTCCACGCAAACTGCATAACTGAACGCAACGGATTCTGACCATGATATAACACAGAAACATCATCTTGTACAATATCAACAACAGAGGACACAATATTCTCTAACGTGTAAATGCGGGAAGACAGGGTATTAATACTATTGTCAACAACAGCAAGCACCTTTTCCAAATTTGCCTGATCTATTTCCCGTAGACGGGTAGCAGCTTCAATTTGCGAAAGCTTCCAGAGTTCATTATAGGTCTCATAAATGAATCTCTTAGGTCGAGGGCCACGAGGCCCCAGAACAAAATCGGACAGATCTATGTTGCGTGATAGCAGGGACAAATGCTGTTTTACAGAATCTAATGAAGAGTGCTGCAACCACTGTTTACATAATTTACCAACAGAATATGTTGTAACAGTACGAGAGTTAAAAAACCTCGGGTCTGCCCTATCCTGTTTGTACCCAGGAGTTGAGTCATGAAAACGCAGCTGGCATGCGTCTGCTGCCGACGGCCAAGCCAACCAGCGTGACTGAACAAACGTGGAGACATTAAACGAATTGTTCTGAAACAAAGCTTGCACCGATGCGAGGGACATATTGAAATGCAAGCTTGAGTTGGGAGCGGATGACAATACAGGAATGGACGGTGCATTCAATTGCTTGGAAGTAGCCAAACCCCAACACGTAGTTTGATATATGGTATTATTTAAAAAGAAAATTTGGGCCGGGTTAAGGCAAGCACGGTGCAAGGCTTCTGTGCCTTGCACCTGCCATGGTTTAGAGCCCCAAATTGATTTCAAGTCAATGGTGTCCTTCCAGTATTCATAACCACCCACAGCTAAGGCGCTAAAAAAGGAACCCGAATATAGCAATTTGGTGTGGGTCAGCATGATTTTCTGCGTGGATGAAGTGTTTAATTTAAAATAATAGGACCCAGGGTTCGATCTATCAAAGTCTGTAAAGTAAGTCAATTTACTTCTAAGAGTCTGGGAGCTACCTGGCAAAGGGGTTGGACAATGCTCCCATTGGGTGTAGTTAAAAGGACCACGCAGTGCACTTGGTTTATGGACAAAGTGGTTGCCCCAATGCTGGTAACAATACAAATCGGCATAACTTGCAGAATTCATATACAAATCTTCAGCATTAAAAGTAGCATAATATTTCAAATCAGTAAATAATGATTCAACTGCATGCACATCCCAATCGTCAGAATGAATATTACTTTTAACGACATCACCCATTGAAACACGGAGGCCATTCGGTACATTAATAATCTCGGTTGGTCCATGAATTTGGAAATTTACCGCATCCCATACGATGCCATCAACGACTGGAAAAGCTGAAATGTTCACAAATGTGTGGTCACGCTTCATGATGTGAGATGAAGAATGTGGAGCCAAAGTTCCAGTGACACAGTTCACTGCAGAGCGTTCTGGTAAATAGTGACCATTGATGAATAGAAAAAACACTGTGACAAAGCCAATGGACATGAACAGAAAAATCAGGAATAGTACCAACCAGATGTATGTCCAAGGGAGAATCAAAAAATTGTCTCTGAACCAGGATACAAAAATACTGAATTTGGACGGGACAAGTGATGAGGTGGAATCCGAGTCAAAGGAATAACGTGTTGGGCTCAGTGGCGTTGTTGGTAGGTGAGCCACCGACTCGTTGGCGGGGTAGGTATACTCAGTCTCCTCATTGCAGGGGGAGTCCGGGTCGTCGAGTAAGCAATCAGGCAAATCTACCATCTCGATAGCAACATCAGTGACCGTTCGGGCCGGAGGGCCACAAACATTTGTCCGGGAAATGACAGGACAAGAGACCGCCGGTGTAACACTATTCAGGATTGGCCAGATGTTGTAGCTTGACATTTTCCACTGAGATGTATCTGTTCTCTTTGCGACCAGGAAGCGGTGGTAAGATGACTGTACGAGTTCCCTTCAAGCCAAGGACTGGAACTGGTGCACGATAAGAGGG
This sequence comes from Calotriton arnoldi, assembly GCA_963921515.1. Taxonomy (NCBI): domain Eukaryota; kingdom Metazoa; phylum Chordata; class Amphibia; order Caudata; family Salamandridae; genus Calotriton; species Calotriton arnoldi. The sequence continues at coordinate 6,275,870 of CAWUFW010000011.1, forward strand.
GCCAAATTCTTTTTTGTTCTCCACCTTCTCTCGAACCAGATCTCCAATCTTCGGAAGCCAGCCGGCAACCGGAATCTGCAGCACAGCGTCTGCGGCTGAAGGTAAATGTGCGATTGCAAGTTTGTCTCGGGCTTCTTGTAAGTCCTGTAACATGGTAGAATGGTTATCTACATCAAAGATGGCGGATTGCGCCGCCATGTCTAGACCATCAAGGTCGGGCACAAACATTCGTATGCCAAAGAGCATTTCGTATGGGGTCCACCCACCCAGAGGTCTTCTAGGGAGATTATTAAGTGCACGTTGTACGGTATACAAGTGGGCCAGCCAGTTCCTGCCAGTACCTAAGACTCTAGCTGTCAAGGATTGCTTTAAGTCACGGTTCATTCGTTCAACAATCGAATTGCCCTCAGGCCGATATGGAGACGAAAATTTCACCCGCACCCCCAGTGAACCCATTGCGTCCTTGTAAGCCCTAGAGGCGAACGCCGGACCTTGGTCAGAATGGAAGGTGCCACAGGCGAACATTCCCACAAAGACACGCAAATCCCTTATGACATTTCGAGCGTCAGCACTCCGTTGTGGCCAAACCCAGATGAAACGTGTGCACGAATCAACTGCAACTAAGATGTATTTATATGCAGTATCAGAAGAAAATGGACCGCAGTGATCCAGGTAAACACACCCAAAAGGTCTGTTTGAAATGCAGAGCGGGGTCTGTGGTGGCCGTGTAACCATGGAAGGCTTAATCTGCTGACAAACATCACAAGAAAGCACATAAGTACGGGTTTGTTTGTATAAACCACGCCACCAGTAATGCTGCTGCAAGACGGAAACCGCCGCAGATACGCCAGCATGAGCCGAAGCCATGCCTTCGTGTGCGGCTGTTATCGAGGAAAGTCTGCGGTCCGCGTTGGGAATCAGCCGATCACCAACGTCTGGAATTCTTATGTAAGGAGCCTGTTCGGGACCTAATTGATAAGAGTATTTGGAAGGTAAACCCCTAGGGTAATTAGCACCTTCCTTTGTTGCAGCAATAGCTGCTAAAATATCATTATCTATTTTAGACATGGATCTTGTAACTGCTGCGACTGAGCACGTGGCTACTGCTGATTTGGCAGCTTCATCCGCCAAACCGTTACCGACAGCGTGTGCGCCCACACGCTGGTGGCCAAGAGTGTGAATCACCTGTGTGAGTGGCAGACGTTGTTTCAATTCTGCCACTCGAACCCAAAGCATTTTATGCCTAATTGTGCTACCTTTGGCGTCTCTGTAGTCGTTTTGCGACCAAAAGAACAGATTTTCATTGTAAGACTGAACACAGTAGTAAGAATCGCACACAATTAGAGTGGTCACATCCGGAGTAGCGAACTCAAGAGCGAGCACCAATGCGCGCAGCTCGGCCAATTGTGCAGTACTATCTCCTAGTGCCTGAGTGTGCACTACAGTTGATTTGAACTTACCGTTCACCATGGTACCTGCAACAATAGCACACGCTGCTGAATAAGCATGCTTGGAACCCGTGGCCGGTTGTGCCGAACCATCGGTATAGATAATACATTCGTATTCCTCAAGCGGTAACAAGGACAGAGGAGGAGGATGAACGAATTCATACTGTAAAAACTCCTGAGTCTGAAGAGAAGAATCAAAGATAAAAGTGACATCCGGAGACGTCAAAGATGTTGCCCATTGTATCCAAAGGGGGTGCAAAGCTTTGGAGTTCGGAACACTTGCTTTTGTCACTGCCTCTAGGGCAGGATATGGTGTTATCACCAGAATGCGTTTTCCCTGTGCCAGTGCGCGTTCCTTTAGAATCGCCATTTGCACTGCAGTCAAAACTTTCTCCACAGATGAAAAGCGCATTTCTGCGGAAGTGTAAAGATGTGACTTGTATGCGATCGATACTGTGTCACCTTCGTTAAAGGTTAAGTACGTGAAACCCACTGCCCCTGGAATGATTCTAATCACCAGGTTTGTGTGGTTGTCACGCGTCAACAAGAATTTAGATTCAAGTAGGTCTGTCTGCAAAGACTGCAGTATGGAGGAATGCTCCGGAAACCAGCATGACTTCGAAAAGTTAGGTTGTATCAAGGCATACAGTGGCTTGATACGCTGGGCATATTCGGGAATGTAAGTACGCCCGAAGTTTAGAAAACCCAGTAGAGACTGAAGTTTCTTCAGAGTGGTTGGAGGGCACAAAAGTGCACATTTCTCCAGGAAATGGGGGGCTAAGCCCTTACCTTCATTGTTGAGCTCATAGCCCAAAAACAAAACGGTAAATTCAGCAATGTGAGATTTGGCAAAGTTAAACTTATAACCTAAAACCGCAAATTCTAGAATAATGCGGTCCACTTGGGAAAGATGCGGGTATAATTCGTCGTCTGTCAGATAAATATCATCGACGTACGAACATGCATCTGGGTCAATGCCGTTTAACAAAGAGACTACACGGGCAGCGAATACGCCTGGACTTTTTTTGTAGCCCATAGGTAAACGCCGGAATTTGAAGTGTTTACCACCGGAGGTAAAAGCGCTCCATTGGCTACTCTCCGGGGCCAAGTTGTGCGTGTAGAATCCATTGGATAGGTCAAGTGTAGTTTTATATTTTTTACGAACAAGACTGTCTACAAGCGCAGAACTGTGTGTGTTTTGCACCGCAAAGGTCCGACAATGAGAGTTCAAATGTCGGTAATCCAAAACTAAGCGGTACGATCCATCAGGTTTAGAAACCGCGAAAAGGGGATTATTCATCGGTGACACTCCTTGATATTCTAACTGTGTCAGAATTTCGGAAACGGGACCTTTAGCTTCCCGTTTAATGGGATATTGGGGTTGTGGCTGTGGCAGCGACTGCAGAGGAATATCATGGGGGGGAGAGTCTTCATCCCAGCCCACGTGGTTGCGGTATAACGCTGGAGCCAGGGACACAGCCCACTCAGCTGCGAGAGCCTCCGCTTTGTCCTTGGGGACATGACGAGAAAAGCTCGGAAGGATTACCTCCTCCCCTCTACGCGCAGCAAGTACGAATGGTGGCGGCCAATCCGCCTCTGCTAACAAAATGCCGTAAGAAGAGGTCAGATTCTCCCAAAAAATCCCTTTAATAACACGCTGTATGTCACCTTCAATTTGAATGACAATATTATATAGTCTGTCAGGGGGTGCCACTCTGGTGTCAGCTGTCTCGACAGTAATGAATGTTTCAGTTGCTGTCGCCTCCACTTGAGGAAGTAGCGCCTCCCGCACTATGGTAACTTCCGCGGCGCTGTCTAGGAGCGTCACTGCCCACGTCCAATTCAGGAGTCTCGTTCTCACCGTCTGTGGCATACCTCGCTGTTACAGCTGCAACTTTCTTCTTCTGAAACTGTGGGCGAGAACGTTGAAATTCTTCTGATTTCCCTCGGACTTGTTGTCGAGGTTGGTCTCGTCCCTGTGGAGCCTCTCGACCCCTGCCTCTATCCTGGCGTTCTCCTCCACCAGCCTGGGACGTAGTTGGTGCCTGTGAAGAACGAGGAGAACGCGAATCAGGGACTTGAAATCTCTCTGGAGATTTAATTCTCGCCCTATCGCGCAAATCATAAGTGCGTTCAGAAGAGACGGAAACAGGGGATGCGCCTCGCGACCCCAGCTTCTTCTGTTGCTTACCCTGTTTTTTCAACCTCCAGCTCTTTTTAGTAAAGACCGGTTTCTCATCTTTCTCATATTGAGTTTTTGGTTGTTGTTGCGATTGTGTTTGCGGTTTAGCAAAAGGCTTAACTCCCAGGCTATTGCGGCCAATTGTTTTGTAAGCCTGTGCAATAATTTTCGGTAATTCGCGCGGCTTGTCCGGTTCTGGGATCAAAGCCAAAGCATTAGCTACTTGAAAGTTAACTGCATCGCCCTTGACATTTGCAAGGATCAAATCAGCTACTACGTCGAACACTCCCACCAGTCTCATCCCTAATTCCACAGCCGCTTCAGGGCCATGCTCATCCTGCACTCGTTTAATTACAGAGGGGAGAACCATCATGGAAGGAGTGCCGAAACACTTCGCATATACTGCTGCGAATACCTTACCCCAGTTGTTGCATTCTGCCAACTCGGGGATCAAGTCTTTTGGCAAACTAATCGTCAGAATCCTGTGTTTTTCCACGGGAGAGGTATTTGGAAAAACTGCCTCCAGCTGGTCAAATTTTTCTGCAAGCCAATAAGGAAAATCATCCTTATTATGTGGGCGCTTGCCCATCACCGAATTAACCATGACAGGACTTATGGTTACACCGCCTGCTCCAGCTGGATGGGCTGCAACTCCAGGCGGGGCTCCCTGGAGGTTGCCTGTAGCAAACTGTACTAAAGCTCTATGCACACGTATCAAAGACGAATGCAAATTACGCAGTTCACCGACTGCAAGCGTCATATAACGCGGATGTGGGGTATACCCGGCCAAAACAGGCCAAGTGGCCCCTTCAATCGATAAGGGGCCTAAACGAACCGCGGTAACCGGTTGGGGGAGGGCGCCATCAAACCAAACATGGTGTTGCCATGCCGTGAGCGGTACTTCAAGATTCCTATAAGGTCTATAGAGATTAGGAACAGCGGTGGCTGTAAATTCATGGAACAAATTATCAGTCCCATCCACCGCCGGAAAGGTGACCCAAGAGTAAAACACCTCAAAGTGGTAAGCAGGATCCGCTTGTACCACAAAGATCAGATCGATACCCGCGTCAGGCACTCCATACACTGTTAAGTGAGCCCGGAGCGCTGCGCGGCTATGTGCCGCAATTTGAACAGCCATTTTAGGCTAAAAAGATTCGACAACCTAATATGAGGCAGCACAATATAGGGTTTTATTTCAAAACCTTTTTACAAATGAAAGAACCTATAAAAACGTCAATATAGGAGGTATCACCGTCACACACGCTTCCGGAAGCGTCTGCAAAGGGGGTTGTGGACAAGCGCAAGTACTACTCGAGCGTCTCGCAGATAAGCAGCCCACTCGTTGGTTGCGCCATGTTGTAGGGATTCTGCACATACACAGAGCTATGCACAGGATAATAGGACCTCGGAGTATAGTGGTGAGCCAACCATAAACCTTAGTACCCACAATCCCAATCCGACTAGCTTTAGCGTCTCATGAGCAGCGATGCTACCAATGATTAGACAACCCAGAACACGGTATCGCTCTCTCTCAGGCCTCGCGGGAACAAGAACACCCTTTCATAACTCACTCATACCTGTCCACAACGTGCGTAATAAGAGACACTGTATAGTTCAAAATATTTATTTCAACTACCGTGCTCTAAGATACAGTACACGTGCCAGTACTATCAGCATAATGTATAAGGTTAATATCATCAGCATAGTTACAATTCCATAGAATACAAACGGGGAAAGCATTTCATAAAGCAGTGGATATAGGGCTAAATGACCATACCACCCTCCCCGTGCTAGTAGCTAGTTTATTATAAAAACAGAAGACCTCTGGGCATTGTCAAGCGAACCCCCATACCTCAATATCTAGATGCAAGGTTTACATCATCAGACAAGCACAGCTCTTCTCTCTGGAAAGGTTTTTCTCCAAGTGCCTCTAACCGTAAAATCACAATATTAAAAGCACACAAATTTCTCCCAGGAAGCTGTACTTAGTGTTATGTCTAAGTGCGAGGGACTGGCCAGATCAGCAAGAACAAGGGACGTTGTTTTTCGACCTTGTACATGTTGTGCAGACGTAACCCAAAGGGAACAGGAGAAAAGGTGAAAGACAGAAATGCAGACAGTTCTAAAATAGCCGGGCAGAAGCAGAGGCTGGAAAAACAAAGGCACAAAGTAACGTGCGCAAAAAAGCATCATGGCAGCCAGGCCTAAGCCAACGTAGCAAGGCAGACCAGGAGGCCACAAACCACACGACAGTTTCTAGTGGCCTCTGAGCTAGCTGGCACAAGTAATTAAGTTTAATATACTCGATAGGGACATATTTACCTTAGTCCTATGTCAAACCTATAGGGTATATTATTCCAATGCGCAGAGCCTATTAGGGAGATAGGAGCTACACTACAAAACAGCCACTGATCCACAGAGTCAAGCACAAAGTGAACAGCACAGATGGGGTGAGCATTTTCAACCTGAGAATTTTGAAACTGGTAAAGAAAGAAATGAACTCACGAAATTTCAGGTAAGCGAGTGCTCTGATGAGGAATCTGAAACATCTAAAGTCCCATTCCAGAACAAGGATCAGAGTAAAGGGCAGCTACCTTGTAAAAGCCAAAAACATGAGTGGCAGCAAAAATTTTTTATCTCTGAGCCAATCAATGGGAAGTTGCAGTTGAAAATTTTAGTCACAGGAACCCTCAGGGGAAGAAAGCAATTTCTAGTAAATCATGTAGTCAAGGCTGAACTAGGTTTAAGCACAAGTTTAAGCTCAAGTCTAACTTCTTTAGAAATTAAAGCAAACCTCACAAAGACTGTTGGTGAACAAAGGAGAGCTGAAGAAGATATTTTCCGAAAAAACTTGTAAAATAAAACATTGTGAACCAGAAAAGCTTGAGAGACAATTAGTCTCTGAAACCAGTGGGAGTGAATCACCTGTTGTCTAAAGGTCAACAACAAGATGAGTTCCAAATAGAAAATATGCTTCACCTGAATGGGTGTATCTAGCTACAGTGTCAGAAGAAGACAAATCAGAGTTAGAAAGCTAAAATCTAGTGAATCATTGCCAGCACAAATCTGAGAGTGAATTGAGAGTGAAGTTAAAGTGAGAAACAGTTAGAGCATTATGAATTTATGTTTTGTTAATTGTTTAAAGAAATAAGAATAAAAGAAAAAAATGGATTATTGTTTTAAATAAAATGTTTTCTGCCTTTTCTGAATTTGTGAGCCCCACGATATTTGTCTGTTTCAAATACAAGCTGGAGAACAGCAAACGCTATAAAATTGTAGGTTTAGTGATCATAATAATAATATTTATAGTCTTAGTTGGGCTGTTGGTGTGCTTACTATCGCTGGTGAGGCATGCCTCTATGAATGTTAAGTTAACTAATGTTAAGAATGAACTGAAACATTCTGGGGCCGATTCCGATCTCGGCCGGTAGTGCTCCGAATCGGATTCGGATTCACCGGATCCGATTTGGAGCCCTGTTTCCCGACCGAATCGTACGCGGGTCCGGCCGAGCGAGTACGATGCAAGCACCCGCGAAATCGCCGACCGACTCGAACGCGGCTTCAACACGCTCCGACCGACTCGCATGGACACGACTCGCACCGCGCTATGGAGACGTTCCCGGCCGGGTAAGTACGATGCGCGACGCGAGCAGTCCGACCGACTCGCGCCGTCCGGCTCGAAAAAGCTGTCGGAGCCGGACTTTGGGGGTCCGCGTCGGACCCCCTGTACGCGTAGGCGTGCGAGTCGCACACAGGGGGGACCCATGGGTCCCCCCTACCTGTGCATGTACGCCGCGATGCGCATGGACGCGTACACGCTGTAGGGGCGCCCTTGTCCGCCTCGCACCCATTGAGTCAATGGGAGCCCGCGTACGCGTTGTACGACAGGCTCCCATTGACGTCAATGGGAGTCCGACCGACTCGAGTCCGATAGCATGCGTGCGCATCGTACTCGTTCGGTCGGACTGCTAGGGTCCGATTCGGTCGGAATTCTCTCCGGGTCCGGCTCGGTCGGAGAGATTTCCGGCCGGAATCGGAATCGGCCCCTCTATGTTAGAGCATAACCAAAACTTAGTTAGTAGATTTCCGGATAACATTTATACTAAAATGATACATAAGTACATAAATATTATGAAGATTAAGGGATGTTACATTTGCACCTTTCTTCCTACTTCTGTTAGTGAAGGTTCTACATATGTTCAGCTTCCAATTTCTTATGCATTATCATGCAATGTGTATGTTGCTATATTTAATGATGATTTCCTTGCTCCTTATCTAACGGATTTCAATGTGTCTTTCGAGGACTTACCCATAAAAGAAGATAACAAAGCTGTTAAATATGGTACATTTTGGAAGGTGATTGCACAAACTAAGCATGAAACTAAAACTATTAAACGGGTTATGTATGCGTTTTAAGTAGAGAAGAACATGATTTCATTAGAGAATATAATTAGAGAGGAGGGAAAGTTGTGAGAGATTAGACAGAGGGGAAAGCTATAATGGAACAAATAAAGGAATAGGCAGAATTTAGATTGTCAAATTTACATCCCAGGTTAAGGATGGATCAGGAACAAAAGTGTGAACTATGTATGGTGCGTCGTGGATCTTTGAAAGATGGTAATGTTGAAAATGTGAGTAATAAAATTATCAATGGGTTTTAATGACTATAATCAGAGGGGGGAACTGTTGTAGTGTTTTTCTAGGTTTATATTTTATGCAATAAATAATAACAAGTAATTTTGTGGGACCCAATACACATTTGATGAGCTAATATGGTTACAGTTGAAACAAGTTTAATATAATTTGTAGAAGTATGTTAATATAATTTAGTTATGCCAGGTTTATGTGAAAACGCCATTTTGGATAAAATAGATGCTGTCTCTGTCATTTACACCTTTTTTTACCCCCACACATCCTGTCCCCCTGCGCATCTTCTATTCTCACAAGCTCCGCAGAGCAAAGTAAAGCTGATGTTATGGTGTTATGAATACAAAGCTTTCAAATAACCTTCCTGTGTTCCTGATATGTTTCAACTTCCAATGCCCTTCTGCTGTCATTCTGCTGTGTAGACTGGACTTATTAATTTGTCTGAAGTGATATTGTGGAAATGTTTGATATGTTGGTCGAACATCTCCAGATGACAGTAGCGTGGAAGGTACTGACGTTCATATTTCTGATTTGCCAAAGAGTTGCAACTTTCAATCATGCCACTATGATTCTGCTGTTTTACTAATTTGTTATGTAAGAATTCTATATAAGAACCCCTTGATTTTGGGGGTGGGCCAGAAGATATATTTCAGGGATCTTAGAAGACTGTCCTGTTCTGCTAGGGATACTGCCTGACCTTTTTATTATTTTGCTGCTCATTTGGGACTTAGAATGATTACCGATAGCTCTGTATAAATCTGCATTGAAAGTTTCATGGCATTTATTCTGTAACGCTTGATTTTGAGATTTTTGTAATAAAGCCCTTTAATGTTTCTCTGACCTAAGAACTCAATTATTGATTGGACTCAGTTATTTATTTCTGTTACTCGTCTAAATTGATATTTTTGGTAAAATCTGCGATTCCGGTCTCACCTTAACACTGACTTTCTCCCATCTGCTTCTGGTAGGATATGCTGTGTAGTATGTCAACAAAAAAGCCATATGGAAAACTGCCTCAGACACTCGAGCACAGCACAATGCAGCAAGGCATCAGAATGTTATCTTAAGGTATGTTTCATTCTGACTTGCTGTATATCATGCTTGCCATATATGCTTAGGTATGTCACTGTTTTGTATGTACTGCCTTGCTGTTAATGTCCTGTAATGAATATCCTTTGTACATACAAGCTTGCAGCTTTTTGACTCACTGCTGCATTGCCTTGGAAGTATAGCTTCTTGCTGACTTTTAAACTCCATGTGCAGACTACCAATTAAGTGCACTTATTGTCACACAATAAAAACACACATGAATGTTATGAATATTGACTCTTGACTGCTGGGTGTTTTAATAATTGGCAGTTCTTGCATGCATCATTATTATCAGGCATAAACACGTGTTTGAAGAGACTTGTCATTTTTTTAATCAAGTCACATTATAATTATGAAGTTAGTGGTTTTCAGCAACATTCATATTCTATTGTATAGTTGGTAATTAAAACAAAAGTTCCTTACTATATCACATGTGAAGGTGGTGTCTATTTAGTAAAGTGTCTTCTAAACTTATGGTAATACAAATAAGGTGCAGAGTATATAGCCCGGCGCAAAAGCCTCCAGACAGCTGTTCCCTTTTGTGCGTTTTGGACATTTATGTCCAAAAGGAGGTTTTCTCCGGGGATCCGTGCGGGCCAGTTGCTAGTTATGCAGTCCTTTAGCTCAGATTGGCTTTTAGGCCGTTGATCAACAGTGATCATTTGGATCTTTTTTGCACTCTTTTTTATTAGTAGTCACTTGAATCCAAGCAAACACAACATTTCTTGGTCAAGGGGTCTTGTTGTGGTGTTATAAAATTACCGCTATAGCTGTAGCGGTGGCTTTGTCGCATCAAAGTAGGAATTTGTACTGGAAGAAACTGTATGTGGCTGCTAATGGGGAGGATTGCAAAGGGATTTGATGGATCGCTGAGGATTGGTAGACGGGTCAGTTTGGGATTGGTTGTTGTATGACATGGGGTTGATTTGCATGACTGTTTGGAGAGGGTATCCTCTTTTTACATATACCTCTTGGACGGCGTTCATCTGTAAGCATTTGTTTTCACAGTTTATACTTTAAATTGTACTTTGTTGAGTGGACATTTTCTTTTGTTTTCAGACGAGAGGTGTACACCTTACAATGACCTTTAAGTTTCAAGGACTGGTGGCGTACATATTGAATATGCGAGGAAATCACAGAAAGTTGCCATTCAAATGAATGTAGTACTATAGTAGATATGAAACAAAAAGTAGGTATATGATTTAATTTGATGAATTAAATGAAAGGCAAAAGGAAAGACAGAAGGCAAGGAGGATGAAGGGGGGGCAGTCTCTTCTACATGTACAGTGAGGTAGGACCCCTATGAAGCTTTATGTGTATCTTCTAGTTCCCCCCTACTTCAATCTGTAACTTGTCATGGGTGACATCAGCAGTCAAGTATTGAGTACTATTATAACTGCCAAAGTAAACATATTAATACCTAGATTGGGACAAGTTGATTGTTGAATAATAAAAATAAAAGCACCAGAAAATAATTGTGTCAGGGAGTGACAGAATTAGCAACCGGGTGTAATGGTCATGGGAGGTCAAGGGAGGGGTAATATTATGAGTTATAGAAAAGCCTTTGATCACACAATGAATGATTGTCCACAAATGAATAATTTGGTCTTCTGTCTTTTATTGGTAGTCTTCACGCATTCAGCCAAGCTTCTAGTCAACACGTGTTTTGTTGTTATGGTGTTGTGCTTTCGACTTCATCAGGCTAATGACAATACGACAAGGCTTATTCTAATCTCCTCCTCCAAACTATTAATTAAATATGAATATGAATATATGAATATGAATATAGAGGCACTTATATAGCGCACAGCTACTCAAAAAGAGTGTCTCGGCGCATCCATAGGCCCCTGGGATAGACCCCCCCCGATTAACTGCACATGCAAAAAGAGAGGAACAGAAGGGAAGATCAAAAGAGAGAGGGCCCCTTTCTCACAATTAATAGTTAAAAAGCAAGGTTTTGAGGCGTTTCCTAAAAGTGACCAAGTCTGTCACCGCTCTCAGTGAAGCAGGGAGCGCATTCCAGGCCTGAGCCCCAAGGATCCTAAACGAGGCACCCCCTGCCCAAGCGAGAAAAATTCTAGGGACCCTGGCCAGGTTCATCGAGGATGATCTCAGAGTTCTAGAAGGAACATAGTGGGCAATCCTTCTGCATAGGTACTTAGCCCCCTTTCCGTGTAAGGCTTTGAAAAAAAGCACCAGTGCTTTAAATCGGATTCTCTTCTTTACCGGGAGCCAGTGGAGCGCTCTGATGTGTGGGGTCATGTGAGTTCTAGCTTTAAGCCTAAGAATGGCTCTAGCGGCGGCATTCTGTGCCACCTGCAGATGCTTGAGCAGATATTCTGGAATGCTGAGATAAAGAACATTCACATAGTCCAGTCTTGAAGTAATAAGTGCCTGGACCACACATCTCCTGTGGTCTAGAGACAGGAGAGGAAGAAATTTCCTCAGCATCCTGAGGAGACCAAAGCACGTTCCTATCACAGATTGAACTTGGGCTTGTTGATGATCATACATTGATGATGTTGATGATCATACATAAAATAACCTTAACCTGTTTCATTATATAGACCACAAGGTCTTGTGATGCTAACAACACCACCGACACTCTCCACCAGAGAGGTTATCCACTTTCAATCAGAATAGTGAATATATATGTGTATATATATATATATATATATATATATATATATATATATATATATATATATATATATATATATATATACACATACATATATATTCACTGAAAAAAACAGAGGTTTCAGGGACGTTATAGTTAGGCTGACATTTCACTCATACAGAACCAGAGATATTCGGCCGTTATAGTTAGCTGAGCTAACTATAACTTGCGCCCCCGCAATGCACTGCTGATGACATCACATATTACATCACTCATGACATGGTCAGTGACATCACTGATGACATCTCAAATGACATCACTGATGACATCATCCAGTGACTGAGTGTTTCTAATATGTTTAAGAATGTTATATATATATATGCCAAGGTGTATTGCAGAATGAGTGGGTGTATGAGTGTCTGAATGGATGATTTAGTGGGTGCGTGACTGACTGTATAAGTGAGTGATTGAACGTGTCTTAGTAAATGCACGGGTGAATGACTAATCTGTGTGAATGTCTGTATCAGTCTGTCAGTTGGTGTGTAAGTGGCTGCATGGGTTGGTGAGTAGCTACATGAGTGTCTATATGGGTTAATGATTGGTTGTCTGAGTACCTGTATGGGTGCCTGACTGTCTGTGGGGGTGGGTGGGGGTTGTCTGACTCCCTGCATGGATGTGTGAGTGGGTGATTCACTGGGTGTATGGATTCATGAGTGCATCTGCAAGGGGCTGTATGGGGGATTGAGTGTGCACATGGCTATGTTGGTGAGTGAATGGATGTCTCAGTGGTATATGTGTAAGTAACTACATATGTGAAAGGCAGTATATTTGAGTGTTGGAGTATATAAGTGACTATATGTGAGAGTGAGTGATTGTGAGAGTGGCTGTATGGATGAGTGTGTGCCTGTGTCAGTGATTGTAGAAGAGAGTAAGTATGTGTTACTATCTGTATGAATAAGTGAAGTAGTGTGTGTGTACAACTGTATAGGTGAGTAAATGGCAGTGTGATTGATTCTTTGCGTGACTGACTAGGTGTGTGAGTAACTCTATGGGTGAGTGGCGGTGTGTGAGTGTCTGTAATCAATCAATCAATCACGGCATTTATAGAGCGCGCTACTCACCCGGGAGGGTCTCAAGGCGCTGGGGGAGGGGGTAAGTTACTGCTCGAACAGCCAGGTCTTGAGCTGCTTCCTGAAGGAGAGATGGTCCTGGGTTCGCCGAAGGTGAGTTGGGAGGGAGTTCCAGGTCTTGGCTGCCAGGTAGGAGAAGGATCTTCCTCCGGCGGTGGTTCTGCGGATGCGTGGTATGGTGGCGAGGGCGTGGCTGGTTGATCGTAGCTGGTGGGTGGGCGTGTAGAAGGTCATGCGGTTGTTGAGGTACTTTGGGCCCAGGTCGTGGAGGGCCTTGTGTGCGTGGGTGAGGAGTCTGAACGTGATTCTCTTGCTGACGGGGAGCCAGTGCAGGTCTTTCAGGTGTCCGGTGATGTGGCTGTGTCGGGGGATGTCCAGGATGAGTCGTGCGGAGGCGTTCTGGATGCGCTGGAGTCTTTTTGAAGTTTGGCTGTGGTTCCGGCGTAGAGGGTGTTCCCATAGTCCAGTCGGCTGGTGACGAGTGCCTGGGTGACGGTCTTCCTGGTTTCAGTGGGGATCCATTTGAAGATCTTGCGGAGCATGCGCAGGGTGTTGAAGCACGAGGATGAGACGGCGTTGACTTGTCTGGTCATCGACAGGGAAGAGTCCAGGATGAAGCCCAGGTTGCGTGCGTGGTCCGTTGGCTTGGGCGCGGTGCCCAGGGCCGGGGGCCACCAGGAGTCGTCCCAGGCGGAGGGTGATGAGCCCAGGATGAGGACCTCCGTCTTGTCTGAGTTTAGTTTAAGGCGGCTGTTCCTCATCCAGTCGGCGACGTCTCTCATCCCGTCGTGTAGGTTTGCTCTGGCGGTGGTGGGGTCGTTGGTGAGGGAGAGGATCAGCTGGGTGTCGTCGGCGTAGGAGATGATGTTGAGGTTGTGTTGGCGTGCGATGGCTGCGAGGGGGCTCATGTAGACGTTGAAGAGCGTTGGACTGAGTGAAGATCCTTGTGGAACGCCGCAGATGACTTCAGTGGCCTCGGATCTGAACGGGGGAGGCGGACTCTCTGGGTTCTTCCGGCGAGGAACGAGATGATCCATTCCAGTGCTTTCTCTCGGATTCCGATGTTGCTGAGGCGCTTCACTAGGGTGCGGTGGCAGACGGTGTCGAACGCCGCGGAGAGGTCCAAGAGGATGAGGGCTGCTGTTTCCCCGTTGTCGGTTAGGGTTCTGATGTCGTCGGTGGCTGCGATGAGGGCGGTCTCGGTGCTGTGGTTGGCCCGAAACACGGACTGCGAGGGGTCGAGGGATCCATTCGTCTCGAGGAAGGCGGCAAGCTGTCCGTTGACGGTCTTCTCGATGACTTTGGCCGGAAACGGAAGGAGCGAGATGGGACGGTAGTTCTTGAGGTCGGTGGGGTCCGCCGTTGGTTTCTTCAGGAGGGCGGTAAGCTCGGCGTGCTTCCAGCTCTCCGGGAAGGTGGCAGTGTGGAAGGAGGAGTTGATGATGTCCCGGAGATGGGGTGCGATGGTGGCGTCGGCTTTGTTGAAGACGTGGTGTGGGCAGGGGTCGGTTGGTGATCCGGAGTGGATGGAGTTCATCGTGCGGGTGGTGTCTTCGGTGCTGATCGGGGTCCAGTTGCAGAGGGTGGTGGTGGCGGGCGTTGGTTCGGCGGTAGGGTGCGTGGTTTGTGCGTCGAAGCTGTTATGTATGTCGATGATCTTGCGGTGGAAGAACGTGGCGAGTGAGTTGCAGAGGTCTTGCGAGGGGTGATGTCGTTGTTTCCGGCGCTGGGGTTGGAGAACTCTTTGACGATGCTGAAAAGTTCCTTGCTGTCGTGGGCGTTGTTGTCCAGTCGTTCTTTGAGTGCCGACTTCTTGGTGGCACGGATCAGCTGGTGGTGTTTGCGGGTGGCGTGCTTGAGGGCGGTCCTTTTGTCTGTGGTCTGGTCGAGTCGCCAGGTTCTCTCGAGAGTGCGGCAGTTCTTCTTGGATTCCTTGAGGTCGTTGGTGAACCAAGGGGTTTTCTTGCTTCCGGGTCTGCTGGGAGGGTTTTTAGTGGTGCGAGGTCGTCGGCGCAGGCGGTCAGCCACTTGGCGAGGTTGCTGGCTGCTTCGTTTGGGTCCGTTGTGTTGGTGGGTGTGTTCTGGCTGAGGGAGGCGGTGAGCTGCTCGGTGGTGATCTTGCTCCAGCTCTGGCGGGGAGCCTGTTGCGGGTGGTGGTGGGTCGCAGTCTTTCTGAAGCTGAAGTGGACGCAGCTGTGGTCGGTCCAGTGTAGTCCGGTGGCGTGGCTGAAGGAGATGTGCTTGCTGGAAGAGAAGACGGGGTCAAGCGTGTGGCCGGCGTAGTGAGTGGGCGTGTTCACCAGTTGCTTGAGTCCGAGGTTGGCGAGGTTGTCCAGCAGGGCGGTGGTGTTTCTGTCGTTGTTGTTCTCCAGGTGGAAGTTGAGGTCCCCTAGGAGGATGTAGTCGGCTGAGGGCATGGTGTGCGTGGTCCCGGGGGTCTGTAGATGAGGGTGCCTCGGAGGGTGGTCTTGGGGTCAGTGTGTATCTGGAAGTGTAGGTGTTCGGCGGCGGTGAAGGTCTCGTCGGAGTTAGTCGAGATGCGGATGGTGTTCTTGTGTACGATGGCGATGCCTCCTCCCGTCTGGTTGACGCGGTCCCTCCGGGTGATCTTGTATCCGTCCGGGATGGCTATGGCGATGTCGGGCGCTGAGGAGGCGTTCATCCAGGTTTCGGTGAGGAAGGCGATGTCCGGTGCTGTTGCGTCGAGCAGGTCCCAGAGTTCCACGGCGTGCCTGTGGACGGAGCGGGTGTTCAACAGGATGCATTTCAGGTTGTTGCTGCTGGTGCTCGACTTGGCGGAGGTGGTGCACGTCCGGGGGCAGGTGAATCGGCAGGTTTGGCAGGTGAAGGGTCCGTGGGTGCGTCTCGGTGAGGCTCGGTAGCAGGCAGGGTTCCGGCCGGCATTGAGTGCGGTGAGTGTGGCGGCGTCGTAGGTCCGTCGAGTAGTGTTGCATCGGTGGGATCCAGGGGTTCTGGCGCTGGGCGCGGTCCAGGCACGGACGGGCGCAGACGGAGCTTGCCTTAGGCGCGCCTTCGGCGCGCCAGCGGCGCGGCCGCGCAGCGGCCGCCATTTATGGGGAGGTGGGAGGGAGGAGCAGCTGGGAGGCGGGAGGCAGGGGCAGCGAATGGGCAGTCAGGGGGCGGGGCCGCAGGGGACGCAGCGGCGGGAATGGCGAGAGGCAGCGGGGGCACAGAAAGGAAATGGGGGGAAACCAGACAAAATCACGGGCACAACGTAAATGGGGCAGCGAGGGGCACAGAAGGAAAAAGGGGATAAAAACAGACAAAATCACGGGCACAACGTAAATGGGGCAGCGAGGGGCACAGAAGGAAAAAGGGGATAAAAACAGACAAAATCACGGGCACAACGTAAATGGGGCAGCGAGGGGCACAGAAGGAAAAAGGGGATAAAAACAGACAAAATCACGGGCACAACGTAAATGGGGCAGCGAGGGGCACAGAAGGAAAAAGGGGATAAAAACAGACAAAATCACGGGCACAACGTAAATGGGGCAGCGAGGGGCACAGAAGG
Source organism: Calotriton arnoldi (assembly GCA_963921515.1). NCBI lineage: Eukaryota > Metazoa > Chordata > Amphibia > Caudata > Salamandridae > Calotriton > Calotriton arnoldi. Next base: position 6,292,518 of record CAWUFW010000011.1, read on the forward strand.
AAAAAGGGGATAAAAACAGACAAAATCACGGGCACAACGTAAATGGGGCAGCGAGGGGCACAGAAGGAAAAAGGGGATAAAAACAGACAAAATCACGGGCACAACGTAAATGGGGCAGCGAGGGGCACAGAAGGAAAAAGGGGATAAAAACAGACAAAATCACGGGCACAACGTAAATGGGGCAGCGAGGGGCACAGAAGGAAAAAGGGGATAAAAACAGACAAAATCACGGGCACAACGTAAATGGGGCAGCGAGGGGCACAGAAGGAAAAAGGGGATAAAAACAGACAAAATCACGGGCACAACGTAAATGGGGCAGCGAGGGGCACAGAAGGAAAAAGGGGATAAAAACAGACAAAATCACGGGCACAACGTAAATGGGGCAGCGAGGGGCACAGAAGGAAAAAGGGGATAAAAACAGACAAAATCACGGGCACTACGTAAATGGGGCAGCGAGGGGCACAGAAGGAAAAAGGGGATAAAAACAGACAAAATCACGGGCACAACGTAAATGGGGCAGCGAGGGGCACAGAAGGAAAAAGGGGATAAAAACAGACAAAATCACGGGCACAACGTAAATGGGGCAGCGAGGGGCACAGAAGGAAAAAGGGGATAAAAACAGACAAAATCACGGGCACAACGTAAATGGGGCAGCGAGGGGCACAGAAGGAAAAAGGGGATAAAAACAGACAAAATCACGGGCACAACGTAAATGGGGCAGCGAGGGGCACAGAAGGAAAAAGGGGATAAAAACAGACAAAATCACGGGCACAACGTAAATGGGGCAGCGAGGGGCACAGAAGGAAAAAGGGGATAAAAACAGACAAAATCACGGGCACAACGTAAATGGGGCAGCGAGGGGCACAGAAGGAAAAAGGGGATAAAAACAGACAAAATCACGGGCAAAACGTAAATGGGGCAGCGAGGGGCACAGAAGGAAAAAGGGGATAAAAACTGACAAAATCACGGGCACAACGTAAATGGGGCAGCGAGGGGCACAGAAGGAAAAAGGGGATAAAAACAGACAAAATCACGGGCACAACGTAAATGGGGCAGCGAGGGGCACAGAAGGAAAAAGGGGATAAAAACAGACAAAATCACGGGCACAACGTAAATGGGGCAGCGAGGGCACAGAAGGAAAAGGGGATAAAAACAGACAAAATCACGGGCACAACGTAAATGGGGCAGCGAGGGGCACAGAAGGAAAAAAAGGGGGAAGCAAGAAGTGCGGGCACCGGGGCCGCAGCTGAGGGGCGATCTTACCTGCAGAAGCAGCGGGCAGACAACACAGGCGGAGCTGTGTGGTGGGGGAGCGACCTACCTGGCAAGGTCAAGGTCTGTATGGGTGTATGAGTGCATATATCAGTGGCTGTATTGATGAGTGACTGCGTGTATGAGTGACTGTATGGGTTAGTGAGTGGATGTGTGTGTAGACCTATGAATCAGTGAGCGGGTATGTACTAACTGGTATTGGTGTGTCTATGGTTTCATGTATGATAGTCTGTATTTTAGAGTGGGTGTATAAAAGGTTATATTAGGGTGTGAGGAGGTGCATTAGATATTAAGTGGATGATGTCATCAGTGATGTCATTTGAGATGTCATGAGTGATGTCATCAGTGATGTCTCTGACCATGTCATGAGTGATGAAATATGTGACGTCATCAGCAGTGCATTGCGGGGGCACGAGTTATAGTTAGCTCAGCTAACTATAACGGCCGAATTTCTCTGGTTTTGTACGAGTGAAATGTTAGCCTAACTATAACGTCCCTGAAACCTCTGTTTTTTTCTGTGAATTTCTAAGGTTTTTTAAATGCTAATACTAACTATAACGTCCCTGAAACCTCTGTTTTTTTCAGTGAATTTCTAAGGTTTTTTAAATGCTAATTTCTAACTATGCCTTCAATTGTAGGACATGTACAGAAAGAGGAAGAAAGGCGCAGAAAGAAGCAAGAGAAGTGCAGAAAGATGCAAGAGAGGTGCAGAAAGAGGAAGAAAGGTGCAGAAAGAAGCAAGAAAAATGCAGAAAGAGGCAACAGAAGTCCAGAAAGAGGAAGAAAGGTGCAGAAAGAAGCAAGAGAAGTGCAGAAAGAATCAACAAAGGTGCAAAAAGAGGCCTACTTCGACTGTACCTTTCCACAGACTCATACAAAGTAGCTTAATCACTAATTCTTCTCCCTAGATGTCTTAAACCTCACATTTCTCTTGAAGGTTCACTATTAATCGACTGCTCAGAATGTTAGGCCTACCAAATGTAAAACAGCAATCCTAACCATATCACTGTTGTAAGTCGGACCAAGTTTGTAAAGATATGCATGCGTGTGTCTATGCTTTTACCTAGTTACATGTTACATAAAAATAAACATATGAATACTTGAATACCTGTGTTTCAAACAGTATACTCTGTAAATTTGTGTACAAAAAGGTGTATTTCTTTCTTTCTGCTCATAATACAGGGCACATGGGTATTCAATAGTATATTTGAGGGGCTCTATAACACCTATACATAACACATGTCTGCCTGTGCAACTGAATGACAGAGCACAACTGAGAAAATTTGACCACCTATAGGAAAAGCTACCATCTTCAGATGCATAACACATGTGAGAATACATGTACAAGTAGACATATACGTCTGTCAAGAGAGCATACAGACCTTTAAACTTGACATACTGCACTTCCCATTTGAATACAGAAAGAGGTAAGAGAAGTACAGAAAGAAGCAAGAGAAGTGCGAAAGAGGCAAGAGAGATGCAGAAAGAACCAACAGAGGTGCAGAAAGAGTAAGAAATGTACAGAAAGAGGCAGGAGAAGTGCAGAAAGAGGCAAGAGAAGTGCAGAAAGAGGCAAGAGAAATGCAGAAAGAGGCAAGAGAAATGCAAAAGTGGCAAGAAAGGTGCAGAAAGAGGCAAGAGAGATGCAGAAAGAACCAACAGAGGTGCAGAAAGAGGCAAGAGGGTGCATAAAGAGGCAAGAGAAGTGCAGAAAGAAACAACAGAGGTGCAGAAAGATGCAAGAAAAGTGCAGAAAGAGGGAAGACGAGTGCAGAAAGAGGCAACAGGGGTGCAGAAAGAAGCAAGAGAGGTGCAGAAAGAAGCAACAGAGGTGCAGAAAGAGGCAAGAGAAGTGCAGAAAGAGGCAAGAGAGGTGCAGAAAGAGGCAAGAGAGGTGAAGAAAGAGGGAAGAGCGGTGCACAAAGAAGGATGAAGGGTGCAGAAAGAGGCAAAACGGGTGCATAAAGAAGCGAGAGGTGCAGAAAGTGGCAAGAGGGGTGCAGAAAGAAGAGAGGTACAGAAAGAAGCACAAGAAGTGCAGAAAGAAGCAACAGGGGTGCAGAAAGAGGCTGGATGGGTGCAGAAAGAGGCAAGAGAAGTGCAGAAAGAAGCAACAGGTGCAGAAGGAGGCAAGAAAACTGCAGAAAGAGGCACGAGAGTTGTAGAAACAGGCAAAAGAGGTGAGGAAAGAGGGAACAGGGGTGCAGAGAGAGGCAAGAGAGGTGATAGAAGAGGGGTGCAGAAAGAAACAAGAGCAGCGCAGAAAGAGCCAACAGAGGTGTAGAAAGAGACAAGAGGGGTGCAGAAAGAGGCAAGAGATGTGCAGAAAGAAGCAAAGGAGGTGCAGAAAGAGGGAACAAGGGTGCAGAAAGAGGCAAAAGGGGTGCAGAATGAAGCAAGAGAGGTGCAGAAAGAAGAAAGAGAAATGCAGAAAGAAGAAACAGAGGTGCAGAAAGAGGCAACAGAGGTGCAGAAAGAGGGAAGAGAGGTGCAGAAACAGGCAGCAGAGGTGCAGAAAGAGGGAACAGGAGTGCAGAAAGAGGCAAGAGAGGTGCAGAAAGAAGCAAGAGCAGGGCAGAAAGAACCAACAGAGGTGCAGAAAGAGGCAAGCGGGGTGCAGAAAGAGGCAAGAGAGGTGCAGAAAGAGGCAAGAGAATTCCAGAAAGAAGCAAAAGAGGTACAGAAAGAGGCAAGAGAACTGCTGAAAAAGGCAAGAGAGGTGCAGAAAGAGGCAAGAGAGGTGCACAAAGAAGGATGAAGGGTGCAGAAAGAGGCAAAATGGATGCATAAAGAAGCAAGAGAAGTACAGAAAGAAGAAAGAGAAGTGCAGAAAGAAGAAACGGCTGCAGAAAGAGGCAAGAGGGGTGCAGAAAGAAGCAAGAGAAGTATAGAAAGAAGCAACAGAGGTGCAGAAAGAGGCAATAGAAGTACAGAAACAGGCAGCAGAGATGCAGAAAGAGGGAACAGGGGTGCAGAAAGAGGCAAGAAACATGCAGAAAAAGGGAAGAGGGGTGCAGAAAGATGCACGAGGGGTGCAGTAAGAAGCAAGTGAGGTGCACAAAGAGGCAACAGAGGTGCAGAAAGAGGCAAGAGAGGTGCAGAAACAGGCAAGAGAAGTGCAGAAAGAGGCAAGAGAATTGCTGAAAGAAGCAACAGAGGTGTAGAAAAAAGAAAGGGAAGTGGAGAAAGAGGCAAGTGAGATGCAGAAAGAGGCAAGAGAGGTGCAGAAAGAAGAAAGAAGTGCAGCAAGAAGTAACAGAGGTGCAGAAAAAGGCAAGAGAGGTGCAGAAAGAGGCAGCAGAGGTGCAGAAAGAGGGAACAGGGGTGCAGAAAGAGGCAGTGAGAGGTGCAGAAAGAGGCAGCAGAGGTGCATAAAGAGGGAACAGGGGTGCAGAAAGAGGCAAGAGAGGTGCAGAAAAAGGGAAGAGGGATACAGAAAGATGCCAGAGGGGTGCAGAAAGAAGCAAGTGAGGTGCAGAAAGAAGCAAAAGAAATGCAGAAAAAGGCAAGAGAAGTGCAGAAGGAAGCAGCAGAGGTGCAGAAAGAGGCAACAGAAGTGCAGAAAGAGGCAAGACAGGTACAGAAGGAGACAAGAGAGGTACACAAAGAGACAAGAGCGATGCACAAAGAGGGAAGACGAGTGCAGGAAGGGGCAACAGGGGTGCAGAAAGAAGCAAGAGAGGTGCAGAAAGAAGCAAGAGAAATGCAGAAAGAAGCAACAGAGGTGCAGAAAGAGGCAAAAGGGTTGCGGAAACAGGCAAGAGAAGTGCAGAAAGACACAAGAGAGGTGCAGAAACAAGCAAGAGAGGTGCACAAAGAGACAAGAGAGGTGCACAAAGAGAGAAGACAAGTGCAGAAAGGGGCAACAGGGGTGCAGAAAGAAGCAAGAGAGGTGCAGAAAGAAGCAAGAGAAATGCAGAAAGAAGCAACTGAGGTGCAGAAAGAGGCAACAGGGTTGCGGAAACAGGCAAGAGAAGTGCAGAAAGACGCAAGAGAGGTGCAGAAACAAGCAAGAGAGGTGCAGAAAGAGACAAGAGAGGTGCACAAAGAGAGAAGACGAGTGCAGAAAGGGGCAACAGGGGTGCAGAAAGAAGCAAGAGAGGTGCAAAAAGAAGCAAGAGAGGTGCAAAAAGAAGCAAGAGAAATGCAGAAAGAAGCGGCAAGAGGGTTGCGGAAACAGGCAAGAGAAGTGCAGAAAGACACAAGAGAGGTGCAGAAACAAGCAAGAGAGGTGCACAAAGAGACAAGAAAGGTGCAGAAAGAGGGAAGAAGAGTGCAGAAAGAGCCAACAAGGGTGCAGAAAGAAGCAAGAGAGGTGGAAAAAGAAGCAAGAGAGGTGCAAAAAGAAGCAAGAGAAATGCAGAAAGAAGCAACAGAGGTGCAGAAAGAAGCAAGAAGGTGCAGAAAGAGGCAAGGGAAGTGCAGAAATAAGCAAAAGAAATGTAGAAAGGCAAGAGAAGTGCAGAAAGAAGCAACAGACATGCAGAAAGATGTAAGAGAAGAGCAGAAAGTAGCAACAGCGGTGCAGAAAGAGGCAAGAGAAGTGCAGAAATACGCAAGAGAGGTGCAGACACAGGCAAGAGAGGTGCAGAAAGAGGCAGGAGGATGCCGAAAAAGGCAACAGGGGTACAGACAGAGGCAAGAGAGGTGCAGAAAGAGGGAAGAGGGGTGCAGAAAGAGGCAAGAGGGGTACAGAAATGTACAAAAGAATTACAGAGAGAAGCAAGAGAAGTGCAGAAAGAACCAACACCGGTGCAGAAAGAGGCAAGAAGATGCAGAAAGAGGCAAGAGAAGAGCAGAAAGAAGCAACAGAGGTGCAGAAGGAGGCAAGGGAACTGCTGAAAGAGGCAAGAGAGGTGCACAAAGAGGCAAGAGAGGTGCAGAAAGAAAGAAGAAGGGTGCAGAAAGAAGCAAGAAAGGTGCAGAAAGAAGCAAGAGAAGTGCAGAAAGAAGCAACAAAGGTGCAGAAAGAGGCAAGAGAGGTGCAGAAAAAAGGAACAGGGGTACAGAAAGACACAAGAGAGGTGCAGAAAGAGGCAAGAGGGGTGCAGAAAGAAGTAAGGTGCAGAACGAAACAAGAGAAGTGCAGAAAGAAGCAACAGAGGTGCAGATAGAGGCATGAGGGGTGCAAAGAGAGGCAAGAGAAGTGCTGAAAGAAGCAACAGAGGTGCAGAAAGCGGCAAGAGAAGTGCAGAAAGAAGCAACAGAGGTGCAGAAAGAGGCAAGAGAAGTGCAGAAAAAAGCATCAAAAATGCAGAAAGAAACAAAAGAAGTGCAGAAAGAAGCAATAGAGGTACAGAAAGAGGCAAGATGCATGCAGAAAGAAGCAACAGAGGAGCAGAAAGAAGCAACAGAGATGCAGAAAAGGAGAAGAGGGCAGAGAAAGAGGCAAGAGGGGTGCAGAAAGAAGCAAGAGAGGTGCAGAAAGAAACAAAAGAAGTGCAGAAAGAAGGAACAGAGGTGCAGAAAGAGGCAAGAATGGTGCAGAAAGACGGAAGAGGGGTTCAGAAAGAGGCACGAGGGGTGCAGAAAGAAGCAAGAGAGGTGCAGAAAAAAGCAAGAGAAGTGCAGAAAGAAGTAACAGAGGTGCAGAAAGACGGATGAGACGTGGAGGAAGAGGCAAGAGAAGTGCGGAAAGAAGCAACTGAGGTGAAAAAAGGGGGAAGAGGGGTGGAGAAAGAGGCAAGAGGGGTGCAGAAAGATGCAAGACAGGTACAGAAACAAACAAAAGAAGTGCAGAAAGAAGGAACAGAGTTGCAGAAAGAGGCAGCAGAGGTGCATAAAGAGGGAACAGGGGTGCAGAAAGAGGCAAGAGAGGTGCAGAAAAAGGGAAGAGGGATACAGAAAGATGCCAGAGGGGTGCAGAAAGAAGCAAGTGAGGTGCAGAAAGAAGCAAAAGAAATGCAGAAAAAGGCAAGAGAAGTGCAGAAGGAAGCAGCAGAGGTGCAGAAAGAGGCAACAGAAGTGCAGAAAGAGGCAAGACAGGTACAGAAAGAGACAAGAGAGGTACACAAAGAGACAAGAGAGATGCACAAAGAGGGAAGACGAGTGCAGGAAGGGGCAACAGGGGTGCAGAAAGAAGCAAGAGAGGTGCAGAAAGAAGCAAGAGAAATGCAGAAAGAAGCAACAGAGGTGCAGAAAGAGGCAAAAGGGTTGCGGAAACAGGCAAGAGAAGTGCAGAAAGACACAAGAGAGGTGCAGAAACAAGCAAGAGAGGTGCACAAAGAGACAAGAGAGGTGCACAAAGAGAGAAGACAAGTGCAGAAAGGGGCAACAGGGGTGCAGAAAGAAGCAAGAGAGGTGCAGAAAGAAGCAAGAGAAATGCAGAAAGAAGCAACTGAGGTGCAGAAAGAGGCAAGAGGGTTGCGGAAACAGGCAAGAGAAGTGCAGAAAGACGCAAGAGAGGTGCAGAAACAAGCAAGAGAGGTGCAGAAAGAGACAAGAGAGGTGCACAAAGAGAGAAGACGAGTGCAGAAAGGGGCAACAGGAGTGCAGAAAGAAGCAAGAGAGGTGCAAAAAGAAGCAAGAGAGGTGCAAAAAGAAGCAAGAGAAATGCAGAAAGAAGCAACAGAGGTGCAGAAAGAGGCAAGAGGGTTGCGGAAACAGGCAAGAGAAGTGCAGAAAGACACAAGAGAGGTGCAGAAACAAGCAAGAGAGGTGCACAAAGAGACAAGAAAGGTGCAGAAAGAGGGAAGAAGAGTGCAGAAAGAGCCAACAAGGGTGCAGAAAGAAGCAAGAGAGGTGGAAAAAGAAGCAAGAGAGGTGCAAAAAGAAGCAAGAGAAATGCAGAAAGAAGCAGCAGAGGTGCAGACAGAAGCAAGAAGGTGCAGAAAGAGGCAAGGGAAGTGCAGAAATAAGCAAAAGAAATGTAGAAAGGCAAGAGAAGTGCAGAAAGAAGCAACAGACATGCAGAAAGATGTAAGAGAAGAGCAGAAAGTAGCAACAGCGGTGCAGAAAGAGGCAAGAGAAGTGCAGAAATACGCAAGAGAGGTGCAGACACAGGCAAGAGAGGTGCAGAAAGAGGCAAGAGGATGCCGAAAAAGGCAACAGGGGTACAGACAGAGGCAAGAGAGGTGCAGAAAGAGGGAAGAGGGGTGCAGAAAGAGGCAAGAGGGGTACAGAAATGTACAAAAGAATTACAGAGAGAAGCAAGAGAAGTGCAGAAAGAACCAACACCGGTGCAGAAAGAGGCAAGAAGATGCAGAAAGAGGCAAGAGAAGAGCAGAAAGAAGCAACAGAGGTGCAGAAGGAGGCAAGGGAACTGCTGAAAGAGGCAAGAGAGGTGCACAAAGAGGCAAGAGAGGTGCAGAAAGAAAGAAGAAGGGTGCAGAAAGAAGCAAGAAAGGTGCAGAAAGAAGCAAGAAAGGTGCAGAAAGAAGCAAGAGAAGTGCAGAAAGAAGCAACAAAGGTGCAGAAAGAGGCAAGAGAGGTGCAGAAAAAAGGAACAGGGGTACAGAAAGACACAAGAGAGGTGCAGAAAGAGGCAAGAGGGGTGCAGAAAGAAGTAAGGTGCAGAACGAAACAAGAGAAGTGCAGAAAGAAGCAACAGAGGTGCAGATAGAGGCATGAGGGGTGCAAAGAGAGGCAAGAGAAGTGCTGAAAGAAGCAACAGAGGTGCAGAAAGCGGCAAGAGAAGTGCAGAAAGAAGCAACAGAGGTGCAGAAAGAGGCAAGAGAAGTGCAGAAAGAAGCATCAAAAATGCAGAAAGAAACAAAAGAAGTGCAGAAAGAAGCAATAGAGGTACAGAAAGAGGCAAGATGCATGCAGAAAGAAGCAACAGAGGAGCAGAAAGAAGCAACAGAGATGCAGAAAAGGAGACGAGGGCAGAGAAAGAGGCAAGAGGGGTGCAGAAAGAAGCAAGAGAGGTGCAGAAAGAAACAAAAGAAGTGCAGAAAGAAGGAACAGAGGTGCAGAAAGAGGCAAGAATGGTGCAGAAAAGACGGAAGAGGGGTTCAGAAAGAGGCACGAGGGGTGCAGAAAGAAGCAAGAGAGGTGCAGAAAAAAGCAAGAGAAGTGCAGAAAGAAGTAACAGAGGTGCAGAAAGACGGATGAGACGTGGAGGAAGAGGCAAGAGAAGTGCGGAAAGAAGCAACTGAGGTGAAAAAAGGGGGAAGAGGGGTGGAGAAAGAGGCAAGAGGGGTGCAGAAAGATGCAAGACAGGTACAGAAAGAAACAAAAGAAGTGCAGAAAGAAGGAACAGAGTTGCAGAAAGAGGCAAGAGGAGTGCAGAAAGAGGCAACAGAGAAGCAGAAAGAAGCAACAGATGCAGAAAAGGGGAAGAGGGCAGAGAAAGAGGCAAGAGGGGTGCAGAAAGAAGCAAGAGAGGTGCAGAAAGAAACAAAAGAAGTGCAGAAAGAAGGAACAGAGGTGCAGAAAGAGGCAAGAGTGGTGCAGAAAGGCGGAAGAGGGGTGCAGAAAGAGGCACGAGGGGTACAGAAAGAAGCAACAAAGGTGCAGAAAAAGGGAACAGGGGTACAGAAAGACGCAAGAGAGGTGCAGAAAGAGGCAAGAGGGGTGCAGAAAGAAGTAAGGTGCAGAACGAAGCAAGAGAAGTACAGAAAGAAGCAACAGAGGTACAGATAGAGGCATGAGGGGTGCAGAGAGAGGCAAGAGAAGTGCTGAAAGAAGCAACAGAGGTGCAGAAAGAGGCAAGAGAAGTGCAGAAAGAAGGAACAGAAATGCAGAAACAAACAAAAGAAGTGCAGAAAGAAGCAACAGAGGTACAGAAAGAGGCAAGATACGTGCAGAAAGAGGCAACAGAAGTGCAGAAAGAAGCAACAGAGATGCAGAAAAGGGGAAGAGAGCAGAGAAAGAGGCAAGAGGGGTGCAGAAAGAAGCAAGAGAGGTGCAGAAAGAAACAAAAGAAGTACAGAAAGAAGGAACAGAGGTGCAGAAAGAGGCAAGAGTGGTGCAGAAAGACGGAAGAAGGGTTCAGAAAGAGGCACAAGGGGTGCAAAAGAAGCAAGAGAGGTGCAGAAAAAAGCAAGAGAAGTGCAGAAAGAAGTAACAGAGGTGCAGAAAGACGGATGAGATGTGGAGGAAGAGGCAAGAGAAGTGCGGAAAGAAGCAACAGAGATGAAAAAAGGGGGAAGAGGGGTGGAGAAAGAGGCAAGAGGGGTGCAGAAAGAAGCAAGACAGGTGCAGAAAGAAACAAAAGAAGTGCAGAAAGAAGGAACAGAGTTGCAGAAAGAGGCAAGAGGAGTGCAGAAAGAGGAATGATGGGTGCAGAAAGAGGCAAGACAGGTACAGAAAGAGACAAGAGAGGTGCACAAAGAGACAAGAGAGGTACACAAAGAGGGAAGACGAGTGCAGAAAGTGGCAACAGGGGTGCAGAAAGAAGCAAGAGAGGTGCAGAAAGAAGCAAGAGAGATGCAGAAAGAAGCAACAGAGGTGCAGAAAGAGGCAAGAGGGTTGCGGAAACAGGCAAGAGAAGTGCAGAAAGACGCAAGAGAGGTGCAGAAACAAGTAAGAGAGGTACACAAAGAGACAAGAGAGGTGCAGAAAGAGGGAAGACGAGTGCAGAAAGAGCCAACAGGGGTACAGAAAGAAGCAAGAGAGGTGCAGAAAGAGGGAAGACGAGTGCAGAAAGAGCCAACAGGGGTGCAGAAAGAAGCAAGAGAGGTGCAGAAAGAATCAAGAGAAGTGCAGAAAGAAGCAACTGAGGTGCAGAAAGAGGCCAGAGGGTGCATAAAGAGGTAAGAGAAGTGCAGAAATAAGCAAAAGAAATGTAGAAAGAAGCAACAGAAATGCAGAAAGATGCAAGAGAAGAGCAAAACGTAGCAACAGAGATGCAGAAAGAGGCAAGAGAAGTGCAGAAAGAGGCAAGAGAGGTGCAGAAAGAGGCAAGAGAGGTGCAGAAAGAGGCAAGAGAAGTGCAGAAAGAAGCAACAGAGGTGCAGAAAGAGGCAAGAATGTGCAGAAAGAGGCAAGAGAAGTGCAGAAAGAAGCAACAGAGGTGCAGAAGGAGGTAAGGGAACCGCAGAAAGAGGCAAGAGAGGTGCACAAAGAGGCAAGAGAGGTGCAGAAAGACGGAAGAAGAGTGCAGAAAGAGGCAAGAGGGGTGCAGAAAGAAGTAAGAGGTGCATAAAGACGGATGAGGCGTGGAGGAAGAGGCAAGAAAAGTGCAGAAAGAAGCAACAGAGATGAAAAAAGGGGGAAGAGCGGTGGAGAAAGAGGCAAGAGGGATGCAGAAAGAAGCAAGACAGGTGCAGAAAGAAACAAAAGAAGTGTAGAAAGAAGAAACAGAGGTGTAGAAAGAGGCAAGAGGAGTGCAGTAAGAGGGAAGAGGGGTGCAGAAAGAGGCACGAGGAGTGCAGAAAGAAGCAAGAGAGGTGCAGAAAGAAGCAAGAGAAGTGCAGAAAGAAGCAACAGAGATGCAGAAAGGTGGAAGTGAGGTAGAGAAAGAGGCAAGAGAAGTGCAGAAAGAAGCAACAGAGGTGCAGAAAGAGGCAAGAGAAGTGCAGAAAGAGGAAGAAGGGTGCAGAAAGAAGCATGAGAAATGTAGAAAGAGCCAAGAGAGGCGCAGAAAGAAGCAAGAGTGGTTTGCACACCATTAGTACCAATTTAACACCCACATTTAGCAATAAGTAACAGGTGACCATTCTATGTTTGCAAAGGGCCTTCCACTACGCTGTAACACTTGTCGCTGCATTTATGGTAATGTTTGAGCCGTTTGAGCTAGAAACAAGCTCTTTTTTGTTCAAATCTGCAGATTATGCACCAGATGATGGATTATGTGTCAAATTCGGAAAATGTATAATTGTGCGAAAGTTGGTGCAGCCAAACAGTCGCATAATTCCAGTGGCCCTGCTCATACCTCTAACTACGTCCAGAAGTGCTCCTCAGTGGTTCCTTCTTTTTTTGTCTCATTAAGTTTATAGTTTAGCTTCTATAGAAATGAGGAAGACTAAACTGGAGGTTACCACTCCACAACACAGACTACCATACCACATAATTAGTCTCCATAACACATAATCCCACTCTACATAATTCCTATACACTAAATACCACATACTTTCTATCCACATAATTTCCACATAATTTCACTGCACGACATACCACATAATTTCACTACACTCCACTCCAAAAAACATTAGTAAAAAACTATTAAATTTACAATGCCAATAGCTCAAACTCTCACAAATCCGAGACCTATTACAACTATTAGTCGCATTTGGTGGAGAAAGGGGGCTGGGACTCCAACCAGCTCTCAGGAATTCCACTGTGTAGGACTTACAGGAGGTACCAGGAGGGCTTCTTGGCCCCCAAAGTCCCTCAGGAGTAAAGTGGACTTCATCCCCCAACCAGTAGTATGCCAGGAGGCATGTTTGCAGAGTGGTGGAGAAAGGGAGGCGTGGCCTCCGAAGATGTCTTAGCAATCCCACTGTGTAGGACTTACTGGAGATAACAGGAGGGGTAGTTGTCCCCCAAGGACATCCTTGTGGGTCAACTACCCCTCCTATTACCTCCAGTAAGTCCCACACAGCAGGATTGCTAAGTTCTCATAGCAGGCCACGCCCCCTTTGCCCACCGCTCTGCAAACGCGCCTTCTGGCGTGCTCTTGGATGGGGAGTGAAGTCCCCTTTGCTGCTGGGGGTCCTTAGGGGCCAATGAGCCTACCTATCGTCGATTCCCAGGACCCGACCCACCATCTTGTTTCGTCCCCTTTCCTTTACCCCGGGCCTCCGTACTCCCCCTGAGGATCCTCTATCGTTTTTCTCCTCGCCTTCTAGTAATTTTACGTTTTGTCATCTCGCCCGACTGCCTTTATTCACTACCCCTCAGATTCCCTTCCCCCCCACCTAGTCTTTTCTCATATTCCTGTCCCCCTTTCCTTCTCTGCCTCTTTTGATTTGTCATCCTTTTTGTAATTTCTGTGAAAAATGCTTAATTTATTACTTGTGTAACTCGCTGCTGTTCTATTTTTATTGACATCTTTGGTGCTTTTTCTGTTTTTGTCTCCCTTTCTGTCCTTATCTGCTTCCCGTACCCTTTCCATTCTAAGCTCTCCCCTTTTTCTCCCCCTGCCCCTTAGGCTACTTCTTGCCGCCGCTTAATCCTCCACTTTTACTGTTATTCCTCTTGTTGTTTGTTGCCTCTTCTTTAGTCTTCTCTTTGCCATCCTCGAGTATTATCTGATCCTTAACTCATGTTCTTTCTTTTTTTTTTTTCTATTGTATAACATTGTGCAATTGTTTTGTAATCTTGTGTTAATTGCTTCGTGCTGATACTCTGTAAAGCGCTCTGATACCTTCGGGTCTAGCCAGCGCTATATAAAACTCATAATAAATAAATAAATAAATATTACCTCCATTAAGCCCCACACAGTGGGATTGCTGAGAGGTGGACACAGGCCATGCCCCCTTTCTCTGCCACTCTGCAAACGCGCTTCCTGGCAGACTCTTGGTTGGGGGATGAAGTCCCCTTGCCTCCGGAGGGTACCTAGGGGCCCTCTAGCCCTCCTGTTACCTCTAGTAAGCCCCACACAGCTGAATTGCTGAGAGTGGTCAGAGGCCACACTCCCTTTTTACACCACTCTGCAAACACGTCTCTTGGTGCACTGCGGCTTGGGGGATGAAGTTCACTTTAGTCCTGAGGTCCTCAGGACACAAGGGGACCTCATCCCCCCACCAGCAGTGCGCCAAGAGGCACGTTTGCAGAGTGGTGTAAAAAGGGGCGTGGCCTCCTACCACCTCTCAGCAATTCCACTGTGTGGGGCTTACTGGAGGTACCTGGTGGCCTAGTTGGCCCCTAAGGACCCTCATCAGTGAAGGGGACTTCATCCCCCAACCCAGAGCGCGCCAGGAGGCGTGCTTGCAGAGTGGTGCAGGGAGGGGGCGGGGCCTCCCGCAAGTTGCCGGTTTCGTTTTTTGTGTGTTTTTTCCCCTTTGTTTAGGAAGGGGGACTGTATGGCCCCCCTTCCCTTAATATTTTTTGGGCCCTGGGGACCCCATTGCCCAGGGCCTGAACCATTTTTTTTTTTTAAACGGGAAGGGGGCCGCGCGGCCCCCCTCCCGAGGCCGATTTCAGCCCTCGGGACCCCATCCCCTGGGGCCCCCATCCCCTGGGTCATGGCCACTTCTATTTTAAAAAAAAAAGAATCTATATTTAAAGGAGGGGGGGCCGCGTGGCCCCCCTCCTGAGGCAGTTATCGGCCACGGGTACCCCATCCCACGGGGCTTTGCCTCATTTAAAAAAAATATATTTTGTATTGAGGGAGGGGGGCCCAGGCCATTTTGAGCCCCGGGGACCCCATCCCCCAGGGCATGGCCATGATGTTGGGGACCACGGGGGGAGCCCCAGTGCCCCTGCAGTACCTGCTGGCTCCCTGCCTCCTGCGGGAGCTGGCATTGCTTTTGGACAAAGGGAGCTGCTGACATGCAGCTCCCTTTGCCCAAAAGCAATTTGCTTTGCTTCATGGAAGCGAGAGCAGTTTGCCCTCGCTTCCATGAAGCAAAGCAGTGTTTGCTATGGCAGGGCGGGAGCAATGCTCCTGCCAAGCCATAGCAAACTGCAATGTCCCGGGGGTGGGCACCCCGGGACATTGCTTGTGCCGGCCCTGGGGGTGGCGGTCCCCGGGGCCAAGGAGGGCTGCTGGAGGGGGGGGCCGCATGGCCTCCCTCAATCATATTTAAAGCCCCGGGGAGGTGGTGGTCCCTGGGGGTCCGCTACGTGTGTTAATTAAGTGATGCCCCGGGGAGGTGGTGGTCCCAGGGGCAGTGTGGGGGGGCAGGAGCCCCCCACACCTTTTTAATGTTAAAAAAGCCCCGGGGAGGTGGCGATCCCCGGGGCTGTGGGGGGTTGGGGGGGCCGTGATGCCCCCACACAATTGATTAAAGTCCCGAGGGAGGTGGCGGTCCCCAGGTCAGCGTGGGGGCAGGAGCCCCCACGCTATTTTTAAAAGCCCCGGGAGGTTGTGATCCCTGGGCTTGAGGGGGCCCACGAGGCCCCCCTGCCCATTAATCAATAAAGCCCCGGGGAGGTGGCGGTCCCCGGGGCAGCGTGGGGGGGGCAGGAGCCCCTCCACACATTTTATTCTTCAAAAAAGCCCCAGGAAGGTGGCAATCCCCACCATCACAATTGAGCAGTGCCCACCCGGGGGCTTCAAGAAAACGAAACCGCACTTCGTTTAAAAAAAAATTTCGGCCGGATTCGCGGACCCTACGCGAATCCCGCCAAATGTTTTTTAAATAAATGCTTTTTTGGGCCCTCGGGGTCCCTGTGGGACCCTCTGAGCAGGCCTAGGAGGTCAGGGTGTTTCTACCCTGCCCCCTTTTCTTCATTTTTAACCTTTTTCCTTGTGACTCGGTTCAACCGAGTCACAAGATGGCTGCCAACACTTCCTGGTTTGAAGTGTTGGCAGCCAATCAGAATCAAGCTCGTGCTCGGGAGGGTTCGCGGATCCACCGCGGTCACCAGATATCGATATTTTTTTATTTTTGAATTTCTCAGAAACTACTGAACAGATTTACACCATTTAAAGCAAAGAGTGCACTCTGGACAAAGAGCTACCTCTCTGCCAAATTTGGTGTAATTCCGTTCAGCAGTTTGGGCTGTAGCTGCGACAAAAGTTTCCTATGGAAATTAACATGGAGAAAACGCGTTTTGGGACCCCCCTTTTTTCTCGGCCCCCGCTTGAGAACAGTCTTGGTTAGTGCAAAACTACAGCCTCACCTGCTGGATTCTGTATTTCCTTTCCAGCCGGTGATGGTGCTCCTCCCCACGGCGAGACAGCCGTGTTAAAATATTACAAACAATGTGCCCTTGAGCATTGGGAGGTCACTCGACAGAGCTTCGCCATACGGCTCCCTGATGCAGCCTGTCTGAATGATCCATTTCATTAATGTCTTTGCCAACGCGTTTCAAGGTTAAAAAAACCCTTCTTCCTGGGCTGCACTAACCAAGACTGTTCTCAGCACAGCGCTTTATATGCTAATTCAAGCCTGCCTAATGATCTGCTATCCTACTACAGGAAATAAATATGCCTTAACTAAGCAAATCACATCTGAACTTACTGAAAGTGAACAATGTTACTCGCATTAATTAAGAACTCTCTGTTCCAGCATGCACTGAGGAACTGCACTGAGCACCTGCCCACTGTGATGGAAATCAATAAAGTTGCAAAAGTTAAATGAATGCGAGGCTCAAATGTGTTTGTGGCAGCCCAGGAAGAAGGGGTTTTTTAACCTTGAAACGCGTTGGCAAAGACATTAATGAAATGGATATATATATGGATATATATATATATATATATATATATATATATACCCGGCCCGGACCGTCCCTGACTCACAGGTTAATGGCCCTCCCACCCTCTCTCCTTTGCCAACCTCTCCATCCAAGCATCCTGGAACACCGCTAGTCCCTAATGCCCAACTCCCCCACCCGGAAATCCGCATCACCGCCTTAGACCCCCAGGGCATACATCGATGCCCCACCTATCTGCCAGATCTCCCAACACAACCTCTACCCCCCACCCAGCACCCAGACGTGGTGGTTCACCTGGACGATATATCTCTCCAGTTGCACCTTCTTTCCGTCGAACTTCATGACTTGAAAGCCCTCTCACTTGAACATTTCCCTTGATCAGCTCCCTCCTCTCCTCGGCGAACTTGCCCAGACCCCCCCTAGTGGTAGAGTTCGCCCTGGACTGTTTCTCCCCCCCTATATCTCGAAAACCATACCCTTACCTAACGCCCCCTCACGCCCCAGAAGACTGAAGACCTATCTTGCGCCAAATGATTTCGATGACCTACTCAACTCTTACTCGCCTTCTCTAGACCTCAACACGATCCCCCCGGGGCAAATTCAAGCCATCCTCCCCAATTCAAACAGAGAACCCCCTCACAATCTTAGAGTCACTAATAATGACAACCTCATGAGAGTGAACATCATCCAGACTCCGTCCCCCCTTACTCCGGTGCGACTTGAATGCGTACTACTCAACTGCAGGTCAGCCAGTAAACATGCCTCCGATATCTTCGACTTCATCCAACACAATGATTTAGACATCATCCTCCTCACCGAAACTTGGCTCAATCCCTCCTCCATTCCTATCCTAGACCTCCTAGTGCCTCCTACCCATGACATAATTCGTCTAGACAGAGCTTTGGAGCTGGGTGGTGGCCTAGCTTGTATACATCGGAGCTCACTCTGTTTCCCACTCTGAGTCTTCTACGCCATCCTCCTGCGAATACCTCTGTCTCAACATTTCAAGTAACAACCTGCCGGTGTGCAAACTTCACACTTTTTATCACCCCCCGGGGGACAATCTCCCCTTTATCGAACATTTAATGGAAATCATCTCTGTCAATGTAGATTCCGGAATGTTCAAATCTTCCTCAGTGATTTCAACCTTCACTGGTCTAACCCCAATGACCAAGCTGTAACATGCCTTAAATCATTCTTAAGTGATCATGAGTTGATACAACATTGTGACCGGCCAACCCATATTAAAGGAGAAACTCTAGACCTCATCATCACCAAAGGACACACCATCACGCTGGATACCATTACCCCTTGCGATTGGTCCCACCATCACAGCATCTTCTTTTATATTAACAGGGAGGTGTCTCTGAGGAAGGCTCAACCAACGAAATCAAAGATCTGGAAAAGGGACCTCAGATCTATCGATACAGAAGAACTAGTAACCCATTGTAAAGATGCCCTCTCCTCCATAGCTGACATGTCTGAGGTTCAGGTACTCACCGACTTCTACAACTCAACTATATCTAGCATCATGGATTCCATTTCACCACTCCAACAAAAAAATGCCTCATCTAAAATATCCAAACCGTGGTTCAACAACAACTTAAACTCGGAACG
Source organism: Calotriton arnoldi (assembly GCA_963921515.1). NCBI lineage: Eukaryota > Metazoa > Chordata > Amphibia > Caudata > Salamandridae > Calotriton > Calotriton arnoldi. The sequence goes on from CAWUFW010000011.1 coordinate 6,310,614, forward strand.
ACGCAACCTTAGGGCAACGGAACGTTCTTGGAGATCCAACCCCTCCTCGGAACAGCTAAAACTTCTTAGCGAGGTTAGAAGTTCCTACAACAAACTAATCAAGAGCGCTAAGGCAGACTACTTTAGATCCCAACTTGATCAAGCCGTTAATCACCCCAAGAAACTTTTTGAACTGGTTAAACAGCAGTCAGTGGAAGCTCCAAACTGCCATGACTCTGGAGTCAGCCCACCATCATGCGATGAACTGGCTGTCTTTTTTACTGAGAAATCAAGACTCATCAATACTGAACTCGCTTCTAAGAAGGCTCTATTGCCATCCTATGGGTCCGCGTCACCTCCTGCCAGCCTAGAGAAGCTCAAACCAATCAGCCTGAGCACCAAGAACAATGCCGCATGGGGCACCTTTACTCCTTTCAGTGAAAGAGACATCAACAAGATTCTTCAGAGTATCAACCCATCTAATCACTTTAGCGACCCGTTGCCACCTTCCATTTTCAAAGAAATAAAGGACGCCGTCATCCCCATCTGGACAAAGATCATCAATGCTTCATTGTCACAAGGCATGAACCCAGATTGCCTAAAAGCAGCTCAGGTATCACCCATACTAAAAAAACCTAATGCAGATAGTACTGACCGTAACAACTTCCGCCCTATCTCTAACATCCCCACCTTAGCCAAACTCCTAGAAAAATGCGTCCAATCACAACTCTGTGCTCACATCGAGAACTTCCAACCCCTGGACCAGCATCAGTCGGGCTTTCGGAGTGGGCACAGCAATGAATCGGCTCTGACGTACGTTATGGATGACATTTTAAAAATGCTTGACCAAAATGAATCTTGCCTACTAATCCTCCTTGACCTTTCCTCTGCGTTTGACACTGTCAATCATGACAACCTCCTACGCATTTTGAAGAACAGGATGGGCCTCTCTGGTCGGGTGTTGCAATGGTTCTCATCCTTCCTCTACCATAGATCACAAAGAATCAAGGCGAACCACTCTCTCTCCCAGCCCTCTCCAGTCTCCATGGGGGTCCCCCAAGGGTGCGCCCTATCTCCTATACTCTTCAACCTGTTCTTGGAACCTTTAGCTAATACACTAAATTCCACGAACATTCTTTTCCACATGTATGGGGATGAAAACCAACTCTATCTGAAAATATCCTCTCCGGATAACCTCATATCACTCAACACTACTCTAACGTCTACTCAACCACCCTCCTGCTCAACACCTCCAAAACAGAATTCCTGCTCATTTCTCCTCCGAATCACATCCCCAAGTTAGACCTTTGGATGAACCACCTCACTGCCTTCAACTGCTCCCCCCTCATCATTGACTCAGCCAAATCTCTCGGAATCACTCTGGACAAGCATCTGAACATGAAGAATCATATCAGCAATGTGTGCAAGGGAGCTAATCACCTGATGAGGGCACTCAGGAACATCAAACCTTTCCTCCCTCAAGCTGATTTCAAGCAGGTAGTCCAAGTGCTTGTTTTGCCAAGACTAGATTATGGCAGTGCTACGCTATGTGGCCTCCCCAAATATACCTTGGCCCCACTAAGGGCTTCATTGAACGCTGCTGCCAGACTGGTTACGGGTACCAAAAGAAATGCGCACATATCCCCAGTCCTAAAATCCCTTAAGTGGTTGCCCTACGAAGCACAAATTCAGCTAAAGATTGCCTGCCTGCCTCACAAAGCCCTCCATTTCAAAACCCCCAGTTATCTAGCGCAAAAACTAGAACTATCCGGAGGTGGTAGACCCTCAAGAAGTGCTAACTCTTTCCTCCTGAAACCACAGATCTTTCGCAAAAAGAGAACATGCCAACAAGCATTCTCCGGCGCTGCCCCAAAGATCTGGAACTCTCTTCCACCGGAAGTACGCAGAATCCCCTCCACTGTTGCTTTCAAATTGGAAGCTAAAAGATTTTTTATGAACAAGTTCTTACCTTAATTAGCTATGGATCATCTGTTCTAAGGCTTTGGTCTTACAAACTTTTGACCTGCACTGAGTGTTACTCTTCTTTTAACCTATCATTTGCTCCCCGTTCAGCTTGCCTTGTACCACTTATTGTTTTACTGTTTATTGACCCTTTTTGTGTTGTAAATGCTTGTTGTATTATTCATATTTGATGCCGGTACTGCAACTTATTACCTTCCCTCCCTCCTATTGTAAAACGCTCTGATATCCTTCGGGATCATGTTCGCGCTAAATAAAACTTTGTAAATAAATAAATATATATATATATATATATATATATATATATATATATATATATATATATTTGCAAGTATATTTGTCCAAGGGACGAAGCCGCACTCCTCATCTCGAGGCCAGAAGACAAAGCGAAGTAACTGGAAGGCATGGCTTCTTGCCTTACGCGTATATATATATATATATATATATATATATATATATATATATATATATATATATATATATATGTTTCCAAAATGTTGCCCAGAGACGAGGTCGCACTCCGCTTCAGGTACGTGTACAACACTTTATTTATAACTCCATGCGGCTTCCCATCCCAACAAATTCTGTCCCATTGGCCTTCTTCATCAGAGGCGGTGTCAGGAAACAGTCAATTCATCACTACCACATCTTCCCCTGTATGCTTCTAAATTATGATGGCTTCCCGTGCGCCCTCTTATAATTTAATCACCAATGCATGCCGGGACATGTAGTCAATTATGTGCAATTAATCCCTGCAGTTGGTTGCTTCCTCGTCTCTGGGCAACTTTTTGGAAACAAGTATTCACGGTGGCTCCAGGCCGTGGAGGCACGCACCACCTGCTAATCAGCAAGGGTCCGCGAGAGGGGAAACTTCTTCTCTGCATGGGCACAGCATGTAATTTGAGCAGCTATGTGGAATCCGATCCTGAGGCCCACTGGAGGGTTTTAATTTAAGTCCCAAGATGATGTGTTAGGAAGCAACCCATTGGAGGGATTAATTGCACATAATTGACTACATGTCCCGGCATGCATTGGTGATTAAATTATAAGAGGGCGCACCGGAAGCCATCATAATTTAGAAGCATACAGGGGAAGATGTGGTAGTGATGAATTGACTGTTTCTGACACCGCCTCTGATGAAGAAGTGCGAATACTTCGAAATGCGTTAGGCCCATGGGACAGATTTTGTTGGGATGGGAAGCTGCATGGAGTTATAAATAAAGTGTCGTACACGTACCTGAAGCGGAGTGCGACCTCGTCTCTGGGCAACTTTTTGGAAACAAGTATTCACGGCGGCTCCAGGCCGTGGAGGCACGCACCGCCTGCTAATCAGCAAGGGTCCTCGAGAGGGGAAACTTCTTCTCTGCATGGGCGCAGCAGGTAATTTGAGCAGCTATGCGGAATCCGATCCTGAGGACCACTGGAGGGTTTTAATTCAAGTCCCAAGATGATGTGTTAGGAAGCAACCCACTGGAGGGATTAATTGCACATAATTGACTACATGTCCCGGCATGCATTGGTGATTAAATTATAAGAGGGCGCACGGGAAGCCATCATAATTTAGAAGCATACAGGGGAAGATGTGGTAGTGATGAATTGACTGTTTCCTGACACGGCCTCTGATGAAGAAGTGCGAATACTTCGAAACGCATTAGGCCAATGGGACAGATTTTGTTGAGATGGGAAGCCGCATGGAGTTATAAATAAAGTGTTGTACACGTACCTGAAGTGGAGTGCGACCTCGTCTCTGGGCAACTTTTTGGAAACACATATATATATATATATATATATATATATATATATATATATATATTTATTTGTTTTTTTTGTTTTGCCAATATCTTTGGCGTTGTTTGACGAATCTTCACAAAATTTTTAAAACTAGTGGGGCGGTCAGGTCAGCTGCTGTATTGATGTTTTGGGGTGATTCGTCAAGCGGGGCCGAGAAAAAGGGGGGGCCCCAAAACGCGTTTTCTCCATGTTAATTTCCTCAGGAACTTTATACACGGCTACAGCCCGAACAACTGAACGAAATTACACCAAATTTAGCAAAAAGGTAGCTCTTGGTTCAGATAGCATTTTTTTGTTAAATGGTGTAAATCAGTTCAGTAGTTCCTGAGAAATTTAAATATTTCTCAGATATCCAAGTAGGGACGCGGAGGATCCGCGAGCCCTTCCGATCTCATGCCTGCATTCTGATTGGCTGCCAACACTTCAAACCAGGAAGTGTTGGCAGCATTCTTGTGACTCGGCTAATTTTTGGAAATGCGGGGGGCACGCGGCCCCCCGCAGCTTGTTTTCTTTAAGCCCTCAGATGGCTCAGGTCCCGGGGGCAATCAAAAATAATGATGCGGGGTCCGCCACCTCCACAGGGCTCATTTTTGGAATTTCGGGGGGCATGTGGCCCCCCGCAACCCCAGGGACCGCCACCTCCCCGGGGCTATTTGAAAGATGCGAGGGGGGCCGCGTGGCCCCCCCTCCTGGAGCCGTAAATGGTCCTGGGACTGCCACCCCCCCAGACCGGCTCCAGCAATGTCCCGGTGTGCCCACCCCCGGGACATTGCAGCCATGCCATAGCAAACTCTGCTTCGCTTCATGGAAGCAAGAGCATTAAAATGCTCTCGCTTCCATGAAGCGAGCTAGAGTTGCTTGAGGCAGAGGGAGCTGCATGTTTGCAGCTCCTCTGCCCAAAAGCAATGCCGGCTCCTGCAGGAGGTGGTGAGTCGGCATGGACCGCGGGGGCCTTGAGGCTCCCCCTGCGGTCCCCAACGAGTTGGCCAAGCCCCAGGGGATGGGGTCCCCGGGGCCGAAAATGGCCTGGGGAGGGGGCAGCTCGGCCCCCTCCCTTAAATTTTTTTATTTTTTTTAAATTGGCTGGGCCTCAGGGGATGGGGCCCCGGGGCCAAAATCAGCCTGGGGAGGGGGGAGGCTAAATGTATCATAATGAGTGGGGGGGCTCATGCCCTCCCATGCAGCCCAGAGACACCACCTCCCGAGGCTATTTGAAAGAAGAGAGGGGGGCCGCGCTGCTCTGCCCTCCTGGAGCCGTAAATGGTCCGGGGGACCGCCATCCCCCAGGGCCCGCAATGTCCCGGAGTGCCCACCCCCGGGACATTGCAGTTTGCTATGGCATGGCGGGAGTACTGCTCCCGCCATGCCATAGCAAACTCTGTTTCGCTTCTTGGAAGTGACAGCATTAAAAATGCTCTTGCTTCCATGAAGATAAGCAGAATTGCTTTTGGGCAGAGGGAGCTGCATTTTTGCAGCTCCCTCTGCTCAAAAGCAATGTCGGCTCCCGCAGGAGGTGGGGAGCTCGCAGGGACCATGGGGGCCTTGAGGCTTCTCCCGCGGTCCCCAACGAGTTGGCGGAGCCCCGGGGGATGGGGTCCCCGGGGCCGAAATCGGCCTGGGGAGGGGGGCCGCACAGGCCCTCCTCCCTTAAAATAAAGTTCAATTTTGAAAAAAGAAATGACCAAGCCCCGGGGGATGGGGTGCCCGGGGCCGAAAAAAGGCCTGGGGGAGTGGGGGCCGCTTGGCCCCCCTCCACTAAAATTTGTTCGTTTTTTTAAATTTGGGCGGGCCTCACGGCGCCCCTCCCCTTAGGAATTAAAATAGAAAGATAGGCCTAGCTGAGGGGGATGGGTCCCCGGGGCCGAAATCAGCCTCTGGAGGGGGGCTGTGTGGCCACCTTCCTTTTTAATTAATTTTTTTTAAATGGGTCAGGCCCCAGGGGATGGGGCCCCTGGGGCCCAAAAAGGTGAAAGGGAAGGGGGGACCACACAGCCCCCCCTTCCTAAAATACAAAAAAAACCAAAGCTGGCAACTCGCAGGAGGCCCCGTCCCCTTTCTCCACTACTCTGCAAACAAGCCTCCTGTTGCACTCTTGGTTGGGGGATGAAGTCCCCATCGGTGCTGAGGGTCCTTAGGGGCCAACTAGCCCACCTGTTAACTCCAGTAAGTCCCACACAGCGGGATTGCTGAGAGGTGATCGGAGGCCACGCCCCTTTTTACACCACTCTGCAAACGCACCTCTTGGGGCACTGCTGGTGGGGCGATGAGGTATTATTCTCTTACTTAATGTTATTATGCTTGTAGCGGGGTCTCTTGCCATTACTGGCATCTTGATGCTGAAATGTGAAGACCACTACCGAAGCACAACAAATGCTTGTGGGCTTACTGCAAGGCTATCTTTTTATTGGTGTTCCTAATTATAAAGAGATCACCAGATTGGTAAATGGTGTAGTGAATCTTACGTCATAGCTGCCTTGAACCCAGAGAACACAGCTTTAAACATCAGCCTCACGATTTTCATCCACTTGGCTTATCGTCAATTCAAGGTCCCCCAAGCCTCCAATTTAATTAAGTCATGCTGATGCACCCCCACTGTTTGTCCCAACTAAAGGCTCACATAGGCAGAAGTTATGGGTGCCAGCAGACCGTTCGAACGGTTGTATTGATTTATTAGGGGTGCTGCTATTTTTACCTTTCAACAGTGATGAATTTTGCCATTTTATTTTTTAAATGTTTTTAAGCATGTTATTATGAAGAAAATGTGTACCATGTGCTTTTAGGATTTATTTTAAATTGAATAAAGCTTGTTGTAATAATAATAATGTAGCGAATCTTACATGTTCCATTTGGTGCAGATTTTTAAAAAGGGATATTCTAGTAAGGCCTACTCTAGTTCTTGGAATGAATTGTTCACTTAGGGGCTAATTAGGAAAGTCCGCCCGCCATCCTAGCGGTAACGGGACCGCCCGCCTGCCATGGGGCGGTCCCGCCACCCTGATTATGATGCGACCGCCACCGCGGCGGTCGCATCTGGCGATTTAACATTGCGGCGGGTGCTGCTGGCTGCACCTGCCACAATATGAAATGGCCATGTTGTGCATTTCCCTGCACGACGTGGCAGGCACCGCGCGGTGCTTGCCACCTTGTGCATGGAAATGGAGGGGGGTACACCCCCAGTGCACAGCTGACCCCTCCCCCCCCGAGGGGGCCCGCAACGGGGTCCCAAAGCCAGTCCCCGCATGCCTTTTTGCTGCGGAGAATCCGCCGCAGAAAGAAAAGCGGAGAGGGCCATTGTAATCACTACAGCGGTGCCTGCACGGCACCGCCGCAATGATTGCCTGGTTCCGGGTTCCGCAAGGCGGGCGGAAAAGGACTGCCTTGCAGAACCGTGGCGGTCAGTGTTTCCGACCGCCGCGGAAAAATAGTGATTCCCACCGCCATCCTAATATGGCGGTGGGTAAATCACCTTTTGATGGCGATCCGCCCGCCATCGTAATGAGCCCCTAAAACCTTAATTAAGCCACTGACGTGAATGCATTTTAAGTCTTTGGTAAGATTTTAATCTGGCAATGGCTTTTGGGAAAATAGGCAACTTGCTACGAGATAAAAACCCTCCTGGACAGTGTGTCAGGCATGGACGTCATTTAAGAGTGGCCAGGGGTTGCAGCTGTGATCTCCGGCTTGCCCCTTGCGATCCCTGGCACTGCCTTTGCGACCCCTGGTTCAGAGGTGGCAAGATCAATGCCAGAAACGCTGGGGCAGCTCGTCCTTATGGACGTCGGTTGGGGCTTCACTCACCTTGTTTTCTGTCAATTTGTTTATTACACTAATAATAAATATTATTTAATTATTCATTATTAGTGTATTCAAAATGGAGTACAATTAGCTGGGATGTGACATTCCTTTGCGTAAGTAAAAAAATGATGCTTTTTAATTGTTTTGCTTGCTTGTGGGTGAGTGTGTTTATGTGAGGGAGAGTGTGTGAGTGAAAGTCAAAGGAAATGGGATGTCACTTCCGCTACCCCAGGAATTTTGGTGAGTGAATTGATGTCAATGGTGTGAGGTCTCAGCTCATTTTGAGAAGTAGTGCTTTCCTAAACAAGTTACCTTGGACTTCGAAGCCACAGAGAGATATGTTCTAAAGAGGGCACTATTTCAGTTACACCAAAGTGTTGTTAAAAAATCAAACCTTAATTGTCTCTACACTGTCAGGGACTATACTCTGGAAATCATTCCCACCTTTACTGGAGTGATATGAAGCACATTTAAAACCTCTGATGGTCACCTCTCCTTTTCTTTTCAGATGGATCTTCTTCTGTTCAATCCTCTGGATGCTTCTGCTCTCTGAGCACAACTATCTCCAAGTCACATGCATGCTTGCCTAATCTAAAGTGATTTATTTCGGCAAATTGTCCACAACTCTTTTTTAAAGATGACATCCTCTCCCTTATTGGGACCCTCTGCACCCTAACAATACCTAATTTCCTCTAGCTCATCTCTGTAACCCCGCCAAACATCTGCATGAACTCACATATCACCCTTTCCCTACAAATGATCTCTCCTAACTTTAAATAACAACTTCATCTACCACAGTGAAACTGAAGTGGATGCATGGAATGGTTTGCCTGTGCACAAGACTGATCCCAAAAACCAACAATAACCAATAAGACTGGACTAACCACTAACCTTGTGTTCCACAGCAGCGTGCTGCCTTGCGTAAAGAGCTTCAGCGCCCCACCCGGGTTAGTAATCGTTCTATAAATGCAATTACAATTACAATCTAGCCTTTTCCTCCTCCACTTTCTTAGGTTTCAGGAGTGCTTTCTCGAGTTTCAGGGTCATAGTGAAGTCTAAAACGAAACGATGCCTTGGACAGGGGTACCCCAGAGATGGATGGAGGAGAGTGTCTGGGGAAAATTCTAGAAAACAATCTAGGGAACATGGGGACTCTGGGAGCCTGTATCCACTGCACTCTCCTCTGGGATGATTAGACACTCTTCTGCTGCAGCCAGCATAGAAAGGTACTGGCTGACAAGTCACAACTTCTAAAGGTTTGCAGAGCTAATCGGTGCCACCAGCCGACACAATTTTAACCTACGAGTCTGTCTCTTACATCAATCATCCATCCCCAGGCGTTTTTTTTCCAAGTCAAGGCAAGAGCAGCTCTCTGGTCAACTACACACAACACAAAAACACTTCCAGCAAAGGCACAAAACAAATACATCACTCTTTCAACCCTGCAGTGTAGCTTGCTACCTGTGTGAACAAGCGCTTCAGTGCCCCACATAGGGGTAGTCATCGCCCTATAAATGCTACAATACAATGCATATTAATTGTGTTCTAAAACAAATGAAATATGTAAAGTTTTGGTCTGTGAAATCTGCTTTATATATTTTACAGCATGCACTTGATAATACACCAACTTTGCCCATTTAAAAATGTTATGAATATGGACCTCTGCATCCCAACCTCAACAGGGAATGGCCAGGTTTGCTAGTTGTGCTTAATTTCTCCATATAAAATTGGACTGGTATGTATTCCCTTTTATCAGTTTTTAAGTTTCTCAGACGTTTATGAAACAATGAACCTTTGAGAAAAAACATTAAGGGTAAACAAAGTTGGAAAAGGTTGAGTAGCAAAATAAAAAATGCCTATTATCTCGTTTAATGGTGCTCAATTTAAACTAATAAGGTTCACATTTGTTTGATCACAGGTTGTACACAAACGTGCTGGAGGACATGCATTTTGATTTTACTATACAGTGCTTTTTGGAAGCTCTAAAAGTTGGCGGCATTCAGGATATGTCCGTGGCTGCCATGAAAATGTTTATCACGAGTTAATTTTATTGACACCTTTATCCAAGACCATTCCATGATCTTGTAAACCTTCACCAAATATATTTGTTTGCATATTTACACTGTGTATTTCTTTGGGGGTTGGAGTACCTGCATCAGACAGCACAAAACAAACCTTTTAGTAAAACATAAATGAAAGTATTCACATCAACATGGTTTACAAGTGGGCCCATATCATGACATCAGGCCGTACATCAGTTTTTCCAGCATGCAAAGCATTGTTGGCCGGACAACCAGGTTAGCTGAAGGAGTCAGCTACGAGCCCACTCACCGGTTTTATGCATTGTGGGGAAATGGGTGCATGAAGCAAAGTTGCAGAATGAACACCAGCAGAGGGCATTGAATGGTGATGGACACATCCATTGGAGGAGTTCTAGAACAGAAACTGGTGCTTTCAAAACACTGGGACTATTAATCCTTTCGCTGCTAGGCCTCCCCTCCCCCCCCCCCCCGCTAAGGCTTTTTTTAGACTATTTAGGGTAGATCGTGATTAGGCCCCTGCAACTTTTTGTCCACATAAGGTATCTATGCCAAATTTGCATCCTTTTCTTCCAACATCCTGAGGATTTTAAAGGTATCCAGGGTTTGTGGATTCCCCTGGAGGGGACCCAGAAAGTAACCAAAATACAGCAACATTTTGGGGCAGATTTACAAGAAAGTGAACAGTTGAAATAAAAAAATATTGAAATTGAGTTGAAAAAAACAGCCATTTGTGCCAACGTTTTCACCTGTAACTTCTTCCAACTATGGCAGATTTTTAAAAACAATATACCGTTACGTTTGCTGGACGCTTCTGGTTGTTGTGATATATAGGACTTGCAGCTTCATTAAGAACCCGAGGTACCCCAGAGCCAATAACTGAGCTGCGCCTTGCAATGGGTTTTCATTGTGTACCGGATATATAGCAATTAATTTGGTAAAATATAAAGAGTGAAGAATAGGTATCAAGAACACCTATGTATTTCTGAAATGGGGAAAAAGTATAGAGTTTAGAAGTAGTAGTTATTTGCACATCTCCGAAATTGTGGGTACCCATACTAGCATGTGAATTATAGGACATCTTTCAAAGTGACTTCTTTTTTACACATTGTCTTACATTTGGAAGGCAGAAATGCATAGAAAGTCAATAGTTAATAACAGTTGTTCTACAATTCTGTGTTCTCCTAAGTCTCCCAATAAAAATGGTACCTCACTTGTGTGGGTAGTGCCTGCGACAGGAAACCGCCCGAAACGCAACATGGACATATCACGTTTTTCTAGTGAAAACTGACCCTTTTTCGCAATGTGCCTAGCTGTGGATTTTGGACCAGCGGGCACTATGCCTACCCACACAAGTGAGGTACCATTTTTATCAAGAGACCTGGGGGAACCCTGGGTGGTAGTAAATTTGTGACGGCCCAGTGATCCCACAACTTTCCCACACAGAAAAGTGTGCAAAATGTGATTTTGTTTAGCTAAATTTGAGGTTTGCAGGAGATTCTGGGTAGGAAGATGTTGGGAGATTCATGCAAGCCACATCTCCCTGGACTCCCCTGGGTGTCTAGTTTTTAGAAATGTCTGGGTTTAGTAGGTTTCCCTAGATGGCCGCTGAGCCCGGGACCAAAAATGCAGGTTACCCCCTTTGAAAAACCAGGTTGTTTTGTGTTTTTGGTCCCGGGTTTGCAGACATCTAGGGGAACCTAATAAACCCAGACACGTCTGAAAACTAGACATCCGTGGGAGTCCAGGGAGGTGTGGCTTGCATTGATCCCCCAACATTTTCCTTCCCAGAATCTGCTGCAAACCTCAAATTTAGCTAAAAAGTCAAATTTTCCTCTAATATCTGTGTGGGAAAGTTGTGGGATCATTGCACAGCACAAATTTCCTACCACTCACCATTCCCACCATTCAACTCAGTCTCCCGATAACAATAATGCTTTACTTGTGTGGATTGGCCAAGTGCCTATGACATGGAAGGGCCAAAAACGTATAGAGATTGAGGGGGGCCCAAAGCGGGTCCAAAGGGGCAGTTTGTTTATATGTTTTTAGGCTGATGCTACTTTGGGCACCCACACAAGTGAGGTATAATTTTTCTCATGAGACCAAGGTGAATGCTGGGTGATAGGAAATGTGTGCCTGTGCGGTGATCCTACAGCTTATCCACACAGAAATGTGAGGAAAATGTGACTTTGTAAGTAAAGTTGAGGTTTGCAGGGGATTCTGGGTAGGAAAACGCTGAGGGATACATGCAAACCACACTGCCAGTCAAGTCAGTACACGCACACCACCATCCATGCACACCACCAGCCAAGCGCCATCCACGCACACTGCCAGCCAAGCGCCATCCACACACACTGCTAGCCAAGCGCCATCCATGCACACTGCCAGCCAAGCACCATCCAAGTACACCGCCAGCCAAATGCCATCCACGCACTCCGCCAGCCAAGCTCCATCCCTGCACACTGTCAGCCAAGCAGGGCAGACTGGGAACAGCAATCAGCCCTGGCAGATTGCTGCTCGACCGGCCCTGGGAAGGGAGGGCATGCTAGTAAAAAGCACTGCTACCCCTTTTGTTAATGGGGGCTGATATTGCAGCACTGCTTCAAAACCGGCCTCCAGTGACAAACCCGCCCCCCCACAACCAGAAAACCGTCCCCCACCCCTCCGACCCACCCGGGAAACGCCCGGTGCCCGCTACGGCCAGTCCAGCCCTGCAGCCAAGCACCATCCATGCACAAAGTCAGCCAAGCACCAGTTCACGTACACCGCCAGCCAAGTACCACTCCACACACACCACCAGGCAAGCACCTATCTACACACACCGTCATCAAACGTAAGTCCACCCACACCATTAGCCAAGTGCAGGTCCAGACACACCGCCAGCAAAATACCAGCCAAAAGTCAGTACACGCAGACCGTCAGCCAAACTCCAGTTTATACACACACAAACTCTCTCTGGTTTCTGGTGGTTTTCTGCCCCCAATTGGGTGCAGATGAGATTAAAAATATCATTGAAACATCCAAAATGTGTGCTTAAAAAAAAGGAGCAACCCTTGCCTATGGGGCTTCTCACTGGCATGCCCATAAACATATTCCTGGTGCCTAGTGGGCTTTCTGCCCCCGGGGGGGGGGGCAGATAAGGGACTATTGCCCTCATCTGCCTCCCGGGGGGCAGAAAGACTCTTAATTTTTTTGGGGGGTGAGGGCATTGACATGCCCAATCTGGCCAGCCCCCACCCCTATATATAAAAAAACAACATCATCTCTGGTGCCTAGTGGACTTTCTGCCACTTCCGGGGGGGGGGGGAGGCAGATCAGGGGCTATTGCCCCCATCTGCCTCCTGGGGGGGAGAAAGACTGTGGATTTTTTTTGGGGGGGTGGGGACATTGTCATGCACATTTTGGGCAGCCCCCACCCCTATATACATAAAAATAAATCCCTGGTGCCTAGTGTGCTTTTTGCCCCCCGGGGGGGGGGCAGATCGGGGACTATTGCCCCATCTGCCTCCCAGGGAAGGCAGAAAGGCTGTGGAAACTTTTTTGGGGGTGGGGGCATTGGCATGCCCATTTTGGGTAGCCCCCACCCCTATATACATAAAACAAATCCTTGGTGCGTAGTGTGCTTTCTGCCCCCCCCCGGGGGCAGATCGGGGGCTATTGCCCCCATCTGCCTCCCAGGGGGGGCAAAAGACTGTGGAATTTTGCAGGGGTGGAGGCATTGGCATGCCCATCTCGGGTAGCTCCTACCCCTAAATATGCCCTAAAAATAAATCCCAGATGCCTAGTGCGCTTTCTGCCCCCCGGGGGTGCATATTGGGGGCTATTGCCCCTATCTGCCCCCCGGGAGGGCAGGAAGACTTAATATGCCACAAATTAATTGGGGGGAGCAAAGGCCCTTGCCCAAGGGGCCCCTCCCCCCTCCCTGGTGTCCAGTGGGTGGATCCCTGCTTGGGGAACACCCTCCTGAGGCGATCCCCAAGCAGGCATCCACTAGTGAGGGGTACCATTGGTAAGTGGAGATTCTCCCCTTACCAATGATACCTCCCCTGTCTTTCTACGTGTTTGGGGGGGCTGAGATAGCCCCACAAGCACGTAGAAAGCGAAACTGAAATGAGCCTATTGGCTCATTTCAGTTTCAGTTTCAGAGAAATGACATCAGCGAAACGTGCGTGCTGATCGTCATTTCCCTGAAACAAGCAGAACAGCCTCGGGAGCTGGGGAAGCCCTTCCCCAGGTCCTGAGGCTGTTTAAGGCTCAAAGAAATACCTCTGGTGCCTGTACCAGAGGGATTTCAAGTGCCATGTGTCCGGATGCCTGGGAGCCATCCGACACACACGAACACTGTTGCGTCAGACGGCTCCCGGCCGTCCGACACATGCAAAGTGTTAAACAGACGACATTTAATTTATTATTCGAGTAGAAACAGATCACGCGCTTTTCATTCAGAAACTCTCTTTCGTAAAGGTTCACAAGTAGAATACTTAGGTGCTGGAGCTTGGGCCCACTCAAACATTTATCTCCAGACTGATGGTCTTGAGAGCAGCATGAGAGGTAAAAGGAGAAAACACTCACATATTAAAATCTCAATACAGTGTAATCAATGCGGTCACACAATGATCCACTCAACAACTTAGCCTGAGTTTAGTAGGGTTTAATTATACATTTAGAAACAAATCGATATAGACCAACCTCAACATTATTGTATAGAAATACAGGACGAACAAAATGGATCCAAATCTCCTAAAGAGATTTACCCTATATAATACAAGGCAGACAACTAACTCTATGATGGCGATGCAAATAATCAGAACAAAGAACTGAGTATTACATTGCAACAAATGGTTCTCCAAAGTCAACATGAGCAAGCAATCTCTCCCTACACTACCTTAAACTTAAAGGTGTAACCCTAAACTAAGAAGGATTTAGTAAAGGTGAAATCAGAAAGGTATCAGCTGTCAGAGTCTTCAGTAGAAGGCACTCTAAACATGTGTCAAGTAGCATAAAGCCACACAAGCAGACGTGAATTCTTAAGATGTCTCTCCTGTCCCTCACTACGTTTCAGCATAAAATATCAATTGCATTCAGGGTAGATAATTCCACGTGATTTTTTGCTAGTAATTTTCCAGGACTCCGACACAACTGGATACTTGCACCACCTTTCCCACTTCGATAAGTTGCAACTTCATTCGTCCTTGGTCATTCTTCTCCTCCTCCTTGAGAACTTGCCTCTTTGCTCGTGACCGCGCTTCTCCTTGCCAACTTCGTCTTCTCATACCTTGCTATCTAATGAAAACAAAACCATTCAATGCTAACTAATGAAGCTTTGTCCATACCTGAGTTGGAAACAAAAATACCAGCAAATGCATTCTACGTTGAAGGTTAAATACGAATTACATGTTAGGCTTTAAACATGAGCTTGTACTAAACTGGTTTCTCTCGAGGCCCACTCTAGTCAACTTTAGCAGTGCACAGGGTTACAGAATACATGCACATTTCTGCAGACATGATAAATGCAGCTTCTTAATAAATGTATAAATTGTAAAGTACTACGAAGATGCCATTGTAAATGCACCTGAATGGAAATAATTCTTGTTACACATATAAATGTTTAAACATTAGTCTACACATTCACACTATTTTATTGACCTCACAATGGGACACATTTTATGTTAACTTCTCCTGTCACATTAATATGCAAATGTTACATAGACCTTTATTAGTCACGTTCTATACACACATTCTTCACGTGGAGTACTTTAAGTATGCAATACTCCTTTCTCCTTAGTCACATGAACCCCACAGAATATATTCGAGTGCAGACTACACATGATTATGATGCACTCCGACAGTATCTCAGATTTGATCAAAATTACACTTCTCCATAGGTTCATTTGATATTCTCTTGGTGAGTGTAATAAGAACAAGGCAAAGGAAAAACAGCATCAATGTAAAGAGAGTAACTTACGAGTGTTATATACATTAGACTATGATAAAATAGGATGAATGTAAGGAAAGACAGCACCAGGTACATGTGTGGCCCGTGGGCCCCAGTGCCAAGCAATGGGACGTCAGATTGGCCTTAAACGCAGTAGAAAGGCTGTCTCAAAGGCCCTAGAGTATGTTAAAGTTGGATAGTTATCAAGTCCATGTCATTGTTATATATGCTAGGTTTATTAGCATGTATGCATTGTGGATATGTATCAAACCAATAATCAGCGGGTCTACTGAACACAAAACAGCTCAGAAGGCAACAATCAGTACAAGCCTATAGTTGAGGAGTCCTTTTAAGACGACAGAATCCCATCACCCACCGAGGTGGCATCCTCCATCATCTGGGATATCTTCTTGGTTGCAATCGCTAGTGCAACCAAGGGCTACAACCCCCTCACTATGAGGGAGGAGCTCAGGGATGTTTTATTGATCAATGAATTGGATCTCCTAAAATCCACTAGGTGTGAAGCGTAAAAAGTATTGAGGATGATGGTGGCAGTGCAAGAGATAGTGATGTGAAGAGTGATGAATAAAATTGGCTACCAAGAGAAAAAAGACTTGATTAATTAACTCTTGGTGTCAAGGTTAAAAAACAGTGCATGTGCAGTTTAAGAAATAATAACTGCACTGGTCCGACAGACAGGTCTACATGTTTCAGCCATAGTGATCATAGTTTGATCGTGGCCTTCCTCAGGACCTAGATAGTGATTGCTACTGCGAAAAGGGTGGTGCATATGATGTGATTGGAAAAATACAACCTACATAAACCTGTATCTTGTATGGGAAGACCTCACAAGAATGTTGATGTCACCTGCGGGAGAAAAACACAGTGACTTTAAATTATGCACAGTGAAGGACATTTAAATAAAGCTTGTACTGAATGATGTGCTCCACGTATGGGTAAACAGCCCATCGTGTGGTACCTTAACGTGTACAAAACACTTTCCAAGTGTATCATGAAAAATTAAAAAATTATGGGGCATATTAGCAAGACCGGTGATAAATTATCGCCGTTTTAGCGGCAGGAAACTGCCGCTAAAACGGTGATAATGGGCTTGCTAATATGCGTTATAGAATTCCAATAGAAGCCCAGGTTAGATGTGCAGGACATCTAACATGGGCTTCTATTGAATTCTATAACGCATATTAGCAAGCCCATTATCGCCGCTTTAGCGGCAGTTTCCTGCCGCTAAACGGCGATAATTTTATCGCCGGTCTTGCTAATATGCCCCTATATGCTTACCCATAGATGTATGGGTGAACACCTCACCTCACCTGGCAACAGCTCAGGACGTGAAGCACTGCTCTGTAGAAAAGGAAAACTATAATTACAGAACCCACAAGTATTCCGTAAGTTAGTCAGCAATAATGTTTAAGTCAAATCAGGCACCTCATGCGAAACTAGTGTTTGGTTGCAAACCAAAACATATCAATTGTGATGAATATTATATTATGGGTCATGCTTAGAGAGGTAGGCTCTATGTAAATTGCTTCTTACGCCAGTTAGAGTACGAGTTATTTTAAGAAACCCGGCCTTCTCAGCATAGAAGGAAATCTAATCACAATATAAAAACCCATCGCTTGATGTAAATATTGGGGTAAGAAAAACTCCAAAACAAAGGAGTCACGAGTGCCAGATGTCAAAAGGTGCAGGGCATCAATTCAAACTTGTGCATGATGTATTGGTGACATTCTACAAAAGTCCCTATACAGATGATTATAAACACTGAAAATTCAACACAGTACTGGAAGTCAGAATATCAATCAAGGTCCATACACTTTAATATGCTACAAATATGCTAAAAAAAATATACTGAAATAACAGTGGGTCAAAGCAACAAAAAAACAATAAAATATTTAAAAATATTAATATTTATTTGCAAATATATACACAATCAATATTAAAAACATTTCATCATTAGAATATAAAATTTATGCCAATCATGATCACATTCCCAAATACAAGAAAACAAAGTTGTCGACGCTGCGTTTCGGTGACTAGGCAAATGTACACCTTCTTCAGGACAGTTTTCTAAACAAAAAAACATTATAAAAAACATTGTATTATTATCAAACCTTTTATGTTGCTGACCTATTATACACTGCTATCTAAGTACCAACAAAAAATTTTTGTTCTGACAATTTTAACAGTTACTAAAATTAAAACCAGTCCTTAAAATTATTATCCTCCACCCTTCATAGAAGAAGAATCTTTTTAGCCTTATTTTTGCTTAATATAATAGGAATTAATCCATCGTCTTTCTTAATCCTAAAAATAGTGATATTAAAAAAGTACCACATACCTAAAAACACTGTAGACCAATTCTAAAGTTCAATACTACAAAACGTTTCAATGAATCAAATTTGTCGGGGTGAGGGATTTGAAATGTTCACCTCATGGAAAACCTTGGAGTTGCAAAAGAAAAACACAAAAGAAAGATATATTTATTATATAGGTGTTACCTCTACAACGGTATCTCCAAGTTATATCTATTTTATTGGAATATACTAATGATCACAAAAAGTCTACACGTACCTTGCTATTGGTAGACTTATATGTTTAGGGGGTGTTCGTTGATGCCACCGTTCTATTATAATGCACCAATTGTGCCAGAATCCTATGAGGAAAGTTTATACAAAGGGTATTACACCAAAGGCACCCAATTACAATTCTAAACTGCCCAAATGTCATGGACAAGCTTACCAGTAAAACAGATAAAAACTGGAACATCAATAGGAAGGGATACGCCGTGATCAGAGGTATCAAATCCACAAACCAGGTTCTTCGCCGGTATTATGCACAATATATATGACGGATAATATAGATTAGTCACTCTGGCGTTTAGGTAGCCGATAGTTTAGAATCTACAAGGAAACATTATGTTGTATTATTTTGATGCAATTATCCAATCTCGAATCTATATCTTCTATTAGATCCGGTTGTTTATAGTTTTGGCTTTATCGTGTTTTTAGCGACATTGCCCTGAAGGTGTCAATAATACCCCACCAATCACGCCACACAAACAGAACATAACTTTACATCACCAGGTTTACCTTAACCGGGTGAACCATGTATGCGGATATAGTCATGGGGTATATTAGTTTAAAAACTAAATGTCCCTACTGGTTAAGCGAAATTTCAACAAATAGTTCTCTATATCTTAACCATGGGCAGTTTAGAATAGAGGTAGATAGGTAGGTGTAGAGGTAACACCTATATAATAAATATATCTTTCTTTTGTGTTTTTCTTTTGCAACTCCAAGGTTTTTGATGAGGTGAACATTTCAAATCCCTCACCCCGACAAATTTGATTCATTGAAACGTTTTGTAGTATTGAACTTTAGAATTGGTCTACAGTGTTTTTAGGTATGTGGTACTTTTTTAATATCACTATTTTTAGGATTAAGAAAGACGATGGATTAATTCCTATTATATTAAGCAAAAATAAGGCTAAAAAGATACTTCTTCTATGAAGGGTGGAGGATAATAATTTTAAGGACTGGTTTTAATTTTAGTAACTGTTAAAATTGTCAGAACAAAATTTTTTTGTTGGTACTTAGATAGCAGTGTATAATAGGTCAGCAACATAAAAGGTTTGATAATAATACAATGTTTTTTATAATGTTTTTTTGTTTAGAAAACTGTCCTGAAGAAGGTGTACATTTGCCTAGTCACCGAAACGCAGCGTCGACAACTTTGTTTTCTTGTATTTGGGAATGTGATCATGATTGGCATAAATGTTATATTCTAATGAGGAAATGTTTTTAATATTGATTGTGTATATATTTGCAAATAAATATTAATATTTTTAAATATTTTATTGTTTTTTTGTTGCTTTGACCCACTGTTATTTCAGTATATTTTTTTTAGCATATTTTTAGCATATTAAAGTGTATGGACCTTGATTGATATTCTGACTTCCAGTACTGTGTTGAATTTTCAGTGTTTATAATCATCTGTATAGGGACTTTTGTGTTTCCTTGACTGTAATTACCCTGTCCCTTATTTGAATTGAAGGGTACCTCCCTTCTTTGATTTCTTACTTGGTGACATTCTAAACACCAAGAGGTAACTGACTGGGAAACCAATTACTATATCCGGATACTAGTAAAACATCAGGTCAATTAACCACACTACTTCCCGGAACATGCTAGAATCACCCACTCGTTTCGGTATTAAAGGCAAAGAAGCTGCTTCTACCTCAAAGCAGTGAGTCTCGGAAAGCAAAGCACGTATTAATATAGCCGGCGGTGAGGCCACTCATGACCAGTTTACATTAACACTCGCCAGTAAAAAGGTATAGAACAGAAGTTCCAAAGCAGCTCGTATTGATAACACCGGCTGGTGCAAACTAATACAGTAGGAAGCTGACATAGCCTATTCTTAGCGCATCGCGCATGCTGTTACTCACCTCTCCGTCGGTACCCCAGACCTCACACAAGCTGTAACCGGAGGTGCCTGACGGAGGGGGGGCATGCCCTTAAATACTATTAAAGCGTGCTAATTGCAAAACGATGTGTGCAATTAAATAACACCTTCGTCGCGTATTACTTACGTAAAGCCCCTAGAGACTACAAGGAAAGCACGGGGATCATGGGAAATGTAGTGTATGCTGGGTTAATCAGTATACTCGCGCAAATAAACTACAAAAAAACACGGGAACCATGGGAATTGTAGTGTATGACGGGTTTATCGGTGTTCTCACGCCCATACAAAAAGAGCCAACAGAGCCAATTCACATGGGAAATATAGTGCAAGCGTATTGAAAAACACAAGGTAGATGTATGCATCGGGACACAGCCAGTTAAAAACAGCACCCTCTCAACCCTGGCAAAGGCTAATACGGTATGACTGAGAAAAATATAGACACATGAGTGAAATAATCACATTTTGGGGTATATACAAGCTAGATGTATGCATCGGGACACTGCATTGTGGATATTCTAAGTGGCTATTTCTTGCTTGCCTGACCTAAGGAAGACAGACTCCCGCCCTTCTATAGCCTCCTTTCCTATTAATAAGAACATGGTCGAACCAGGGGTCTCCAAGAAAGGGTAACTTTCAGGGAAAAAAGTAAAAGGCAAAAAATCCCTCTAGATATATTTTTTTCTTTTTATGCAGTTTTATATAGTGCGAACTCGACCCGAAGGTATTGGAGCACTTTACATGAGCACCAGTTATATCATACGGACACATTACATTTTTTTTTTTAGACACAGATAGATTACGTGATTTGCCCAGAATCAAAGGATGGTGAGCTGATGCCGAGACTCCAACCTGGTTCCCCAGTTCCAAAGTCGGCAGCTCTGGCCCTTACGCCAGGACAAGACCTAAGGGACTTGAAGATGACAAGCTGCTGAGCGGCCTTAAATAAAGCTGATTAGGATCAAGAGAAAATACTCTTCTCCATTTTGGTTTAAGTTTAATTAAACAATACTAAAAGCCTTCTTCTGTTTTTCTCCTGCACAATGTTTCTTATCACCCACAACATTTCTTCCACTTTTTGATACCATGATAACGCACTGAGTTACTGCATGGAATTTTGGTCAGCGTGATTCAGACTGATTAGGTGTTTCCACACCCGGTTTTGGGTTGGGTGTGGGAGAACCAAACCCGATTTTTCCAGCTTGTACTTCTGGCTACAAAAAGGAAGAGGCTTTGAGTGCTGCAGCAGTCAAGCCTAATCCTCCATTTTGCTTAACAGAAATACCTTCCTCTCCCTTCTCCAACTGCCCCCATCACCTTCCCTAGATGCAGTTTAAGGCTGACTGCAATGGCTTACACCAAGTTGGTTCGTCCTGGCCAAATATTTTACCTTCTGGCATTGTCCTTTAAAACCCATACTAGCATAGAATTACACTTCTAAAGTCCCCCAGGACCTCACAGGAGGTGCTTAGAGACTCACAGGGTGTCAGGCAGAGGCCAACAGCAGGGACCAGTCCATGTCCAGTTGCCACTCATAAACTGGGCAGTGGCAGGAAAGGCCTCTTGTAGCTTATTGTATTCCGGTAACTGGAACAGGCGGTCAGCCTTATGATCCTTGGAGTCAACTTCTTTGTCCTGGATACACAAGGTAGCAGGTTCAGTCCTTCAGGGCTCCTCTCAGGATACAGACAGCAGGTACAGGTCTCTTTTGTTCTTCCTTAGGTCCAGAAAGTGTTTTGAAGTGGGTGCCTGGATATGCCACATTTATGCCTGACATGAGTAAGTGGATGGAAATGATTTCTGGGCACACCTTAACCAATAGATTAAAGGTTCCCAAGGCCAACCCTACCCACTTTGGGAATTTTCAAGATGGTGAAATTCTTCGGCCACACCAATCTTGGGATCTGTGGGCTGGAGATGTGTGTGGGGAGCATACTATGGTAATCCTAGTTTCCTCCCACATCTAACAATAAAATTCCAGTTTGAAGCAGGTACACAAAAATTGTTTTTCACCCTGTTCTCGCCCTTTGAAGAACGCCACAAAAGTTATATTTTAGTTTGAGTTTTCAAGCAACCAGACAGTGGATAAACAAAAACTATCTTGCATCCTGTTCTTGCACTTTGAAGTGTGCCCCAATTGTTCTGTATAAAACCTAAGTAGACCTGTCAAGCAGGATTTAACACTCCAGCAGGATTTGGCACTGTAATGTCAAAAAGTATGTTCACAGCCCCTACCCTACATTTTTGTGAGTTTCAAGGAATTCATCTCAGCCCATTCAGGTCAACCTATTGTTTGTTCCTGGGAAGCATTTTTCAGCGGAAGTGGGAGAGGAAATGCAAATGGGCCTACAGAGGCTTTAGACAGGGAAAACGGAAACTTTCTAAAAGTACCACTTCCTCAATATTAATCAAAAATCCAACTGCACCATTGAATTGAGTTTTTAATACCTATTAAAAATAGTTGTTTCATTATTCTTCTAGCTGTTTCCTAATTGAATTTAGCACTATTAAATGTAACAATGCAATCTATGTAACAGTGGGAATGCTACAGTGGGAATATCATTTGGGGCTTTTTCACTGTAAGGACATGTTTAACATTAAGTTCCTACATGTCCTACTGTTTTTAAAAAAAATGCATGTTATTAAAGGTTCACTACGACAAAACAATTGCGTTACCGTGTAGTTCTCACATTATGTGACCTGTATAGGAAAAATACCCCCAGATCCTTATACATTTAGCATTAAGTCTACTGTTTCCTCAGGAATGACACTTTACAAATATCTGAAAAATTTGTTATGGTCTCATGTTTGTTCCACAACAGTCCATAGCCTTTGAATCTACATGCATCTCTGGACTCACCGAATATATTCAATCAAATAGTCTCAATGCACCCATTCTAGGTGGGCATGTTACAGTTCCTCTTTCATCTTCCATATATAGCAGCACTGGTTGCCAAGTTTTCATGAGGTTGTCTCAGTCTTTGTCCACATAACCAATTACTTTTTCCAACGCTATGGTGCCCCAAATATGCCAACACTACCTATGCCAGCTTCACGGTTTGTTTCCAACACCTCACAATAGTCGGACGTGCCATCAACAAAAGTTTGTTTGTCAGCCGCCAGTGCGTAGGATTCCCCCTTCTCAATCCTTTGGGTGCATGTCTAGCACTGTCACTTCTGGGTCAGTCGGTAGAGGTACTCATGTGATCTCTTTTATGGTAGACAAAACTTCATTCCAGAAGTTTTGTAGATTGGGGCAGTTCTACCGCACACACAGAGTATTCCCCACCATACCACATCCCTTCCAGCATTCATTAGTACTGTTACGGGAACATCCTGTACAATTTATCAGGTGTAAGGTACCAGTCCGTCATTACCTTAAATGCAGATTCTCTGTGTCTGACTGACAAATCATATTTATATATATATCCCTCCACATGTCCTACTTTTATGTACCATGTACTCTGCCTTATGGGCAATAAGGCCTACACAGGATCGACTTATAAATATTTAAAAGGAAGGTTTAGACCTGTTAAAATGGGTTATTTTGACAGGTCGAATTTGCTGTTTAGAACTACAATAGCCATGGCTATAAATGATAGTTCTGCAGTCATGTTTGCCATGTCACTGTAGAAGGTGACACAACAGGTGCTGCAGTCCGCTTGTTAAATTTAACTTAGAGGCCCTGGGTACCCTTTCTACCATATACTAGGGACTTATAGGAAAGTTAAATATGCCAATTAGGGTATGCCAATTTCACATTGTTGAAAGGGTGAGCACAAACACTTTATCACTGGTTAGCTGGGGTAAAGTGCACAGAATTCTACTGCTAGGAAAAATGTAGGGTCCAGCAAAAGGCAACCCTGCAGAAAGGGCACATTTTCTGCAGGAATTAAGTGTTTTTTTAGTGTCAGGGTGCTGTTTTTTTTATGGGGAGAACGGAAGTTGTTACCTTGCCTGGGGCTGTTGCTGTATTCAAACTATTTATTTATTTATTTGCAAAGTTTTATATAGCGCTGACTAGACCCGGAGGTATCAGAGCGCTTTACATGAGGATCAGCGAGTTACAGGATACATAGTTATATCAGTTGAATCAGCGAGTTACAGGTTACATAGTTACATCAGTTTGAATCAAAGAATCACAGAGGGAGGAGGAAGGGGAGGAGACACGAACGGGGAGACGAGGAAAACAATGTCAGATGACCGGCTGGGTAGGTGTGGGCCAAGGGGCCAGACTCCTCTATAGCTGTATAGGACAGCTCCACCGGGCATCGCCAAGGTTGCTCGGGCTCCGCGGTAGGTAAAAACAGTTTTGGTATCCGCCCAGGGGGCGTCGTCATATTTCCATCGAAGGGGGAGGGAAAGAGACACAAACGGGGAGACGAGGAAAAACAATGTCAGATGACCGGCTGGGTAGGTGACGGCCAAGGGGCCAGACTCCTCTATAGCTGCATAGGACAGCTCCACCGGGCATCGGCCAAGGTTGCTCAGGCTCCGTGGTAGGTACAAACAGTTTTGTTATCTACATCAGTTGAATCAGCGAGTTACGGGTTACATAGTTACATCAGTTTGAATCAAAGAATCACAGAGGGAGGAGGAGGGGGAGGGAAGGAGACACAAACGGGGAGACGAGGAAAACAATGTCAGATGACCGGCTGGGTAGGTGACGGCCAAGGGGCCAGACTCCTCTATAGCTGTATAGGACAGCTCCACCGGGCATCGGCAAGGTTGCCCGGGCTCCGCGGTAGGTAAAAACAGTTTTGGGATCCGCCCAGGGGGCGTCATCATAGATCCATCGAAAGCATCCGGTGTTCCTGACTGCTGGGTTGGAGTGTGAGATGGGCGGTGGGAGCTGAGACCGATCCACGTAGAGGCCTGTGTTGCTGCACCCAAACTAGGGAGGAATTCAGAAAGTGCTGTCTCTCATGGGATGTGGTGACCATCGAATAATGAGGTTTGAAGTGGTTCTCCTTTGAGGTGATATTCTTCCATTGAGGAGGACAGAAGGAGGCATCTCCTCCTAGATGATTCAGTGTTTTCATACAGTATTGAGTTGATTAAATTCACTAAAATATAGTTATTTTATCACTTTTTTATTGATGTGTCATCCCTGGAGGGGATCTGGGTTTCCCCTATAACAAAGGCTCAAGTCAGTGCTTTCTCTGGGGCATCAAGAAACTAGAAATCATACCCTGTAATGGCTGGTCAAGGATGCCGTGTTTGGAGTGGAGTATTGCCTTTCCTCAAAGTATTTAGGGACGTAATCTGCTTCATGCTGTGCGCTGTCATCCCACAAGATCTAGAACGCAAAGTGATATTCATCAGATTCTATTACTTTGCTAATGGTAGGAGATGGCTTATTATTGTGGCAAAAAACCTGCAACAACAGTAATAATCTAGCAACTACTAATAGGAAGGGGAACACGGAGGCTCTTATGATCGAACAAAAATGACCTTAAGGTGAGCGGCGCCTTCCCCTTTGCCACCGCAAATCTATAATGCAAAAACAGACGTGGTTTGAGGTCTAAAGACGAAGTCATTGTGCACAAAAGAATTTTCTATTCAAATCTTTTATTCTTATTTTAAACAAAACACTGGCCAACACGTGTTTCTCAACATCAAGGTCGCTTCCTCAGGGCCAATACATTAACCATTCCTCCTATGTTAGCAACACAATTTCAGAACTATTGACACTTCTTTGCTTATCATCAAATGGATACATCATGACATGGGGCCTGATTTAGATCTTGGTGGGACTCCTGTCGTCCCTCCGTGGCGGAGTATCCAAGTACTCCGCCAAGCTGACGGTACCCCGCCCGCCGTATTTAGATGTGCGCTAGATGAACCACCGTCCGTATCGAAAGACTGTTTCCCTTCATGCAAGCGGCTCACCGTTGTTGAGGCGACGGACTTCACTGTTGGCTAAGAGCACCCCATCGCCGTCAGGTCGGCGGGTTTGCGCATAGCCTATTTAGTTGTCCCTGTTGTGCTAGCATTGTCTAACATGGTTTGCTGATGGAGTGAGTCCCTGGTGGAGTGGAAACTGGTAAGCAGTGGCAGCTGCCTCGGAACGGGGTGCTGAGGCAGGGGTGTGGGGGATGGATTAAAAAATTACAAAAATAAACTTACATTCTCCACCACGCCGCCGCACACCTCTCCCACTGCAATACGCCTCTCCTCTGTCACTCGGTCTGCTGGAAGCACAGGAAGCACCCAGGCTTCTGAACTCTCCCAGCCAATCAAGACGCTGCAGGAGCAGCATTGTGATTGGTCTGAGCATCCTGTTTGGACGCTCAGGTAATGCCTGTGAGCCTGGGCATGTTCTCCATGGGGCTGTGCAACACAGCCCAATGGAGAACATGCCAAGGGCGCATGACGGTTTGGCCAGCCCGAGAGGTCCAGCCAAACCGTCATGTGCACTTAGAGGAATGCAAACCACTCCTCCCCTGCTCTGGCGTCACAGATCCCAGCCCCGCCCGACTCCCACATGGAAAAATAACATGATAATAACGTCCTGTAATTATCATTTTATTTTTATTTTTTGCACTGCTGCAATAGTAGAGGGGCGACGCTCCTCCCCCTCAGCGGAGGAGCCACCACTGCTGGTAAGTACTACTGATTTATGTGTCAATACACATATATGTTGTGTTTGCTTCTAAAATATATGTAGGTAATATGTTTAGCCCCTATTCTTACATTTTGCATAGCACACAAACAAACACACACACACTATTGAATGCACACCCACAGTCACCACAAGCACAACACCCACAACCACATCATTTTTTTTTAAACGGTCAATACAGGTGTGTTCATTTTACCTTGATAAGTTGTAAAATGTACACTAATGCATTACACATAAAAAACATGCATTAAAGAGTACTATAAAAATACATGAGACTAAGCCAATTGTCAACACACTATTCATAGTAAGACAAGTGTAAAAGAAGCTTACTTTAGATCCCGGCGACAATGAAGTTGATTTGTGTCATGGTCATGTAGTATCAGCAAAGGGAGAACCTAGACAATGGGATTCAAGACGGAAGTGGGAAACAGAAAAAAGGTAAGTTTCTACATCATTTTCTTCAATTCCACCAACTCAAAGTAGGAAGTATCCATGCCACAGTTTCCTCGACGGAAAGGCACATTGTGATTGGACCAGCGGTAATCTTGGCTGGACTCCTGTTGACAGCCACTTCTGTCTATGATGCCGTCGACGTGGGTGAAAATTCCTGGTGGAGTCGGCAGCACTCAGGCGGTTTGTTGCCCATGTTCCCACTAACATCTAAATGCAGCGGGCGGACCACAAAGTAGGTGGATGGTGAAACCGTCAAAAAAGTGACGGCGAGACTAGATCCGTCAAAATATAAATCAGGCCCAGAGTCACAACTGAAATAATGTCTGTTAATCAATTTCTTAAGGTGTTTGGAAGTTGATATAATGTTCTTTTACATCAGTCTCTCTTAGAGATTATTTCAGTTTGCGACTATGTCATGATGCAATAGAGTTCACATCCAGATTTACTCACTCTCTTTCCAAGTTGAGTTGAGTTTGGCAATACAAGGTGCAGTAGTCACTTGCTCGGTGTCTGGCAATTGTGTGTGAGCTTTGTCTTTCCGTTGCTGCTCCAGTACATCACACCTTTGTGTTTCCTCAAATTTGTTTTGGTTCCCCTCATTTGGGTTCCCTTTTGGATCCTTACCTTCATCTCTTAGTTCGTTCATGGGTAGTTATTTTGGTATCTAATTCTTCTTCTGCAGCCTGAAGCCTGCCATTCCTTGATCGCCTTCCTGGTTTCAGGGATTGGTTCCTGTTGAAGTGAACTATGCTGGCAGAACGCACGGTACGCACTTGACTCGGCTACTTCACTGTGTCGACTCACCTGCTGAATCAGCAATTCATTTGGGCTTCCGGGTCAGTACGGTGTTGAGTTTCACCCCATGGCCACGTTTGGCTGTAGCTGCATGATCACGGCTCCTTCCTAGTGGTTAGAGGGGTGGTCTTCCCCAGCATACCTGCACTTTCTGGCTATATTGTGACTCCTTCTGGTGCAGAGGCACAAGGAATCAAGGGTGGAAGTGGCGACCAGTTCGAAAGTCTTGGCAGAAAAAAGTAACGCCATCATATAGGTCTTCTCCTACCAGACTGGTGATGGGGGAGTGGTCTTTCCTCTACATTGCTCTTTTCCCAATACTAGATGGCAGCCTTTCACAGTACCTCCTTCACTAGATGCCAAATCGAAGATGGTGGATCCATTGCTTGTGAAGGGTTTCCTCTTCCTGTGAATGGATCTGTCTGTAATGAGAGTATAAAAGGAGAAGAAAGTTGATGGAAATCTGCTGCAGCACAGCTGAAGAGTAATTATAGGTCAGGTCGTCGCCCACACTGCTGTGTTTTTCTTCCTGAACTTTTTGGTATTTTTACAGATTTGTTTCCTGAAGGTCTAGAGATTCTCCAGTTTGAATTGGAAGATCAAGGACTCCTTGGTCTTCCAGTTCCTGCACAGCTCTTATTGGGCTGTTTAATACTTGGTACCCTTCTTTAGTTTATCATCTATCAAATTCTACCTAGTTTAAAAGTTTTCATCAATTCTGGCATTTTCCTCCACTGTAACCATTTCTCAGAGGCACCAGTTTTTCCATTTCACTCATGCCTCATGCAACCAAGCAAAGACAGAGTCCACGCTCCTTGCATTCTGCCAAGTACAGTTCCAGGTCTTCGTCAGCGACCGTTATGGTATAGCACTGGTATGTAAAATCAATGTGTTGCGCCTGTAGCAGTAGCATGGGTTTCCTACTATCTTATGAGTAAGAATGTATTGTAAGTATGTTGTTTTGGGGTAAAGGGGTTTACATTAAGAGCATAGACTTACCTGTTGAACACCAGTTCCCGCTGGGCTTCCATCTTCAGTAACCACCACCATCTGGGAGCAGGAGAACCTCCTGAGCAACTGTGTTCCTCTCTCTTCTTGCTCCCCATTTTCTTATCAATGTCTACAATGTATGGCTGAAAATTGGTATCAATCATGACGGTGAAGGGAGGGTTGAGTTCACGTGGAATTCAACCTACTGTCACACCTTGACAATGAGAAGTTGAATTACAGTCACGAGCTGGCAGGTAGCAGGGATATATGCACAACTTTACTTACTGTTGGTAATTTCCAGATACTTTATAGAATTAATAACGTTCAATGTGATATCCTTCAGACCGTGCCTATTGTTCTCCAAGTTGTACCCCTCCACAGAGGGTGACCCTCACTTGTGCCTGCTTGTTGCCTTTGGCTCACTGAGGGGTGTGAGGCTCTCTGTACCACTCCTAGTGCCTTTTATTTCCCAGCCAACAGCAGGGTTGTGACGTTCACTTGTACCCTGCCTGGAATTTCTGGTGTCCTTGCTCTCCAGCAAAGGACAGTGTGAATTTGTGTGTCCCATGGTTGCCCAGTCTTGCATTGCATTGCACTGCAACTGCGTCCCTTGATTTATGGGTACTTCATAACCCTGATTAGACACTTTTAGTTTTTACTGATTCTTTCTAGAAAGTTCTACCAATACCAAGTTTATTGAGAGTTAACATTAATTTCGATAGCAAAAGGATATTTGACACCCCAGATAATTAATACCCTAATAACTTCGAAAATGTCTTTAGGGGAAACTGGGAGCTCAGATAGGCTAACAGCATAGTGTCTCTACACTGCTCATATAACTTTGGAAAAGTCTCTGCCCAATTAGCCTTTCAGAGGTACTGGTCTAATGGGAAATGTCCCATGCCCTCTGAAAGGCAATCGTCTTACTATGGGTCCCCACAACTGCAGGAATCAACAGGTTACCTCTGCAGTGTACATTTCTCTCTCATTCATATAGAATTATCACATGAGACTGAGGTTCATAAAAATCGCTTTTGAGGTGGTTAATTTCCAGTAGGTTTCTTATATTAATTCTTTTATTTTTCCATTTATGGTCTGTTAGTTTACTAACTTTACCAGTATACTGTTTTTGCTAGAGATGCAGCACCAACATACGATCTTTTTCACTCTCTTGTTCACTACACTAACTAGTGAACCTAGACTACATTTTCTTCTACAGCCAGTTGTTTCTTTTGTTCCATAGGAATCATCCCCTAATGAAGGGCCATTTTGGCCCGAAATGCATCGAATATAATTTACTCTTGTCGCGATTTGGAATGGTCGCTACAAGTTCATATCTAATAAAAAGATTACTAAGAATAACCAAGTAGATGCATTATCATCATTCTTGTTTGGATGAATCACATTAATCATGTTAAAAAGTGTATCTTGAGGAGAACACTGTGTACCAAATACGCTAGCGCTATAGGAGGAAACACAATCCCAGGGCAGGAAAGTGATACAGTACTGAATTATTAACAAAGACCATGAGAAGAAAACTGTTTTTTAAACTGTGTGTGAAGAATTGGGGAGGATATATAGACTGGCAAAAAGCCAGTTGAGAGTCCCGCTGAGAAATCCACCCGTTACAATGAATATACAGTATGTGAAAATATCTCCATTGGCTATCAGGAGAAAAGTGGGAGAAGAGAGAGACGGGGAAGACACTGGTTAATGACAGATGCTGGTCATCGGCTCTTTACCGTAATGAACCATCGCTCAGTACTATTTGAAAAAGAACATAGCACAGAAAAATCAGTGTTAGAAAAACACAAATATCACATAGATGGTTGTATGATGTTACAACGCATTCCGTTGTAACGCATGCCTTTTCCACGCATGCGTTACAACGGAATGCCTTTCCCACGCATAACCTTTACCACGAATATTCCTTTACCACGCATACTTTTACAACGATTTTCGTTGTAAATTCATGCATGGTAAGGGCATACTCTTGGTAAAGGTTATTCCCCCCACCCCTAAACCTTTCTTACAAATACCCCTCCCCTGCCCTTAAGCCTTAAATCGGACCCCTGTTTTTTTTAATATTCCCCTTACCTCTCCACGTCGTCTCTTCTCAATCTTCTTCCGTGTTGATGTCGTACGTCGTTAAGAGGAAACGGAAGTGTCTTTCCGTTTCTTCTAACGACGCCGATTCCCTCCACATAGAAACTTCAAAAGGTGCGTTTTGTATTGGGGGAAACCCCCAAGCCCCTTTTTAATACGCTTTTGTTTTTTAGGGGAGACCCCCAAGCCCCCCTTTTTTGTTGTTGCCTTTAACACACATGCCTTTACTACGTATCTCATAGTAAAGGTATGCGTGGTAAAGGCTTGTTGTAACCACGCATGCGTTGTAATGCATGCGTGGTTAAGTTATGCGTGGAAACGGCCGCGTTGTAGTGGCCGTTTCCCCACATAGATATGTTTTGTATTCCATAATAATTCTTTATTGGCGCGTATGAGCATTATTGAGCAGGGGAGTAGCTTGGTCTGTGAGATTGGGGGGGTGTAAGCTTCAGATTTCCCAACAATCACGCTGGCATACCTTGTTAAAATACATTATAAGCATCATGACACGAGGGGGGTGTTAGAAAGGAGACTCTTTGTACAACACGGTTTGATTGAAACAAATACGTTTATTCTTTAGCAACTGCATTGAGCAGACCATCTCTTTCTGGCCAGTGTCAAACTAACCATCAAGGAATGTTCGCTTTTCAACTTTCACCTCCCATCACTGGACAATCACCTCCTTGCTGATACAACGCAACCCTATGTTGATTCCACCGTTCAACATTCTCCAAAAGTATATGAAATTGAAACACACATGTGACTTTGAATGGTCCTCTAAATTTTGACAAACCTCTCAACACTCTGCCCACTTTGACCTTCACCCAATAACCAACCGCAACCACACCTTTAGAAAACACAACATTGTTAATAATAATAATAATAATAAAGAAACTTATAAAGCGCACAGCTACCCCGAATGGGGTGTCCCGGCGCTAACACGGACATTGATAGAGATAGTGGTCAGTATGCCTTAGTCATTACGACTAAAGAGCCAAGTTTTCAGGGCCTTTCTGAATTCTTGTTCAGACTACAATGTGCGAAGTTGAAGAGTAAGGTTATTCCAGCATTTAGAGGTCCCCACCTCGAAAGTCCTTCCCCCTATTCTGGCTTTCGCGAAACGGGGGGTGGTAAGGTATTGTTTGTGGTTAGACCTAAGAGATCTGTTCTGCTGGTAAGGACTTAGTCTCTTCCTCAAATAGTTGGGCCCCTTTCCTTGCAATGCCCGAAAAGCAAACGTAAGAACCTTAAATTCAGTGCACTTGGCCACAGGTAGCCAATGCAGTTGTCTCAGGTAAGGAGAAATACGTTTGCGAAGAGGGACCTTGCAGACCAGTCTGGCCGCTGAATTCTGCACTATCTGAAGCCTACGGATCAGACCAATTGGCAGACACATATAGAGACCGTTAGCATAATCAAGATGGGAAGTGATTAAGGCGTGCACAACGGTTTTACGTGCTGACTCAGGCAAGTAATCAATGAATTTCCTAATGATTTTTATCTTGCCGAAGCAGGCCGCAGATACCTGTTGAACCTAGGTGGCAAGGGACAGATCTTTGTCCCACCTAACTCCTAGATTCTTAACTGAGTCCTTAGGAGTGGGGGTCCTAAATCAGCTGGCCACCATAATGCTGAGGAGGGTGTTACAGCTTGATTAAAAACAAGACCTCCGTCTTGTCAGCATTAAGTTTAAGAAAGTTAGTGCTCATCCAGGCAGAGATGTTTTTTAGGCATAGTTTCAGAGAGTCAAAGGAAGGTGCGGACACTCCACTGAAAGTAAACATCAGTTGTGTGTCGTCGGCATAAGATGTCACCTTGATCCCAGTGTCGGCGATAAGCTCTGCGAGCGGAGTCAAATAGATGTTGAAAAGTAGCGGGCTCAAGGCCGACCCCTGTGGTACCCCCCACTTGAGTGGTTTTGCGGTGGAGGTGTAAGGGGGGATCGAGACCTGTTGTACTCGGCCATGTAGGTAAGACGCGATCCAGTCAAGCGCTGTCCCCTGGATGCCGATTTGCTTTAGGCGATCCAGTAAGATGGAATGGGACACCGTGTCAAACGCTGCTGACAGGTCGAGTAGTACCAGCATGACCGCCGAGCTCCCATCCACCGCCCATCGGATGGCATCTGCCATCTCAATCAGCGCTGTTTCTGTGCTAAAACCAGGGCGAAATCCGGACTGGGAATCATGGAGTATGCCGTTTGACTCAATAAAAGCCGCCAACTGCTGGTGAGCTAGCTTTTCAAGAATTTTAGCAGGGGCAGGCAACAGAGAAATGGGCCTATAATTACTAGTGACTGTAGGGTCAGCATTAGCTTTCTTTAAAATAGGGAAAAGAAATGCATGTTTCCAGGCCGCTGGAAAGACCCCCTGTCTCAGCAAAGAATTCCAGATGGCATTCAGGGGGGGATTGAGCAGCTCAGCCAAGGCACGATATTGTTTCGCTGGCCAGGGATTGCCAGGTGACCCGGATTTGCATTTCTGGAGTTCCCCCAAAGAGGCTTCTAATGAGATAGTAGCAAATTCCGATAACACTGGCTGAGTGTCGCTGGGGCTACTACAAATGCCCTCTCCAGAATGAGGATGTGCTGCTGGGAAAGTTGTATAAATCTGGGATATTTTCTACTCAAAGAAGTCTGATAGCTTATTACAAAACTCCTGTGATGGAGTGATAGAGTGGGTGAGTGCTTTCGGGTTAGTGAAGGACTTCACAACCTTAAAAACCTCTCTGGAAGAGTGTTTGGCACTGGCAATGCATTCAGTAAAGAAATCTCTTTTAGCTCCGCAGAGTAGTTTGCGATATTCTTTAAGTGCTGCTCGATAACAGATTTTATCCTCCAGAGAGTACAGTAATCTCCATTTGCGCTCCAGCCTTTTACATTCACTTTTCTTGGCTCTGACATTTGCTGAGAACCAAGGCACGGAAGGGGAGGTTCTTGCGGAGGTAACCGGCCTCCGGGGTGCAATTATATCGAGGGCGTCACTAACCCATGCATTAAGGTTCATGATGCTGTTCTCGAGATTAGTAGATGAGGAAGGCTCTGAGTCTATCAAGAGTGGGGTCAGGGACTCTAAGGTTACCCTACTCCAATTCCTTCTTAATTCCTTTGGCCTGGACGTGACCCTTAATTCACCAGTCAGGTGTACATGAAAAAGGATCAAGAAATGGTCCGACCAAATGACCGGCTCAGGGGGAAGGACCGAGAGGTCTGATATATTCGAGCAAATCAAGTCTAGTATATGACCAGCTTTATGAGTAGGGGATGTGACTAGTTGGATCAAGTTACAACCTGCAAGTGCAGAGATAAAATTAGCACTATGAGAGCAGGATGAATCATCCACATGAAGGTTTAGATCGCCCAGGATAGTGAAATTAGAGTAGTGTATGCTAGCCTGTGCAATGTGATCCACGAGGGAGAGGGAGGCACTATGACAACAATTCGGGGGTCTGTTCCCATTACTAGCTTTGCAAACTCCACCAGTTGCCACCCACTCCTTCATCCAAGATGGCACCAACTTGGTACCCAGAACTCTACCCCTCATCAATTCAAACTGAGACTTTAGAGTTGCCTCCTGCATGGTGGTGCAATAACGCCCACACCATCTTCTCCACTGATCTCACTATGTTCTATCTAGACTTAGTTGCCATTTGGAGAGTGCCCTTCACCAATCTGATAGCCCTTCCAACAATGCAGTTTCCCTGTGGAGCGGTACAATGGTGGGTAATGCCATGCTCCCCCAGAAACTCCTTCATCTCATGAGAGACCAATTGTATGCCATTATCAGTTATAAGTACTGAAGGAACACCTTCTTTCAAGAAAATGTTTCTCAAATTCTGAATGATGGCTTCTGTGGTGATTTCTCTCATAAACGTCATGCACAACCACTTAGAAAACACATCAACTCCCACCAATGCAAATTTGCACTCACCACGCACTTCAAACGTTGGACCAATGAAGTTGATACACATGCTATTTCAAGCTTTACCAGGGTTCATAATATGTCCCATGACTGATTGTGCCCCTACTCTAAGTCTCTTCTCACCCTCCTTACAAGCAATACACCTTTCAACCCACAAGGTGACTTGGTCATCCATACCTGGCTACCAAAATTGCACTTTAAGGCGACGATGGGTCAAACTCTGCCCCAAATGGCCTTCATGAGGCAGAACTATACGCTTGGTTCTCAGATCCAATGGTAGTACAAACCTATCACCTCTCAACAACAATTTATTGCCACACGTGGACATTTCATCCAAAACCTTGACAAAAGGCTGTACAGATTTTGATCCACAACTCTCTCTTCTCTTTCCCGAAATCACCATGCGCACAACTTCCAAAAGAATTTTATCAGCATCCATATCTTGATACCACTCAGCCACTGTAAAAGCACCAGACCCTTCCATCACAGCATCTTCCACTGAAGCTACTGCACCTTAATTTTTGCCAGTTGATACAGGTGGACCATCTACCAACTTCCAATCATTCGACATCCTGGACAGACAATCAGCCTGAGTATTCTTCCAGCCCTGAATGTGTTCAACAATTTAACGATACTCCTGGAGTCTGGCAGCCAGTTTCGCCAAACTTGCTGAGCCCTTACAAACACCACCAGGAAGAAGTACTTTGACAAGTGGTTTGTGGTCTGATCTTAGGACAAACTGTGTGCCCCACACATATGTCCGTTAATATTCCATACCATGCATCTGTCAATGCTTCTCTCTCAATAACAATTCCTTTTGGCACTCGTTAGGGTTCTAGATGCAAACACCATGGTTTTCTCACTGTTACTATGTTTTTGAGAGAGAATAGCACCCACGCCTGTAGCACTTGCATCAACTGTTATGATAGACTTGAGCCTGATGTCAAAAGGTACCAAGATCCCTGCTCCACACATCTCTTTTTTATCATATTAAAACATTTTCCTGTTCTTGGGTCCACACAAAACTCTGACCTTTCCTAGGCAACGACCTCAAACACTCTGTTTTGTCTGCAAATCTCTCCACAAACTCTGTATAGTACTCTATCAGACCCATAAAGGATCTCAACTGCTCTTCGTCTTGATGTGCTGGTGCCAGTTCAATTGCCTTTAACAAATTTTCTTTTGGTTTCACCCTGTCACCTGGTGGGGTATATCCCAAATATTCAACCTGTTCTTTAAAAAAACACTTCTCTTTACGCAGAGTAAGACCTACTCCTGCAATTCTATGCAAAGCCTGCTTCAATACAATATTGTGTCCCTCAATTGTTTTTCCAAAAATTAATGTCATCTTGAAAGTGCAATATATTCTCAAAGCCTTTGAAGACTTCACTAATCATATGTTGAAAAACACCCGCTGCAGATGACGGACCGAATGGCATGCGAGTGAACTGAAAGGTTCCTTCCATTGTTATACATGCTGTCAGAGGCTCACACTCCTCATGGAGCTTGATCTGATGGTATACACTCTTTGGGTCCAACTTGGAAAAATGCATTCCCCCTTTCAACATCAGAAACAATTCATTAATGTTAGGTAAGGGAAAGGTGTTTGCCACCACACTTTGATTTAAGAATCTTACATCCACACAGAACCCTAAACGCCCATTCGATTTCTTTGTGATAACTATGGGCGACACCCAATTAGATGCTTCAACAGGTTCTATAATCCCTCCCTTCAACATTTCTTGAAATAATTTCTTGACCTCCTCCCGAACCACTACCAGAACTCTCCTGAGTTTATGTTGAACTGGTACAACTCTTTTCTTAAGCAAAATTTTGTGCACATAATCTTTCGGCTGTCCTAGCTTATCACTAAATTTAAGATTTACAATCTCGAAAATTTCTGAAATAGACTCATCCTCCACCACCATTACTTGAGAAGGGGCCCTTGAATTAACAATGATATGCAAGTCGTATTGGTGTACCCACCCCAAAATTGGGGAACCTTGCTCTGCCACTTACACCTTTCCTTGTAAGTTCCTTTCCTCAAATGTGATGTGTGCATCCATAAACTCCAAGATATTGACAGTTTCACCCTGATACCCTCCCAGGGAAATATCCTTAGGTTTTAATGCAATATCACTCCTCTCTTGTTAAACACGGATCTAGGAATTATGGTGTACATGGACCCCATAGCCACCATAAGCTGAACACTGCGCCCATTTACTCCGAAAGTTGGTTTGGGTCTGTTTTTCCTCTTATCACCTTCTATTAACTCTCCCTCACACCCCACACTCAAAATCCTTTCAGACAAGTCACAGACACTAGAAGGGGTCTCTGATACTACCGCCACCATGCTGCGATCGGCAGTCCTGCATAACCTAGCAAAATGCCCTATGCGACCACACTTTCTGCATTCCTTATTGTTGGCAAAAGAAAATTTCGAGTCAGAGGCATGGCTCATACTCCCAAAACGATTACACTCCTCAATAGGCTGTTTAAGTGGCACATAATTTTTCCCAGCTCTATTATTGGCTCTCAACACCACTACAGATTCCAATTGTGTTTTACTCACTGCTCCCACCTGTGAAACTTCCGTAGCCTAATTTTTTCTTTTCCATTTCCCTCATGCACAAATCTGATTGCTCAAGAACCTTGGCAATGTCTATTGCAGCTTTCAATGTGGGATTCTTTGCCGCCCACAACCTCTCTAGAATCTTCTTGGTTTGACATTGTACTATGAGCTGGTCCCTGATGAGCTCATCTGCCAAAACGCCAAACTAACATTTGGTTGATAACTCTCTTAGTCTAGCCACAAACTCATCAATGGACTCCTCTACTTTCTGGTGTTGTCTATAAAATGTTTACCTTGTCATGACCAGATTCTCCTCTTTAGCATATCTAATCTCCAACCTGCGTCTGGCCTCTTTGAAAGGTATCTTGAAATGATTTTCCATTAGACTCAAGAGCTTGGGGTAAATATCTAAAAACGTGCTGACCCTCCATCTTTAGAGCGCTCAACAGCGCTTTTTTTCTTGTAGGGCAAAATTCTTGTCCTCTTAAGGCTTCCATGTAATTATCAAACATTAGGATCCAATCCTCCCAAGGAATTGCTGGGGTCCCAACTTGTGTTAAAAAACATGGTGGTGGAATAACTGACACATGAGAGGGCGGGACACCCAGAGAAGCTTCCCTGTGAGAACGTTCTGAAGCTTCCATCACTATAAACCTACAATATAAAAAAAGAGTATAAAAATGTCTCAAAGGCATCGTGTAAATTAATCCAAGTTGAAACCAATTGTTTACTGGTTTCAATTACAGTTCCATGGTGTGCGCATCACCGCTCTTTATTATGGTTATGATTAAAGATGTGTACATCATTGATGTTGCCCAAATGTTAAAAGATGTGCACTGTAAGATGTGTGTGTCACCGATGAACTCGCTGTACAAAGTGGTGTACCCCATAAGGTGTGCACACCGATGGACGCAGTGTTATAAATGATGTGCACAACAAGGTGTGAGCATCACCGACACTGCCGATGTAATCCACAGACAGTTTAATAGGGCATACGACTGCCTGGCTGTGTTGCCATGGCAACTGTACAACTTCGACGTGCCGCTTCGATGACACCCCCGCAGTGCTGCAGGATTGTTATGACAATGGAGTTCTACAAATGGCCCCTGTAATGTTCGGGGTGAGGGGGGGGCCTAATGGGCAGGTCGGAGCTAATGGTAGTTGGGGCCTAAAAGAGTACCTAGTACATGCAGACATGACCACACACTAGTATCGGTCTGTGCCGCCAGCCATGAGCGCTGATGTCACCTTTATTATATACTCCCCGGCCCGCGCCCGGCCCAGGGAGTTGAGGTGGATACATTGTTGTGTATGAGCCGGGTGGCTCACTACATCCCATCCCACCAACATTGGTTCAAACAATAAAGTCAACAGAATAAACTAACACAATAGCCTTCACTGCACGACTTACAGAGTCTCTGGTGTCAGTTCTTTAACATAGAAAGTCTTTCAGCCTCTGACTAGGCTTTGGATTGTCTCTCAACCGGTATGGGTGTCCCCTCTTCAGTAGGGCATCCTCTGATGTTCGGGGACTCCCTTCTTGAGGCTGTCCTGGATCACTGTTGTCTTCTCTTTCCTCTTGAAGCTCTTCTCTCTCTTGCACCCCGGTATCATTCAACCTCATCTGCGTGTTTGGGGGGCTCCTAGGTTCTTCCACTCCTGTCGGGTCCAGCATTGGTGACACCACCTTCTTAAACCATGAAGCATTTCTCACCATCTGGCGCTCTCCTCTTCTTGCCGTGACCATAGTCTTCTGCACGCGGACTACCTCCCACGGCTCTTTCTCAAAAGGTGTCCGGAACTTCCAGCCCGGATATCTGTCCTTCACCACCACATAATCTCCTCTTCTGATGGCTATGTCTCGGGCTCTCCGTCGTTGGCTGGCCTTGTCATTGTTATTTTGTCGTTTGGTCTGGGCTCTTGTACTGTCCAAAGCCCCGGGCACCCACTTCTTACTCACAGGTACTACGTCACGTACAGCTCTCTGCATTAAAAGATCACTAGGGGCACACCCAGTCGTGCTGTGGGGTGTTTGACGATATGCTCTCAAGAACCTGTGCAGGCATCCTTCCAGGTCTTCTCGCTGGTCAACCCCAATCCTTAATGCTTTATTAATGGTTCTCATGAATCTCTCCACGTCACTGTTGGCTTGAGGCCACTGAGGTGTTATCCTCCGATGACGTATATTGTATTGTTCCATGTACTCACAAAATTCTTGTCCCTGAAAGGGGGGTCCATTATCTGTACGTATTTCCTCTGGCATGCCCAACAGAGCAAATGTCTTCTCCAGAATGGGTTTGATGGTTTCAAAAGACGTAGAGCTCACCACTTCCACCATAGAAAACTTCGAATAGCTGTCCACCATGACTACCGTGTGTCTCCCATCCGGGAAACTTCCGAAGTCCATACTGAGAGTGGTCCATGGCATGGTGCTGGGCGGTTCTGTGATTACTGGTAAAGCCGGAGGATCCGCTGCGGTTATCAGACAGGCATGGCATCCTCTTACTTTTTCCTCTACCATGCGATCGATCCCTGGGAACCACACCTTCGACCTGATGCGAGCTTTCGTTTTCTCAATTCCTTGGTGTCCTTGGTGAGCTAGGTCCACCGATCTCTTCCACAACTTGGAGGGTATCACTATTCTTGTCCCCCGTAAGATCACTCCTTCACAACTTTCACTCAGTTCCTCTCTGCACTTCCACATTCCAAGACGCGCTTCTCGTTCTTCATCCGTCATTCTGCCGGACCCTTCCAGGAACGTCTTCCACTGGTGGTTGCGAAGCGTCTCCTTGACAGCCAGGAGGCAGGCATCTTCTCCTGTCGCCACCACGATTTCTTTCACAGACAGGGCTCTTGGACATGCAGCATCGACAAGCTGCTTGATGAATGATTCTGTTCCCTCGTCTACCTCTGTGGTAGCCTCTGGACAGATTGCCATCGGATGCCGCGACAGATAATCCGCCGGATTATTCACTCCCGGTCTGTACCCCACCTCAAAGTTGTAATGTTGAACATGCACTGCCCATCTTCCAATACGTGGTGGTCCACTCCTTGCCGTACCTCCGAACAGTGGCACAAGTGGTTTGTGGTCGGTGACCACCTTGAACCTGTGTCCGCACAGATATATATCTAAGTGTTGACAGGCCCACCGGATAGCCAACGCCTCTCTTTCAATCTGGGCATACCGTGTTTCCACCGCTGTGAGATCTCGACTGGCGTATGCGATCGGTACCCACTCTTCACTCCGATCTTGCTGCAGGAGCACCGCCCCCAACCCCACCGGGCTGGCGTCAACAACCAACTCCGTCGGCTTTCCAGGCTTGAAATACGCTACAGTCGCCCCTTGCAAAAGCGCGCCCTTGATCTCCATAAAAGCATGGGCTTCTGCACTGGTCCATCGCCACTTTACGTCCGTTTTTGTGAGTGCTCTCAGAGGCTCCGATATCGTGGCCAAATGCGGGATAAAACGGCCGCAGTAGTTCGCCATCCCCAAGAAGCTTCTCACTTCCGTCTGATTCTGGGGTGTGGCCGCTGCACGGATGGCTTCCACTTTTGCGGGATCTACTTGCAACCCGTGGGTCGAGAACTTGTAGCCAAAAAACTCAACTTCGTTGGTGTAAAATGCGCATTTTTCTTTGTGCAAGATCAGTCCTTGATCCACAAGCCTCTGCAGCGTTGCTCTCAGGCATATTTGGTGCTCCTCCAGGGACTTTGAAAAGATTAGCACATTGTCACTAGCTTTTATTACACCAACCAGACCCGACAGGGCTTCCCTGATGGCATCCTGGAAGACCTCTGACGCCGACGATACCCCAAAGCTGAGCCGCTTAAATCTCCTCAGCCCCACATGGGTGGAAAACGTGGTTATGTATCGACTTTTCTAATCCAGGAGCAGTTGGTGATATCCTGAGTTTAAGTCTACTTTAGAGAACCATTTGGCACCGTTGATATCAGCAACTATTTCATCAATGGTGGGCGTATATGCCGCTCTTTTTTGATCGCTTTGTTCGGCAACCGCATGTCCACGCATAGACGAATTGCCCTGGGCTGTTTTGGGTAAGGCACAATTACTAGCGGGGACACCCATGGGGTAGGACCAGACACTTTTTCAATCACTCCTGCGCTTTCCAGCCAGTCCAATTATGCCTCTACCAGAGGTCTTAAGTGAAAAGGCACTCTTCGGTGTCATAGCGCCACTGGTTTGATCGTTTCGTCTATATGGAGTTTAACTTTCACCCCTTTTAGACAG
Organism: Calotriton arnoldi; assembly: GCA_963921515.1. NCBI lineage: Eukaryota > Metazoa > Chordata > Amphibia > Caudata > Salamandridae > Calotriton > Calotriton arnoldi. Next base: position 6,352,325 of record CAWUFW010000011.1, read on the forward strand.
CCCAGACCTCTGTACAGATCAGGAAATTCTGCCATTATCCCTTCTGCATGTGACTGGTGGATTTGTTTTGCAAACATCACCAATCCCAGATCTTCCGCTGAGTGGCAGCCCAACAGGGTCCCTGCACTGTCCCTGGTTACGTGGAATATTGTAATTGCAGACGTATTTCCGTGGGTGACCTCTACTTCTATCATCCCTTGGAGTGGAATGGGGATATCCCCTCCATAGGTGAAGATTCGTGCAGTCGTCTTGAGAAGTGGTGGTTTCGGCACGAGTTGTTCATATTGTGCAGCGTGTAAAATGTTGACTGAGGCTCCAGTGTCTATTAACGCCATGATGTTGTTCTCTCCTATGCGGATTTGGCACATTGGGGGTGGCCTCTTCCTCGTGTTTGCTCTCCCTGTGTAAGATATCACGAACACTTCGTCCTCCTCGTCATCTTCCGTGACGCTCATTCTGCGACACCTGCTTTCTACCTCCTCTACTGCTTCTGCTTCGTGTACCACATGTTTGCTGGGCCCTGGCTTCTTCTGCCTGCTTCCTCCGGCCGTCGGTCTTGTCGCGCTCATGCATGCTTTCGCAAAATGTCCGAATTTGTTACACCTCAGACACTGTTTGCCCTGTGCCGGACATCCCCTCGGTGGATGGCTCTCCAGACCACAGTTTCCACACCCTTTGCTTCCTGACCGGCCGCTCACATTACCTCGTCCACGGCCTCCTCCTTTGCGGAGGACATCGTCCCGCTCCTCTTTGATGGTGCTTGGATACGCCGGGTGATTCCCCGTCGATCGTTTCGCCAGCGCGGATTCCAACTCTCAGGCCCTGGCATATGCCAATTCATGCGATCTCCCCAGTACCAGAATGTCATCTAGGGAGATTCCAGGTTGACACAGGATCAATTTCCTTAGATCCGACGACTTGCAACCTTGGATCAACTGCGCTCTGATTTCGAGCTGCTTGTCGATTCCAGTGCAGGAACTCGCTAGTTTTTGCAGGCGTGCGAAAAATATGTCGACCGATTCTTCCTCTTTTTGCTTCGCTTGTCGCAGTTTAAAATGTTCAAAGTCCGGGTTGACCTAAGGGTCAAAGTATCGATCTAGAGCCCTTACTGCTTTTTCGTAGTCCTTCATGTCTCCTGTGTCTGGTAAATCCTGGAATAACTCATATAACTCATCCCCACCCATGTGCAACATAGTGGAGCGTTTGACTGCGCGGTCCATTTTACGCGCAGCAATAAAGTAGTTCTCTAGCTATCCAATCCATTTGTGCAACCGTGGCGCTGCCGTTGCTGGGTCAGCCAGTTGTCCGAATGGTGGTAGTACGTTCAGAGATGTACGTGGACTAGTGTCTCCAGGCCTTTGAGCACCTCCCTCAGCTTGCACCGACATCCTCCTGTGCACTCTGGGTCACTGACCGTCTCTACTAGGTGTCTGTGATTGCACACTTGCACCCTGTGCCATCTCACCCCTTTCTGTCCAACCGGCAGCCGCTTTCCTGCTGCGTGTGTGGGTGTCCTGCCGCCAGGGAGGGTTCTCTTTCAGCCTTGCAGCACCTTGCAAGCTCACACCCTTCTGCCACCGTCCTCTTCTTTCACGCGCCACCACGCAGTCGCGGTGCGCGACACGTGCTCTCATTTCCCCCGTGCCACTGATGACCTCCCACGGGCCTAGGACGATGCGTTTTCCTCAGCCCACGCACACGTGCGCTGACTCACCACACGCTGATTTTGGCCTCCCGGCCACACGTGCGCCGGCTCTCCACACCAACTGCAGTCTCCTGGCCTCCCGCCAGTCCCAGGACAACGATCCCCGTCAGCGCACGCCCGTGTGGGCTGGCTTCACACATGCGGGGCCTCAGGCGATGAACTACGGCGGCGCGCGCACATTGCCTCGCACACACCCACTGGGGCCACTGCCACCGCACGCGCCTCACCGTACTCTGCACTACGCCTTTCTGCCACGGTGCCGCCGGCACGCCTCCAGACTGCGCGCCTCCCGCTGCCTTGCACCGCGGCATCGTTACTCGGTCCTCGGGACCCACGGCCTCATTAGCAGGTGCCCTCAACGCCGACTCCATGTTGCGATGGCACGCCGTGAGTTTTCTTTACCCGCCTCGTCGCCAGTGTCATGTTCGTGGTGAGGGGGAGGGCCTAATGGGCAGGTCGGTGCTAATGGTAGTTGGGGCCTAACAGAGTACCTGGTACATGCAGACACGACCACACACTAGTATCGGTCTGTGCCGCCAGCCACGAGCGCTGACGTCACCTTTATTATATACTCCCCGGCCCGCGCCCGGCCCAGGGAGTTGAGGTGGATACATTGTTGTGTATGAGCCAGGTGGCTCACTACAGCCCCGTACACTCATGCCAGTCACTTGGTTCAAAATGGCCGCTAACATAGGGGTAGCAACTTACATCACAGACAGGCTAGACTGCACTCCCTCACAGTACTTATTCTCCTTCAAGAAAGCTGCTAGGTACAAACTCAGCGGGAAATATCACACGCACGCTCAAGTTCGCTTGGCTGCGGGGGCTTCTGACACATACACGAACCAGCCACTTACTTCGTAGCAGGTACTTGCCAAGTAGCACCACCTTCCCGATTGGCACTCCCACACAGTTTTGGTACACAAACTGGATGATGTTGTGACTCACAACTTATGCGCAGGTCTCTGCTAATTCTTTGTTTTTCTCCGAACCACTGCAGCGGATCTCACTGTTCTCCGCTCTCTCCCTGGCCCGCTTGTCGCCAAGTTTGTTATAAAGGAGACTCCTAGTACAACACGGTTTGAATGAAACAAGTAACTTTATTCTTTAGCAATGGCATGGAGCGGGCTCTCTCTTGCTGGCCAGAGTCAAACTGACCACCAAGGAATGTTCGCTTTTCAAACATGTGGAATCTCACAGCCATGAGATTCCACTTTACAGATGACTCAAGCTCAATACGACAGGGGGGTTCGGAGGCAGTGGAAAGAGAGATAAGTGCAGATTGTTAGGGGTGATTAAAACACAATAGTTTTCAAACTAACCAAGTTTTAAGGCAGAAACGAGAGAGAAAGAGAGAGTGTGTGCGTGCGTGTTTTTGTCTGTGTGGGCATGTAAAAAGTCTTGGTGAAATCCGGCAGATACCTTACCATACCCGACTGATAGCACCTGTACCCAACTATTTACTACAGAGTAAATTTTTAAGGGGGGTGTAACACCCCAAACACCCCCCCTGCTGTTGAGTTCTGTCTACGACTCGGATCCCGGACCAAAGCCTCAGGGAGGAAGGGGGAGTGATAGAGAGAGAGAGGGCGAGAGAGAGAGAGAGAGTGAGAAGATTCAATGTTCAGTATATGTCCAATGAGACAGAGGTTCAAGGTAAGGTCGAAGGAATTAAAATAAAACCGAAAAGAAAAAGAAAAACACAAGTGCAGCGGAGGTTGGTGAAAAATGAAAAGGCAGCAAAGTAGTAGAAATGAAGAATGTTGGCAGGCACCTGGGCTTGTGCAGGAGGAGGTTTTATACTGCCGCTTTCATCCTTGCCACAGACGTTTCGCCCTAGAACCAGAAAGTGATTCTCTGTGAGTCCAATTCTACTTAGTGCAGTAACCTCCAACAACCCGTCCTCCATATTCTCCATTGCGGAGCCAGCCAAATTTTAAAGGACCATTCATGCAAGAACCATATCTCTGGTGCTTTACTACCTATCGTCTTGCATTCCTGTAAAACCTGTCACTGTGCAAACCAGGAGATATATAATAGACATCATTTTTTGTACACAATTATAGTCCATCAAAATACATGTGGTAAAACATAAAGTAACAATAGAATTCTTAGGGTACTCTGCCAGAGTACTCTGTATCTGCTTGCTCTAGTATCCCATTCATCACACCATTGAATTTGATTTTATCCACCCATAGGTGAACTATTCTCTTGGTTGGAGAAGCACTAATAAGTAGCCATCAGTTTCCGATCAGTGATTTGTTGTTTATTTCTTCACTTTCTAGGGTTAATAGTGTAGCTACCCTTTTGGATGGGTATGCTGCCAGTAATTATTATGCTATAGATGATGCAGCAGTTTTGAAGATTGTGAGGGTTTGCTGGTGCGGCCAATGTTGGTTCATCAGGGTGTGGGGTACATGCATTACTCTCTCTAATTTAATAGGATCAACATTCTAGTATGATATACATTGCTTTTTCTCAAGTGGTGGATTTAATGGTGATTCTGGTGTTTTCAGATATATTGGGTTTTCCATCTGTGACTGACTGCAGGATGTTCCAATGCCTATTAACACAGACGTCTTTCAATCCCATCTAAAGTCAGCCAAGGCTGGGATTACAGTTTACAGGCCCTTTTTAGCTCTCATAGTGTTATAAGACGGTGTTTTTGTCTTTAGGGTCTGTTTTGAACAGAAGTGCATCTTAGTGCATGTGCGAGGCCTGACCATATATTGAGCCCTGCTTACTTCATTCACTCTCCCCACATGCAAATTCCTGGAACCGGATATGTACTAGTCCAGAAGAAACAGCGCCTTCCACTTGCCTTGGATGTCAAGTCAAACCTTAAAGATAGCATATTTCCACTCCTTTGTACCAAGGAAGCCCATGAACTAATGACATTTTGAAAGGGATAAGAGCCATGTGGGAGCTCACTTCCCAAACATCCTATTTCAAGGTGACTTATGTGGACCTAAATGGAGTAATTGGAACCCCAAAGAATATTAAGGTTCTTTGAAGATTCCACTAAATAAAACAGTAATTTACTGCATGGAATCCCATTAGGGACATACTGGTGGTCAGAGTGTTGAATTCACTCTAAATTGCCACAGTGGAGCTGAGTTTGGAGAACTCACAAAATATCACCTTCGAGATGCAGTTTCACATACTTGAAACTAATTTTAGGAGCGGTGACATGTGTAGTGTCTTGTGAGTTAGCGATGATGTGACCCTTTTGGTTCCTGATGGACTACGTAGAACTATGACATAGGTGTTCAGTTCTGGTGAATAGAGTTCATGTTTAGAGCGCTGAGTTTGCAGTTACACACACAGGAATAAAGGCGTGTAATACTAAACTCCATATGTGGCATATTCATTTACGAGTTCCCAGGTTGGGGAGGACGCTACAACTGGCGACGAGATAGGCGGTACGTAACCCGAAGATCAACAGTGCTCTCCTGGAGAGTTTGCTTTGGTCCAGCATGTGGCATGTGCCTCAGTTGTAGTGAAGATCGACGTCTGGAATGTGTGGAGTCAAAGCGCCACTATGAAGCATCTGACAATAACAAAAGCCTCACTGAAAAGTTTACTCATCTTTGGCCAGAAATCTGCTACTGAGGCTGTGAAAGAGGTACTGAGCCGCTACGCAACACTGAGCTATACATTGTATGGAACGATCACGCTAAAAGGCAGTGTAAACCAGACTAAGACATTAGTGTGGTACTTACCAAGAGCTGAGTAAAGAGAGTCATCATATCGCCACTATGGGCCCCGTGACCCAAGTAGAATAACGGGGGTTGTGAATATGGATCATCCCTGAAGTGGACACCACCGAAAGTGCCAGGTGTGTTCCGCACAACTTGAAAGTCCTTCAAGAGTTGACAAGTTCCGATGGACACGCAAAAATAAGCTCTACCCTTTCAGATTGCCCAAAATGACCCTGAATCAAGCACATCGCAAGGATTTGCCAATGGTATGAATGGTACAAGTCCAGGTGAGCAGCATAGACTCTCAATGCCAGTAAGTTCCACAACTGGTTATACAGCCGCCTTCTTCCTGAAACCACCACCTCCATTCGACACTGCTAAAAAGCAGAATATTGGTGACAGATGGACTGCCTGGATAGAAACATTTGATGATTTCATTGAATCGATGCACTGGAAGAAACCGACAACAAAAAGATTGTCAAATACCTCAAAAAGTTTGCTGATGAAGGAGTAAAAGAGGTAATAAAGTAATTACCACAAACTGACAAAGTCACATATTGTCAAATTAAAGAAGTGTTAAAGCTCAAGTTTAATCCAATGCCGAATGTCGATTATGAAGGATATATTTTCAGTCAGGAATGACAGAAAGTTGGTGAAACCATCGACAAATTTGTTGAGAGACTTGATACGCTCATCAAACACTGTAAATTCAATTAATTCAATGATGAAGAAGGTATATGTCTCTGAGTTATCGTTGGATGTCTGTCAGATTCATTCAGACGATGAATGATGAGAGAAATCCCTAGTCTGGAGCGTGTTCTCAGGGCTGCCAAAGCTGAGGAACGTACTGATTGACAAGCTGCTGACATGTAGGTGCCCAGAATGAGTCAGTCATGAGCGTAAAAAGTAAGCAGAAACACAGAGCTGAAGGGCACAAAGTGATGTCACGAAAGAGAAAGAAACAGCGTTAGAGGTGGATTTTTGTTTCCACATGAAGGTAAATGTCCCGCCATTGGACAAGTATGCAAAGGCTGCGGGAAGGAGAACCATTATGTAACAGTTTGCAAGGAAAAGCTAAGTGAGTCATGAGAAAATAAAATGCACGCCCGAACGTTCCAGAAGTTACATTCTACACATGCCCACAAGGCCAAGCATCAACAGCTGCTGAGGCAAATCAACACTAAACGAAGTTGATCGTCATCTAAATCTTCGACAAAGAGTTCTTCAGTTTCATTGTCAAATGACAGTGAGGATGTCGATGTTTACCTCAGAAAACCATTCGCACGTCAGACAGGCTGCAAACAGAGAAAAATGCGAGTCAAAGAAAAGTCGACGAGTAAAATCACAAAAGTCATTCAGACATTGTCCTAAAATTACACTAAGAATAAACGATTGTTCCATACCTTTTATTATCGACAGTGGTGCGTCGATAAACATTATGCCTGAGGAGAAATTCAATGAACTGTCTCCATTGCCCCATCTCACACCGTCAAAGACTAAAGTGTATACCTGGGCTGCATTGATGCCATCAAGGAGTCAAGGTTCATTCATAGCAACCATAAAATACAAAAAGACAAAAGTACAAGCACCCATTCATGTACTTCAAGGTGCTGCGTCAAGTGCCTGTTCACTCAGTTTCAATACTGCTGCTGATCTGGGACTGATATCTGTGAACTACAACATGAATGCTCATCACAAAATAGTAAGTTAGTTCCTGATGTTGTTTCTTGGTTTGGAAAAACTTAAGTCCATGAAAGTGCAACTGCATATAAATGAGGACATTTGTCCTGTTGCTCAAAGACATAGACGAATTGTATTTCATCTATCTACAACAAGCTGTTGAGAGAGAGCTTGAGACGTTACTAAAGCATGATATCATTAAGTGATCTACTAGTCTAACTCCATGAGTTTTGACCATAGTGTTAGTGCCCAAAAAGGACAGTGAAGGAACTGAATGCATCTGTGTCGATATGCGTCAAGCGAACGAGGCCATTGAAAGAGAACAACATCCCAGCCTGCACATTGCTGACATGGTCACACAGTTGAATAGTGCTAAAGTCTTCTCTCTCCTTGATCTGAGCAAAGGGTATCATCAATTAGAACTCAAAGAAAACTGCAGGTACATTACCGCCTTTTTTACCCATTTTGGTTTGTTCAGATATAAATATAAATGATTAAGTTTTGGTGTGTTATCAGCTGCCAAATGTTTTCAAGATGTTATTCGACGTATCATACAACTTGTCATGAATGCTTTCAATTACAGTGATGAAATTAGTTTAACTACACAAAAGAAACATGATAATGCTCTTACACAAGTGTGTCGTTTATTTGCGGATGCAGGTTTATCTTTAAATGCTGAGAAATGTGAGTTCAACAAAACTCAAATTCTTTGGCCATATCTTTTCTGATAGGTGTATGACGCTGGATCAGGAGCGGTGCGTCCATTGGGGCGTTGGGGCGTAGCCCCGCCCGCAGCTCCTCGGCGTCTTTGAACTTAAGTAAACTGAATCAGTTTACTTAAGTTCAAAGACGCTCGAGGGAGAACTGACAATCATGTCAGTCAGCATGACGTCGGACCGCCCACCCCTTCAGAGTCTGAAGGGGTGGGCGGTCCTGCGTCATGTTGACTGACATGATTGTCAGACGGACCAGGGGCAACAGGCAGCAGCACGAGTGCGCATGAGTGGGGAAGGGCAGCGAATTTTCGCGCCGTGCCCAGTCATGCGCACTTGTGTTTGTACTGGCTTGCGCATGCCCATTAGGAGAGCGAGGGTTGAGCAAAGGCTCAAACCTCGGTCTCCTAATGGGCAGGCGGGTGAGTACTAACCGTGCCCTAAGCCAATCCTGGTGCTGCCAGGCTGTAGGCGCCAACGGACCCGAGGCAGCGCGGACGGCAGACCTGCTGCTCAGGTAGGATAAGGATTTCTAAGAAATCATTTCTTTTATTTATTTTAAAACCCCCCCAACCCCGCGTGACCCCCCCTCACCTCCCCCCGCGAGCCGCGACTGGTGTACTGTCTGGAGGCCAGTCCGTGCACAACGGTTAAATATGCCAAACGCACCACCGGCGAGTTTTGTAAGATTTTGCACTTGTGAAAAAGGGAGCCCCGTTGTTGGGCGCAGTGAAAGGAAGGTGCGGATTTGGCCCCAGATCTTATACCCGCTGTTTAGAAATGTAATATGGACCAGCAAGTACTCCACTGGTTGGAAATGTCAGACCTGATGCCGAAATGGGTGTTTTCATAATTCTAAGCAGGGCATGCGTTTAAAAACAGGCCCCTTCTGTGCGATGCAGGAATAAGTTTCTAGGCTCCGTGGGAACAGCAGGAAGGAGTGATGCAGACATGGGGAGCGTACCTGCAAGTACTGGCCTTTGTTGGGAGCGAAACACGGTTTTCGTTAGAAGGAATGAATGTGTAATCACTTTCCATTGATTTATCTTTCTCAGGGCACACAAGAACGTCTTCCATTTTCAGCATACACCATGCCACATTCAGAACAGTTTTATTTTCTTACATGTAAATATTAGACCCGTTTTTACAATTTTTACCCGTAGGAGGCACTTGTACAGAACTGAATGTATTGCTAAGTACTTAAATGTCGATCACCTCCATCGCTGACGAATGATGGTTATATTTTTAATATCTTTTGTTAAACGAATCACAGACCAGCCGTTGTTGTGTGCACCAACATAACTTGTGGAGCTTGTTTGTGTGTGTTAAAACAAAATATTTACATACGTCTGTCCAGCAACGTCACTTTTTAATTAGGTTACAAAATGTGCTGCAGTGCCACAACCTTGTGCCGTGCTAAACCTCTTAAGCAACACTCTTTGTGTGGGTTCAAATGCTGATGAAGTTCGTAATGTGCCAAACCAACTGCAGAAAAGGGCAGTTGAATAATACGTTTGCCAGAACAGATGAAAGCGCTGCGTCTATAGTGATTATTTATTGCCTCCTTACTTTCCTGAGGCTGCCCTCACCAGGTAAAATCTTATCACAAATCTGTTTAGGCTTTGTTTTCCTTGTTAAGAATTTTAGTCGGTTTTGCATACTTCTTACACAGCTCATAAGGGTGGGAATTCAGGCTATGACACGAGAGTACATTTAAATTAAAAATAATGACATTTCTACGCCGGAAAAACAGCATCCACAGCATTTGGTATTCAGAGGAGAGCGGCATGACTTATTGCAGGCGGGTGATGGACGGGTCAGGACAAAGGCCAGGCTGGAAACACCCGCAGGCCTCTGCTCCAAGAGGGGCCTCTAACCCGTGAAGGACACGCACGCAGCGCAGCAGGGTAACCTTGAGAGCAGGCCCGAGCCCGGCAGCAAGGGTTTGGGTGACAGGGAAGCACGCGGGCCTGGCTACCAAGCTACCAATCGGATCCCGGCATATGCCTGGCAAAGGAGATGGGCATTGTACAGTACACATCACAATTACCTCTGTCCGTGAACAATTATAGTGGGTGATTAAAAACATCTGAAAGATGCCTCCCGAAGTTAACTTTCGCCTCTGACATCTGCAGTGATGTAAAGATCACAAGTTCGAGTTTTGGAAAGCAAACTGATATTTCTGAGGTCAAACTGAGCAGCTTTAAACTGGCTAAAAGGTAGGGCTGTAACCTGACCCCTCTGAGGGTGAAATTACCTTAGATACATATATCCACACCAGTTGTAGTAGGGGAATTCGTGAGAACTGAAAGACACAATTTATAGAGAACTTAATGTCGGGGAGGGTTTTTTCCTGAAAGGAATCTCATCAAAAGGCTCTCCTCACAAAGGGTTGAATATACTTGGCTACCACCAACAGTCGTCTAGTAAGGGAAATGGTGCCTCGCCCCCTTCATGTACAGCAAGGTGGCGCTCTATATATACTGCCTGTACAAGCTATGCTAGAAGAGTAAAAACTTGGAGCACTCCACGTGGCTGGGGATGAAAGCACGATAGGTTAGAAACAAATGGATGCAACTCATTAGGACCCACACTATCCAGTGTTAATTGTGACTGTAGTCCGATGCTAGGTTGTGTGGCTTACACTGTTGTACAAAACGTCATGCTCCAGTTCTTTCTAGAAAGCCCCTTTACTAATTCCCATTTGCCCCGCCCATTTACTTGCTACGTTTGCTTGCTTAATATACCTGATGTATACTACTCTATTCATACCGTTATCTCATTGCTGTTATGTTAAGTGCACTTGAAGGTGGCCTCCTTTCCATGGCTGGAAACCGTTGTGTTCAGTTGGCAGTCGTCCTTTCCACCGGAATGGCGGCTGTGTGCGTGGGTGCGTAGACTCTTTTTTTTTTTTTTTTTTTTTAGATGTCCGGAATTTCAGGGTTTTCCGCGGTACTGCCACGAGAGCTTCTGCGGGTGATTAATGTTAGTATGATTAAAGCTAATAACTTGTTTCTCTGATAATTCGTACTAGCACGAGGAAGCTGTGACAAGTTGTTGTCGTATACTCTACATTAATGACGCTAGGCATTAAGTATTGACTGGCTTCTCATTTACCAAGTTTACTGCCTGCATCTAGATGTGTGTTACCTAATCGGGTTTAGTGGGTAGATTATTTTGAAAAAACTGACAGTGTCATTTTAGTTTTAATGTTTTGGTTTTGTAAAAAAAAAAATCTAATAATTAAAAAATACAAAATGTAAAAAAAGCTAATCCTTTTTGTTTGCATATCACGTGATTGTGATTACCAGTGCACTTTTGCTCTTTGGAGGTCATTCACACTGGCATGCCTGTTGTTTTACAGATATTTTGAAGTATGTCCCTACTGCTTGTGTATACTTTGATCGTAGTTTCTACCGGCTTATTTGGTTTTCTCCACATATTTTTTTCATTTTACCCTAGCAGAAACTTAATAAAAACGTCCACACGCTTTCACGTTTCTGGAGATTTGGACTGCCTCTAGTCACGGGTACGGCTAACGGCGAGCGACAGCAGCTGGGCTGTGGAGGAGGTCGGGGCGTATGAAGATAGGGTGCGAAGTGGATAGAGTAGGCAGCTCCTGGGTGATCGAGGCAGCGAGGCGTGTAGGAATAGCCCGATGGCAGTGCCCATGCTAAATGACATTACAACGTTAACTTAGCCTGCCTGTTTGTGTTATCCGTTTATTATATCTGTGTCGGTGAGAGGTGTTGGTACGGGTTTATGCTGCAGAGATCATGCATGACTGTGGATCGGAATACATTAATTCATGAATTGTGCAAAATGTTTAATTGACTAGCCTGTGTGGGTTACACTGTGCTGTCAGGTTTGCAGGAGAATACCGGAGCACCAAGGGAGCTAACTAGCCCAACACAGTAACTGGAGCCCATCAAGAGGTCGGTTGGCATATGACGTGCACCTGGGGTGTATCATGCCATTAACTGGATTAGGGAAAAATATCTGTAGCACGTTATGGCCATTGATTACCTGGAGCACATCACGATTTTAAACGACATTTCAGGCTAACACTGGCACATTATATCCATAGAATGGTTAAAAGGTGATCTCTGGAGTACAATATGGCTCTAAGTGTTGTTAGTCAGAGTTCTGAGGCACATCATGGCACTAAATGGCAGACGGGGTATGAGGGGCACACCATGGGGTTGATTGGCAAATGGGAAATCCCTAGAGTACATCATGGCATTGGCGGAATATGCGGGAAATATGAGACGCATTCTAAGGCACTGAATGGTCTGTGGTGGTTAATTAGTTACATGAGACGTATGTCTGCCATGTTATGGGGTAACTGTGCATATGATGACAATGACTGGTGTGTGATGTGACACTTTAGTATATAAAAGCAATGACAATCATTGATGCAGGCTGTAATTTGGGTGTATATCCTAGAGAAAAGTGATGTCATTCTGTGGTTATACTGAATAAGCAGCTACCTATATCATTTTCATGTGAAATCTTTTTATTGATGTCATAACTACGCTTTCACAAGTGCCTTATTAACCTTCTTACTTTCTCAAATTTGCTTGAAAATGCACCATTTGCCCAATCTTTTTCAAAATGTTCTCAGGGGAAGAACCCCCCCGCACCCTCCCCCCAACCAGCCTTTATGACAGTTGGGCTAGCTCGCTACGCTCACTTGATACACATCAGTCATCCGATTTTTTTTAACGCCTCACCACTTTCAAATGTCACCAGCCGCCCGTGCGCTGGATCCAGCTAAAGTACAATCTTTGTCAGCAAACAATCCCCACAAGATGTTACCATGTTACGTTCATTCCTTGGCATGGCCAGTTACTGTTCCTGATACATATAGGACTTTGCCACAGTAAGTGCTTCCTTAAGAGACGTAGCAAAAAGAAATGCTTCATTTTACTGGTCACGAATGTAAACAAAGTTTTAAGAAAATCAGGCATACAATTGAGAAGGCCATTGAAATGGTCTACTTTAATCAGAAAATTCATACAGGTGTTGTTGTTGACACCAGCCGGGTAGGGCGCGATCCTTGCCCAGCACAGTGGACACCCAAATGTTTGAGGGCATATTGTTGCATATGCAAGCAGAAGCTTGTCACAAACTCAACGCGCCTATTCTCAACCAGAGAAAGAAAGCTTAGCATTGGTTTGGGCTTGTGAACATTTCCACTATTCCTATATGGAAAACCTTTAAGCCAAGATGCCTCCTAGAATTGAACGTTGTGGTTTGCGACTACAGGAATATGACTACACTATTGTGCACCGACCAGGGAAAGAGCAAACCCTGCTGACTACTTTTCACGAGTGCCAGTACAGTGCCCTGGTAACATTCCAAAGTGGTTGATGCCTACATTAACTTCATCAAAAGGTCCAATACACCTGCCGCTATTTCATTAGAACAAATCATTCTATCAATGAGCAAAGATAGTGATATGTTGATGCTAAAAGATATTATTGCACATCAATCTTGGAAACAGCACATTTGACCTCTCACACATGACAACAAATACCAAAAGTTCAAAAATGTGAAAGATGAACTGTTCATTTCTCAAGAAGGTATTGTCTTACAAGGTTCAAGAATAGTTATACCGGATAGTCTGCAACAACAAATAATTGAAGTGGCCCACATCATGGAATTGTTGCCACAAAGAGAACTCTCCAAGATTGAGATTGGTTTCCTTATCTTGATAAAAGAGTTAAAAGAGAGTTGAAGGCCTGCCATTTGTTCAATTGTTTATCTCTCAAAACCACTCAACATGCCTTGAATATGTCTGATTTGCCAAAATATATATGGGAGAGAATCACTGTTGATTTCTTTGGTCCTCTTGACAATGTACATCACCTGATGGTGATCATCGATGAATACTCCCATTTTACATTGGTTGAAGATCTGTTATCAACCACTCAAGAAAGAGTCATCGAAAGGTTAGATGGTATTTTTTGCAACATGGGGTGTTCCTTCAATTCTAGAGTCTGACAATAGCCCACCATTCAACAGTCGAGAATTCTGAGACTTTCTTAATCATCTCAATGTGAAGCATCAGAAAAGCACAACTCCTTGGCCGCAAGCAAATGACATTGTTGAACGCTTTATGAGCACACTTAAGAAGACTGTCCAGCATGCTACATTGAAGAACAATTGATGGACAGAATGCAGAACAATGTCAGACATTCACCCCAGTACAGAGATCTGGGCCTAAATCCATCGTTTTTTTGTTCACCATGTCATTCCAGTTTGGACCCAGCCATATGCAAATCAGTCTTGACCCTGCGCCCAATGGGAACAGTCCAGCCCGAACTGCCAGGCCAGGTCCTCCCTGGACTGGAATCAAGCATCCTAGGACCGGTTTCGGGCTTTCAGCCCTCATCAGCCAGGATAGCTTGACTCCAGTGGCATGGAGAGCACGGGACCCACGTCTGGGCATACCCGTCGCACTCGGGGTGACAAATGCAAAAAGAACAATTGATGGACAGAATGCAGAACAATGTCATACATTCACCCCAGTACAGAGATCTGGGCCTAAATCCATCGTTTTTTTGCTCACCATGCCATTCCAGTTTGGACCCAGCCATATGCAAATCAGTCTTGACCCTGCGCCCAATGGGAACAGTCCAGCCCGAACTGCCAGGCCAGGTCCTCCCTGGACTGGAATCAAGCATCCTAGGACCGGTTTCGGGCTTTCAGCCCTCATCAGCCAGGATAGCTTGACTCCAGTGGCATGGAGAGCACGGGACCCACGTCTGGGCATACCCGTCCCACTCGGGGTGACAAATGCAAAAAGAACAATTGATGGACAGAATGCAGAACAATGTCATACATTCACCCCAGTACAGAGATCTGGGCCTAAATCCATCGTTTTTGCTCACCATGCCATTTCCAGTTTGGACCCAGCTATATGCAAATCAGTCTTGACCCTGCGCCCAATGGGAACAGTCCAGCCCGAACTGCCAGGCCAGGTCCTCCCTGGACTGGAATCAAGCATCCTAGGACCGGTTTCGGGCTTTCAGCCCTCATCAGCCAGGATAGCTTGACTCCAGTGGCATGGAGAGCACGGGACCCACGTCTGGGCATACCCGTCCCACTCGGGGTGACAAATGCAAAAAGAACAATTGATGGACAGAATGCAGAACAATGTCATACATTCACCCCAGTACAGAGATCTGGGCCTAAATCCATCGTTTTTTTGCTCACCATGCCATTCCAGTTTGGACCGAGCCATATGCAAATCAGTCTTGACCCTGCGCCCAATGGGAACAGTCCAGCCTGAACTGCCAGGCCAGGTCCTCCCTGGACTGGAATCAAGCATCGGTCCAAACTGGGGTGGTGTGGTGAGCTAAAGAATGATGGATTTAACCCAGATCCTTGTGACTGGGGGTGAATGTTTGCATTGTCCAGCATTCCGTCCATCAATTGTTTCTTTTGCATTTGTTGCCCTAAGTGGGAAGGGTAGGCCCAGACATGGGTCCCGTGCTCACTACACCACTGGATTCAAGCTAGCCTGGCTGAAGAAGGGTGATGCCCTGAAACCGGTCCCAGGATGCTTGTTTCCGGTCCAGGGAGGACCTTGCTTGGCAGTTCGGGCTGGACTGTTCCCACAAGGAACAGGGTCAAGACTGATTTGCATATGGCTGTGTCCAAACTGGGGTGGTGTGGTGAGCCAAAGAATGATGGATTTAACCCAGATCCTTGTGACTGGGGGTGAATGTTTGCATTGTCCAGCATTCCGTCCATCAATTGTTTCTTTACATTGAAGAAGCTTGATCCGAAGTCTGCTCTCCATGTTGTCCTTCAGGCTTACTGGTCAACTCCTCATTCAATGTCAGGTGAAAGTCCTGCCACTTTGATGTCCAGGAGAGCCATGAGGACCAAGTTACCACAATGGACCAATAGAAGATTTACAACAGACAGTGAACTTTGTCAAACAGATTCGCGCCGTAAGATGAAAGTATCTGTCGACAAGTATCGATGTGCCAAAAACCTTACTTTCAACAAAGATGATCAAGTAGTGGTGCGATAACAGAGAAAACGCACATCTGATGCTCCCTTCGATGCTGAATCTTTCAAAGTTGTGACTAGCAAAGGACACATGGTGACTGCTCACTGTCCTGGAAAGTCCATTATGCGAGATTCTTCGCACTTCAAGCATCTGCCTCATCAATCGCCAGTACCTGCGGTCATAGATGAGACTGGTTCGATTGAGACTATAGAGAGCCCTGAGGCTTCATCTGCCCCTATATCACCATGGCCAGTAATTGATGCTTCTCTTCTCTCTTCATAGCCGCAGAGGACACGATCTGGGCATTTGGTCAGAGCTCCACAACGACTCATCAAGGAGATGTAATGTATATATATATATGTACATATATATATATATATATCCATCCATCTCATGGTTTCTTGATGAACAAAACCAATGCCGAGCCCAATTCCTTTGGATTGAAAATGCTTATTTATTCCAAAACAGCGATAAACGCCGGACGCGTTTCGGAGCAGCCGCTCCTTGATCACGGGTCAGAGTACGTTTGTTGCCACCATTAACATATAGTGCACCATGTGAACATAAAGGTAGGACTACATGATTGTCATCATCTCTAAGCAGAAATGGCATCCATTTTGTAATGGTCATCACATTGCCTGGATACTCCGTGGTACAATAATAATACTGGCTGTTTGAGCATTTTTGACAGTTTCCTACAACATTATTGTCATGCAAGATTCCCCTCTAATTTATTATTCACAGAATCAAAACATTCTAGCCACAACAATTGTATCGTTCGATTCACCATAGTGTCACAACCTTCCACCTTTCTATAGGTATTATCCTATATAAACTTCAATTCTGCCCAAGTGGGCAAATGAGGATTTAGCATAGTGTCTCTTTATGCAATTTCAATTCCGCCCCAGTGGGCACATTTAGATACATAGTGGTTCAAACCTTAACAGCCAATTTCTTAGTTCAAGCCACGACCCAGATATTTATAGCTTTTTGCATTTCATCTTCTTTGCATGATGATGTCCATGTCTCCTACAAGATAAAGAATGTGCATGATTATTAAAGATCCCCTATTTCCATTAAAATCAACAAACTGATGTACAATGGGAGGCAAAGAAACTAACATGTCAATTAGATATTACATTTCAAATATATACACACGTCGAATAGTGATGCTCAGCCAAGATGAACAGGTAATTCCTCATCCTTATTTAATCCAATCGGATGCATAGTTTCATATTTTATAATCAATTTTGATTCCAGGTGTCGTAGTTCCCGAACCCTGTTCCCCCATTCTTTCAGAGAACGGAATTCTATCTATGGCACAATATTTCAGAAGTGTGGCATCTTTGTTATGAAATTCTTTAAAATGCCTTGCAACAGGATACTGTTTATCCTCCCTTGTGATAGCTCTCATGTGCTCCAATATTCTTTTCTTGACTTTGTGGATAGTGCTCCCTATATAGACTAGGGAACATGGGCAGATCAATGCGTAAACGCAAAAATCTGAATTACAAGTAAGATGTTTACTAACAACCCATGGTCTCAACTGTTTAGACAATTATACTTGTTTACAACTAGTGCTAGATTCACATGCCTTACAAACCCCACATACATAAAAACCTTTTATTTGATATTGTTTTTCAGTAATCTGTATTGTGCTGGGGCTTAACATATCATTAATTGATGTACATTTTTTAAACGTGATTTTGGGGTTATCACCTACGTATTTCCTCAATGTTTCATCGGTTCCTAGAACCTGCCAGAATTTTTTAAGGCTCCTTTTAACCTCCCATGCTTGATTACTAAAGGCTGTAAGGAATCTAATCGGTTCCTCCCCCTTCTCATCTTTAGTCCTTACATTCAGTAAATCATCTCTTTTCACTGTCTTTACCTTATTCATGGCTTGGTCTATTATTATTTTAGAATAACCTCTTTCCATGAATCTCTCTTTCATCACATTCATTTCATCATCAAATGTTACATCTGAGCTGCAGTTCCTCCGGGCCCTGAGGAGCTCTCCATACGGTATGCTATTAATGAAATTTTTAGGGTGACAACTATCCGCATGCAATAAGCTGTTACCTGCTGTTTTCTTGTGAAATAGCGTACTTTCTAGTTTGTTGTTTACAACTCTTACTTTGACATCCAAGAATTCGATCTCACTTGTATGTACTTCACTAGTGAATCTCAAATTAAGTTCATTCCTATTGAGAGTTTCCACAAAATCAATAGCATCAGTTTCAGTTCCTCTCCAAATGCAAAATACATCATCAATATACCTTGTCCAGAGGACGACATGTTGCTCAAAAGCCTTGATGTTATTGGCCACCTGCTCCTCCCACCAGCCCAGGTACAACCCTGCATAGCTGGGAGCAAAGCAGGTTCCCATTGCCGTTCCCTGGGTTTGTCGGTAGATTACATGATTGAAAATGAAGAAATTATTTGTCAAACACGTATACATCATGTCAAACAACATTTCGGTATGCAACAGATATGACATGGATCGGGCTTTTAGAAAATGGCGACATGCTTTCATACCTAAATTATGAGGTATACAAGTGTACAGGCTATTGACATCCAGTGCCATAAGCAACAGGTCTTTTTCCCATATTATACCATTGATGAGTCTTAAGAAATCGCCTGTATCTCTGACATAGGACGGAAGCAGTTGCACAAAAGGTCTCAAAAAATAATTTATATATTTAGACGTATTTTCATATGTGCTACCCATGGATGAGACTATAGGTCTCCCGGCTGGAGTCTCTTAGTTCTTATGTATTTTAGGCAACTTATACATAGCTGCTAATTTCGGATATTCACAGTTCAAAAACTTGTGTTCCTCATTTGATATTAAACCCTTGTTTTTCCATGCAATCAGATTCGCCCAATATCTTTCATTACTCTTTTCATAGCTTGCTCTGTCAGTTTTCTGATAATTGCTTACATCTTCCAATTGTCTCGCACCTTCTTTTAAATACATTTCTAAGGGCCAGACAACCACATTTCCGCCCTTATCAGATTTTTTAATCACTAATGATTTATTCTCTCGAAGTTCCTGAATCGCCTTTTGTTGTTCAAACGTCAGATTATTCCGTTTGAAGTTTGTACTCTCATCCAATTTTTTACGCCTTTTTCAAACACCTCAATTGCATCATTATGTATTTGAGGTAAAAACATGGATTTTGATCTGAACCCACTTATAGTGGCCCAGTCGATTTCCAGGTCTTCTTATATATATTGTGATCAAGACTGCGGCAACGCGGTCGAAACGGGTCAGGCTGGACACTTGTCTTTGCACTTTGGGATGCTGATATGACTAGAATTCTGCAATAAAGCACTGCAATCCACTTCTATGAACACGCTGTGGTCCGTACCTGTTCTTTACGCCGCATATGAGGTGAACCAGGAGTGTGGTTTTGTTAGCTGTAAAAAATGTATTTAAAAAGAGGGAGATGTAGTGTCTTGTGAGTTAGCGATGACGAGACCCTTATGGTTCCTTATGGACTCCATAGAACTATGATGTAAGTGTTCGGGTGTGGTGAATAAAGTTCATGTTTAGAACGTTGACTTTGCAGTTACACGCACAGGAATGAAGACGTGTAATACTAAACTCCATGTGTGACATATTCATTTATGAGTACCCAGGTTGGGGAGAACGCTACAACATGTTCCATGTGTTTAGGTGCTTGGCAAGCAGAGCTTTTTTCAGAAAGGCTTTATCGAGTGGTGGGCTTAGATCAGAGGTTTGCATGGCCATCTGCCACTTTTGCTGCAACATCATCTGGTGGATCGCATGGGTCTATTCTCCTGGTGTAATAGTGGAAGAGAGAGAAAGAAACAGACATAGAGGAAAAAAATAAAGGGTATGTGGTGTTCCATTTGTGATGGACTGCAGGATGCGCCAATGCCTTTTAGTTGGTTACACTCCAGTGCCTCATAGTAAAGATGTTGATCTAGCCCTGCTAAAGTCTGCCAACTGTAGGCCGGCACCTAATGGACCCTTTTTAGGTTTCCTACTGTTACAAGACCATGTATCTGTCTGCAGTGTCTTTTTTAAACCCAAGTGCACCTTAGTGCCTGCTGGATGTCTAAACATCTATTGAGCCACCCTAACTAGGCTCACACACCCCACTACCAAATCCTAGAGTCAGGCCTGTACTAATCCTGAAAATATTACCTCTGATATTTGCCTAAGGTGTTGAGTCAAAACTTACTAGGTCTATATGTCCTTAAGCAGCTTCCATACCAATGTTTGTGAAGAGACAGGCCATATATTTTAATGTTCTACAGTTCTGTCTTAGAGTGGCATATCACTGGTACTTAAGCATTTCCAGCCATGCAGTTGTTATATACCTGAATCCCCAATATTTAAAAAAACTTCTTTAACATGTTCTTTATAACATCTGCATAATGCAGTCTATGTGTCCCACACAAACCATAATAGAACTCATTCAGTGATTTTTGACAACAGATTTCTGATCTTTTTTTACCAAGGAAGTCTCTGAACTAATGACTTTGGTGGGGTAGGGCTCCAGTCATGTGAGAGGTCACCTCCCAAATATCCTATAGTAAGGTGATTCTTGTAAAGCTGTATGCTGTACTTTGAACCACAAAGAATATCAAGGTTATTTGCATAGATTCCTAAATAAAAAAAATGTCTGAAAAATGTTACAGTGGAACTAAATGTTTAATCCTTATAAAATGCCATCTTCGACGTGGGATTAAGCACATCCAAAATGGTATTATTAGGAGAGGTGACATGAACCAAAATCTTGTGGACGCCAAGCAGGGTTTGATCCTGAAGGGCTTGTTCTTGTATTGGGTTGAGCCCAGATGCTGGCATGGCCACTTGCCACTTTTGCTGTGATATAATTTGAGGTATAGTTTGGGACTATTCTACTAATGCATTAACTAGTGGTGGAGAGAGAGAGAGCCAAAAAGAATGTGACAAAGGAGAACAAGAAGAGGAGAGCGAGAGAGAGACAGGCAAAGTGAGAGGTTAAGACAGACAGCATGGGAAAGAGAGCTAGACAGAGAGAGACAGACATAGTCTATCATCCATTCCTTCAAGAAAAACCGGTCTGTGGTTCATGTATCGGGTAAGTCACCTTTCTTAGACATTAAGAAGTTAACAGATTTAGCTAAAGCCATGCTTTTTGGGTTGCAATTTGCCCTTTGGGCATGAAAGGTTGAATTCTGTCCACCATGGGGGGAAGGAACTGTCCAAGTGGCAGCCATTAATGACCGTGAATCAAGGCGTCACCACTGTGTTCATCATTTTTGACAACTCACACTTTTTGATGTTGTTGATCACCACATACTGATTGAAAGACTCAATGAAAAGGCATTAGCGACCTAGCCCTGAAGTAGTCCTGATCTTCTTGAACAAGAAACACCAGGCTATTTCTCTCCTTCCTTTCCAATGAGCTTTAGTGCATGTGACACTGGGGTGTTTACGGACTGTCCCCAAAGTTTCTACACCGTTTATGATGTGGCTCGATAGATTACACTTTTTTACGAACGTTGACGACACACAATTGTTGATAAGTCTGGATGGCAATGTACTTACAAATAATTGCTAATTTTCAGGCTTACGTGATGCCCGTCGTCCCTTGGATGGCCACAAAATCCCAGGAAATCAGTTTGGCCAAGACCATGGTCCTAGTGCTCTGCAAACAGTCTTCAACTTGATCCATAGTCTCCTATCTTGGATCCCACTCTAGTCCCAGCCATGAAGGTCGAACACTAGGTATCCTCGTGGATGCGCTCTCATCGTATTCGAAAGTCGTTAGAATGGCCTCATCAGCTATCCTCTTTTAAAAACCCTTTGAAACGATCTTGCTATTCCTTTCTCTGTCTTTCTGGGACTTCTCAAGTATCTCATCACTAGACTGCAAGTCATCTAAAATACAATGTTTGTGCTCCTGTTTACTTCCTCTTCACCTCTTCGCCTCCTCCCATCTCAGAGCCCTGCATTGGCTTCCAGTCGGTAAGAGGATCCTTTCTAAGACCCTCCTCCTGGCCCATTGGGCCATGGATTGCTCTGGCCCGCATTATATAGTGGATAGGATCCAACCTTACCATCTGCCCAGAGTCCTCCACTCTTCGCGTGCCTCATTGGCCGTATTACCTAAATTCAGACTGGTTCGTAGGGGCAGTCGCTCCTTCTCGTTCCTGGCTGCTCAGGCTTGGAATAATCTCCCAGCTGAGCTCCAAGGGCTGAGTGTGGAGCCGCTGTGCCTGAAAAAAATGAAAACCTGGTTGTACAGGCATGTCTATGGTGCTGTTGGTTTGTATACTGTTTTATTTCCTTAGCGCTTGAACGCTTCTAGAGGCAGTGCGTCTTAACCCATGGGCACGCTGGGCAGGTAGGGGCCGCATACAGAACAGACCAGAATTTAACACTAATTTTCCGTTAAACACTTTTATTCCTGTGAGTGTTTGTGTAGGCCGGGCATAGTGCACTGCTTTGCCTTTGGGCCTATAATGCTGTTAAGACAGCCCTGCCTAGGGGCAGCTGTGCTCTCGAATAAAACTGCTCACATATTCATTTATTTGCCAAAACTTATCTTGCAAGCTTTCACTGCTCCTTGGTAGAAAAAGAATAGCTTTCAAATCCCTTTGTCCGTTCCAGAGACCGCTCAAAGCTGCTTTCAAGCCTACAGATCACCCACTCCCTCCATCTTTTTTTCTGGTGTTCATCAAGGTCTCTAGATTACTGCTTGCAGGGACAGGAGGACGCTCCTTTTCCTTTCAAGTGACCAAACTCTGGAGCCTTCCTCTTTTTCTTTGTTCATTCACCAACCATCTTGCCTTAAAAAAAAAAAATCCTTTTCAGTAATTAATGCCTGTCTTATGTACTGAAGTAGGGAGTTAGCATACAAGAGCGTTCCCTACATATGACATATAATCAATTATTCACTCATCAGTGCCAGGTGATGCGACCTCCTGGTTAGGTGAGCAGGTGATCATCTTTTGAAACAGAGGTGAGTTCAAGGCATGCTGGCGACCCAGTGATCCAAGCTGCAATAACAAGCATTTGCAATGCAATAGGTCTCGCATTTGCGAGAGTTTGAGCTATTGGCATTGTAAATGACAATGCCTTTAAGTTATGTGTTTTGAAAACCTGCAAGCGATGTGTTAACACGGACTTTGTACTTATAGTCCTTGCTTACGAGAAGCAAGGCTGACAGTAAAGAGGCGCAGTTACTGCCAGCCTTGCTTCTAGTAAGCAGTAAGCACAAAGTGCGTATTTACGCACTGCTTGCAGGTTTTCAAAACAAATAAATAAAAGACATTGTCATTTACAATGCCAATAGCTCAAACTCTCGCAAATGCAAGACTTATTGCATTGCAACATGCCTTACAATTCAGGGGTTAACTAGGGCCTACCATTTCTAAAAGACAACTGCCTTTCTTAAAGGTGAGGAAGGCTGCCGTTTGCCTACAAGCAGCTTACCGTGGCTAGGTTGTCCGTAGCAAAACCAAAAGCAACATACTGCTGCTGTGGTGCTTTAGTCCTCCTACAGGAAGGTACTGGCTCAAAAACTGTTTGCTTGCCCTTAATAAAGACGCATGCATTTTTCCCATATTAAACAAAAATGCCAGAGGCTAGTCCTACTTACACTACTGCCGCTTTGGTGAGAGAATGTTGCATAATGGCCAGAGCTGTCGACATGGGAACTGGGGAACCAGACTGAGTCTCGGCATCGCATCAATATCCTGTGAGTCTGTGCAAATCACTTAATTTCCCTGGAATTATGCGACATAGACAACTCGGGTGGCAGTGTTTTAGTGACTTTAGATCTGTTTGAGTGTGAACTATTTTTTTGTTTAAATTTGCAAATTACGAGGAAGATGATAGATTATGTGGCACATGCGGAAACTCGATAATGACACAGAAAAGACCGCAGCCACAGAGCAGCATAATTCCAGTGGCCTTGCATTTAAACCATCATTACCTAATAAATTAGTCCATACTTCACTTGCTACAGTGTTAAGAGCCATGAGCCATACAAATGGCAAAATTCTGCTATACAAACGCACTTAACATACGTGCAGTTATTCAGGTTTTTCTTGTCAAAAAAATTTGAGGTTCACATCTCAATTCGCTCCATAAGCACCTCTCTCTGATAGCGGTTGCTACAAAAGACCCGATTCAACAGTACTCATTGAGTCGACCTTGGAAGGATGAAAGTCTACGATGACCCTGCTGAGAGAGTCAAACTTATGGCCTTCAAATTACATGCAGATCACTGCAACAGGCACACGAACCCACAGAGCAAATCTGGTGATTACCTCCTGCACACTGATGGCGCCTGGTCCTAGGCCCGTCCTGTGACGCAAGGTCACAGGCTGAGAGAGATCATCAGGGGTGCACTGAGAGCAGGTAAAGTGATCCCCGTAGCCCTGTGTGTGTGCGCTAGTGTCTGTGTGGGCCTGTATATGTTGTGCTGACTTCAAAGAGAACGCTTTCCGCTTATGCGTGCATTTTTATTGCTGCCTGCATCACTTTCGCTGCTTTTTCTTCACACTTAGCTCCCACATATGAACATTTCAAAATAAAAACATTCTCTCTCATGCAGATGACTGGTCCTCCACCCCGGTGAGCGACTCCTCACCCGAAATGCATCTCAACACCAGGATGCTTGAGATGCTGCACCGCAGTTCCTCAAGCAGGGCGGGGTATCCAGAAGTATCCAATAAACTTTACTACACCTAAACTTGACACAGGGTACACAGAGCTGGTGAACTTGACCTCTCCAATAGTAGTAAGAAAATGTTGAGATTGAAGAGCAACGTGTTATCTTGCTCAATAGAGGAGAAACTGACAGAACAACTGGTCACCTCATGAATAAATCCAGATGCAGTATAAGATGACGCGCCTCCCGTGCCATTCAATCACCAAAGACCTGTTCAAGGATGGCACCTCCAGTGCGGCGCAATGTCGTGCATTGGTGAAATGAACAGTTTGTTACTCCAGCATCGGAGTGGGCATCGTAAGACGGTTCACTGAGCTTGAGGAAATGAAGAAAGATGGAGGCACGTAGAGATGAACCGTCCTGGGTGGCTCCAGGCGCGTGTGTGCACTAAACATTGTTGCACAGCACGCATCATTGTTTAGCAACAGAGAGGCGCCGCAGCTTGTCACGCAGCACCTTCACGCACCTACCTTACAACGGCACGCGCCTACTGGACCTGCTAACAAAATAAAACTTGCAGGCTTGCGCTAAAGTTTCAAAAGAAGACACGGCACGCACAAAGGAAACGGCTCACCAGAGTTCACAGCAGGCCAGTAAAAACACAGAAAAGTGACTTTTACTGCTTGCAGGTCACATGCGGCCCTCGGTTTCGTAACAAATTGCTCACGTAGTGAGGTGCACATCACAGATCCAAAGTACAGGCAAAGTCAGTGCAGGCCTGCCGAAGAGCTGGCATTAGTTGCTGAGAAGCTATCTTCCTTGTCAGACCTGCCAATTTCAGTAAATTAAAAAGTGCCAGTTTTTCCACATAAACGCTGAAAGATCCTTTAAAACCATAATGTTGCTGGAAATGTTCAATGCGCATGAAAACAAGAACATAAACTAGCACTCGTCACTTCACCTCTCCCTGCCGCCCGTTCCCAGCCGCCTTCTTCCCCAAGCTGCCATCTTGGAGAGTCAGCACGCAAATGTCTCCATGGAACACAGACACGCCGTGAGCGTGCACATCAGCTGTCCGGGCAAGTGCACATCAGAACGCGCCGTGAGCGTGCACATTTGCTGTCTGGAGATCGCCAGCAAAGACCAGCGTGACGGCGGCCGCATTGGCTGCGAGGTACACCGATCACCCTGTGAGCTCTGGGGACACGCTGCAGGGCATCGCGTGAAGCATGGCGGAACGACGGTAAGGTGGGGGTGGGTGGGGGTGGCAGGCGCATGTCTGACTGACACTGGAGGGGGTGCAAGGACAGCTGGGGAGTGCGTGCAATGCGGCTGGAGAGGACGGAAGGGGGACAGGAGATGTGCACATCGCGTGCCTGTACGTGCGTGTTCACATTTCCAGTCCGGCCTGCGCGTGCACAGCTCCTGTCTCCCTTCCGAAGCAAGTCAGTGACAATAGATCTCGCTAGCGACAGCGCTTCGCGCTGCGTCGCCAGGCGAGACCTAAAAAGGGCTGACACACTGGCCCTGGTGCAGCGGAAGCGCAGGTTGTCATTGCAGTTCATCTTAGTCACTGATGGAAGCCACAATGGGGAACTGACTACCCATCTGCTTCCTGTGAGCAAAGAGGGGATTTCTACAATGTTCCTATTAGATATAACTGCAGTCCACACGCTCTAGTCCAGCATATTTCGCTTTAGAACATAGATGCTCTCAGTAGGTGCCAGGGGTCCACAAATATCCCAAACATAACAATCAAAAATTACTAAATGTTGTCCCAAGGTCATGACAAAAGTACTCAGCGATACCGCAAAGATATCCAGTATTTCATTCATTCATATCTTTTAATCAAAGAAATCTCTTAAGTGTGTATAAGCACTGAAAAGAGTGCTGCTCATAAACACAAAATGGGTGATGCGTGAAAAGGGGGGTGAGTCGGTGACACACTTACAAAACGCGAAATGCATAGAGACAACAACCTACTTTTCCTTGTCCTCAGCAGTAAATACTGCTGGGTGGAGAAGAGAAGTGGGGTCAGGCTCTAAGACCAACTCAGAGGGCTGAAAAGTGATGTGTGGTATTCAGGCACAGGGGTGAGACAGGGTCCTGCGCATTGAATATATGGACGAATAGAAAGAAGAAAGTATGAAACACTTCTAATCTGGGCAGCCTTAGTTATTATCCCCATGGTTATCATCATCATTAGTACATACCAGGCCTCATTTAGGGCGTTGCAGCACCACCCATGCAGTGATACAGCACTCGGGGATTCAAATTCTGCTGGGAATTATATTTTGGGGAAATGTACAATGCACGGATCCAAGCTTTTTCTGCGGAATGGGGAGGGGAAACTGCTGCTACCACTCTGATTTTCGCAGAAAATTCTGAATTCCGAACTGTTTTCCATGCACATATTCTGACAGGTCTACTTGGTAAAATCTGTCTTCGGAAAATCCACTGGAGGAATAGAGCATGTGGTATTACTAATTTAGTTGTTATCGTGATTCAGGTGGAAACTGTGTTTCTGCCCAAATCAGTATTAGAAAGAGATCCAGGCCTTGTTTGAAAGAAAAAGGAAAGGCATTTAGGTAGCATGTCAGCGTGATGTCCAAACACCAATAGTGTAAGATGGCAGACACATGCAAGGCACACACAAAAAAAAAAATCATCAACAATATACTTGTAGAAAATTCAGACCCTTTCGACAGCCCCAAGAACGGGCAAGAAATTACTTAGGAAGAGATGGAAGAGTGAAAAGACAGGAAATGATGCAGTGTTGTGAGTGAAGAGGATGAATGTTGCTGGAAAGGGATCTAGAAGTTGGGAGCATGGCGAGGTTGGGGTACAAAGTAATCAGTGTTCAAATGAAGTTCACCATCTCAATGAGCATGCTAGTGTGTTTAAAATAGGAAACAGAGCAAGCTGAAAAAAATAAAAATGGCTTGGATGCAATACTCATTCCTTATGGACGTGTACAGAATACCTCTAATGTGGCAATTGCCATTCCGTTGGCAATTCCTTTTTCCTGGGATGAAATATATATGTTTAACTGTCATAAACATTTATGAAACACTTACACCCAGTAGATGATGTCATCAGTGATGTCATTTGATATGTCATCAGTGATGCCACTGATCATGTCATGAGTGATGTAATATGTGAGATCATAAGCAGTGCATTGTGGGGGCGTAAGTCATAGTTAGCTCAGGTAATTATAACTGATACATTTCTATGGTTTTGTGCATGTACAAACTGAGCCTAACTATAATGCCCCTGTAACCTTTGGTTCTTTTAGTGAATTTCTAAGGTTTTTGTATTTCCATTTCCTAATTGTAACGTCCCTGTAATCTTTGTTTTTCTCAATGAATTTCTAGTTTTTTTTTAATGTTATTCCCTAACTATAATGTCCCTGTAACCTTTGTATTTTTAGTGAATTTCTAAGGTTTTTATTTTATTTTAACTTTGTAACTGTAACCTGTAATCTTAGAGGATTGGTGTGTGAGTGGCTGTATGTGTCGAGTGGGTGTGAGTGGTTATATGAGTGTGTGAGTAGGTGTTTGATTGGCTCCATGGGTCTATGAGTGGGTGTGTAGTGGTGTTGTGGCTGTGTGAGTGGCTGTATTGATGAGTGTAAATGGGTATGTGAGTGGCTGTATGGGTCTGTGAGTGGGTGTGTGAGTGTGTGAATGGGTCTTTGAGCAGGTGTGTGAGTGTGTCTGTGAGTGGGTGTGTGAGTGCCTGTGTGGGTCTGTACGTGGGTGTGTGAATGGGTCTGTGAGTGGGTGTGTAAGTGTCTGAGTTCCACACTACCACTAAAGAGAAGGAGCAGAGGAGTCAGGCCACGAGGGAGCAGGCAGCTGACCTAACCTCCCTGCTACAGGCAGCAGCCGAAGCCCTTTCCCAGCTGCAAGCAGCAGTTTCTTCTCTGCAGCAGGCAGCCATGGCCCTTCACTCAGGCATAGCAGTGCCTCCTCCTCCTCCCTCTGTCGTGGCCCATGGGCTGCCCTTCCCTGGCAGTGGAGCCTCTATCCCAGGCACATATTGGCTGGAGGTGGAGTAATAGAACGTCCGGCAGGAGGCTGAGCAGCTGAAGGAGGTGAGTACAGCATGAGCCTGCATGTTTTTACGTTTTACTGTAACTGCATACCTGTTTCTGTCTCTGTAGCGTGCCCACTCTGCACTCTGTAATTCAATGGAATGAAACTCCGCAATTCCGCCCAGGCCTAATTTTTACAGCAAAGTCTTTAAGCACACGCTTAGCAAGTACCATCCACACCAAGCTGAAAAATGACAAAAGCCTTTTACCGTTCCAGGCACAGTATTACAGTTTTGAATTGGCAAAATACCATCCAAGCCAAACTTCAATGAATAAAAGCAACCCCTGACACACGTGTTTCACTCTAGTTAGAGCTCTTCAGAGAGGTATAGCTTTGCTCAGACACAAGGGGGGCATCAAATATAAGTCAAGACAATACCCTTTCAGGCTTAGAATGACACATAAATTATGCAAAAAAGGAAGCAGGGAACTGTGGGTAGTTCCCAAATTTATGTGGACAGCAGCTCCTATCTATCGAGCATCATACAACACCACCAACACTCTGAATCTGCTCACCTCAAATGTCTGTATCTCTAGCAGATTTTTTAAGCATAGAATCAGCACAGTGTCATCCATGCCGAGATAGAGAGTGACAAAGGCTTTTACCATTTTTACAGCAAAGTCTTTAGGCATAGAATTAACAAATGCCATCCACGCCAAGCTGAAAAATGACAAAAGCTTTTTACCACACCAGGCACACTATTACAGCTTTGGATTTGTAAAATACCATGCAAGCCAACGTGGAATGACTAAAAGTAACCCCTGACACATGTGTTTCGCTCTAGTTGGAGCTCTAAAGAGGTATAGCTTTGCCCAGACATAAGGGAGCATCCAGTATAAGTCAAGATAATACCCTTTCAGGCTTAGAGTGCAGCATAAATTATGCAGCCTTCGTGAAGGCCCTGGGGACCCCATCCCACCGGACCCATTGAAGAATTATAGGGAAGGGCATACGCCCCCCCTCCTTGAGCCTCTCAAAGGTCTAGTGGGCCCCTTTTCCCAGGGCCGGTAACATTATGGGCCCCCCTCCCCCAAGCTTTTTTAGGCCCGAGGACCCTATTCCCCCAGGGCAGAAATCTATTTTTACGATGGGGGAGTGGCTTTTGGCCCTCCTCCCCGGGCCATTGAAAGGCCCTGGGGGATGCCATTCCGGGGGTTCATCTTTTAATTTAGGGAAGGGGGGACATGTGGCCCACCTCCCCAAAACTCACAGAGGCCCCTTGGATCACATCCCCCGGAACCAGTTTTTTTCAAGGGAGGAAGCCTCCCCGAGCTGTAGACAATCACTTTTTATTAAAAATTGCAATATGTGAATTTATAAAATATACATTTGATTATAATTATTGATGACTTTTTGACAAAGATACTAGGTATGCCTTATATATGTTGATATACTAACCCCTTTATGAAGCCAATAGGCCCACATTTGTGCCAGTACCCAACCGAACACTGTGCGCTGTAGAAGGTAGGGTGTCTGCTGGGGGTTGGGCACAGGGACCCTGCACCTACCCCCCGCCATATACGGCCAAAGGCTGTGCACAGCGGTGGATTGGCACCAGAAAGAGGTGGGTACAAGGCCTCACAGCAATGGATATCTTACTTTACGTGATGGACATCTTACTTTAGGTTAAAAAAATACATACAAATGTCAGTTAAACATACCCTTTTAAACTGACAATACCTCTGAAATTCACTAGTTATAGTCATCTCAAGTAACTATAAATCGTGCTTCAAAGTGACTATAACATGCATTCTTGCCATGCACTGACAATTACCTCCCATAATACGTTAGTCCCCTGTCCTGAAGTTTAACGGAAAAAAAAAAGAATATAAGGGTACTGGGTAGAGATATCCTGCGACCCTAGGCCCTGTGGGTGGGCCCCAGACAGATAAGGGGGGCCTAAATAAAAAATATTGCCGGTTTTTGCTGCGAACCCACAGGACTCATTTGAGATGTCATCAGTGATGTCATAAATCACACCTAAGTATAACGCTACTCTAACCTTTGTGTTTCATATATATATATATATATATATATATATTTGTAAAAATCAGGCGGACTACCATTGGGATGGGGTTTTCCCCATAGAAAGCTGGGAGACGGGCTTCAACATCTCTTTCCCGATAGCTTACAGTTTAGGGCCTCTAATTTAAGTTGGTGAGGTCTATCTAAGAGTTGGACTTCTGGGCCATTATGTTTTGGATAACATTTAGCAAGCTCCTGAGATATTGAATTTGGGCCCTCTATTAAGTTTCCTGTCTCATCTAGCACCCCACATGCGTTTGCTCTCCTTCCCTCTTTAGCACAAATGGTGCAGTAGTTTTCCCATCTTATTTTCCCTGCTTATAATTGCTGCATTTTAATGGCACTCATATGTATCGAGCCTCATTCGTGAAGCGTGGTTAGTAAGCGAGTCTCACCTTATTCAGGGCTTGGAGATTTGCTTCCAACTCAGCTTTGCAGTATTGGTGCTCTGACTCTAAAACAACCCTCTCTAATTTATCAAGCTCCTCCATGGTGTCTCGTTTGCATTTGGAAGTGAAACCCAGTGCCCTGTTTCTCAACACTGGCTTAGGGGCCTTCCATAATATTGCTGGGGAATCTACCAACCTTTTATTATTATTAGGGCTCCTGGATTATGGTATTTATTTTCTTGACATTTCCATCTGTATTTATCCATATTTATTTTTTGCTCATTTTATCTGTAATTATTCACTTTGTGTTTTGTGAAAAAATTAAGCTGATACTAGTATATTATCACATTTATCAAACCGAGAAAAGTACACTTGTACTTCAGTGCCTGACAGGTGTCAATGATATGAACACCTATAGATAATAAATCAATAGCCTTGTATGAAAACAAACATTTTAGTATCATACGTGTTCACATCTTCAGCAGTTTCAACCTCATTCCTAAAATGTCTATCTTTTTTAGCTCCCTTCCTTGTCATTCCAGACAACTATTGGCCTGGCAGCCATGACTGACAACATTTATAATCACTCAAAACCTTATAATTACCATTTTTATCCACATTTAAAAATAATAGTTTTTTATCTGTATTTATCTGTAAAAACCAGTAAAAGCGAAAAACAGGGAGCCTTATTTATTGAGGAAGTAGCGTTCAATGTCTTCTCTTAGAGCCTTTCTAAACTCCGCTGTTGCCAGCCACCAGGTATTGAGTCACAATGTTGTGAATACCTCCAGGAGTGTCTGTCTACTAATCAATAGGACTTGGGAGGTACTCCTGTCTATTGCTCTGTCCATATGGCTATTAAAGACTCCCCAATCATCAGCCCCAGAGGAGCTTCTAGAAGAACCGATTCCACCATATAAAGGTAACTCACCAGTTATGGGAGTGCAAAACACATGTTAAGAAATAGCTCTATTTCCCCATATAATGTGTCAGCCCATGTGTCGAAGACCCATTTTGGAAAATGTCCTCCCTAAAGATGCCACTAATCCTCTGGTGCCTCTTGTGAAGCCTGCATGGTATGCCAAGGTAAACCTGCTTATACAGATGAACCTGCAGTTATTACCTAGCAAAGGCATACCCTGGCTTACAAAGATGTTGGGACCTTATTGGTTCATGGTTTTCAATGCTGCCCCCTCTTGATCTCGTAAAGGAGGTCATAGACATTTCAGGAGAGACACTTAAATCAGATGTAGTTTGTTCTTTGCTGTGCGGTTCAGTCTTGTTGGTTGATAGTGAGAATGCCTGGAGAGTGCGGTGAACCATGGGGAACAGTAAAATGAAACTGCATGTAGCTTAAGCCCAGTGGCGTAACAAAACGTGAGGGGGCCCCCCTGCAAGATATGTTGAAGGGGCCCCTCACACTCACATCAGCAGGGTCTGAGGGCCCCTCTCCAGTATGGGTAAGCCTGGACCCCCCGCACCACGGGGGCTGCGGGGGCCTTTGTTACACCCCCGTGTTGATGGGGCGGGGGGGCAAATAGAGCTGGGTACGGTCCTCACCCAGAGACACCAGGGTCCAACCTGTCTTAACTTAGCTTTAACATGTTAAGCTATATAAGACTACTGACGTTTCCATGAATTTAAAACAGTGCTAGATTTGTAAAGACTAATGTGGACGCTACTTAAAACATTTATAAA